>OX276328.1:34378145-34978145 GCA_946251845.1 Andrena fulva
TATGAGTCTCTCGAATCTTCGAGCAGTTTGGAGCAGTTGAAAGGGTCGACTTTTACGACGACGCCCTCATCGAAAGCGATCCTGTGCGCGCTTGTGCCGGGATTTCTCTGCCACGCGCGCACGCGAATACACGCCGCGCATTGTCGAAAAGATTGAAAAAAAACTGTGTATTTTCCAACGCAATTGTAGGGGAGATTGAGGCAGATTGTAACACGGGGTAAGTTGTAACATAAGGAGGACTTATCAATCCACTTCTGGCGTACCACAGGGATCGCACCTCGGTCCTCTATTGTTTAACATTTTCGTTAACGATGTTGCCGATGTATTCCAGCACTGTCTTTTCCTGCTTTACGCCGATGACCTGAAAATATTTAAAAGAATTGCGATTGACGAGGATGTAAATCTTATTCAGGGTGATCTCAATAGGCTTTGCGACTGGTGCGGGGTTAATGAGATGACATTGAATGTTTCCAAGTGTCACGTTTTACATTTTTCTCATAAAAAATGTTTGCACCGTACTGAGTATACACTTAATGGTGCCTTACTGGACTCTATTGATAGTATTCGTGACCTCGGAGTTACCTTCAATTCTTCGCTATCGTTTTCTCAGCACTACTATAATATTAGAAATCAAGCGGCTAGAATGCTTGGTTTCGTTATGCGTGTATCGGTAGATTTCGTTAATCCCGGTACCTTAATCACCCTGTACAACGCATTAGTCGTTCCTCATTTACTGTACGCGTCTCCTGTCTGGAATCCTTATCAGGCAAAGTATATTACATTATTGGAACGCGTTCAGCATAAATTCTTGTATTAGTTCATTAGTTCCATTATTTTATTGTATCATGGTTTGTTTATGTATATACTGACTTTTCTTCTGTTTTCTTTTCTTTTACATTGTTTATGAGTTAATTGTAAACTAAAGGGTATTTACCCGTTGAAATAAATAATAATAATAATAATAATAATAATAATAATAATAAGTAAAGTCTTCTGAACGACAAACCTGACAACCCACAGCATGCGAGAGCTGCTTGACAATATTAGCCCCGTCAGTTTCAGTAAAACAAATGAGCGTTATTCATCCATTTTGTGGTTATAGCCTAGAATTTTAGTACGTAGAGCACGTAAGTAAATATTGTTCTAGCACTTTTATTTCAATTAACCGTCATTAGAAACCGTTTGAATTTTTGCTCCTTTGTCGCAAATGAATCAGTAGACATTGGTTTATCATAATGTGTACGCATTTCACTAATTTGATGTTAAGTTTCTCGTTGGCTGAGATAAAACGCAAAAATTCAACCTCGGGGTAAATTGTAACAAACTGCTTGGGGCAAAATGTAATATGTTACTACTTACACCGCTCTAAATGGTGATAAGGCAAACATGCTATTTGCTAAAATATTAGTTACTTTTAGGATGAGAACATACAGGCATTAAACAGAGTTGTAGTGTGACGTAGCGTCCCAGCGCGAGGAATCGAGCGCGAGACCGGGATTGAGCGAGAGACCGCGACCGAGCACCGCGGAACCGGGCCGAATTGCGGCCTTTACACGGACGTTCTTGCGTGGCACTTTTGCGCGCCACACGCCAGCGCGGCACGCATTTGGCGTGGCGTGCCGGAACGTCGGAAGGAGCGCGCTCCTTCTCGCAGGCCAGAAGATCGTACCCGTCACTACTTAGAGACAGCGAGTTCGGGCTCCCATTTCTACGTCGACTCCACATGCTTTTTCCAGGAACCAGCGCAGTCTTGTATTGTGTACTACCTGTTCCATGTATATTATCGATCTGCGAAACGATCGGCAAGACACGATCGCGATATACGTAGGTTTGCGAAAAGTATACGAATTCCTCGATATACCTGGCTTATAGAGGATATCATAAATGCTGTTACTGTAGGGCACACTGAAACATCTGTTTTTACGAAGCTACATTTGGTTTACCTGAAGGTGCTATAAATTATGGAAATGGTTTATTACTCAGTTATAACGACTGTATTGCGATCTGCATTCTCCTTGCGGACGAAAAGTTTCCACCTCATCGGACGTTCTTGCTAGCATCTTGTGCGTGGTTAGAAGTGTGGCGCGCCGAAATTCCACGTTCTTGCGTGCGAGTAGAACCGTTGTCAGGCGTGTCGCGTCCAAAAGTGTGGCGCGCAAACCTCGACTTCAGAAAAGTTTACATAAGAGACAGAAAAGGTAGTTAGAAAAGGAAAGCGGCACTTGAAGACAAGGGTTTGGCGTGGCGTGTGGACTTTCCGACAGTGCGGAAAATTCTGAGGCACGCGGCGCGCCTGGCAGTCAAGACTCTGCGAGCCGCTACAAGCGGTAGGAAGTAAACGAGAATTTTTTCAAACCAAAAAATTAAACATATTTACTTGCAGCTTTGTGGCTTCATTTGTCAATCTTTAGGGAATATGAAAAAAAATTGTATGCAAAAATAGTGGTTATATCCGGCGTTATAGTGCTTCAAATAGAGCGCCTTACAAAACTCATATGCGCACTGTTAGCATAAAATCAGTTGTTGTAGTTGTCTGAAATAGATTAATATACGATTAATAGATTAAACTTTATTAACCAAAATCATGATGTTATTTATTTTCATCTGCAACCTAGTAAATTGTGTCTGTACCTACATATCGCAAATTATTTGCGTAAAATCTAAACATTCGGATAGTTAGTTAAAAAATTAAATATGGATATAAAACAAAGTTTTCACAATTATTGATCACCCTACGGATCACAAAGTCTACATCGATCTAACCATACTTTTGAATAAGTTACACTCTCGTTGGACTCCAGGATGAGCCAGGAAACCATTGATGTCACTTCCATATCGATACGATAAGAGAGTGCGTTTAAGAAATGCCTACTCCTTTTATAATTTGTATTGCTTCTGTAAAAGTAGTCCGATTTCCATGATATTTGTGATAATTTTAATTGGGAGAACGCCAGGAATCCATTAGTGTTATTTTCATATCGATACGATGACGAATAATGAATCTCTTAACACGCTGTAATGAATATTTCACCCTCGACTGTGGGTCGCCGACCTCGATTCGCAGCGGTCGGCCGAGAATACTATACCTGTTTCAGAAAAACTGTATTCTTTATTCTTTATTGTATCGATATGGAAGTGATACCGATGCATTTATTATGTTTTTCAAATTAAAATTATACCAAATTTCATGTAAATCGAACTATTTTTAACGAAGTTTTGGAAATCAATTTATTATGAAGATTCCTTAATTACGATCCGATTTGTGTCGTTTTTTGACCATTTTCATCGGGAACACATAAGGAAACGATTCACACCACTTTGGCCAAGATCGGATGAAAAATGTAGAATTTTTAATTCGTCACTTCTTAAGGGGCAACATTGTAAGGCCCCCCTGGACTCGAGGGTCGAAGTCCTTGAAACCCATCGAGGCACGGCTTATCGGTAGCGTTGCCTTTTGAGTCGAGGTTTGCTTGCGGCGAAAATTCTTGCGCGCCACACTTTTGGACGCGACACGCCTGACAACGGTTCTACATTCTACTCGCACGCAAGAACGTGGAATTTCGGCGCGCCACACTTCTAACCACGCACAAGATGCTAGCAAGAACGTCCGATGAGGTGGAAACTTTTCGTCTGCAAGGAGAATGCAGATCGCAATACAGTCGTTATAACTGAGTAATAAACCATTTCCATAATTTATAGCACCTTCAGGTAAACCAAATTGTTGCGGCCGTAAGTTGAAATTCCAGATTTGCCCATATAAACTCGTAATTGAGCGTCCCTTCCCCTCCGGGGGTCGTACCCCCCAGGTTGTGCTACCTTGTCGAGGTCTGGGGGCTCAGTTAATGCGCATTAATTGCTAACAGCACGTATTCCTTGTGTTTTACGCGGTTTCTACCTTACCGACGGTCGGTAATTGCCACGCCCTTAGCGGCTCCTTCCGTTGCTGTCGAGTCGCAAATCAGTGAATCGTTGCCCTGAACTATCGAAAGAGCTGGTCCTTCGAGCCGGATTGGGGATTTACGCCCCCCAGTCCATTGTTATGCCAAGACGCCGGCGCCAAATGTAGCTTCGTAAAAACAGATGTTACAGTGTCCCCTATAGTAACAGCATTTATGATATCCTCTATAAGCCAGGTATATCGAGGAATTCGTATACTTTTCGCAAACCTACTGTAACCTCGTTCCGGAGAGGTTAACTACCGGACGGCGGGTGGAGGTTGTCGAGTGAATGAGGCGGGGTGACTTGGGTGGACGGTCTTTATTCTTAATCCTACGATACAGGGTTACCCGGCCAGGTCGGTGCTGGCTAACAGAGTCTGTGCGGCTTATACTAATTCTTAACCTAATCCGTCGGTGACCGGCGGCGGAGGTGCGGCGGGTCACGGGCGCGTTCGCGGTCGCGGTCGCGGTGCGTGTGTCGGTGCGTTTCGGCGGTAGAGGTGGGAGGGGTTAGTGGTCGTTCTGGTGCCTTGGCTGTTGTCTCCACCAATGGCCCTGACCGGGAAGCCTTGAACCCGACCGTCCAGTGGGTAAAACCCGCGGACGATACGGAGACTGTAGGATGTCCTCCGGGGCAGACCAAGTCTGTCCCTAAGATTGACGGTGGATGTCGACCTGCGTCCAAAGGCAAGCGAACTCGCCGTGGGAGCCGTGGAGGTAAGAGAAACCAAAAATACACAGCGATGCAGCTTGTGGTGTGCAAGAGATCACTGGGAGAGGCGCAACCGATAGCTCGTACCGCTCGTGGCTGACTCTGCCTAACGGGCCCGTCGCGCTGGCTTATAGGCGGCCGCGCGCCAACTTCGCGAGCGAGAGCGCCGCTCGGCGCGTGGCCATCTCGCGGCCGCGCTCGGTAGCGGCGGGCCGCGCTAGGCGCGCGTGGTGGGGGAAGACCCGCGTCCTACCGGTTTTAACCCGTCACATCTCCCTCCCCCTTCGGAGGACGCGGTCTTCCCGCGCCTCTCTCCTACACTGGTCTATGTACAACTTATTCTCTACCCACCACCTTATAATTACACTTATCTGGTACCCACCACCTTCGAACGCTTAAACCAAAACTTAAAACTAGTGAGCCGCCGGAGGGCCTGTCCTATGGCGGAGGGTGGGGGTGGAAGCGCAGCCGGAGTTGCTGGCGCCGCAGCATTTTCACCTCCGTGTATCCCCCGGGAGTGGCCACCCGGAACTTCTGGCCTTCCCGTAAGGCCGGGATGTCTATCCGGAGCTCGGCGGGGTGGGGGGTATACCTCCATGGTAGTCCCGGGGCCGGGGGGTGGGGGCTGGTGTTGGTGGAGGGCGTGGCTTGGGGCGTTGGCGGAAGGACGGTCGTCCGTTTGTCCACTCGGGTCGAGGGGGTTTGGGGACGTAGGGGCTGTGACTGTGGCTGTGGCTTCGGTGGCTCCTCCGGTAGTGGCGGCGCCTGCACCGCTGATGGTCCGGGTTGCTGTTGTGGCGCTGGTGGTCGGGTGGTCGGCCGGATTTGGCTGCGGGGCTGCTCCCCATGTAGTGGCGGTGCTGCTGGCCGGGTCCCGCCGCGGGGTTGTACTGGCGGCCGGGTTGACGGCTGCGTCCTGCCTGGTGGAGGCGCCCGTATCGGCGGTGGCGTGGTGGGTGGCTGCTGGAGCGCTGTTGCCATCGTAGGCCAGGGAGGTGGTGGCGCCTGCAGGACGGTCGCCAAGATGGAAGCTCCTTTGCCTTCCTGTGGCGTCCACCGGCGATCCTCCACCACCCTGGGTTTTGGGCGGGCTGGCTGGGGCACCAAGGGTGGAGGCAGTCGGCTCCTTTCGACGGCCTCCACGATTGCCAGGGTTCGGGCGGTGGTCGCTACGGCCCTCGGTGGCGGTCGTGGTCGCTGGGGTGGTCCTCGTGTCGGCGGGGGTGGCCCGCCAGTCGGCTCCGTGGCCTCGCCGAACTCCAGGCGTCTCTTGGCCGCGGGGTGGACCCCGTCCTCCGGTCTCCTCCGTACCCGGCACTCCACCGGTCGGTTTTCGGGCCGGTGGCGTATCGGGACGGCTGCTTGCTGGGATGCGCCGTGAGCCACTCGCTTTCTGGCTGGCATGACGCTGGCTTGCTTTTGCCGGTTCGGTGCTTGGCCAGGCCTTATCAGTGTCCTCGTGCCAATTTCGCCAGCGCGAAACCCGTTGTGGGGTCCTTATCGTCGTGGCCCCTTGGTGGCTGCGGTTGGTGGCTGCGATCGCTTTCGTGGGTTTCGCGGCTGTTGCGATCCTGGCCCTTGTGGCGCCGTTCGTGACGGTGCTAGGCGACTCGGTGCTCGGTCGCGTGATGGGGGAATCCTCCCCTCCCCCCTCGCATGGCTTCAGGTCCTGTAGGTGGGCTCTTTTTGTTTTCCGCCCGCATCGCAGGACAACCAAATTCGGTCCGAGGTACTCGCGTACTTGGTGCGGGCCAGAGAATTTGGGCGCTAGCTTCGCTGCGTAATTTTTCTCGGCCGAGGACAGGGGATGCTCTCGGAGCATGACGTTGTCCCAGACGCGGGGTCTCCAGTCCCGTCGTCTCAAATTGTAGGCCTTCTTCTGCGTTTCCGTAGCCTGGGCCTGGGCGTGGCGGGCGAGACGGATGGCTTCCCGTAGGCGGTTCAAGTCTTCGGTCCGCGCAACGTATTGGTCCTCGCCGTCTGCCTCGGGGACTACTGTGGTCAGTTGGTGGAGTGCCCCGGGGATGGCTGGTTCCCTACCGTAATTTAGGTAGGCCGGTGAGTACCCCGTGGCGTCGTGGCGAGCGGAATTGTAGGCGAATCCCACCTCCGGCAGCCACTTGTCCCACTCTCGATGGTTTCCGTCTATTACTTGGGCGATCATGGTCTTGATGACTCGGTTAACTCGCTCCACGGGGTTACACTGAGGCGTGTACGGGGGTGTCTTCCGGTGTTCAATCCCGTACCCCCGCAGCATTTCGGTAAATTCTTTGCTAGTGTATTGTTTCCCGTTGTCCGATATGACGCGTCGGGGGCATCCATAGCGTAGCACCACCCTCTCCTTGAAAGCCCTAGTGACGGCCGGAGCTGTGGCCTGTCGTAGTGGCTGTAGTTCGACCCACTTACTGAACTTGTCCTGCATCACGGCCAGCATTGTAAATCCTTTTGCTGACCGTGGCAGGGGTCCCACGAGGTCGACAGCCACTACGTCCCACGGGTTAGCGGCTGGCGTGGTCTGCATTCCACCAGCAGGTGCCTGCTGGAACGCCTTGTACTCTAGGCACTTCTGGCAGCGTCGTACGTATCGCCGCGCGTCACGGACCATTCCCGGCCAGAAGTACTGTCGGGTTAGTCGGGCCGCGGTTTTGTTAACGCCTAGGTGTCCCGCGGTGGGGGCGTCGTGTGTTTCCCAAAGTACTGCCTCCCGAAGCGGTTGGGGGACACACATCCTCCACTCTGTTTCGGACCGAGGACCATGCGTGTCCGAAATGTGTCGGTACAGCCGCCCCCCTATTACCCGATATTCCGGGTATCGGTGGGGTTCTTGTTCCGTGGCGGCTTTCATTCGGTCGTACCAGGCGCATCTGGTAGGTGTGTCCATGCTGTCCGCTACTTCCGGCGGAGGGGGGGTCTCCTCGTCTGGCTGTCGGGAGAGGGCGTCTGCAACGACATTGGTCTCCCCCCGGCGGTACTGGATGTCGAAGTCGTATTGTTGGAGCTCTAGGCCCCAACGGGCCAGCCGACCGGAGGGGTTGTCCATTGCCTGTAACCACTTCAGGGATTGGTGGTCGGTAAGCACGGTGAACCTGTATCCTTCCAGATACGGCCGCATTTTTCGGATGCCCCAGACTACCGCGAGGCATTCCTTTTCCGTGGTGGAGTAATTCCGTTCCGCGGAGTTTAGGGTACGGCTTGCGTACGCTATAACCCTTTCCTCTTCGTCCACTTCCTGGGTGAGTACGGCTCCCAGGCCCTCGTTGCTGGCGTCCGTTTGGAGGGTAAAGGGTTGGTCGAAGTCTGGGCATGTCAAGATCGGGGCGGCGGCCAGCTGTTGGCGGAGAGTGTCAAAGGCCGCTGCTTCCTCGGGGCCCCAGTTCCATGTCTGTTTCTTCTGTAGCAGCCGAGTCAGCGGTGCGGCTAGGTCGGCGAATCGCGGGATGTACCGTCGGTACCAAGACACCATCCCTAGGAACCGTTGCAACTCCTTGACCGTGGTCGGCGCGGGTATCTGGGCGATGGCCCGAACCTTGTCCGGGTCGGTGGCCACCCCCTCGCTGGTGATGGTGTGTCCGAGGTACTGTAACTCGGTGCGACAGAACTGGCACTTCTCCTTATTTAATTTTAGCCCAGCCGCCCGTAGCCGTTGGAGGACCTCTCGCAGGTTCTCTAGGTGTTCTTCGAAGGTGGCCCCGAGCACGATAATATCATCTAGATACGCGAACGCTCGGGGCTCCAGCTGGGGTCCGATGACCTTATCCAACAGTCGTTGGAAGGTGGCTGGAGCAGAGTGTAGCCCAAAGGGCATGACTCTGAATTGGAAGAGTCCTCGTCCCGGCACGGTGAGTGCGGTGATGGGGCGGCTTTCGGGGTCGAGGGGCACTTGCCAGTACCCGTTGGCCAGGTCTAGGGTGGAGATGAATCGCGCGCCTCTTAGCTTTTCCAACGTGGCCTGGACCTGGGGTAGGGGGTATGCGTCCTTTTCGGTGGTCTCGTTTACTCGGCGGAAGTCGATACAGAATCTCTTCTTCCCGTTCTTTTTTTTGACAATGACTACTGGGGAACTCCATGGACTGGTGGACGGTTCTATTATCCCCTCTGCGAGCATCCGGGTGACCTCGTCGTCGATGATCGCTTGCATGGCCGGGTTGCGTGGCGTGTACCGGTGTTTTACTGGCTCGGTCCCGGCCTTTAAGCGGAGGCGATGTTTCGCCATGTGGGTGAGCCCTGGCAGTCGGTCATAGTGCGGTAGCTCGCTGGTAAGGAACGCCTCGAGCCGCTGGGTTTGCTCCTTGGTGCATCCCTGGAGGCCCGAGCTCGGTTCGATGGCGGCGGCTTCCTCGGTTGGGTTCCACAGCATGCCCCGTACTTGCACGGTGAGCCCCAAGGGTTGCAGGGCGTCGATCCCCAAGATCATATCTTGTGTGAGATTGGGGAGGACTCCACACATGATGGCGAGGACGCAGTCTCCCACGACTATTCTTAGCTCGATTTCCCCTTCTAGGGGTGCGGTGGCGCCGTTGGCGACCTGGACCCACCGATCAGTGTTGGTGTTCTGGTCGCCGTGCCTCTGGCACCATTCGGCTACCGCCCGGCTGACATACGAGAGTGAGGCTCCTGTGTCGACTAGGGCCTGGAACGTACGGCCGTGGAGTATTACCGGGAGAAAGGGGCGGCTATCGGCTCCTGGGGTTGTTGAGGCCGGCTGGGTGGGATACTCCGGTCGTGGCCTCGCCCGCCGGTCCCGTTGTCGTTTCCCGTTATCGCTAGGCGGCCTTGTCCGCCGGTCCCGTTGTTGTTCCCCGTTATCGCTAGGCGTCCTCCCGCCGAGGAGCAGTTGCAGTCTCTGCTGAGCCGACCTTCCGTCCCACAGCGGCTGCAGAATCGCCGCCCGGGGCGTCGGCAGTCTCGGCGGAAGTGGCCCCGCTGGCCACAATTCCAGCAGCATTCGTCCCTATTGTACCGGTCGCCTAACTCGGCAAGGCTCGGTCGAGGGAGAGCAGGCTGTGCTGGAACGTCGATGGGTTCTTCCTCGCGTAGCGCCTCGTAGTCGGCGGCCAGGGCGAGGAACCCTGAAAGCGAATTAAATTCTGTTCGCTTGATATAGTGGCGGTATTCCGTCCGCAGGTTCGAATATAGCCAGTCTAGTTGGTTTGCGGCGGATATCTGCCCATGGCGCCGCATCAAGGTTCGTAGAGCGGTGGATTCACGGGCTTTCTCGCCCGGGCGTTGGCGTCGTTGGTGGATGGCCATTTCCAGCTCGTGTTGGCGGCGCCTCGGTAAGTATGTTTCCCGGAAGGCCTCTAAGAAGGAGTCCCAGGTGGGGAGGTCGGCCTTCTCGTTTCTGTACCACTGGAGGGCCGATCCTTTCAGTATCCCCGGGAGACAGCGTAATATTTGGTCCGGCGTGACCTCGTAGCTGTCCCGTAGGTCGTCCAGGTGGTCGAGGAAGTCTTCTGCCCCCTTACCGCCGTCGTAGTGGCCGCCCCACCGTCTTACTCGTTCCATTACGTAGTGGGTGTCGTAGGCGGCTATGGCGGTTTCCTCCGCCTGGCGTTTGAGCCCCGGAGAGAAGCTTAATAGTGGTGCCTCCACCGGGGTGGCCTGCGTTTCCTCGGCCGTGTTCGTACTTTCGTCGGTGATCGGGGGTCTGAACTCCCCTTTCGTTGATGGTCTGGCGGCTTCGTCTGCCATGATGGTGGCTCGTATGTGGGCCACCACTCGAGCTCGTAGCGTATCGAGGTCTCCTGTGTAATCGAGCCCTTGTTCCTTCGCCCAGTCCGCGAGTTTTGTCTTCGGTAGACCGTATACCCAGCTCACCTTGGTCATCCACTTGTTTTACTACGACTTGTCCCTGTTCGGGCGCCAAATGTAACCTCATTCCGGAGAGGTTAACTACCGGACGGCGGGTGGAGGTTGTCGAGTGAATGAGGCGGGGTGACTTGGGTGGACGGTCTTTATTCTTAATCCTACGATACAGGGTTACCCGGCCAGGTCGGTGCTGGCTAACAGAGTCTGTGCGGCTTATACTAATTCTTAACCTAATCCGTCGGTGACCGGCGGCGGCGGTGCGGCGGGTCACGGGCGCGTTCGCGGTCGCGGTCGCGGTGCGTGTGTCGGTGCGTTTCGGCGGTAAAGGTGGGAGGGGTTAGTGGTCGTTCTGGTGCCTTGGCTGTTGTCTCCACCAATGGCCCTGACCGGGAAGCCTTGAACCCGACCGTCCAGTGGGTAAAACCCGCGGACGATACGGAGACTGTAGGATGTCCTCCGGGGCAGACCAAGTCTGTCCCTAAGATTGACGGTGGATGTCGACCTGCGTCCAAAGGCAAGCGAACTCGCCGTCCTCTGGGAGCCGTGGAGGTAAGAGAAACCAAAAATACACAGCGATGCAGCTTGTGGTGTGCAAGAGATCACTGGGAGAGGCGCAACCGATAGCTCGTACCGCTCGTGGCTGACTCTGCCTAACGGGCCCGTCGCGCTGGCTTATAGGCGGCCGCGCGCCAACTTCGCGAGCGAGAGCGCCGCTCGGCGCGTGGCCATCTCGCGGCCGCGCTCGGTAGCGGCGGGCCGCGCTAGGCGCGCGTGGTGGGGGAAGACCCGCGTCCTACCGGTTTTAACCCGTCACACTACGTATATCGCGATCGTGTCTTGCCGATCGTGTCTTGCCAATCGTTTCGCAGATCGATAATATACATGGAACAGGTAGAACACAATACAAGACTGCGCTGGTTCCTAGATAAAGCATGTGGAGTCGACGTAGAAATGGGAGCCCGAACTCGCTGTCTCTAAGTAGTGACGGGTACGATCTTCTGGCCTGCGAGAAGGAGCGCGCTCCTTCCGACGTTCCGGCACGCCACGCCAAATGCGTGCCGCGCTGGCGTGTGGCGCGCAAAAGTGCCACGCAAGAACGTCTGTGTAAAGGCCGCAAATCGCGCCGGTCTCGCGACGCGTCAGAGCGATGGCGCTCACTTCCCACCGCGCCGCTAGATCGCGTCGATTTCTCGCGGCTGTTAATTTCCGAGAATCGAGACATAAGCCTCGGTACAACTGAGGTAGGCAGTTCGAGTGGGGTTACGGATCCCCACCACCAGCCCGCATGCCTGGATGCTGCCCGGTGCACGTGAACTGGAGAAACTCCGTATAAAGGTCGATTTATTCAGCCACCGAGTCCGTGCCGTGACGAGCCGGGACGAGCAGAGCTCCGGACGGGGCTGGGACGAGTTCCGGACGAGCCCGAAATGCAACCTGTCGTGGCGTATCCGCTGCAGCGTTGCCGGATTTCTGAGCTGATAATGTTCTGTCATTGTAACTGTGACTCTTCAATGAACTTTTGCAGTCTGATAGGGCTTCACATACTGAAGGTAACGATACATGGTTTATGGTATTTTATGAGATATTGAATGTTAAATGAATTTTGAAAGAAAGGAGGGGCCTCCTCTTTGTGAATTCGTCGGTGGAGGAGGAACCCGTCCTCCTTGAAGTTTGTATCGGTTTTGGTTATTATTAGTTTGATTTTATCCAGTAGGGCATCAAACGTATTTCTGGACAACTTGAAATAATTGTAAAATTTGGCTTCGTGGTCAATTAGGGTTTTCAATATTTGAAACTCCCCTTCCTGACTTCTATTTTTCCCCATCTTCTCTGCCTTCTTCTGTTGCGAGGTTCTTCCAATATAATTGCGATTATAGCTAAGTGCTTCATTGGAAATGAATAAGACATTGCGAAAGACAGAACTCAAAGGTCTTCACTGGTCGAAGATTTATTCAGAACTGATCAGTCACTCGCTCTCGACCAGCTAAAAAGGCGTAGGCAAGAAAGTCACGAAGCTACACCTCGGGACCTTCGCTTGTCAGGTATAACTCCTCTACGTGTTGCGAGCAAAAAATCCAGCAATGTTGCACTTCGACATGGCACGGACACGGCCCGTCCGAACCGTCGTCTCAACGAGCGGCCACCGAGCCCGGGCCCGGCGGGGAACAAAGAGACGCTGAGTTTCCACCGAGCTCGGCGGCTCTTCGCCGTCCATAAGCTTACCATAGAGGCTCGGCCCGTCACGGCACGGCTCGGTGGCTGTATAAACCGACCTTAACCCTATATACATATCCGTGAGAACGAGAAATAAACGATCTAATAATTAACCACCGGCTTCACCGAACCCTGACATATCGACTAAGTCTAACAGGCACCGATCTTCGATTACGGAGTGACGACCGTCACAGTACATAGTAAAGAATCAATACGCTCAGTGGCAAAAGCTTTAAATATATGTCATGTGACTCTCTCCAGGTATGTGAAGAAAGTCGATGTTTCTGAGGCTTGTATCAAATTGGACAAAATAGGCTACAATCGACATCCGGTTTTTAATGATCGGCAACCAGCCAGTTTAATTGAATATGTGAGGAACGCGTAACTCCGTAAACTGGGTTATGAGTGTGCATTGCACTATGATATACAAATTCCTGATTCCTGGAAACGAAATAAGTGTGCTGGAGAAGATTGGCTGACAACTTTTCTTAAAAAAAATACAGAGCTGTCTATTCGAACCCCAGAATCTACAAGCTTACAAAGAGCAACGAATTTTAATAAAGTCAATGTTTCTCTCTTTTTTGATAAACTAGCTAATGTCAGATATCAGGGAGATATCAGTTAGTTAGTAGTACTATTTCATTCGGTACACACGCGAGTCAAAAGTGTGCAATATGCCATCACGCCAGCTGTATTCAAAAGATATAAAGTTAAGAATAATTGAGCTTCTCACGCAAGAAATTAGTCAAAGAAGAGTCGCAGAAATCATAGGGTGCAGCCAAAGCACTATTAGTGATTTAAGACGGAAGTATAAGGAAACGGGTAGTGTAACTAACCGAAAACGATGGGGCCGTCCTCGTGCAACAACTAGACGAAACGATAGAAAATTGCGTACAATTGTCAGAAATATGAGACGAGCAACTTCGAAAGAGATAAATAATCAGTGGGCACAAAACGTTTCTGTTGACTGACCGTACTGTCCGAAATCGATTAAATGAGATGGGATTTTCATTTCGAAAGGCTAAATCAAAATCTTTGCTTACAAAAAAGCATAAGAAGGAACGCTTAAAATGGTGTAAGGAAGGTGCAAATTGCACAGTGGACGACTGGTCTAAAGTGATATTCAGCGATGAGTCACGTGTATGTATTGGGGCAGGAGATGATGCAGGTACATTTGTTTGGCGAAGATCCAATGAAAAGTTTTACGAAGATTGCTTAAATTTTAAACACAAATATATCCACAATCTTATATGATTTGGAGCTGAACGAGGGAGAAAGGAGTGGGAAAATTGTGCATTCTTTATCAGAATGTTAATTCGGAAACATATATTCATGTTCTAGATCATATTTTAATTCCAAGTATAGAAGACTGGTTTGGAGAATCTTCAGATTTCATTTTTCAGGATGATATTGCCAGCTGTCATCGCAGCAAAGCAGTAAAAAGCTACACGCGACAGAACGGCACTAAAACAATCACATGGCCAGCAAATAGTCCCGATCTAAACCCTATTGAAAATTTATGGGCAAAATTGAAAAAACTTATTCCCGAGAAAAAGCCACAAAACAAGGAAGAACTTCGACGAGCTATTAGATTATCGTGGGAAGAAATTTCACCTACGGATTGTAAAAATCTTATTCATTCTATGCCGCAACGTGTTAAAGCAGTCATACGCACACGTGGGAACATAATAAAATATTAAGGTACTTAAAATAATTTCCTCAAATTTAAATTGTCAAATCTGATCGGAAACTTTTTTCCAGGATTTATACCAGAGATGGGCAAAAAATTATTTCAAATAAAAAATTGAGTTCGACTAAAAAACGAAAATTTTATTCGAGACTCATGAATAAGACTAACTCGCGTCAATTTTTAATCGAAGCGCTCATGATTGGAATCATGGGGGTTCAATCGTCAGTCATGATTGAACTACTTCAATCATGGGGATTTTTAGAAGGCGCCAGTATAGAAGGGTGAATGATACAATGTCGCTCGGCTCGGGCCTCGCGCGGCATCGATCAAAGGCTCTCGCGAGTCTCGAGGCTCGCCAAGGTTAGTCGAGCTTCAATCGACTGAACTACGATTGAATACGAGAACACTGTTCATTCAGTCATGATTGAATCCCCATGATTGAAGGTAGTTCAATCGTGGCCGACGATTGAATCCCCATGATTGACCCACTTCAATCATGGTCGACGATTGAATCCCCATGATTGACCCACTTCAATCATGGGCGCTTCGATTAAAAATTGACTTGGGTTAGTCTTATTCATGACGAATAAGACTAAAGTATCTTTTATTTGATACGTCATTTAAATAATTTGTTTTTTAAATAATGCCCATCTCTGATTTCTACCAATCGGATACTTTTTCCATGTAACATTTTTTTTCTCTTGTGCCTCTTCGATAATAAATGGATGTTTGTGTTATTTTGTTGTTGTTTACAGTATACCATGCCCCTCTTAGTTTCCCCATCACTTTTCACTATATATAATAATATTTTGTAGTTCTAAAACATGAGTGTCTTTAGTAAATTTCGTATTAGTGCGTCTGATCGGAAACTTTTTGCCAGAGGTTGTAGCAACAGTAAACCTAACGAACGTTGAATTATGTGCAATCAATGTAAAATGTGGTCATACGAAAGCTGCACTGTCAGAAATATTCCTTATATCTGCCACAATTGCAATTCAGAGAGCGAATAAGCAATAATTGTGCAAATCCAAATTCTGGACAACAAAAGGGGTCAGACAGGGATGCCCACTGAGTCCAACTTTATTTACAATATATGTAGCGGATCTAGAGGAAACCATGAGGAAAAACCAAGCAGGAGAATGTGCACTAAAAAAATTGTGCGTTAAACTGCATGTGTTCTAAATTGTATGTGCACTATCTTCTGTGTACTATTCTGATGTGTGCTAAATTGCATGTGCAATATCGTACTGTGTAGTTTTGATATGGAGCCAAACGTTCGGTATACAGAAATCCGGGATAACCAGAGGCCAACTTACCTAAATGGAGACTACAGAGGAAGAGATCAAAGCATGATAGCGAGGTTCAGATGTGGGAACGAAGAGCGGGGAAGCAAGTACTAGAAGGATGAAAAAGACACAGTATGTAGATTATGTACAGGGGCTAGAGAGACGCTGCGTCACATGCTACAAGACTGTAAGGAGACGAAAAGAGAAAATTCAAGGATAAGAGGGATACTAAAGGGACAAGAAGGAGGAGTGGAGTGGATGCGTATGGTTCTGGAAAAAAGGAGAAGAAAAGAGGCCCATGAAGAAAAGACACGTCAAATAAAAGCACAATCTTGAGTTAACAGTCCCAGAAACACTTGCACACACAACACATATAACACAATTTTGAAGCCGGAAGACAAAAAGTAAACCTATTTACTACTACTACAATTTCAATGGTGATATACTACGAACGCCTGCAAAGTTTTAGTCGTACTATTCGCACATCCGTGACGGATCATTTCTCGATAAATTGTGTATTTTCGGTAATCGCGATGCGACTGGCGTCCCGAACGTAGCGGCTTTTTGTCATTTTCGTAAAGAATGCGAGTGGCCGATTTCAAGTCGTCTGGATTTGTGGTTATGGGTTATACTTATTGATGACTGGGTAATTTTTTCACCCGCTCGGGGTTAATTGTTTTTTTAAATATTGTGTTATCATCCAAACTACGCACGCCTGCAAAGTTTCAAGACAATTGGATAGTTGGAAGTTGGTTAAATTTGAGTTGCCAGATTTGAACCAAACATACAAACAGAGGATCGAAGCTGAATAAAATTGTTTAAAAATATAATAAAACTAACGAACATTGTTGTGCCCGCGTGTTGTATGGGAATCTAAATGAGACTCGCGCTTACACGAATAATGCTAGTATATTGTTACTGTAAGTAATAGTACAGGTTAGAAACATTCTCCTCCTTGCCATGCTTGGGGTCGAACTGCCGGTGCATGCACGTGCACGCAAGATGTGCGTGCCGGTGTAAGAGCGCGCACTCGTGGCCGCACGACGAACTATCATACGCCCAACATCTCCCTCCTTGAGAAGGTCAACATCGGGAATAAGAGCGCGCTCCTGGGTCCAGTACTAGTCTGCGAGGTGGAACCCGATGTCGCGTCGATCTCATTGGCGTACCATGGCGGTAATCTTCAGGACGATCTTCGCGATGAGGTTAGGGATGTTCTTCAGTCGTTGAAGGTTGTTGTTCGCAAATTCCTTCGCGAGACTCCCCTGTGGTTGGAGCTGGATCAAGAATCAGGTGGTCATCGAAGTAGATCCATGAGCCGTCGACTCCAGAAGTTGGGTGCGGCGTGTTGGAACCACCTTTCCAGATGTGATCGATGTGCCTCATAATTTCCTTGCCGCTGTCTAATAGTACCGCGTAGCAAGCTGCGGACAAAAGCTTCGCGATCTTACCCTTTTGTCGTACGTTTTTCCTCAACAACACCACCTACTCCATCTCGAATTGCGAAATGTCGCCATCAAGCGCCATGGTGGCTCGCAAACTGATCCTCCATGTTCTTTGTCTTGTTAGTATCGCGTGATGGAGCGGTCTCCTCCCTCCGCAATTTTGGCGCCAACTTAGAAAATGGGGAGTTTATCTGCCTACCGAAGAACAGCTCTGCTGGCGATTTTTCGGTTGGCGCAGATGCGCAGGGCGTGTAGCGGTAACTATGCAGTAACTTGAATAACTGTTTCCTCCAATTGCTCGGGTCCTTTGCGATCACCCTTTTGATCGTGTCCACCATTCGCTCCGCTTGTCCGTTGGACTGCGGATGATTCATAGGTGACAGCAGGTGGGTGATCTGCATGTCCGTGCACAGGCCTGCAAATTGTGCAGAAGTAAACTGCGTGCCATGGTCGCTTATAAGTACCTCGGGCGGACTGTATTTTGAGAAGGTCTCCTGGCATATGTCCACGGTTCTGTTCGCGGAAATCGTGGGTGTGATTCCCACGTCAAGGAACTTGGAGTACGCGTCCACAAATAGTAAAATATATTGGCCATCGACTGGGCCTGCATAATCAATATGCATTCGCTCCATCGGCTTGGTTGCGATGGACTAAGGATTAAGTGATCGGTAATTTTTTGGTTAGTGCGCAAGGATCGCACTGTTGGACAAGACGTTCTATTTCCTCCGAAATACCTGGCCAATAGATGTATTCTTCGGCCAATTGTTTCATCCGTCTGACTCCCGGATGGCCTCTGTGCAGGGCAGTTAGAATCACAGGTATCATTTGACGAGGAATGACAACTCTTTCGCCAAGCATCAGTGTTCCGTCGACGATGCTCAAGGTCTCGCAACGCGTCTTGAAGTGCAATACGGTTGCTGATTTAACCGTGGATTCGGCCCAACCATTCTTCAAGGCGTTCATTACGGTGACCAGATCCTTGTCTGCTTTGGTCGCAGACTTCAGTTTCTCCCTTAGGCCTGCTCCGAACGAGTCAATGAAGAAATTTCTGATTTCCTCCACTTCTGCCTCCTCGCTATTATCGCGGCGAAACTCTTCTACCAATCGCGACAATGCGTCCGCTTGTCCGAAGTCTTGGGTTCGAACATGCTCAATTTTGAAGTCGTAGCTCAACTGCCTTATAGCCCAGCGCTTGAGACGCGCAGCGGTTGTAGGTTTAAGGCCCTTGGTGCCTTCTGTCCGCAGTAACGCAACCAACGGCTTGTGGTCCGTCTGCGGGTTGAACTTCCGTTCCCACACGAACTTGTGGAAGCGTTCGACCGCGGCGACGAACGCCAGAGCTTCTTTCTCCAGCTGAGAATAATTTCTTTGGGAGTCCGTTAGGCTGTGTGACATATGGTACACGGCTCTTTCGCGACCGTTCGCGTCGCGTTGGAGCAGTGCGTCACCTATTCCGGTTGTACACGCGTCCGCCGCCACAACCACAGATTTTTTGGGGATCGTAATGCTCCAACAGTAGAGGATCAGCATGATTTTCTTAATTTTCTCCACGACGCACAGTGGGACAAACTGCTCCTTTTTGTGTCAAAATCGTAGAACTGTTGATAGGAATAAGATAGAGGGATGAATCTTTTTGCAGGTTAAAGCTAAGATGTTGCAGATTAAGGGAAAAATGTTGAGAATGTATGACAAACAAGTTTTGACCTTGAAAATCTAAGTCAAATTTGACATTTTCGAAGAAAATTTCGGTTTTTCCGTTATAACTTGTGGTTGTCCTTTACTTGTTATACATCATTTCCTATAAATTTTGACGCGCTGAATTCAAATCTAGCCGCGGAATTGGATCTGCCCTTCAGGATTCGAAGAAAAATGCGATTTAAGTTGAAAAAATCGATAAAAACCGTGTTTTTTTCTAGTTTACGTGCTTTGATAACAATATTTTAGATTTATTTATTGTATTTATTCATATGGAGTATAAAAAGATAACAGAATACTAGAGAACTTTGAATTGTGCTATACAGGGTGTTCCGAAAATGCTGCGGTATCTTAAAGGGGGTGATTCGGGGGATGATTGCAAACAACTTTTTCCTTTGCGAAAATGCCCTCCGAGGTTTCGTTAACGAGATATTAATAAAAAGCACCGACCAATCAGAGCGCGAGCCTTCCGCTGGAGGTCCCGCGCTAGCGTGGCCGCGCGCCGGGCCGCGCTGCGACTACGAACAAGCAAGGCGGCATGCATCGAAGGAAATTGCGTAGAATGGCAAATGAAAAAGACGTAACAAAAAATCCAACCTTTTGCCATGGTTTGTTTGCCATTTAAAGTGAATAATGAATAAAGGATAAATTGATGAAAATCACGTGTAACGTAAAAAGACGAATACACATTTTTTTTAGAAGATTCGAAAATAATAATTATTTGAAGTGGGAGGATAAGGAATACGTAAAATTCCTTGTGTTAATAACATATCCACGAAAAGGTAATGTAACAGGAAATTAACGAAAAGTGATCGTAGTTCGTTATTGTGATAAAAATCCGTGGTTCAATAACGGCCAACACTGTTGTTGATAATGAATAAGTTGGTTTAAAAACTCGGAAGAAAAATTTACGTACGGAAATTTGGAGAATTATCTCCGGAAATAAGCCGTAGCCTGCGTTAAATTTAAGGAATAATAGTCGCCAATAATGTAACTAAAACTCACCCTTTTGGAAATTCACCTGCAGCTTAAAAACCTGTGTCCACTAGGTCACTGAACCGATCCTGGTCATCGCCGAGTGCACAGCTGATCTCAGGTACACGATACCATCCAAAGTTAAGGGTCGCAACGTCAAGTGCGTCCGGGTTAATGTACCGAATATTCACTTCACTGCACGGCTACTAACACTGATCACTTAATTTATTTTTCATGGAACGTGTTGTTGCTACGTTATAAAAATTGGTGGAAATGAATTTTTACTTGGCGTTCGGAGCCGTGGGTATTCCCCGCGCAAATTCTCACGCTGCAGCACTTGTGTCCTCGCTGTTCGGGGGGTACACCCAGAACATCGCGTAATACTCTTGAGCAGAGAACATTTGTCTGCGACGTGATTGCTGACTGCTGACTGACAAGATTTTTTCCAAGCGACTTCTTCTACCCCCAAATAGTTTCTCTCGTTCCATTATGAGTTGACCCCCACCAGGCCAAGAGGCTTCAGGTAAAAAGAAGCCAGCACATTTTCGGAACACACGTGTTTTGCAGAAGTGCAACGAAAACTTTCACAAAAGCCCGCGCTCCGTCCTTCTACTGCCAATGTACCCATTGCTTCGAGATAGAAAACAGACACCACGTGTATCGGTTCGAAAGGGTCCGAAGAGAAGAGAAACAGAAAGTCTTCGAGTTGCTATAAAGAAAAAAATCCTGCTTCCTGTTTCCCTTTTCCGATACCCTGAGCTCACGTCTGCTACGAGGCGGAACCAAGTAAGTCATAAATTATCCGAAACTGTAGGAAACCGTTCTCTACCGCCGACTTGCGGGACAATACGGTCATAAACCTGGCGAAATGCTCTGGCTGATCAGCCTGATTAATTTTGGAGAACTAGAAATTACAGAGTATTATCCAGCATCAAAACGTCTCGCGGAGAGACACAGGAAAAGAAGGGATAGTCCGCTGACTGCGCGTAGTCCCGCCTGCTTCGTCCTACCCTCAAATTAAAGACGGATCCCTTATCTCTCGAGTATAAACACGTGCTCGAATTTCAAAACACAAGCACGCATCGACGTATTCGGTGCGAGAGACTGTGGGCTTGAGGTCCGATTGGCCCCAAACTAACCAATCTGCCCTGCATCCCTCCCAAACGGCCACTGTCCTGAAGAGGCCCTCTTCACAGCGATATCTCCTCCACAAGGCCCACCTTCTCTCGCACGGAATACGTCGACGCATGCTTTTGTTTGGAAATTCGAGCGCGTGTTTAGACACCAGAGATAAGCAGGCCCGATTGGTTAGTTCAGGACCAATCGAACTTCAAACCCGCCTTCTCTCCAACGGAATACGTCGATGCGTTCTTGTGTTTTGAAATTCGAGCACGTGTTTATACTCGAGAGATAAGGGATCCGTCTTTAATTTGAGGGTAGGACGAAGCAGGCGGGACTACGCGCAGTCAGCGGACTATCCCTTATTTTCCTGTGTCTCTCCGCGAGACGTATTGATGCTGGATAATACTGTGTAATTTCTAGTTCTCCAAAATTAATCAGGCTGATCAGCCAGAGCATTTCGCCAGGGTCGCGGTTTATGACCGTATTGTCCCGCAAGTCGGCGGTAGAGAACGGTTTCCTACAGTTTCGGATAATTTATGACTTAATTGGTTCCGCCTCGTAGCAGACGTGAACTCAGGGTGTCAGAAAGGGGAAACAGGAATGGTATGCATTTTCTTCTTTATAGCAACTCGAAGACTTTCTGCGTCTCTTCCCTTCGGACCCTTTCGAACCGATACACGTGGTGTCTGTTTTCTATCTCGAAGCAATGGGTACATTGGCAGTAGAAGGACGGAGCGCGGGCTTTTGTGAAAGTTTTCGTTGCACTTCTGCAAAACACGTGTGTTCCAAAAATGTGCTGGCTTCTTTTTACCTAAAGCCTCTTGGCTTGGTGGGAGTTAACTCATAATGGAACCAGAGAAGCTACTTGGGGGTAGCGCAAGTTGCTTGGAAAAAATCCTGTCAGTCAGCTAGAAATCGCGTTGCAGAAATGTTCACAGCCCAGGAATACTACCGTATGTGCTGGGTCTACGCCCGGAACGACGGGAACGCAAGTGCCGCTGCGCGAGCATTTGCGCTAGAATATCCCAATATCGAAACACCAAGCGAGGATACGTTTCGTCGGTTAGCGTCGCGGCTTTAAAACGTAGGAACAACACGTTCCATAAAAAGTAAATAAAGTGATCAGTGTTAGTAGCCGTGCAGTGAAGTGAATATTCGGTACGTTGACCTGGACGCACCTGACATTGCGACCCTTAACTTTGGGTAGTGTCGTATACCTGGGATCAGCTGTGCATTGGGCTCGTCCATCGATGACCAGGATCGGTTCAGTGACCCAGTGATACAAGTTTTCAAGTTGCAGGTGAATTTTCGACAAGGGTGAGTTTTAGTTACTTTAATGGTGATCATTCATTTTTAAATTTAACGCAAGCTATGGCTTATTTCCGGCGATAATTCTCCAAATTCTCGTACGAAAATATTTATTCGGGCTTTTTAAACAGACTTATTCGTTATCAGCAACAGTGCTGGCCGTTATTGAGTTACGGATTTTTATCACAATAACGAACTACGATCACTTTTCGTTAATTTCCTGTTACATTACCTTTTCGTGGATATGTTATTAACACAAGGAATTTTCCGTATCCCTTATCCTCCCACTTCAAATAATTATTATTTTCGAATCTTCTAAAAAAAATGTGTATTCGTCTTTTTACGTTACACGTGATTTTCATCAATTTATCCTTTATTCATTATTCACTTTAAATGGCAAACAAACCATGGCAAATGGTTGGATTTTTTTGTTACGTCTTTTTCATTTGCCATTCTACGCAATTTCCTTCGATGCATGCCGCCTTGCTTGTTCGTAGTCGCAGCGCGGCCCGGCGCGCGGCCACTCTAGCGCGGGACCTCCAGCGGAAGGCTCGCGCTCTGATTGGTCGGTGCTTTTTATTAATATCTCGTTAGCGAAACCTCGGAGGGCATTTTCGCAAAGGAAAAAGTTGTTTGCAATCATCCCCCGAATCACCCCCTTTAAGATACCGCAGCATTTTCGGAACACCCTGTATAAAGGGTTTACATGTCGTAACCTGTTGCGTACTATATGCTCGCAACTTGATTGCCGAACCGTAAACGCATCTCACACGCGAAATTAACTTGGTAGGAGATAGTTAAGAAAGGAAAATGAATATACTCGTGGATAACTTAACAACGTTTCAACATATTTGTACGCGACTTTTCACGCACCTTTAATCGTGACAGACGCGTACTTGTGTATTATATATAAGTGGTAGAGTGTGTTTAGTGTTTCCACAATGAAATTTCACAATCTAATGGACTAAATAGTTTCACGTAAGTACACTTTACAATATCATATTACTCTATTGACACGTGTAAATAAAAAAATTCAATGTATAAAGATTCAGTTATTTAAGCATTAGGGGAAAGCGGGATAATTCCGGCCAGCGTGTAATTCCGGTCACTTCTATTTTTTTAAATAAAAACCGCGTAACTTGACTATGTATGGTACTGCTACCTGTTAATGATGCGGCGAGTTAAGATTCATGGTTTCCATGACGATAGCAGTCTTTTATTTCAAACAAATCCGGGAATGTTCATTTCGCACCGTAATCATATTACAGAGGTCGATTGTTAAGCAAGGTAAATTACTACATGGAATAGATATTGTTAAGTTCTTCGAGGAGACGAGGAATGTGCAATAACGACACTGTGTATACTGTATTAACTAGACTTTAACTTTTAATCAGGATAATAAGTGGTACACGAATATGGCGTGTAGTGTATCGGCTAGCGGCCATGTTGCAACTAACAGGCCCCGGATACAAGCGGGCCTCCACCATGCGCCGCAGCGCCCTCTGGCGATGCTGCACAATACCCAACATCTCCCTCGCAAAGTTACCATGCGGTATAAGAGTTGGAGGCTGGGTCCAAGATCAGCCTCTTTACTGGGACCCGTTTCCGAACAGGCCTCGCAGGGGTTGGCTGGATAGCGACCTCCTCAGGGGTCCGGTTCCGGGGGCTGCAACCCACGGGAAGCTCCACCGGAGGTTCCGTGGGATGCTCCGCCGGAGGTTCCACTGGAGGTTCCACCGGAGGCTCAGGGCCCTGGACCGGGGGAGGTTGGAGGACTGACCAGTCATCCACATCTTCCCTTGGAGGGTTCGGGGTGTTCGTACCACCCTTCCAGATGTGGTTGATGTGGCGGTCGACGATTCTACCATCATCAAGACGTACCGAATAACGCGTCTCGGCCAGGACCTTGTAAACATTGCCACGTTCACGTTTTTTATTCCTGGTCAAGACCACCACCCGGTCTCCCACCGAGACACGCCGTGGACGCGCGCCATGGTGTTTGGCGAACTGCTTCTCCATGGCTCGTAGTTTCTCAAGGGCAGAGTCAGGCGAGGTAGCTTCAACAATTGTGGGCCCCGGCAGCAGTTTGGTGAACGGGAAGTTCATTCGCCTGCCAAACAGAATTTCCGCCGGAGATTTCCCGTCGGGAGTCGCTGAGGAGGGCGTGTACCTGTAACTATAAAGAAAATCGAACAGCTGCCTCCGCCAGTTGGTGGGACGGGTTTCACCTGGTTTGTGTTCTCGGATTGAGATTGAGATTGGCAAACCGCCGCGATGTGTCCCTTTTTAGAGCACTTGTGACACACCGCGTCCCGAAATCCGCACTTCGACCTGTGGTGAGCAGCGCCACAACCATAGCACTTAGTGTGTGTTTGAGGTTGGGGCTGGCTTGTAGGAGGCTTCGAAGTTTTGTCCGTTTGGACGTTGTGGCGCTTCGGTTGCGCCACTTTCAGCACCGAAGATGGCGTGTTCTTCACCGGGTTCTCAAGGATTTTCATGCTCGAGGAGACGTTGAGGTATGCCTCGAGCTCTGCGACAACGTCCTTGAGTGAGGCGTCCGGATTTTTCTCGACGACCCGGAGGGCTATCTTCTTTAGTTCATTATTGTCGTTTGCGTAACAGAATGATTGTAAGAGCAGGAGTATACGCAGGCTGTCATCGGTGAGTTTGGATCGCTCGAACTCGGCGGCATGGCGGTTGATACGATCCAAATGTTCCGTGATCGGGATTGCCTTATCGTACCGATAATTCAAAATTTCGATCCGGCGACGAGTAAGCGGAACTTTGTCGCGGAAGAGTTCACCCAATTTGGCCAGAAGATCACTCTGCGCCATCTTGAATGGATCCGTGGAAGCGACGTGGTCCACCAACCGATCGAATTCTGACTGCCCGAGTTTGTCGAGCACGAGGCGCGTCTGCATTTCGGACGGTAAGGATGCCGCCTCCGTGCGAAGGGTAAACTCGTAGCGCAGCAGCCATTTTTTGAACGGCTTTACCTCATCACCGACGCCGTAAGCGTATTTCTCAATACGAGCACTCAACTGATTGTAAGTATCAGGTGCTGTCGCTACTCGGGATGAGCCACTGGCCTGTCCTGTGTTATTCTGATTGAGCTGTAATTGTAACAGACCCTGAATTGCAGCAGTAAGGGCCTTAATTTGCTCACTGGTTTCCGCCGTGATGAGCACGCTTCGCGCGATTCTCACTCGAAGACACAGGTTTAGAAGTATCCTAAGTCCGCAGCGCCAGTTGTTAAGTTCTTCGAGGAGACGAGGAAGGTGCAATAACGACACTGTGTATACTGTATTAACTAGACTTTAACTTTTAATCAGGATAATAAGTGGTACACGAATATGGCGTGTAGTGTATCGGCAAGCGGCCATGTTGCAACTAACAGGCCCCGGATACAAGCGGGCCTCCACCATGCGCCGCAGCGCCCTCTGGCGATGCTGCGCAATACCCAACAGATATGAATTATTAATATTAATCTCATTAAATAGAGGAATGTTTCTACTTTCAAACTTACATTTGGTTTTTGGTGATATGTAAATTTTAGAATGGATAATAAAGAAAATTTAAAACGGAAAACCAAACAAAAAGGTCGTCCACGAAAGAGGAGTAAGAAAAGTGACAATGCGGGTAGAGCACGTGTATCTGTTGAAGAAGCCTCAAGAAGCACTGTGTATAGACGGGCTAGAGATTTACTAGAAAATAACTCATATAATTTAGCAATTATTGAGTTAGCAGCTAGAATTAGCAAAGATCGTGCTGCGTGTGTAAATGAACAAGTCAATTTCAGTGAAAATGATGAATTACGTCACACCAAAGAATCAGCGCTGGCATTCTACTTGGAGCACGATTATAGTAAAAGTAGATATGTAGGATTAGTAAAAGATTCTCGATCGAGGAACTGTGTAATTTATCCGGCCTACCAATCTATCAGAGAAGCTATGACTGAATGTCAACCGCAAAATTATAGAATATCGGAAATACAAGTTATCGTGCCATTACAAGATATGCTCAATAAAACAGCTGAGCGTTTGTGTAGTGCAGTGGCTGTAAATTGGGATCAGCATAATTTACTGAATTAAAAATTAATTGTCACCGTAGGGTTTGATAGCTCGTCAGATCATACGAACCCCCATCAACAGTATGAAAATACAGAAAATGAGGCGCCAAATGCCCAGCATTCACTTTTTGTAAGCAGCATGATAATCATACAATTAAACAGTGATATGTCAGACGAATGTTCTTGGGTCAATCCCACTCCGCAGAGCATTCGCTTTTGCAGACCATTAAGAATTGCAGTGGAAAAGGAGGACGATTTTGCAATTATTCGAGAGTGCAACAGATTAAGATGCCGTTTTCAAACTGGTCTACATCTAACCGCTTCTTCTTTTTCCGTTTCGAGTGAAGGGCATTTATGGTTACCGTGGGAGAGCTTCCCGTTGGATTTTCTAAAATCTTCAAACCTGTTGAAACGTTCATGTGAGCCTGGAGCTCTTCAACGATGCGTCAGGGTTCTTCTCCACCACGCATAGCGCGACTCCCTTCAGGTCGTGATTTTCACTTGAGTAGCAGAAGGACTGTAGTAGCAGTAGCTAAGACCCGTAAATTATCGTCCGAAAAATTTGCACGCTCGAAATCCGACGCGTGGCATTGACTTCTCTTAATGATGATTCAATATTTCGATTCGGCGGCGGGTAATTGGAACTCTATCCTTGAATAGTTGATTCAGCGTCTCTATCACGTCTTTCTATTCCATCGACGATGGATCGACGGGTGCGACGTGATCCACTAGTCTATCAAACCCGACTTGACCGATTCTGTCCAAGATTAAACGAGTTCTCATTTCCGGCGGCAGTGGACTCGCTTCGGTGATGACGGTGTAGCCATGGCGTTACAGCCATTTTGCGAATAGCTTCGTCTCGTCACCAGCACCGAAGGAATATTTTCCTACGCGAGCGATTAGTTACTTATAAAGGTCGAAATATGACGTGGACGAAGTTGTTGCTGGAGCCGATAGCGCTTTAATGGTAGCCGTGAGGTCTTTTATGGCTTCCGTTGCGTTAGTAATATCTTTCCTTTTTTCTCGAGTGCAGGTTCACTTTACTTATCACTCGGCCGCAGCGCCAGTTGTTGTGCCTGCGTGTTGAATGGGAATGTAAATGAGACTCGCGCTTACACGAATAATGCTAGTATATTGTTACAAGTAATAGTACAGGTTAGAAACATTTTCCTCCTTGCCATGCTGGGGTCGAACTGCCGGTGCACGCACGTGCACGCAAGACGTGCGTGCCGGTGCAAGAGCGCGCGCTCGTGGCCACACGACGAACTATCATTCGCCCAACAGACATGTACTGAAACATTACAACGATATTTCAAAGAGGTCAGTGTACAATTAACACATGGAGGTTCTAGTACGGAATAGTTCTGTAATGGCACCGTAAGGACAAAACCAGTGATTGAAACGGTTCCGAAAATAACTGTTTCAAACTGTTATACATATATCGGTTCTGACTCGGACAGTTATGAAGAACCGATATTCTGAATAACTGTTATAAGGAACCGCAATTTCTGACTATATCGCTTTCGGTTACGATTCTACAGAACCGATATTATATCGGTTCCATTACGGTTATATATCGGTTTTATACGAGTAATGTATGTATCGGTTATGCATCGGGTGTGCATCGCGAGTTTTAAAATATTTACGAACCATGTCACATGTTTTTAATGGCAATTCTATTTGTTTATAAGTTTCTTTTATCGCTGAGCCTCTCTAACTGGAGTCTTGCTTTTCAATACTTCATTCGATGCAGAAACAACCGAAATGAAAGACAGCATCGGTAAATTAAGTATTGATAAGAGAGACTCCAGATAGAGAGGCTCAGCGATGAATGATCTTATAAACAAACGCTTAGTCGTTTAAGACCAACGAGCCAGAGTCACTTGTATTCCTGAGCTAGTGGCGAGCATTTCGAATTTAATAAAAAATGAATTATATTTCACAGAAATTTTCGTTTACATCCACAAGACATTGTGTTCCATTAAAAGAAAAATAGTTAATAATATTCATAATTAATATTAACCCTCATCCGTTCCTTGTGTCAATTTGACATAATTTTCCCGTAATAAGTTATACTGTTCTGTTATTTGTGATTCTTGTAAACAAGCAGTATGTCCTGAACATCGTTTTATTTTATGCGAAAGCTGTGATAAATCTAAGATGTAAATGTTAACTCATCAATTTGAATAAAAAAATATCGAAAAATAACTGTTTACCTTGTCATTTCATCGATCTTTTACGACTGTGTCAATTTGACACTGTGGGCCAGATTCAATTCGTGAGATGCGGAACGGATAAGGGTTAAATTAGTAGTACGTTTGTACATATTAGGAAAGTTATTGCTGTTAGTGTTAACAATACTTTAAATTAAGTGTTAAGTTAATATTAGTCGCAGCGTCCCGGTCCATGGCGTTTTTTTTTTAAGTCAGTTTTAATTTTTTCAAATTTTTTTATTTTTCACTTTTTAATTATTTAAGTAGATTAACCGGTTAACTGGCACGGTCCTTTTCATTATTCGGGCCCAAACTGGTACCATCGAATAATGAAGTGAATCACACAAAATTTGGTATACAGGGGTTTTTTGAGTCGCTGAACCGATTCCGGGGGTAATTTTTTTCATCTGACACCCGAACCCCTAAAAAATAGAATTTAGGGGTGAGTTTGTCAATTAGAAAACGATGTGCTTTATGCTATAAAAATTAGAAAACAAAGTGGGTTACTACAATGTGTGACATTTGCAACAACATCCCATTGTGTGTAATACCTTGTTTTAAAAATTATCATACTCACCAGAATCAAAATGAATGAAGAAAATTTAAAAAGATGAAAAAAATATTATAAGTATTGAAAAAAGTAAGAAAAAAGCACAAAAATAATAAAAAAATAAATAAAAATAAAAAATATATAAAATAATGCAAAAAAAGTAAAAAAACAAAACAAAAAAAGTGGAGTATAAAATCTTTCCGTAACCTCCTCGTCGGTAGACTCTGGGGCCGTGAAATTTTCACCAGCTAACTACGGGAGTAAGAGTTTACTTATGAAATAGAATACAGTACGAATAACTTATACAAATCCCCACAATTCGCCAGTCATTTTGGTTCAGCCATATTGAGTCTGCTATATTGAATTTTACAATTCCAATGCCAAATTCAGATTCAGCGATCCCAAAAACCCCTATGTACAATTTTTCTATATCCCGATAGTATTTCAATATTTGGCGGCCATTTTGGTTCGCCATTTTGAGTCTGCCATATTGAATTTTACAATTCCAATGCCAAATTCAGATTCAGCGACCCCAAAAACCATTACATACCAAGTTTCATTCAAATCGGTTGAAAAACAAAAAAGTTATTCCATTTGATCATATATGATACATTGACAGAATTGGCCAGATTTTTGTTTGATCATATATGATACATTGACAGTTAACCGGTTAACGGCCGATTTCTTCACCTTCAGTAATCTTCCAGTTAGAGTTATGTTCCACATAACTGCCAAATGATAGCATCCAATTGGCTTAGAGCATATAAATGCTCTAATCCAATTGGTCGTTCACTGACCGGAAGATTACTGAAGGTGAAGAAATCGGCCGTAAGTGTATCAAAAGAGAGTCAACTCTTCTAAAAAATTATAATAAACTATTACATCTCATATTCTAAGAATTTATTTATAAATCACGCATCATAAAAAAGCTTTTGCCGGTAGTATCATAGACAGTGGCGCACTCAGGGGGGCAAGGGGCCTTAGCCTCGCCCAAAGAAAAAGGGAAAAAAAGGAAAAAGTTTCCGTAGGAGAAACCTACCTACTTTAGGAAAAATTAAAAAATTTCGTTAGGAGCTTCTCTCGTTCAACAAAAACAAAAACGAAGCGAGAAACGATCGTTTGCTATTTTGCATTGAGATTGTGAAAAAGTCAGAGGGACAGTCTAACCTTTAAAGGCGCATTACAAGAATATCTTGAACTTGAAACATAGCTTTCCATCTCTGAAGATCATACCTTTACCGTACGTAAATTCTTCAATATCATTTTAAAGTTAAATGTGTAAAAGATTGTATTTTAGTTTTTAGTTCTTGTGCTTCAAATTATGGCGGAAAAACGCACGCAAAGCATTTTATTAGACTATTTTAAAAAGAAACCGAAAAAGGAAGACTTAAATCTTAATAGCAGCAATGTCGACGGTATTAATATTGTCCACACCGATTTGGATTCGGTTTCCGCGGTCGCATGCCAGATACAGGGTTGCCAATTTGGCTTTTTTGAGGCCAAATTCCAGAAATCTGGCCTTTTTTCAACTTGGTTGGCGTTGAAAAAATTCATTTGGCTTTTTGGCTTTTTTCGGCTTTTTTTACCATTTTTAAATAATTCCATAAATAATGATATAGTATAAAGCATGATGTAAGATACTATACCAATACAACAATAAAACTTTACGATTTCTGGTCTCTGCCAATGAAAATGGCTGCGTTCAGCGGACTCAACCGCTAGGTAGCGGTTACCAGGGATTGGCGGAAATTTCGAGCGGCATGACATTTGCGAAATTGTAAGCAATGCAGTAGTTGAGAGGATCTTTTCTCTCGTATCATCAGTTAAGACAAAGGCAAGGAATAGAATGCAGCTGAAGCTTCTTGATGCCATCATTAGAATTAGAGCAGAACTAGTGCTCTCACAAAAATGTTGCAATAATTTTAGTGAGACACAACAAATGCTGCAAAATTTAAGCACAAAAATTGTTTATGAGTCGAGCGACGAGAATCTGGATCTCGATCTTTTATTGTAATTTAATTACAAATATATTTTTCAAACTTATTTGGCTTTTTTCTGGCTTTTTTTGGTATCATTTGGCTTAATAGTAAGATTTCGAGTTGGCAACCCTGGCCAGATATCGCATTATCCAGAAGAAAGTAGTGCTTCCTTAGTACTCATTAATCATTCTTCGGACATTGCATTGTTGAAAGCGGAAATATTTAATTCGGACGATGCGTTGGATGTTATGAAAAAGTTGTGGAAACCAGCATCTAATTTTAAATTTCCTGCAACCTGTGCCAGTACCACAAATCACACTCGGAGTTTCCAATATCAATGGTTGGAAAAATTTGCATGGCTTGCGTACTCGCGTATTGATAACTAGCATGCCCCGTGTCAGCTTCGCCCGAATTATTAGCGAGACTGATTCATGGTTATTAAAATTATAATATGTTTCAACGAAATTAGGTATTTTGAAAAAAAGCTTGTTCTCATTTTTTAGAGTCTATTTTGATGATGCTCGCTTCTTTCGTTTCTTCTTAAATAAAAAGAACGTCTAGCACCGGCGGATGCCCTAGAAAGGTTTTGTTTTGGCATGTTTATGTTAATTAACCCGTTAACCCGAAAATATAAACGTCCGTTATCGGAAAGTGGTGATTAGAGGTGGAGAACTATCGATAGTACTATCGATATTATCGATAGTCGACACTATCGAAATCACTATCGATAGTCTTGTGTAACTATCGATATTTTCGATAGTTCTTAATGCTAGCGAAAAAGGCCATTTTGTGCCATTGAAGCACATTGACGCTGATTGACGCCATTAACATTTCAGCGACACACAGTAAGTCTGATTTATTCATGACAGAGTTGGGCAAAATGTAATCTAATTACATCTTACAAATTACAATTAAACTGTAATCGTGTAGTTGAATACACATTATTTTCTGTAATCGTTAATTTAGGAAGTTGACCATTTGGTTTCGTCAACTACCCAAATAAACGATTACAAAAAACAATGTGTAATCAACTACGTAATTATAGTTTAATCGTAATTCGTAAGATGTAATTAGATTACATTTTGCCCAACTCTGATTCATGATTAGTGATTATTTGTTTATTAATTGAACGTTGTTAATTATTCCTAATTCTTAATTATTTCATTTTAGTTATCATCATTTATATACTACGTTTGATAAGATGAAGAGGCACGCAAAGCTTACGAAAGGTACTATCTTTTAAATACTAATTTAAAGTAGAATAATATAGCACTGTAGTGTGACATTTTTAATCTTATTGTAGACAATAGTCCAATAGAAATAAATGAAGATGGAGACAAAATCGACCAAATTTCAAGAAAAAAAAACAAAAAACAATGAAGGCTTCTAATGTATGGGATTTTTATGGAAAATCACAAGATAGGAAACTGGCAAAATGTCGTGCCTTAAGAGAATACAAAACAAGTGGAAATACATCTAATCTAAGGGACCATATACAACGATTCCACAAGAATATGCACATGGTATTAAGGAACAGTCAGTACTGTGCCCCGATGGAAAGAAGAAACTCGAATTGTAAGGGGGGCGAGAGAGGTTCTTCGCTCCCACCGCCTCACTCTCTCGCGCGACACTCCTCAAATCCCCACTCTTAGGTTCTTAGCGGCACACGCTGCATAGTCATAGGATGCCCGTACCTACGGGGGATACGTTCCATCATGACATACCGCGAATATACTAAACCGCGGATACGGGAATCATATTGAACTAGCAAAACGTGACTATTGTCACTTCTATTTCACAAAATTAAGAGTATCTTTAATATGTACATGAGATATAAGCACGGAGAAATAAAATTATGACATGAACCTTATTTTTAATGTTTTTATGTTTTTATGTTCCGTAGCTACCTGTGCCGACTATGATAGGAGTCGCCCATATTTACTTACACAGGGTGTCCCAAAAATGTCGCGTTTCCTTGAAAGGGGTGACTCGGGGGGTGATTTGAAACAACTTTTTCCTTAGCGAAAATATTGTCCGAAGCTTCGTTAAGGAGATATTAAGCAAAAACCCCGACCAATCAGAGCGCGCGCCTTCCGCCTGAGTTCCCGCGGTAGCGTTGGCTACGAGGTAGGCGACCGCGCTTGTGCTACGAACGTACGAACAAGCAAGTCGGCATGCATCGAAGGAAACCGCGTTACACATTTTTTTTTTAAAGCAGAATCTTAAATAAGAATAATTTTAAGTGAGAGGACAAGAAGTACGTAAATTTCGTTTTTAAATAAGGCATAAACGAAAAGCTAACGTAACAGAAAATGTACGACAAGTGATCGTAATTCGTTATTGAGGTAAAAATCCGTAGTTTAAGAACGGCCAACACAACTAAATTTAAAAAATAATATTAGGTGTATGAATAAATTCTTTCCGACTGGAATTTCTATCGCGGTGGTAGTCAGAAGCTGCCAGAAAAATGGCAAAAGGTAATGAACAATAATGGAAATTATTGCGATGACCGAGTTGTTTTCATATTTTTTAAATCGAACTGTTATTGTACCCTAAAATCGGAAAGAATTTATTTTCACACCTAATAATCACCAATAAATTAAAGAAAACTCACCCTCTCGGACATTCCTTTCCTTGCTTTCCTTCCCTTTTCGGAAACCTGGCCACTGTACCGATCCTGGTCATCGGCGTCCAGTGCTCAGCTGATCGCAGGGTCAATGTACCGAATATTCAATTCACTGCACGGCTACTAACACTGATCACTGAATTTATTTTTCACGGAACGTGTTGTTCCTACGTTATAAAAATTGGTGGCCGCGAAAGGGGCCGATTACTGTTAATTACTGGGACGAGATTACTACTACAGTAATTCGTCGTTAGTGTCACGTTTTTACCATTCGTTATAATCACGCTCACTATCCCCACCATTTCTTGGAATCCTTCAGTCGAGAGTGAGAGAATCCGAGAACGTGCGAGAGAACAAAAGAGTCGACACGACGTTGTCGTCGGCTACGAATGGTGTCCGCATCGCGTTAGTAGCACGCTGCCAGCCCCGATCGCCGTGATTCTAACGAGGCATTACTGTATTACCCGGCGAAAAGAAAACTCGTGGCAGACTGTCTCGGGCTGTGCAGTCCGCTGCTGTGCAGCGATCAGATACGGATCCGACCGACGATCGTCAAAACAAAAGCGTAGGCTACGCTTGGTCAAATCGCTCTATCCCACTCGATCTCGTGTTTCGTTCGATCTCTTCGTCGCGCGGTGTGACAATGTATGTGGCAACTTCAGCCAATAACCAAAATACGTGTGCCCCGTCTTTAAAAGTGTGCCCAAATAGGTGACTCGACCAATCGTCACAGCAGCGGACTGCACAGCCCGAGACAGTCTGCCACGAGTTTTCTTTTCGCCGGGTAATAGTAGTAATCTCGTCCCAGTAATTAACAGTAATCGGCCCCTTTCGCAGCCATCAATTTTTATAACGTAGGAACAACACGTTCCGTGAAAAATAAATTCAGTGATCAGTGTTAGTAGCCGTGCAGTGAAGTGAATATTCGGTACATTAACCCGGACGCAGTGTGATCAGCTGAGCACTGGGCGCTACCCAACCATAAATCTTTTCGTCCACCGATAACCAGGATCGGTACAGTGACCCAGTGACACAGGTTTCCGGAAAGGGAAGGAAAGCAAGGAAAGGAATGTCCGAAAGGGTGAGTTTTCTTTAATTTATTGGTGATTATTAGGTGTGAAAATAAATTCTTTCCGATTTTAGGGTACAATAACAGTTCGATTTAAAAAATATGAAAACAACTCGATCATCGCAATAATTTCCATTAATGTTCATTACCTTTTGCCATTTTTCTGGCAGCTTCTGAATACCACCGCGATAGAAATTCCAGTCGGAAAGAATTTATTCATACACCTAATATTATTTTTTAAATTTAGTTGTGTTGGCCGTTCTTAAACTACGGATTTTTACCTCAATAACGAATTACGATCACTTGTCGTACATTTTCTGTTACGTTAGCTTTTCGTTTATGCCTTATTTAAAAACGAAATTTACGTACTTCTTGTCCTCTCACTTAAAATTATTCTTATTTAAGATTCTGCTTTAAAAAAAAAATGTGTAACGCGGTTTCCTTCGATGCATGCCAACTTGCTTGTTCGTACGTTCGTAGCACAAGCGCGGTCGCCTACCTCGTAGCCAACGCTACCGCGGGAACTCGGGCGGAAGGCGCGCGCTCTGATTGGTCGGGGTTTGTTGTTAATATCTCCTTAACGAAGCTTCGGACAATATTTTCGCTAAGGAAAAAGTTGTTTCAAATCACCCCCTGAGTCACCCCTTTCAAGGAAACGCGACATTTTTGAGACACCCTGTATATTAATATACCATTTATACTAACAGAAATGATACATTTTTATGTCATAAGACCATGCATACAGAATACATCTTATTTATAATAATGTGAAGGACAAATTTTAAAGCAAATCATGATATTCGTTGAAATGACTCCGATCGAAACCGCCAGGCCGAAACTCTTAACTTGTATCCAATTGTGGGCAACATTGTTGACAACTTGTGTCCAAGCAATTGTTGCACGGTTGAATTTGACTAGAGTGGGGAAAAATAAATGACTTCTCCAAGATCACTCCACTGCCAGAAGCAACAGTTTTGTCAAAGCAATCTGTCTGTGAACGTGGTTGAGCGATTCAAAATATTATTTTCCAGTTTTACTTCGATATTCGTAGTGTTAAAATTTAGTTTAGTATTAGTTATAATACTATAAGTTATTTAGTTCAGTTTAGTATAAGTTATAATATTATAGTACCAGTGATAAGTTGTAGTGTTAAGGTGTACATAGTGCTAAAAAATAGTGTTAAAGTATTTATAGTAACAGTTTCCTTAAAAGTAAATTAAATATAATATGAATGTTATGAAATCACACAAGAAGGGACAAACAATCCATAGCGATGCCTGAAACATCGTGAATTGAATTATTCAAAAATGTGATGAAGAAGCTGAAAAGGGTCAACTTCTTCATATGCTAAGGCAATTCACTAAGCGTGCGGCCAATTACACTGGTATGTCAGGAAGTACGATTAAAAGAATTTGAAAAGAAAACTTACAATTATTACCTGGAACAGAGAAATTATCATCACCAGGGAAGAAACGTCCACGAAACACTGAAAAAGTGTTTCATTGCTCTGAGGAGGATTGAACAATCATAAGAAATATAATTTATGAATTTTACACAGAAAAAAAAGTTGCTCCGACTGCCGTAAAACTGCTAAGTGCAATAAGGGAGAAAATAAATTTTCCGTGGAAAATAGATATGCTTTATAAGTTACTTAAAAGTATGGGATTCAAATATACAAAGAGCAACAGCATAAGTTACTTAAAAGCTATAAAATCATATAGAACACAGAATAGAAATATTATTTACATGGACGAAACGTGGATCGACAATAGTTTGTGTTTCAGCAAATGTTGGCAGAGCGATGACATGTTAGGAGTACTACAAAATAATAGTCCTTCCCACCGGCCTAATAGTTGTGCATGCCGGTGGAAAAGAGGGATTCGTAAATGGCGCGGAACTTATATTCAAAGCGGGATTGAAAACTGGCGACTATCACGGGCAAATGAATACTGCCAATTTTGAGAAGTGGATTAGAGAAAAATTATTACCGAATATTCCACCAAAGTCAGTAATAGTGATGGACAATGCTCCGTACCATAGCACACAATTAAATAAACCACCGACAAAATCCAGTAAAAAAATAATATTAATAGAATGGCTGAGAGAAAATAAAATTGCATGTACAGAAAAAATGAGGAAGTACGAATTATTAGACCTTGTCGAACAACATAAAAAATCAGAGAAAATATATAAAATGGACGAATTGATAAAAGAACACGGACATAATGTACTAAGACTACCACCATATATGTGTGAATTTAATCCTATCGAATTAGCTTGGGCGCAAGTCAAATGAAAGATTCGAGAACGAAATATTAGCTCAAATATTTCAAACACCGATTTAGAAATATTTACACGACAAGCTATAGGCGACGTGACACCAGACCAGTGGAAAAATTTGTGTGCACACGTTGAAAAAATTGAAGAACAATATTGGACGAGGGATAATTTATTAGAAAACCTGATGGAAGACTCAGCATTGGAAATTGAAAGTACCGAGACCGATGAATCCGACGAATCCGGCGAGTCCGACGATAGCACCTTCTCAGAAAATTTATAGGGTAAGAAAACATGAAAATTATAATTATGTACAGTTTGTTCTGATAAAAATGAGTCTAAATATGACCCTCGTCGAACTATTCTTAATAGTGTGATATTCGAATTAATTCTTTTAATGGAGATGCTATTTAAAACCTCTCTACGAACCAATGGTAATACTTTTTTGAACATGTGAAAAATAAGGAAATTTATCTACGCTATTGCTTTTCGTCGGGTCCGTGGATATAGCTCTATTTCTCTCGAACTCTGTGTGTTTCGCTCGCTCTCTTCGTCACGCGATGCTACTGACCGATTCGGCGATGGTGTCGCGTCGGCCAATAGCGGCAATACGTGTGCCCTACCTCTACGATTTTGCTACAGAACGCGGGCCTATGGGGATAAGCCATTTAGACTCTAGAGTTTCTCAAGTATCTTCTTTCCATCGGGGCACAGTAGACGCAGGTACTTTTATATCAACTACAATATAACAACTCGTCATTGTGGCTGAGTCCCCCTTTGTTAATATTTACACATATTTCTTATCAATACAATTATTATCATTATACAGTATTCCCTCGCTGAGGGCTCGCTGGTCGGGACCGGCGTTGAGCCCGTATCGTGAACGGAGCCCTAATTGCCTAATTCCGAGTGTTCGTTTCTCGCTTCTTTCTGGCCGAAGGGGGGAGCGAGATGAAACGCTTTGCGTGCGCGACGGGCGCGAGCGCTCAGATGAAATCGTGACTGCTCGACGCATGCGCGCCACGGTCAGATAGGCACGGCACGAGCCTTTTTTGCGCCTTAGGTGAATGTTGTCCAATAGAGCCCTTTATTATAATATATTTATTTGAGATTATTGATGACCTTACTCTGAATTTTTATTCGTAGTTTAAAACAGTTGCAGTACAATTTGTTGTATTTCATTTAAAAGTTTATTTTCAACAATGCCAACAATGAAAAGACCATTTTGCGCCTCTTGTCAACCTTACGCCCTAGGCAGTTACCTAATTTTTCACAGTAAGGTCATAAATAATCTCAAATAAATATAATATAATAAAGGGCGCAATTTGACAAGTTCCCCTAGGGCGCAAAGAAGACTTGAGCCGGGCCTGCGTCAAACTTTTGCAGAAGCTGTTTTCGTGTCCACGCTGACTGCTCACGATCATCGCGCACGCCCGTCGCGCACGCAAAGGACGGAGTGTCATGCGTCAGAAGGAGGGAGCGAGACAAAACGTCAACGCGTCGTCTGCTCCTACCGTCCTCACTCGCTCTTGTTCCATCTCGCTCTCACCTTCGCCGGACAAGAGTGAGACAGAACTGGTGGGGATAGCGAAAAGTCCACATCGTGTACGCCAAATCGAGCCCTCAGCGAGGGAGTACTGTAATTCAAATTATTCATCTATACCCATATGTAACAGGAACTAATAATAACAATTCTGCAACATCTTGCATGAAATCAATAAGTCCATTGTTTAAAAATGCTAAATTATACGATAAAGAATGTAAGAAAAAAAAGGATATTGATACTGCTTTAATGTTTATGGTTGCTGCTGATTTTCAGCCATTTAGTAGACAATGACGAAGGTTTTAAAAACTTCGTAAAAATACTTGATCCTCGATATACCCTACCTTCAAAATCTACATTAAGAGATAAATATTTAAAGACTATGTATTCTTCAGCTACAGAAAAATTACACGAAATGTTACAAACAGTAAAATATGTATCTGTATCATGCGATTCGTGGACATCTCGAGCATCTGAAAACTATTTATCTATCAATTGCCACTTCATAACTACAAATTTTGAATTGTTATATGCAACACTTTCGACAAGAGATATAATGCATCACACTTCAGAAGCAATCGCAAATACGTTGACGTAAGTTTTTATAAAATGGGATATAAAACACAAAGTAATTTGCATTGTAACAGACAACGCTGCTAATACGATAAAAACTGCGGAAATATTAAAAATTAAACATCTCCCATGTTACGCATATACGTTAAATCTTGTGGTACAAGATGCATTGGAAATAAGTTGTGCTAAGGATATTAGATTCAGATGCCGGGAGATGGTTAAATATTTTAAAAATAGTACCATCGCAATGAACAAAATAAAATCAGAGCAAAATATTCCGAAAGAAGACGATAAGCCTGATTAAAAAATAGAACCATACAAATTACTACAAGAAGTTTCTACGCGTTGGAATAGCACACTAAATATGATAAAAAGAATTCTTTTGCTAAAAGATCCATTGGCACGATCATTGCCGCAATTAAAAAAGGCTCCTGTACCATTTACAAATGAAGAAATTTCGCTCCTACAGGATATGGAGAATATGTTGGAAATGTTTGATACAGCAACAAAACTAGTATCAGGAAATACATACGTCACAATAACACAAATCATACCGATTACTAGTGGAATACATAAAAAACTAACAAACATAAAATTCTCCTTAGAAACAGCAGAAGGAAAAATGATTTGTGACAAGTTGCTGTCATCCGTCATAACACGATTACTTCCATACGAACGAAGATCGATACCGAGAATAGCAACGATTTTAGATCCGCGATTTAAGAAAGATGGATTTTTTAGTTCCGTTAATGCAAATGAAGCAGTACATTTTCTTGAAGTTGAAATGTCACAACTACAAACAAATAATAATCTCTGCAAAGATCAACAGCGATCACCTGACACGACTAAAAAAAAGAAAAATGATTCCAGTTCCCTTTTTTCTTTCATAGAAGAAAGGCTTTCTAATAAAACAAGGTCCTTGACAGCAGATATAATAATACATAAAAGGCAATATTTAGAGAAATCAAATGACTCTCCAGATTAGAGCTCTTACTTTTTAACCCGTCGGGTACCCGGGTACCCGGACATTACCCGGGATAACTTCAAGCAATTGAATGTAGTATTGTCTGTGATTGTCTGTGGTATAGTCTGATGTTAGCCAAAAATGATTGAACAATACCACATTCAATGGCTTGAAGTTGTTTCGGGTAGACGGGTACCCGACGGGTCAAAAAGTAAGAGCTCTACTCCAGATACGAACCCTTTACTCTATTGGAAGGTACGTTGGTCAGAAATTATTACATATACAAAGTGAATATAGTTATTTTACAGTTATTTTATTTCAGATGTACAGTACTACACCTAATTCATTAAAAGAATGCAGCCTTAAATATTTATGTATACCCGCTACATCCACGGAAAGTGAAAGAGTCTTTAGTTCGACGGGAACTAGGGATGTTCGATTCCGATTCGATTCTTCAGAAAATTGATTCTTTTGGTTAACAAATCGATCTTTTGAATCGATTCTTTGGTATCCGATTTTCCCCAGAATCGATTCTTTGATGTAAGAATCGACAATCGATTTTTGGCCCCCTGGGGGAATTAATTGCCACTTGTGAAAGAACCAATCAAACTGCTTAATGCGTAGGTTTTCCTGGTCTTATACGTTTCCCGCCATTTATACACGATTCCCGCCAAATTTATATACGATTCTTAAGTTCTGCATGATTCTGGACAGTTCTAAATCTTTCTTTACTAGGTATTCTTCCTTGTGCCACTGGACACTGCACAGTGCATAGTGAGTGAGTTGTTGAGTGATTACTAGTTTTACTAGAAGCTTTATGGAATACAATAAATTAATACAGAATTTGGTACGTATTGAATTATAATTAAATATTGTATAAATATTTCTTTTTTGGTGTGGATTTTAATATTGTGCTTTTTCATAATTTTATTTATATATCTTGCTTGTTTCCATATGCATTTTTACGTCCATTTCCAATGTTTTGCTTTGTCCTTCCGCAGCATGTTTCCTGTATTATACAAAATTATAATTTGTGTTTTGGTGTTTTGATTTATTGACTTTGTGTGATACACAGAAAACAGTACGAAAAGTAAGTATGCTTGACTAATGTTGGAATTGCTTTTTTAAAACTGTTGAGTCATAGACTTTGAGTCGCGCGGTTCGCAACGACCGCGTTGCGAGCGCGACGTCCTCCACGCGGGGAGCGTCGGTGTTCGCGACGCTCGCTAGAGGGAGCCGAGAACGTAACGCGCACGGGATAACCTCGCGAGAGACATGCTTCTCTGTATCTCCGACTACACCTGTAAACCTTGTTTAATAAATGTAAGAGTGCCAGGAAGGCCATTCAAGTGAGAGAGCGGATTGAGTGATTAACCCAACAATTGGCGCTGCGAAAATTTTGAACCACGTGTCACATAGAACAGTTCCGAACCTCATTGGCTCAAAGTCAGCAACAAATGGTGAAAGATCAACAAATTCTGCTAAAGCAACTAGCGGAATCACAGAAGCAAATCGCGGATCTACTGTTGTCACAGAAACAAGGGGCTGCTTCGTCATCGGCGTCTCAAGATCGATCATCGACCAGCACGACCGACCCGTCGGCGAAATCATGGCAGTTTTCGAACCTGTCGACTCGACTAGGCAAGTTCATTCATGATCCTGCAAAAGGTAAAACTTTTACTTTATGGTACGAACGCCATGCCGGCACCTTCGAGGAAGGAACGAAAGGGTTGTCGGAGGAGGAATGCAAAGAATTACTCCTCAATGCTCTCGGCGATGACGAGTATCAACGATTGCTGAGCCGTCTATCGCCAAGGAAACCACACGAGTTGCTCCTTGCGGATCTCGTTACGCATTTAGGGAAACAATTCCATGATAATAAAACGCTGTGTCAGAGGCGGTTCGAAGCCTTGAATATTCGTGCGACACCGCCGATGACGGCCGTCGAGGTGCTCGACAAAGTGAATCTGTTGGGAGACAATTTCGAATTTGACAATTTCAAAATTGATCAGCTTAAGATTCTTCTAACAGCCCTTGCTCTCAGCGATCATACGTATCACGCAGAGAGGACCATTCTGTTCAAGTTAGTCGCAGAAAAGGAATCATGCACGTTTAGCGATATTCGGGAAATCTGCCACACACACACGCAGAACGCAAGGCGGATGTCATGCGAGTTGAAAATCCACTTTCTTCAGAGGTCAATGCTATTAAGCAGGGCGACAAGAGAGGTAAAGGTAAGGGTCCAAAACGCATTATTAAAGATAATAAAACCTTCCAAAAACCTCGAAAGGCGGATCACACCGAGACGCATTGTTACGGATGCGGGGCGACAAATCACAAGCGAGGCGATTCTCCATTTAGGAAGGCAGAATGCCATTCTTGTGGGAAAGTCGGCCATATCGCAAAAGCGTGCTTCTCAAAAACGAAGAGCGAGGTTGGCGTTATTAGATTGCAGGGGGTCCTCGGTACAGGGCACCAACATCGGAAATTTGCAAACATTCTTATTAATAATAAAGTATTAAAGATGCAGCTCGACACGGGAGCAGACGTGACTACGATCGGAACGAGGGCTTGGCAGAGGATTGGCTATCCAAAACTGGAAAAACACGGTGCTTCTTGCATAAGCGTTTCGGGTCATCCAATCCGTACCAAGGGATTTTTCTACGCCACGATGAGCTACGGAAAAACAACCACGAAAGGACCCGTTATCGTTCTGGATCGCCCTAATATCGCACTTATCAGCGCACAAGGCATTGATGAGCTATGGTTAGTCCTGTATAAGCACGGAGTTTCGGACAACCAGGAATGCGTAAATACGATCCAGGGGGACTCGTTAAAGAGTAAGTTTCCCAACCTATTTAACGGTGCAATGGGAAAATGCACAAAGATCAAAGCCTATCTTCGGCTGAAGCCGGACGCTCGGCCTGTTCATGTCTCGCGTCGTCCGGTGCCCCTGGCCCTTGAAGAACCTCTAAATACTGAGCTGGATAGGCTTGTGGAAAGTGGAATTATCACTCCGGTTGATTCCGCGGAGTGGGTCGCGCCGATCGTCGTCGTACGTAAGGCCAACGGAAAAATCCGTGTCTGCGGCGACTATTCTACGGGCCTCAATGACGCCCTAGACGCGGACGATTATCCAATTCCAAATATGGAAGAAATATTGTTCAAGCTTCGAGGGAATACGATCTTTTCACAACTGGATCTCTCCGATGCTTACTTGCACTTGGAGCTGGACGGCGAGAGCCGGAAGTACACAACGATTAACACACACCGCGGGTTATTCATGTATAATCGGTTGGTTTTTGGATTGAAACCAGCCCCGGCTATATTTCAGCGTACCCTGGAACAGGCGCTTTATGGCATACCCGGAATTCTGGTCTACCTGGACGACATTCTTGTCAGTGGACGCGAGCGGTCAGAGCATGACAGCCTATTGAATGAGGTCTTGACTCGCCTTCAAGAGTGGGGTTTCCAGCTTTGCTTGGAAAAATGCAAGATTCGTACATTATCGGTGAGGTATCTCGGTTTCCTTATCTCGGGTGGCGGTATTCAACCGGACCCAGCGCGGATCCAACTAATCCGTACCATGCGAACACCGGGAAACATAAAGGAACTTCGTTCATTTTTGGGTCTCGTTAACTACTACGGGAAATTTGTGCAGAAATTGCACCAACTGAAGGCACCATTCAAGGCTTTACTGAGGAAAGATGCGTCATTCGAATGGAGTTCTAGTTTACAGAGAGCTTTCGACACAGTCAAGAGTACCCTATCAGGACCACTTCTGTTGGCTCACTACAACCCGGCACTGACACTGATTGTTGCGGCGGATGCGAGTCCAACAGGTATAGGAGGTGTTCTCCTACAACGAGCTCCAGATGGTCAGACAAAGGCTGTCTTCCACATGTCCAAGACATTAACCGAAACACAGCGGAATTATAGCCAGATCGAAAAGGAAGCTTTAGCTTTGGTTACTGCCGTGGAACGTTTTCGGAAATTTATATATGGTCGTCACTTTATTTTGCAGACCGACCATCGCCCTCTTTTGACACTGTTTAGAACATCAAATACAAGGGGATTGGATACACGCACGGCCAACCGCCTTCAACGATGGGCACTTCGGTTGATCGGCTTCGATTTCGAAATCGAATACATAAGAACCGAATATTTCGGACAGGCTGACGCTCTCTCAAGGCTGATTCGAGAAGCCCGACAGGACGCGACTGATCCGGATATGGAGGAGGTGGTGGCGGCACTCCAGGAAGTGGACACAGAGCTACTGCAGATCGTGCAAGAGTCGACGCAGCTCCTACCTCAAGTTACTCGGCAGCAATTCCAGCAGGCGACTCTTGAAGACGGACTTCTCGCGGAAGTCATGAACCGCTTGCAAACAGGATGGCTGAAGTCCGATACTAAGGACAAAAACTTGTTACCGTACTATCGCCGCCGAGAAAATTTGTCAACCATTGATAAAGTGTTGGTTTTGGATGACAGGGTCGTGATTCCGCAAAGCATACGGCCGGTGGTCTTGAAGATGCTGCACATAACGCATCCGGGAATTCGCCGCATGGTACAATTAGCGCGTCGATATTTCTACTGGCCTGCCATGCACGAGGACATAGAAAGATGCGTAAAGAATTGAGGCATTTGATGGAAAAAGGGCACATACGCCAAAATGCCATTTCGAGTAAATCGGTTTCAAAGCTTTCATTATAGTATAACTTAATGAAAAGTAATGCAATTAAATCCAATTTTTTTAAGGATGTAGTATCATATCCGTCAAACGTTTCGTAAACAGAAGTCATGATTTGAAAATGATATGTGTCTTTATTTAATAGTTTTATGCAAGTGGTTTATGTGCCCTTTTTCCGTAAATAGGGTAAATTCGTAACAAAATTGCTTCTTTGTTTAGTTATTGACATATAATTTTGTTTACATACTTCGTTGGCCATTTTTTATACATCGCTTAAATAAAAATACAAAATGAAGCGCAAAACTAAACAAAAAATGTTATGTTTTAAGTAAGTATTAATTTCACCGATTTTTTGCAGCAAGCTGTCTTACAAATCACTTTCATCTTTCCTAAATTCGCTTCTTTCCTTGCGGATTCGATACACGCCTCACTTTCCATAGTTCCTCGCTTACACAAAATCAAACGTATTGCACGACTAGACAGTAGCCAGCACGGCAGCGCGACCGGTCAGCGACTATGTAGCTGCATGTCGCTCACGCTACGTAACAAAACAGCGTTTAGCTAATTTAAACGTGGGAGAAGAAATGTCTTTGATATATTATATATATATAACATATACCTGAGTCGATTTAACCGATTTACGGAAAAAGGGCACATAAGCCTATGTGCCCTTTTTCCATCAAATGCCTCAATTGCAACCATTGCTGTCAGACCGCGGCAGCTCCGCGAAAGGAACCCTTACATCCGTGGCCGGACAAAAAGAAACCGTGGACGCGGATTCACATTGATTTTGCGGGTCCTATCCATAAACAATGGATACTGGTAGTTGTGGATAGTTACTCGAAATTTGTCGACGCAGCATGTTTTTCGACAATAACAACGACTGCAACATGCCGCTATTTCCGAAGACTCTTCAGTCGCTATGGTCCACCAGAAGTTCTTGTCTCAGACAATGGTACCCAATTCACCTCAGAGGAATTCGGGCGACTGTGCTCCGGATACAACATCCTTCATCTTCGTAGTCCACCAGGACACCCACAATCAAATGGCCAAGCAGAGAGGATGGTTGACACGCTGAAACGCTCGATTAATTCATGTTCGTCCGCACACTTAGAGGACGAGATCAACGGGTTCCTCTACACGTATAACTATACGCCTTGTAATTTAGCCCCCAACCAGAAGTCCCCGGCTGAAGTTTTTTTTGGGCGCACCTTCAGAACTCCGCTCAACCTGGCGTGTATGCGGCCATGTTCGCGGACGACTGCGGGGCTCACCCGTCAACCAGAGAAAATGAAATTTCAGTTTGACTCTCATCATGGCGCTAGGCCACGTCTTTTTGTTACAGGACAGCCGATAGTTATCAGATTGTCGGATGGTAGACGCGTCCCTGGTACAATCGACAGACTGATAGGCGCCACCATGGCTCGAGTCAGCATTGAGGGATGTTTCATTATCAGACATTTCAATCAAATCTGAAACCGTGGGACACCTCCAGAGAGAATCTCGGAGACCAACGGGGAAGAATGGCTGCCCTCGGCGGAGCAACTGACGGTGCGGCCGGAGTCCGTTCCGGCACGGTCCAAGGGTGCAGATTCCGCAACCGCGGCAGAGGCGAGGACGTCGACCACAGCTGCGAACCCTGAACATTCAGCAGGAGCCCTTCCAGCTCCGGAGAGAGTGGGCCGACCACGTCTAAATTATAAGGATGGACGTAGGCCCATGCCGACGACATCATCCTGAAGTGGGGGAGGAATGTTGAGTCATAGACTTTGAGTCGCGCGGTTCGCAACGACCGCGTTGCGAGCGCGACGTCCTCCACGCGGGGAGCGTCGGTGTTCGCGACGCTCGCTAGAGGGAGCCGAGAACGTAACGCGCACGAGATAACCTCGCGAGAGACATGCTTCTTTGTATCTCCGACTACACCTGTAAACCTTGTTTAATAAATGTAAGAGTGCCAGGAAGGCCATTGAAGTGAGAGAGCGGATTGAGTGATTAACCCAACAAAAACATAACACTTTTTTCTAATCTCTCAGCTTTAAGGTGAATAAGTACGAAATCTATAAAAATATTTGGCTTTATATATGCATATCTTTTAAATTGGTAGATTGCTAGATTTGCAACTTGTATTTCTGGTTTGCATATAAAAATATACAATATTTTTTCAGTGCCAAAAGTAAAGCAATCTCTTGTTTGGCGATTTTTTGTAAAGAATGCAGATGGTGGACTGTGTAAAATTTGTAATCGAGAGGTGAAGTCTGGTTGGAAAGGTGGTGGTACAACAAATTTAAAAAATCATTTGAAGAGAAATCATATGCATAATAAGGAAGTGAAACTGCCTTAGAAAATGAAGGTGATAAGGCTCCTTATAGAGAAGAAACAGATAATTCTGTAAATCAATATTTTAGATTATTTTTTACATTAGATACATTAATTATTGTATCATATGATTAGCTTATTCTTATTTATTTTTAGATTCCTGCTACTGATAGTAACATAATGCAAAATTTTGTGTCTACGCCATCTACTTCTACAGGTACAATTATACCATATACAGTCATGGATTTATCCGATCTTGATTTCACAACTTCACTTGCTTCGTCATCTCATTCCGCCCACACATCAGATTTTCAACCGAGAATCGATAATGCTTTCAAGCAAATAAAATCACTTGAAGGTAATATAAATTATATATCATAAATAATTATACAAGTTTTTCTTTTGAAATAACAAAAACTTAAAATTTATCACACATGTACAAAAATCTATACCTTTTTAGAAGGGGGAACAAAGGCAAGCGAGATAACAAATGCGCTCCTTTACATGATTGCAAAAGATAATATGCCGCTTAAAACTGTAGATAATGAAGGTTTTCGGAATTTCATGAAAACAGCTGTCCCATTATATTCGGTACCTGGTAGGAAAAGCGTGACAAAAAAAATAGAGGAAAAGTATGAGTATTTATCTTTGTGCATAAAGGAAAGATTAAAAACCATCGATTATTTCTCGATTACTACCGATATTTGGACCGATATTTTAAATACCGTCAGTTATTTAGGGGTGACTGCCTATTATATTCATGATAATGAAATGAAATCTACAGTAATTGGTCTGATAGAATTGACAGCACGGCATACGTCTGACAATATAAGCAGTGCGATTAAAATTATATTACAAGACTGGAACATTAATGAAAATAAGATTGTAGTTTTTGTAACCGATAGTGGAGCAAACATGAAAAAACCAGTGAAGGATACTTTTGGAGCTATAAAACATATATCATGTTTTGCTCATGCAATGAATTTAGTGGCTCAAGATACGATGGACTTCCCAGAGGCAATGAAATTGTGCAAAAAAATAGAAAGAAATTGTACCTTTATTTAAGCGATCAGTTACAGCTGCCGCTGAGCTGCGAAAACTCAGTGACTTAAAGTTGATACAGGCAGTAGATACTCGCTGGAATTCTACATTTGAGATGTTCCAAAGATTTGTTAAGATGTCTAAAGACATTGGTTCAGTATTGTTAAATATGCCTGGCTCGCCGTTGATGCTAACAGCAGTGGATATCCAGTTGGCAAATGAAATAATTGAAATATTACAGCCGTTGCAGAACATTTCACAAGAGTTATGTGGGGAACATTATGTCACAGCAAGTAAAATTATCCCTTTAGTGAACTATTTGAGAAACAAAATACAATTCTTAACCCTCCGTAACACGGGGTGTATTGTACCCCAGCCAAGTTTCAAATTCAAATATCGCGCCTTTACGAATTCGAAATGTGACTTAGTGCGCCATCTACCGTTAGTTGAGAGACCTTACTACAGCATTCAACGCTTTAGAAAATTCGGCATCGCGTTTGAATATTTCTAACAACCGTTTGAAAAATAGTGGGGTGTAGCGAACCCCAGTGTGACCAAAGTGTGATTCGGTGCAAAAATTTTGAAGTTTTTTTTTTAGTTCTTTGGACTCAGCAGATTTTATTAAATGTAAGTAAAAGTTTCTATACCCTGTGATTTTTTTAAAGAATTTATTCAGTGATATATATATATTATGTGTTATGTGCAGATGCCATATAATTTACGGAGTCGGACGCGCAAAATTTTATTGAATGAAGATGAAAGAAACGATGAATGCTTTGGTGGCAGAGAATCCGAAGATGAATTGGATTGTATTTCGGAAGATTCTGATAGTGAATTTGAGCTATCAGACGATGATAGTGAAATAGACAATGCGTGCTTGGCAAGTCGTCTAAATAGATCGCGTGGTCGTGGTCGACCAACAGCGAAGCTAAGAGGGAAAAATGGATTCCAATGGTCAACGAGAATGCCTACAAGAAGATCCGAACGTTTGTGTGATGTACAGGATCCTTCACCTCCGGAACTTTTGAACGAAGCCACGAATTGTCAAGAGATTGAAGAATTTTGGGAGCTTCTTCTGAATAATGAAATATTCAATATTATTATTCAAAATACGAATGACAAAATAGTAGAGGAGTGCTTAAATATTCTAAATGACAAGCAAAAACTTCAAACTTATCATCACCAAACAAATCATAACGAAATGAAAGCTTTTATTGCGCTTCTATATTATGCTGGATTATGGAAATCGAGTCATGTACAAACACATGAACTTTGGAGTAAAGAAAGTGGAGTAACATTTTATAGAAGCGTTATGTCCAGAGCAAGATTTATGTTTTTGTCTACATGCCTCCGCTTCGATAATAAAAAAGGTACGGTTGATGAACAACTGCTTTCATTTCGAGGACGTTGCATATTTAGAATGTATATGAAAGCTAAGCCTGATAAATATGGACTGAAAATTGTGACGCTGAACGACGCCCAAACATTTTATTTGGTATTTGGCATTCCATACTTGGGTAAATCAATGGTCTCACATCAAAACGAGCTGATCCCAGAATATTTATTTCGGGAAATTACCACTCCAGTTCACGGAACGAATCGGACAGTCACATGTGACAACTGGTTCACGTCAATCCCGCTGATACAGCGCATGCTAGAGCCAACCTACAACCTTACTATCACTGGCACAATCCGCAAAAATAAGCGAGAGATACCTGCGGAAATGAAAGTTGCTTGTAAAGAGCCGCCAAGTACAAATTGTGCTCCTCGTTTCATCTTATATGCATACAGATGCAGTTCGCAATGGTAAACCGAACATTATTTTACATTATAATGATACGAAAGGTGGTACCGACTGTTTTGATAAGCTATGCCAGGCTTGGGAATTAAGTGATCTTTTCGGCCGAGTTTCAGAAGCAACGCCCTCTTTTCCCGCCGCGCGTCTTAGCCCCCGCGCCAGCCTTAAGCTCGAGCCACCTCAGGCGCGTACCACGTGAATCGCGCGTGGCGCGCTGACACAACAAAAACGCATCGGCAATCGTGCTCTCTGGGACGTGTGGAAACATATTGATACAATGTCGCCCTAATGCGCCTCGCGCGGTTCACGTGGTACGGGCCTGAGGCGCTCCTAGCAGCTTGGTCGCCGCGGGGGCCAAGATGCGCGGCGGGAGAAAGAGGGCGTTGCTTCTGAAACTCGGCCGAAAAGATCACTTAATTCCCAAGCCTGAGCTATGCCATTCATATAGTGTGAGTCGACCTACGAGCAGGTGGCCATTGAGAATATTTTTCGGCATGTTAGACCAAGCTGCAGTAAATGCTAGAATTTTATGTAATTTGAAACACCTAAATAATGGGGGACGCACGCCCTTGACAGCAAAAGAAAGCTTGAAGAGAATTATTCGCCACCTTGTAACACCACACTTGCAGGAGAGGTATTCAATGTCAAGCATAAGAATAAACATTAAAAAGAATATTGCTGACATTCTAGGCATCGACGCCAAATCTCCAACAAATAATAACCGCGAACGTCTTACTCGGCCACTTAGATGTGGCCTATGTAATAGGCAAAGCGATAAAAAAACGCGACAAGTGTGCCAGTCATGCAGACGGTTTATGTGTGATACGCACAGAATGTACGTATGCGTTGAATGCGGCATTGAAGATTAAGTATTTTATATTAGATATAAGACCTTTTTTGTTTTGGACATAGTATTAATACAATACACAGTAAAACCCTGCCAAAGATGTTTTTTATTTTATTTTTAGCAAATAAATAACCATACGTATATGCCAATTTTCGATTTCATTTCTGCTGAACATAGAACACTTCTTATCTCAGAATAAATACCTTTTTTGCACCGCCCAGCACTAAACTAATTTTTTTCCTGAAGTATATGTATTTGCCAATATTCCTGTAAATTTTCAGAACTTACTATTGAAATTTAAAAATTTGGTGAATTTTAACAAAAAAATCGCTTTTTTCCACAACTATTTCTTTAAATATAAATTTCATCTTGTTGAAACGTACATTTCTAGAAAAAGACGATTAGAGCATAATTGTATGAGTATTACGAATGTACAATTATCGCTGAAAAGTTAAAAGATTCAAAAATTCGAAAATGGTAACTAAAAAATGACGCTGGGGTACAATGAACCCCGTGTGACCAACGTGTGATTATAAGGAGGTGTGACCACGAAGGGTGAAGATCACATGTAAAAACGTCCACAGCAATTAGTTTAGTGAATAGTTTAAATGAATCTGTGTCAGCAAGGTTTGGTCAAATAGAAAATAATGCTATAATGGCCACTTCAACTATTCTAGACCCGCGTTTAAAAAAAATTCATTTTAATCAAGCAATTACGTATTCCAATACTATTAATCGCATTGCCAAGTGGATGAAGGATATGGATCACGACACAATATCTAATGTAGTATCTGACGAATCTCATCAGGAAACATGTGAAAATACAGATGATGACGACTTGTGGTCGTTTCACGATAATTTAATTAAAGTTAAGAATTTGAGAACAGCAACAGAACCACCCAGATACGAAATACCAACGGATCTAAAACATTATTTAAATCAACCACTGTTGGAGCGCAAAACTGATCCAATAAAATATTGGTTACAATACGAAAGGATTTATCCTACCTTAAGTATTATAGCAAAAAAATATCTACCCATCATGGCAACATCTGTACCATCAGAACGAGTATTTTCCAGAGCCGGAAATATTTTAACTGACCATAGAAACAGTTTATCACCAGAACACTTACAACAATTATTGTTTTTAAGTTCTTTAACAATAAAAGAATGGCAATTACATGATTAATTAAATATTTAAAATATATAACAAATTATTTATTCAATATAATGCCCTTCAACAACTATCCCAAATGGTTCCTTGTAAAAGTAATTTTTATATCGATTCTTTCAAAATTATTCAAAACTACTAATTTTGGAAAAAAGTTTTATGGTTTTGACGATTCTTTTTCGATTCTTCCAAAATCGATTCTTTGGTTCCGATTTTTTAGAAGAATCGATTCTTATAATCCGATTCTGAATCGATTCAAGAATCGATTCTTTGATGTAAATCGAACACCCCTATCGGGAACATTAATAAGCGAAAAAAAGAACAAGATTGAAATCTAAAAACGTGGATATGTTAACATTTTTAAATCGCAATTGGAAGTTAATATAAAATATTATATTATATATGTATACAGGGTGTCCCAAAAATGTCGGATTTCCTTGAACGGGGTTACTCAGGGGGTGATTTGAAACAACTTTTTCCTTAGCGAAAATATTGTCCGAAGCTTCGTTAAGGAGATATTAACAACAAACCTCGACCAATCAGAGCGCGCGCCTTCCGCCCGAGCTCCCGCGGTAGCGGTGGCTACGCGGTAGGCGACCGCGCTTGTGCTACGAACGTACGAACAAGCAAGTCGGCATGCATCGAAGGAAACCGCGTTATACATTTTTTTTTTTAAAGCAGAATCTTAAATAAGAATAATTTGAAGTGAGAGGACAAGAAGTACGTAAATTTCGTTTTTAAATAAGGCATAAACGAAAAGGTAACGTAACAGAAAATGTACGACAAGTGATCGTAATTCGTTATTGAAGTAAAAATCCGTAGTTTAACAACGGCCAACACAACTAAATTTAAAAAATAATATTGGGTGTATGAATAAATTCTTTCCGACTGGAATTTCTATCGCGGTGGTATTCAGAAGCTGCCAGCAAAATGGCAAAAGGTAATGAACAATAATGGAAATTATTGCGATGATCGAGTTGTTTTCATATTATTTAAATCGAACTGTTATTGTCCCCTAAAATCGGAAAGAATTTATTTTCACACCTAATAATCACCAATAAATTAAATAAAACTCACCCTTTCGGACATTCCTTTCCTTGCTTTCCTTCCCTTTTCGGAAACCTGTGTCAGTAGGCCACTGTACCGATCCTTTTAATTTTAGTTGTGTTGGCCGTTATTCAACTACGGATTTTTACTTCAATAACGAATTACGATCACTTGTCGTACATTTTCTGTTGCATTACCTTTTCGTTTATGCCTTATTTAAAAACGAAATTTACGTACTTCTTGTCCTCTCACTTCAAATAATTCTTATTTAAGATTCTGCTTATAAAAAAATTGTGTTACGCGGTTTCTTTCGATGCATGCCGACTTGCTTGTTCGCACGTTCGTAGTACAAGCGCAGTCGCCTACCGCGTAGCCAACGCTACCGCGGGAGCTCGGGCGGAAGGCGCGCGCTCTGATTGGTCGGTGTTTGTTGTTAATATCTCCTTAACGAAGCTTCGGACAATATTTTCGCTAAGGAAAAAGTTGTTTCAAATCACCCCCTGAGTCACCCCTTTCAAGAAAATCCGACATTTTTGGGACACCCTGTATATGTATGTATGTATATATTAAAAACTTAATCATTTTTTACGATTTTCATTATTTTTAAAAACTATCGATAGTACTATCGATAATATCGATAGCCGAGGGGACTTTCTATCGAAAATATCGATAGCCAACACTGTCGATAGTTCTCCACGTCTAGTGGTGATACTCGAGAGTCACGGTACACGATCTGCCCGACTCTCTTATAGGCATGACTGCTGTATTCCACCTGTGAGAAGCGCTCGGCCCGATTCGCCGCCTGGCGGCCGCGGCGCGTAGTATACATCGCAGCCGGCCGAGTCATGACTTCTTTATGTACATAATTACACAGATTAATTATATTTTACGTGATTAAACATAGCCTATGTCCGTTCTTGTTGTTCAAGGATGCTGTAGTTAAAATTTCGTGATGATTGGTTCAGTACTTTTTGAAATTTTTGTGCACATACAAACAAACGCTGTAGCTTTATTAAAATAGTAAGATAGTAAGATAGTAAGATAGTAAGATAGTAAGATAGTAAGATAGTAAGATAGTAAGATAGTAAGATAGTAAGATAGTGCATATTGTATATACTGTGTGTTTTTTGCACCTACTAATGTGGGAAAATCGAAATGTGAAATACCTGGGCAATTAGTTACCGAAGATTATAATAATTGGAAGAAAGTCATTGAGAAATATATTAACCACCAGAAAACAAAATACCATATAATGGCTGTTACCACATACGAAAACCTATGCAGTATTCGAGATGGGAAATGTATAGTAATCAATCGCCAAATTGATGTAGGTAGTGCTCAAGAAGCTGCAGTTAATCGAAAACGGTTAGAGCCGATTATAAAAACGGTAATTTTATGTGGTCGGCAAAATATACCATTAAGTATATACCATATCGCGATTATGGAGAAGTTTCATTTGAACAGAAGCCAATCGCCAATGAAGGCAATTTTCGAGCTTTGTTAAGAACGAGAATCGATGCGGGCGATGAAAACCTCACTGAACATTTTAAACATTGTGCCAAAAACGCTACCTACATTAGCTGGAACATACAAAATCAAATTATAAATGCATGTAACGAAATCATTTTGAACCGTTTGGTGGAAAAACTTAATTCGGCGAAATGTTTTTCAATCCTTGCCGATGAAACTTGTGACATTTCTATCACTGAACATCTTTCCTTGTGTGTCAGGTATATAGACGAAGAAAATGACAACAAAATTTGTGAACAATTTTTACAATTTGTTCCTGTAACAAGCACTACAGGAAAAAACTTATCCGACAAAATATTAGAAAGGTCAAATAATTATGGCATCGATTTGTCCTATTTACGTGGGGAAGGTTACAATGGCGCCGCATCAATGAGCGGAAAGTTTAATGGTGTCCAATCTCACATATCAGCGATATATCCACAAGCTTTATATGTTCATTGTGCATCACATAGTTTGAATTTGGCAATTGGTAATGCTGTATCTGTGACGGATATAACAAATTGTATTGGCATAATTGGAAAGGTACACAATTTCTTCAATACCCCTAAGAGACAGGACGTCCTTCTTGACAATACTAATGAACATACACCGAATACAAAGAGACAGAAACTACGCCAAGTTTGCCCGACTAGGTGGGTGGAACGCCACGAAGCCATCATGACCATGGTGGAATTATATGACACAGTGATTTATAGTTTTGAAACAATCATTTCTTGGGAAGATAGAGACTCGTCCTCTGACGCAAAACATTTGAGGAATTCGTTATGTGAATTTAGTTTTATAATATCTTTATTTAGCTTGCAAAATATATTTGTGTACACCTTACCATTGTCTAAAATATTGCAAAAATATGACAGTGACCTTTTAATTGTCTTAAATTTTGTTGATGATGTTGTGGCTTCATTAAATACCGTCCGTAAAACATCAGATTCTTCTTTTAAAGATATTTACAATGAAGCTTGTATAAAAGCCAATAATTTTAATATTGACATTAAAATTCCAAGGACTGTATCACAAAGATTCAAGTCCAATGTTCCATTGTTCCGATTCTGTAGAAGAGTATTTCAGGAGAACTATTTTCATTCCATTTATTGATCAAATTTTTACTCAACTTCATGAACGTTTCACTCGGCACTGCATAATTTTGCAAAAATTTTTTACTCTTCTACCAAATGGAAAAGATGGTCCAACAGCAAGTACCATGGAAGATTTTCATCAGTTGTGCAAATTTTATGCCCGCGATTTGCCTTCTACAAACCCAGCAATTTTGAACGCCGAATTCAAGTTATGGTATACAAAATTTGAAAAACCATTTCCGATAGTTCCATGCAAAAGTGCCATTGATGCAGTTTCGAAATGTGACAAAATGATATATCCTAACATCAATAAATTATTAAAAATATTTGCAACGCTTCCGGTAACAACATGCGTCAGTGAAAGATCATTTTCTACCTTAACCATTTTAAAAACTTATTTAAGATCTACCATGACACAATCGCGATTGAACGGACTGGCTTTGCTCTATATACACAGAGAGATTAATGTAACCACAACTGAAATGATTCAAGAGCTCTGTAAAACGAAGAGAAAACTAGATTTTACTCTTTAAATAAATGTTATAACCACCTAATGAATTTTATTGAATTTGTATTAAGAATATGTATAGCCGTTCAACCCCCCCCCCCCCCCCCCAAGATTAAATCCTGAGTGCGCCACTGATCATAGAAGATATAAATAGGAACCCTTTTTGTATTTTAAGCTCTATATCGCACTGTTACAAAGCATATCGCACAGTTACAAAACCGTGATAACTTAAAATGGCGTTGGTCAAGAAAAATGGTTTATTTGCACATTTGATCACACTCTAAGTAGGTACATACATACCTACATACCAGAGATGGGCAAAATTTTTATTTAAATAAAATTTCGGAGAACGAATAAAAATTAACAAAAATTTTTCGCCATTCGTTCGTTAACCCGAGTTAACTTTATTCGACTGTGACGTCCCGGCCCGACCATGGGTCGCGCCGGTCAGTCATTGCCGGCGCCGCTAGAGGTCTCTACTCTTCTCGCAAGTCCTATCGTCTACTCTCGTTCGTATATATACAAGTTCCAAGTTATTTCCCCTCAGTCCCCGTGTGTCTAGGGCAGGAGCCGTCAGCTATAGCCCTACTGATTAGTCTGGCTGACGGTCCCAAGACGAAACACGCACATCTTCTTTTCCTCCTCGATCTTTAAAAACTTGCCGATCCGCCTGCCCCGCACAGTTTACTCCAAAAAGCGTGACCGGCCCGCGAGGGATTATGGTTGCGACGGGGCAAGAAAAAAACCCCTCTTTACGTTCCGAAATCAATCACAAATCACCATCTCGGTTTCGGGACGTAACATCGACATCTGACGAATAATATTTTTAACTTTTATTCGTTTTTCGAAATTTTATTTAAATAAAATTTTTGCCCATCTCTGATACATACAAAGTTTCATTAAAATTAAAATTTTCGGGATGTACGTTTTCCCTTGTTAGGACTGTACAATATTTAGGTATACTGCTTTTGTTGATCAAAGTTGGGTTTAAAATTTCACAACGCTTCAGTATAACCTGAAATTAAAAAGGGATGCAAATGAAAATAGTTAGATACAATCAGATGGTTATGCAGCACATAGTGCACAGCAAAAATATTGGTTGACACTTTGAGTGGCGTTGGCGTGTTATCACGCCCAAGAATTTTCCTGATCATTTATCTAATAAAGAAAACTTAAATTTTTCTATTTTGCTATTAGATGTTTATGAGAGTACATATTAGCAATGAACTGACGAGATTACCCTAGTGAAAATGAAGGCCGCAAACACCATCCAACGCCAGCCCGCGTTGCTCAAGCCCTTACAGGTGAGCGAATTGCAAGCGAATCTCGGACGTGTTTTGCTTCCCTAGGCTCATCGGGCCGGTGCACAGTGGGGTATTTGCACTGAAAAGCCGGAAAAAAGTCGATTTCAAAAATTTTGCGTAAGCCGTAAAATTTTTGCTACCCGAGGTAATTGAATATGTAAGTGTAACGTACGTATGGTGAATAATTTTCTGCACTCTGTCTCAAATAATTTTAGAGCTCGCGTCTGGGAAAGGAAAACGCCCTAGAACCCCTTCTGTTGCATCTCAATAAATGTGGGGAGCATGATCTCAACCAGCTGGATAGCGACTAATTGTAAGTAGAAACAGCAGCGTGATGCGAGGACTCCTAAGGCCCAGTGCATACGAGCGAGTTGCGACAGTTTGCCGCCAGGTGTCAGCAAAACATAGATTTATATGAAGCAGTTCACGCGGGACGCAAATTTTTGCGGCTATTAGGTGGCATGTTCGCGTTCGTTTTTTAATGGTAAAAATTGGCCAATTTTGGACCTGGTTAACTACAAAACTTTTTTACGAGAAATGTTTCTACAGGTCTTAAGGAATCCGGAATGCATCATTATTTAGCAACATGCTGTAAAAATTTCAAGTCGATCCGAACCTTGGTTTTTTCGCAATCAGGCAAAACCACAGAAAACACGCCAACACGTCAGATGACTGTAGCGCCGTCATATACATGTGTATATTATAAAAAAAAAAAATTTTACAGTTTATAGTATTAATAAATAGTACCCAAAAGTACTGGTCAAATTTGTATTCATCTCTTTGTAATTAATTCGCAAATAAATACTTGGTTGGTTTCCGAGCGGTTTAACTGCGTCCCGTTAAGAGTTATCAGTGTCAATTGGCTGCGTAAACTTGTGTTCATTTTTAAATTTTTTCACACATTTTAGTGCAAGAGATCTGATATTTTTTGGGGGTGGTGTAATTGTGTGTTTTATGAGATTCCTACGCATATGTCTTGATTACACAATTGACTACAGTGGATATAATGGAAACAATGGATTTTATTGTGTAGGCAGGTCTGGTGTAATTCAACGATACCGTTCAATTTTGGATAAAGTGATAACGAAGGAGAGATAATTTTCGTCGCAGCTTCTCTGAGGTTAAATGGCACGTGCGACAGTGGCTTTGCTACCAGTGGCTTGAATACCACTGCTTGACTCCTCGCCTGTGCTGCCCCGCGTGTACCGCTGCACGCGGATTGCCTGCTTTTAGGCATATTTTTAAACACTTCTAACTAACAAGCGAAGCCTCAACCGTAATATCGTTATTCTTAATTTTCGTCTTATTCTGGTGTCCAGAATAACCCCTAAAATGTATTCCCACGTGTAGTCGAACACCCTGTATATTTGTAGTTATTAATATTTGAAAATAATTAAGAATTCAGTACATTTTTTACGATTATAAGATTTCATTAACCATTTTGCTATACTTCAGTTATTATACTACATAGTTTGTGATCACAATGCAAAAATAAGTGGTTCCGAATTCGTCCGGATTGAAGCTTTGTAGCTAATTTAGGATGCAATGACAACCACGTTGCACTATGCGGCGTTTGTACCCCAAATGCGGAAAGTCATTGGAAAAAAAGTATCACCAAATCAAAAAATTGTAGAATCGATATTTATTTGAACACTTGGGCTATTACCATTCGTCAATTTTTAACGCGGCTATACGCCTCCAAAACCATCAACCGCAAAATCGTCGTAAATTAAGAATATTATTTGTGGTTTCGTTGTTGTTTTAAATTAGATGATATGTGGTGGAATTAAGGGGAGAAGTCCCTATAAAGCGACAGAAAAAAGGGGAAAAAAAAATTACATAAATCGCTTCTAAAACATTTCAAAAATATATTCTCAAAGTTATAGGGCCGAAATTCAACTCCGTATCGATATTACAGCCTAAAGGTAGGATCTCCCAGCTGCGACAGGTAGCGACCCCATTAGTGCAACGGAGAAACAAATATAGCAAGCATACTTTTCCCTTGCACTAGTGGGATCGTTGCCGGTCGCAGCGACCGGCCAGGGTCCCATTCGTCCCATTCGGCATCCTGTTTGTTTTTTCTCTCACACGATATGAGATTGAGGGTAGTTACCATTGCGACCAATAGTGAAAAGACGAACGTCCTTTGTTTAGATAGTGTGAAAAAAGGTGGGCCATAGGGAGGAGATTATATCATGACCAATGGGACCAGCATTCCTCCCAGACGTCAACTTTCTACCCCTGCACAGGAAATACACGTGTATCAATTCCTCTGATTAATTTGCATTTCTGAAATGGGTAGGCAAGTAAGGCCGGGTGTGCGGAATTGAAAGTCCCGAAATACCTGGCTTGTAGAGGATGTCATAAATGCTGTTACTTTATTGCATACTGAAACATCTGTTTTTAAATAGCTACCTACATTTAGTTTACCTGAAGGTACTAAAAATGGTTTATGACTTAGAAAATGATTAAAATTTGACTTCCGTACATCCACAAATGTCGAGATATTTCCCTGGCAGTGCGATAGGAAACGAAATTACAATTAACACATTCACTGCTGTGACGCTCACCGGCGGCCAACGTTCTGACAGTAAGTAGGTGCATACTTTCATTACGAATAATCTCAAATAGTAAATGCACCATTGCACTATTAAATAGTATACTTTTTGAGACGTATGAATAGCCTCTGGCGTGAACGGAAAAACATATAGATGCCACGGAAAAATGAAACTTTTTATACCTAAGATTTTCTTGCAGGATGAATCAAAGCAATACCTTAATTGTTTTTGAGAAATAGAATAATTTGAAACTGATAAAGATGGACAACTACAATTCAGTGTCACATATCTGCATATATAGTGTATTACAATTATGCAATACCTGGAAACAAGTATACCTATCGCAGCAGTATACTTGTTGCTATTTACAGTAATAATTATCATGTTATTGCTTGCTTTAATATATAAACTAAATAATAGACCATAAATACACGTCTGCAAGTGACAGGTAGGAGTAAAGAGTACATCTGCGTTGAAAAACACATTTTTTTCAGTCTTTTCGACGATGCGCGGCGTGCATTCGCGTGCGCGCGTGGCAGAGAAATCCCGGCATAGCGCGCACACGGTCGCTTTCGACGTGCGCGTCGTTGTAAAAGTCGACCCTTTCAAATGCTCCAAACTGCTCGAAAATCCGAGAAACTCGTAAATCTGACCCGTGCGCGGCACGCAGTTGCACCAGTGGGAACGTCTTTCTGCAGCAAATCGGCCTTGAGCGTCGGAAAAAACGTGCGCGGAGCGCCGTTGCACTAGTGGGACCCTGCTGCCTTAAGGGATATTTAGTTCTATGTGCAAAAAAGTGGCAGCACTGAGAACCAAATGGTTCTATTTTGTAATTCCCGCAAAACGGGGAGTTCCCCGTAACCTGACTTTATTAGCATCCTGACGATATGGAACACATTGTTTATGTTGATAGTATTGCTTTGCGTTCTCTTCCTGTTTTTTTTTAAAGTTTAAACATTTTGTAAAATGGCGTTACCTAGGCCTAATATAATACAAACTTATTCAGAAGAAGAGTGTGACTTTAGTGAAAGAAAATCCCCTAAATCCGACAGATATGATTTGTGTGATGAGTATATAATGGCTAAAAAAGAAAACAGATTGACAAATGAATTTACACAAAAATATGAAAATCATGTAGTTGAAAAAACGTGTATGAGAGTTGAAATAAAAAAAGACAGAGACAGTCAAACTTTGGTTTTATGCTTCGATCTCCAAAACCTTATAGGATTACCTAGGGGAAATGTTAGTTGTTTCTTTTATAAGCGTAAACTAAACGGTTACAATCGTAACTGTCCATGCTCCGGATGGAAATGAAAAGAATGGCTATTGTAAAGCAACTTTGTAGATTTTTAGAGTGATTCAAAACAAGAACAACGGTGTGTTTCATCTGGGCCGTATCGCCTTTAAAGGGGGTGAACACTAACCTCAAAGTCAAATTGGCACTTCCACTTTTTCGCGTATAACTCTCAAAGTACAACAGACAGAAAAAATGTTTCAAACAAAAGTTTAATGGTACAATAAGCGCTGAAAACTTGCGTTAACAAAATATTTTAAAAAGTTTTTTTCATCAGATATTTTTCTTTTTAAACTCTTTTCAAATATTTTGTTAACGCAAGTTTTCAGCGCTTATTGTACCATTAAACTTTTGTTTGAAACATTTTTTTCTGTCTGTTGTACTTTGAGAGTTATACGGGAAAAAGTGGAAGTGCCAATTTGACTTTGAGGTTAGTTTCCACCACTTAAAGGGCGGTATGGCCCAAGTGAAACACACCGTTGTTCTTGTTTTGAGTCACTCTAAAAACCCACAAAGTTGCGTTCCAATCGGTGAGTCCGGGTTCGCGGTGTTCCCTTGTTAGAGAAATCTGTGTACACTATTCAAATACGTGCACCAAAACAGAAACTGCTTTATTTATTTTGCTATTGCATCGTTTCTGGAAAAGAACTTATTATATTCAGTTTACCACTTTAAAGCATTCAACCCCCGAATATTCATGTATTCAAAAAGTGGACAACAATCACTCAAACATTGTAAAAGTTTCAACATTAACTGAAGTGTGTTTACCCGCGTCTTCGTTAACACGTTGCGTGCGGGTGACGTGTACGGTCACGTCATGGAACTCTTGGGCCCGGTCCCACTAAATGTGGAAGGTGAAAAATAATTTTTCAGGTACCGAATTTTCCTTTTGCATACGCATTCAGTACGAACGTGTTCATCAGTGTGTGCATGTCGTTACAAATTTGCAACGTTTTTCACCATGGTGCAGCTGTTTCTTGTATTTAGGTGAAGGTCAACTATTTTTTGTGCCGGACGCAACGTGTTAAGAGTGTTACTGGCAGCAAACAAAAAACACCCTTGCCACGTAGTCAGGGATCGACGGGCGATTTTTTCGATTTTCAATCAGCAGCAAAGAATTTTGATTATGTAAAGGTTCCATATATACTAAAGTTTGCCAGTTACATATTCAAAAAACTGATATATACAGTGTCAGTGATATATACAAGCTAAGCCATGGTTGTGACGAGTGGAATAAAGTTTGTATTTCAAGGCAACAAACCACTCGCAACATCTCCAGAAAAACATTTCCAGACGCAAAGTAAACTAAATCTGAGCCTACCTTATGTAAAGAAAAAGTGAATGATATAAAAAGCATATTTAAGTGGATGCCTACAGTGGATGTTGATTGTTAGAAAACAATTTTAAAATAAAGAACCCTTTGGAAATAAGAGGGAGTCGTGTTTCAGTAACAGAAGGTTCTATGTGAATGTAATAAATTAATAAAAAATGTTTTGTAAAATGTTGTGTTAAAGTTTTTAACATAAAGTTGTCACATTCTAATATAGAAATAAGGTATGCTCAGAGGCGTCCGCAAACTTATTTCCAGGGGGGGGGGGGGGGGGGGGGGGGGTAACTTTGGGATGATGATAAAGAAAAATATACCCCTCTTGCTTTTTTTAACCCATTTTATAGTGCCAATTTAATTAAAAATTTAAAACCGAAATTTAAAAAAATTCTCTTTTTTTAGTATAAACTTAATAAAGATCAGTTTTGAAAAATAAGCGATTTTTTCTCAAAACCCCAGAGGAGGGGCAACAGCCCCTTTGCCCCCCCCCCCCCCCCCCCCCCCCGGGGAGACGCCCATGGGTATTCTTATTTTGCTTGTGTTTACTTTTCTTTTTCTATTATCTGATAAGGGTAGAGAAAGTTTTAATCTTTAAAAATGTGGCCCCGAAAAATGTCCTAAAAGTCAGATAGAACCCTCTGGCTTTCATGTGGCGAATTGCCTTCTCGATCTCGTCTTACGGCAAATCAAAACGTCTCTGTGCCTGTGAGACTTTTAAGAAATACAAAATTAAGTCGGTGTCAGATTTGCATCGATAGAGGCCAACGGCACTTGGTTATGTAAGAAGGGGTATAACATTTCCTTCACGTTTCATAAATTTGTATGAAACTGTTAATAAAACATTTATGGATTTAAGTTTATATAACAATTGTACCTCATTGTTAGTCGAAACATGCAGACGTTGTATGGAAACCTGTCAGACACTCTGTACGTAATTATGTAGATTCCATAAAAAATTCAATGCCTAATATTTATAGTAATACAACTATATATCAATTCTAGAATAATGCTTGTGAGGACCAAAGAGGTGTATCCATCATGGATTTTGGCATGTTTTCACATTTATATTTTCTGGAATGCATCGGAAGTATTGGCCAAAAGTCCGCGAATATTTATATACCTTGAAAACAAACCGAGCTCTGACTTCACTTTGTATTATACTTGGCCGCCTCTCAGCGATCATTCAGTCACGCGACATCTCTACACGGATCTTCGTAAAAGTATCGCCAATGTATTGGTGAGATTATCCTGATGAAAATAGAACGAAACACTACCTCATTCGAACTATTTGTAATCATATACGAAATCGTATAATGCATATTTGGAATACGGAACTCAGAAACGATTCGAATTACATATAGATGTTTAAATTGTTATTAGTGTCGGCGTGTGTCAATGGGTGGAGAGACCTGAACAGAACTTTCCCGACGGAAGCAATCACTCCAAAAGGCCAGACTTGAAAAGCCATATCTCCACATCTGGCGCCACTCAAAGTGTTAAAGTGATAGTACAGATATTGTTTTCTCTACAGAAATGAAAAATTCTATGTTTGTTTTTAGTATTCCTGTTTGCATTTTCACACCAGAACATACAAAGTTTAATCTTATATAATCCGAAATATTATGCTTTCAGATATTTTCATATATCCCTAGAATTCTAATATCTTAGTGATGTTCAAAGCTTTGACTTCAATTTATCCGATATCCATACGTAATATAACAACACATACAAAGCAAACTAATAATTTGCATCAAACATAAATAATTGTAAAGATTAGAGTTATAATACCGATCTAAAAATTGGAAATACTCAAGGTATAAATAGAACATCTACTCAATTAGTTTCAAGCAAAAATATGTAACAAGTTTTTAACACCATAATTAAAACATGCGACTTTTTATTAATATTTAAGTTCGGCAATGACTTAAACAATTACATTGATTGGCAAATAACTATCATGTTAGGAAGTAATAACCTTCTGTGTTTTTGAAAAAGCATAATTCTTGAAAATGGAAGTGCATAAAGCTGTCAGTATAGTCTTTCATACAAAGAAAACACTATAATTTTGTATAACTTTCACCTATATACTTCAGTTTCAAATAATGTACTTCGTTTACTTAAAGGAACTATACAATTATTATTATTATTTATGTCTTTGAATCCCATTCTACAGGTTTTTTAAACAAAAATTACAAGAAAAACTTTAAGAATACTATCAACATCAATTTATTTTCCAATAATGATTGTAGTTTCATAGCATTAAATTAATAATACTGCCATCAATTATAAAATATTGTGGTTAAAGTGTATATCTTTTTAAACAGGGACCTGGAACGAAATGTTTTTCTGTTTCGTTTCGATTCAACTCCGATAATAATAATTTCGTTTCGGTTAATATCGTTGCTGCTGAAAAATATTTCGTTTCAGTTGGACAGAAAAATAAATTTTGTTCCGAACCGGTTATTTCATATTTATAGAAAAGCTCATATAAACTTATTTTTAACAACTTCGTTGCATTTGGTAGTTATATTATAAAATATTACACATTATAAAATTGTGTATTATAGAAAAGATGGAAATTTGAAGTTTACACCCGAAAGCCTCGAACAATATAAACTGTATAAAAAAAAGTAAATTACAGTAGAGCGTCAATTATACGAACTGCTTGGGACCGAGGTGGTTCGGAAATTCGAATTGTTCGGATAATCGAAGAGTTCGGAGAATGAAGCATGCATGTATTTTACACAGTTTATAACCATAGGAATTACACCTAAAATTACTTATTAAATACAGGAGTACTACTGCGTTAATTTATATTATAGTCCAGTGAAATTAGACGGAAATCTGCCCAATCTACGGAATAATTCCCACCGAGCTAAATTTTGGTATGGTCCTTTATTTGGTCGTTTTAAACAATATGTCAAAAGTCCCCATCGATCCGACCGCCGCTAAAAATTTTACAGAGGGTTGAACAAAAAAAACAACTGTTTTTCGCGAATATCTCGTTATCTAGCAGTTTTGCGACAAAGAGTTATTATACAATTTATAGCTTAGGAAATTCTCTACAAAAAAGGTCGTATGAGTTTTTTGGTAGGAGTAACCATTTTCATGTATGTCGGGTTACCAAGTTTCAACCCCCATACTTTTGACAAGGGAAGATTCCGAACCCGGAAATTCAAAAAATTATCAATCTTTGTAAATGTATAGGGGAAGTCCTCCTTCGGATAATCGACCGTTCGGTTAATCGAGGTTCCGATAATTGACGCTCTACTGTATACAAAATATAAATCCGAAATCACAGAATGTATCTCCTGTTCATATTCAGGCACAAATAGATTCACGATGAAAATAGATGGCGCGCTGAATTTAAATAGTTTAACATAAAGTGTGCATCGAAAACAAAATAATTTTTATTTCGATTATATCGTTTTCACTCCTGTAATAGGATTAAGAATTTCGTTCCTGAAAATTATTTCGTTCTTTTCATTTATCGTTTTCGTTTCTGTTCCGTTACGGGTCCCTGTTTTTAAATAATCCTAATCTCAGTTGGTTAATGAACAAAGTAGCCTAATCAGATATATATATAAAGTTTTGGCTTATACCATACACGGATGATGTATAAAGGTATACTGTCACTGTTTACTTTATGCACTACACATTTGGGGTAATTTTCTCAATAATAATAATCTAGAGTTTGTCCTCTAGACTACTCTAGAATTAGATTTACTCTGACCTTAATCTCTTGGAATCCTCTGCCATGTAAATCCACAAAACCTCACTGCCCTGTTGGACCATGGAAAAGTAAGAAGGCATTGCGTTGATTGTACATATTCATACTCAATTACCTGCGGGCAAAAATACTGCCCATTATGGATAGAGATCGATACTTCTAAATACTCATTAATGCGAGGATCATTGATCACACACTCTATTCCATTAATTCCTGTATTAGAAGAGGATCAGAAGTGAAAACATACTTTTTTCACGAATTATATCTCAAATTGCAGGTGTTGCCGAGCTGTTTAAGAAATGCCATACTTTTGGACAAAATTGGCCACTCGTTTGCGGGATAATCGAGCGAAAACACATCGCTTCTTGACGTGATTATAGTCGACCCAAAGGAGTAATAAACATTCAAGCAAGAGTACAATCATGGATCACGACACACATACAATATTTGACGCTAATGCAAGAAGTCGTTCAATCATTTCCTGGTCTATGGAATTTGGTGTCTGTTAATCGGGAAAACACAGGCATTGGCGTAACTAGGATTTTTGTCTGGCGGGGCCAGGTCCCATCTGCTCCCCCCCTCTCTTTCTCTCTCGCTCTCTTTTTTTATAGGTAGAGGAAATCTTTATATACCTCCACATTTTAACAATCATTTACCTACATATTTATTTAACACTGAAACAAACAGTAAAGTGAATAAAAAAAATTTTGATCATTTACCAGGCGAAAGCTTTTTACTTATTTCGATAGTTTCTAGGGAGTGGCCATTCCGCGTTTTGAGGTGGCCAGGCCCACCCGGCCCCCTAACTAGTTACGCCAATGAACACAGGGAATCGATTGATGTCATTTTCATGAAGATCCGATGAGAAACGCGGAACCTGACGTTCTTCCCTTTTTAATGGATAGCGCTATCCTTGTCAATCCGGTCCCCTACTAAAGCCGTAAATCTGAGTGAAGCGTGAAATCGGAGGTGTGAAATTCGCCTACCTCGCCAAATAAAAATACTCCCTGAACCCTGCAATTGTCAGCTTAACCAGAATCAACTGCAGTTATCAACAACAAGGATAAGTATGGGAATTGATTACCAGAACTTCTCAAAGGGAAGTGTTCAAACAATCTTTCAGGTTGTTATCGTAACTACAACCGCATCATTAGGCCGCGGTCACACGAGCATTTTTTCGACGTCCGTCGCGACGGACGTTGTGACGGACGCCGTAGAGTAACATTGTAACGTTAAATTTGACGCGCGACGCTCGTGTGGCTGGTTCTACGCATTACAACGTTACTCTACAACGCAGCGTCGTGACGTCCGTCGCGACGGACGTCGAAAAAACGCTCGTGTGACCGCGGCCTTACTGGATATCGTTGAAACCATATCTCTCAAAGACAAATGACCAGTTCGCCTCAAAAGAGGAGTGTTTTTTAAAGAACTCATCGAGACTTACAATTTGGGATACGACTTCTCCGAAAATCACATTTCCACGTCCAGTTCTCTTCTCGTTAGAGATCAGAACGTATACGTCCGCCTCCGTTCCACTCGTAGTTCAAATTTATAAATTGAGAAATAGATCGCAACGCTTCTAATAATGTATACTAACAATTCGTATTACAATTAAAATTCCAAGACTACATTTTCGGAGATACGAAAGATGGTATTTATATGTTTGCGTGTGATATGATAACAGTAATTAATATTCATTCCAGTCGTGGAAGTGTAAAATTAAAATATGAGAAGCCTGATTTTTCATTTACCTTCCGCATGAAAAACATACAACTACAATGTAATTACCTTTGAGCTTTGTATTCCTAATGTTATATAAGTTTAATAAAAATAATTTTAGTGATAAAACATTACCTATGTATTTCCATGGTTAAGTGTATTCGAAACCTAATATTTCCTCCAAAGTTTATAGAATATTTAAGCAGACATAAAATAGATGAAAATATTTACAAAATGATACACAGTTTGGTGATATGTTTTGTGGTGTTTCATAAAGGCTGTTTTTATAATACTTATGTGATCTTCAAGTGTATTAAAAGAATATTTTACTCAAATAACGGTATTCATACCTGCCATTGTAACAGCTGTATTGTCGTTGTCAATTGCATCTACTAACACAGACTTGTTCGCTGCTTTGCATACTTTCAAATGTTTATTTATTCGACTTTGTGCTTTGTGATCACGCAATGCTAATAAATTCTGAAAATGGGAAAACATTAATAACACGATATTCGGTCAGGGATTTTGGAAAGAATTATGTTCATTCAAAGGCATACTTCTCTTTTCTTCTTTTCCTCTAAAGTTTTCCGTTTTTCTTCGTCTTCCTTTCGGGCTAGAAATTTTTTTATGTTGTCGGAAAGAGCCTTGGCCTGCTTAGGTGGTTTCTTGGGTGGAGCAAATTTTGTTTGGTAACAAGCACCCTTCTATGGGACAGAAAAAGTAATTTCGTTAAAACGGTCGGTTCTCTCAGTAGCGATGATGTTGAAACTGAAGGCAATATTGAAGGAAGGATCAAACCACCTGCTTGGTATTTTCATTCTTTTGTGCGACATTTAATAAGGTACCAAAATCCATTTTGATAAAAATATGAAAACTAAACTGAACGAAATATCACGATATACTGCACAAACTCATATGTTGGGTTAGCATTTTATTACTGAGTGTCAATTATTTAGGAGCATGTCCGCGAATTTGTAAGCAACTCCGATTATTAAATATTTCCTCGCTTTCTGTATATTACATTATTCGTGTCAATGTTTTTGACGTTTACTAAAGAAAAGTAGGCCTTCAAGCTTCAAATGAACAAGAAAAGTTATGATGAACTAATACGTAGCGAAATACAGTAAACGCATAAAATTCACGTCACATTTTTCCGACAGATGGCGGCCTAGACACACATATGTTAGGGCGGTATTCACAAACGTTTTTGAAGCAAATCTTAAGTTCGGACTGAAAATACATGCAGTCTTAGGGCGGTATTCATAGTCGTTGCTTAAGCATGTGCTTAAGAATTTCTTGACAAAGTCGGCCTTATTCGAATAAGCTATGCTTAAGACGTCATGTATTCATAGTCCGAACTTAAGATTTGCTTGGTCAAGAAAATGGTGCTTAATGCTTGCTTAGTCAAGCAAATGCTTAAGCCAATCTTATATTACGTTCGGCAAGCATCGGAAACTTTCCCGTGTAGCCGAGCGGAATACCCAATCAGGAATGATATTGAAAATACATTTTGTGTTTCTTTTCCCGCGCCGTCACCACACAGATACTGGCAGAGACGTAGATGGTACTGCGTTACGCTTCGAAAAATAACAACTGAACTCCTACTCTACGCGTTAACAACCTGTGAAGAAATTAACACTGCATGTTTTGCCAACAGTAACACGCGTCCTTCACCGTCTTAACGCCTAATCAAGGAGGAGATATAATAAGAGGCGTCAATCCGGGCGGAACCTTTGAAGTCTTTACTTGACCTTGGCATTTAAATTGGTTGTCTATTCGAGCGGGATATTCAAATCGACTAAATGTACCTTTCCGCAATTTGCTGATTATTGCCGAAGTTTACCGATCATTGCCGACTGGGCATTTAAATTGGTTGTCTAGTGATTTCCCTAGCTTATTTCTGTCCTTGTCGAGTGACGCCTCTTATTATATATCCTCTTTGGTCTAATAACATGGTCTTAAGTCAACTAAAACGTCGACTTGAAAATCTAACCTCACTTTGCTCGAATAAGACTGCTTTATGCTCGAATAAGAAGTTCTTAATCGACTATGAATACTTATGTTCTTAAGATGATCTTAAGAACTGACTATGAAACATGATTCAATAAGGATTACTTGACAAAGTAAATACGTGAGTAAATGCTTAAGACGGTGCTTATTTGTCGACTATGAAACTAGACGGGGACTTAAGCAAATGCTTAAGACGATCTTAGTCTTAAGCAACGACTATGAATACCGGCCTTAAGCTCGTCTTATCAGTACCCTCTGGTGGATTGTGCCGCCCACTAAATCATGAAAAGCGGCAAAATTGAATTCTGGAATTATGGTATTGGTTACAAGAGAACATAACGAACCCGCACACGCCGATTTTAATGAAGCTTTTGTAAGATGTTGTTCTCAAAATATTTTTCTGAGAACTACTTCATACAAAAGCCCCATTAAAATCGGCGTGTCCGGGTTCCATATGTTCCCTTGTTAGGCAATTTTATTTCAAATAGGAAATAAATTACTGAAATACAATTTTCATTTTTATTTTTAATATTTATTTTATTAAAAAATGATTGTTAATATTAGAGTTACGCGAATTTACTGCTTTACAATATCTCCGCGCATACATTGTTACAATTATTTTAATTATATGTTGCATAATTAATTCCTTGGGGCATTTAAAATAAAAAGTATACCCTGTATACAACCCGCGCTTTTATATACTGGAAATTTATTCTTCAGTCGCCGTGATACACGAGAGTCCCCTGCCAATAATTGCCAATAATGAACAGTGAATGCGTCAAATGCGTGTCTGGTCACCTCGCTTGCTTCGCGTGACATTTGTTTTTAACGCGCGATCCTAGGCCCACGTAATCGTCGGTCAGAGCGGGCTCTTCTCGTAGGATGATAAAGGTAACGCCGATCACGTCCCGCCGCCGTCGGGCGAAATCTTCTTACCCTCGCCTTTTGGGTTACGCTATTTATTCGGTTGTGATCTTACATAACCTTTGACATCTCTACGAAATACATAACATTCGTTTTCATTCTTTTCCTCATTACCCCACCATCACGCTTTATTTATTTGTGTCTTCCATTATAAATCCGTTGATTTATTTACTTTGGACATTACAAGTTTATCCTTTATAGTGTCAAAATGATTATGATTTTTCTTGAAGTTCATTGCGATAAAAGTAATTTGACATTTATTCTTGATATCATTTACCTACGTCATCGCGAACAGAGCAGATCGCGCAATTTATATAATTATGACAATCATAGGCAGATGGCGCCACAGTGGTGTTTCAACATGAATTAGAAGTAAACAATAATAGCGATTTCGGCAGACACGCACTGGTGCAGTTTCGTTAGAGCCATGGACCTAAGAATTAAATGGACGGAGCACAAAGCTGCGGGGCCTAAGCTCGTGTCAGTAAGGGGGGTGCATGATACTGCGCATGTGGTGGTGGACGATCGGTGATTGGTTAATGAAAGTTACATATCATTGATAAGAGGCATTGCCTCTTTTATATTTTTTTATGGTTAAGTTTGTCGTTGAGTTTGAAACGTTAATATGTAATTGCAACATTATATTTTGGTCACTTAAGACTTGGTAAAACTTATGCCACTCGTCAATTGAGGGGCTCATATGTAAGTACATATATATATGTAATATATAAGTATACATACATATGTATAGTTTTATACATATAAGCATATTTTAATACACCCTATATAAGCATTCCGTTTCAAATAAAGCGCGACGCATGCGTACTACTCCGCCAATCACAAGCCGTCCACCACGACTTCCCTCCTCCCGATCGACTGGCTCGATCCCCTCGTCCATATTGAGACTTTGTGCTCCGTCCATTTAATTCTTAGGTCCATGGTTAGAGCACTAAAGAGGTGAGTATGCGCATCCGCCATCTTGGGTCCTCTGGAGAAAGAATATTATTGAGTACCCGCCTTTTTGCGTATTGTCAAATTCGATTTATAAACCAAATATAAACTAAAATGTAATAAAATACTCTAATAATGTGTCGCGCTACCATGTATCAATATCAACAACGCATATTTTTTTTATAAATCGAATTTGACAATACGCAAAAAGGCGGGTACTCAATAATATTCTTTCTCCAGAGGACCCAAGATGGCGGATGCGCATACTCACCTCTTTAGTGCTCTAGTTTCGTGCTATGCCGGTGCTGCCTGAGCACAGTGCCAGTGCAGCACGGTTTCTAGGGTTTTCTAGCACCGATTACATTGGATTTGACATGCGAGCAATCTTGTATCGTATTCGGTGAACAAGAGCTGCCCTGGTGTAGTGCAAACTTCACATTCGGATGAACGGAATAAACTGCACTAGTGCAAACTTTCTCGCATTACGATTTCTGACCGGTTCTGACAGCGCAGTCCAGTGTAGCCATGGACCTAAGAATTAAATGGACGGAGCCCAAAGTCTTAACATGGACGAGGGGATCGAGCCAGTCGATCGGGAGGAGGGAAGTCGTGGTGGACGGCTTGTGATTGGCGGAGTAGTACGCATGCGTCGCGCTTTATTTGAAACGGAATGCTTATGTAGGGTGTATTAAAATATGCTTATATGTATAAAACTATACATATGTATGTATACTTATATATTATATATATATATGTACTTACATATGAGCCCCTCAATTGACGAGTGGCATAAGTTTTACCAAGTCTTAAGTGACCAAAATATAATGTTGCAATTACATATTAACGTTTCAAACTCAACGACAAACTTAACCATAAAAAAATATAAGAGGCAATGCCTCTTATCAATGATATGTCACTTTCATTAACCAATCACCGATCGTCCACCACCACATGCGCAGTATCATGCACCCCCCTTACTGACACGAGCTTAGGCCCCGCAGCTTTGTGCTCCGTCCATTTAATTCTTAGGTCCATGAGTGTAGCCAAGTGTAGCGGATCTCTGTAGGGAATTTACCACAGAAAACTATGCGCGTGAAATGATGTTCACACCAATTAACGGTGACAAATATATATTTCGTAAATAATATGGGTTTTCCTACAAACGCTGGGCACGATGGTAAATTCGATCACGATTGTTCCCAATCACGGGGATTTCTGACAATGATCCGTGTTTTTTCGTGATCGCTTCTGATTCGTGGTGAGCATAACTGTTCTTTGCACGCGTCACATAACCCCAATTTCTCTCAAAACATTCCCAAACATTCTTATAGAAGTTCAGTTGTATATTTTGAACCAGTGTAATCGTTCTTGATTTATTTAAATATAACGAATATTTCTTCACTTTAGTTAAAAAATAAAAAATATGTATACCTGCGAGAATACTTTAGCCAATCAAATCAGTGTGTGCATACATAGCTATATTGGTGTAGTTTATAAAAAATTATTCAATCAATGTTAAGAATTACGATCACGGGAAGCAAATTCACTCAAGATAAAAAATCACCATCATTGTTATAGCGAATTCGGTACCTCGCACTGACTCTGCACTGGTGCCGGAAAATGACTTGGATTGGTTGATTCTTATAGAGCTATCTTCGTTTCTATCAGAAACAACCAATCCAAGTCATTTTCTGGCACCAGTGCGGAATCAGTGCGAGGTACCGAATTCGCTATTTAGTGATTTTGCACTCCATCCCTATTCCCTAACCAGAATCCACCAGAACAGAGCTGAGTCAGCTCTAGGGTGTATTCCAGTTGACGCATACTGCGCATAGACTGCATAGGATATGTCACGTACCCTATGCACTTCATGCGCATTATGCTGCATTATGCGTCAACTGGAATACACCCCTAGTTCACCCGAATGTGCGGCATGGTGTCGCACTGAAAAAGTTCGCACTAGTGCGCACCAGTGCGTGTCTGCCGAAATCGCTATAAGTGGTTTCGGCGCACTGGTTCGGTCAGTTAGATAATTTAAAAGCTAATTTGCAATTTTAAAGATTATAAATTTCCGACGTTTCGGTCTGCGGTTTAGACCTTTTTCAAGGAAAGATATTTATAAAATATATTGCGTTCGCTTTAGAGTCACACGTTTGATACGACGTGTAACACGCGAGTCGGTTGTAGAGTGACTGAGGTAAACATAACTTGGAGGACTATTTAAAGGTGAAACAAAACTGTGGCTAGAAACGGAGTCAAAAGAAAGACCATTAAATATTAAGAACGAATTTAACAATTATTGACCAAACGACTCAACCGACTCACTCTACAACCGACTCGCGTGTTACACGTGTGACTTTAAAGCGAACGCAATATATTTTATAAATATCTTTCCTTGAAAAAGGTCTAAACCGCAGACCGAAACGTCGGAAATTTATAATCTTTAAAATTGCAAATTAGCTTTTAAATTATCTAACTGACCGAACCAGTGCGCCGAAACCACTTATTGTTTATTCTAAAAATACGGTCGATAACTCAACTACATGAATTAGAAGTGTTCTAAACGGGAACCTGTGGCTTGGCAGCAGAGATGGGCATTATCTAGATAAAAAATTATCTAAATAACGTGTCGAATAAAAGATATTTTATCTTTATTCGTTATTCGCAGCTTCGAATAACACGATTTATCTTTATCCGAAACACCACGGATAAATAAATTTATTGGAGGTGAATTTATTCGACAGCGAAAGATAATTTTTTTTTCGAAGTGAATTTATTCGACGGTGAAAGATAATTTTTTTTTTCGAAGTGAATTTATTCGACGGTGAAAGATAATTTTTTTTTTCGAAGTGAATTTATTCGACGGTGAAAGATAATTTTTTTTTTCGAAGTGAATTTATTCGACGGTGAAAGATAATTTTTTTTTCGAAGAGAATTTATTCGAAAGCGAAAGATAATTTCTTTTATCGAGGAACTTTTATTCGAACCGTCGAATAAGGTTCTCATCATTATCCGTAGTTTATTCGAAGGCTTCGAATAACATTCGGCAGCGTGTTTTACCGAACCGTGTTTCGGATAAAGATAAATCGTGTTATTCGAAGCTGCGAATAACGAATAAACGTAAAGTATCTTTTATTCGAGTTTATTTAGATATTATCTTTGCCCATCTCTGCTTGGCAGTGCCCTCACTATGTTCATGGAATACTGTATATATATAGAATGTTAGCGACGAAAAAAAGCCAACCGTGGTAAGCTGATAAACAATCGAATCTCGATCGGCCACAATCGTTTGAGCCGTGTGCATACCACACATGTAGCTGAGTTTTCGGGAACCCCGAATTGGAACGCTATTTGTTATTTACTCTGACGTTTTCATATATTCGCACATATTATATGGTTTCTTATTTTAAATACTCAAGGAGAGCTTTCATTTTAGCAAAACTTTGATATTGAATATTTTTAAAAATAATGCATAATCAATCAAACTCTTGAATATGTGTTTATTTATTTTTGTTCTAGCATCACTGAAAAAATTTAGTTCTCTTCTTGTTAGAGTTAAAAATCAGATTTTACAGGTACCAATATCGACAGAAAAGTAAAATCCTTCACGCTTTTATACTATGATCGGAAGAACAGTAAATATAGCATAAAATTAGGTAATAATATTAAAAACATTTATGAATTGAGTATGTCCTGTAGCATGATGTTATTTATTAAAATTAATACCACAATTTGGTTTATAGTTCATACACATCTTTAAAAAAGCAAATGTCGTCCAATGAAATCGTTCGTGTGACATTCATAAAAGCTTACTATTTATGATGGGAAAATAATAAGAAATTTTTTAATAACAAATCCCTATCTGAATGCAAACTACCAATACACATTTTAAAAAATTGAGAAATATTATATAAGTTATCAACGTTACTATATAATGTTAGTATCAAACCATACCGCCATATCAAAGGTTCTATATCAGTAGACAAATGAAGGAGCAGCAAAAATAAATTCCGAACTTTACTCCAATCTCTGTGAGAGACGTGTGATTTCATTTCAGAAAGTATTGTATGCTTCGAAAACCCTGTAGAATGCTGCCTCCCACCTTTTTTATAGCAATGCATAATTTTACACTGGGCATGAATTTGTCGCGATTGCTCCACTTCTTCTATTTCAGTCTTCGTCTTCTCTCCATCTTTCTTGTTTAGCCAAAGTAATTCAATAGCTTGATTCTAAAAGGAAATTAACCATTTATCTATTGAATATCACCTTAATGTAAACATGTAATATATTTTTTTATATTACATACTACTTTTTCTCTTCTAATCTTCTTCATTTATACTTTATACGATACAATACAATATTTTACTGAACAATATTGTTTAATGTAATTTTGTCCAACTTCTTCTATAAATAAATTAGATTAAATTTTGAAGTAACCAGTGTAAGCAAGTTTTTAAACGTTTTGTAAAAATACCTTTATAGTTTATTGAAGCGATGCAGGAAACTGCTTGAGATCCACTTAATTGTCAGTTGTATTTTAGCACCTGCTACAGGATTGTACCAGTCCAAAATTCTTATTCACCTTTGTGCACCCAACGACCTTAAAGTATTGATGCCCAAAACCTGTGACGAATGTTTCTGAAACACTTAAAGAGTCCTACCATTTTTGATTCTCGCTGTTGTTATAAGTCTCCTATATCTGTTCACTTAACAATACTAAAACTACTTTCTGTACTGAAACAAGATATTACAGAAATACTGTTGAACAAAGAATTATTTAAGGTATTCGTATTAATAAAATAGATTTCATAATATTTTCGAATCTTTCAATATTAATGAATATTATGACTCCCATAGTTTGTAAAGAAGTTTGTAAGCAGTTTTACAATTACCAATATTTTATTTTGCTTATGAATAATTTACCAATGTACACGATACGTACATACAGCTTTATTGAATTTTAAAGTGTATACATTACATTTGTTTTTCCTACGTATTTAATGTTTAGAAACACGAAATAAGAATGTAGAATATATTTGGTTTTTATCATACATTTGGTACTACTTAAAAATTATATTAAGCAGTTGGTTTATAGTATTCGTTACTTTCTTACAGACTCTTGAATTTAAATGCAGCTTCTTAGAACAAAGACAGTGTCAACATTTAATACAATTTAAAAACTAAGAAAGTAATTAGTTATAAATTATTCTATTTTGACTTCGTATATTACATAATCTGTTTTTTAACAACATATTTTGAATTGTATTTACCCTTTAATCTTTGTCTGACCAGCTAACTAAACTGGGTTGATAATAATTCGATTATTTTCACTTTTACACGAAGAGCGCAACAATAATCTTCATAACAAATCTGTAAAAGACAAATGTAGCCTCATAACTCTTCACATAATGAAAGCACATTTAACTTAGTTAAATTAATTAGACACTAATTCATTTGTGTAGAAGCTTAAATTTTTAATCATTTGTTACGAACCATTATTAAAAGTACACGCGACTTTGCAGTGACTGAATTACCAGTGAATTAGTAGTGCACAGCAGTGTAACCTCAAACGTCCTCTCGATATTGAGTAAATCCTGGATAAATTAGATTTCAGATATTAATGAACTTAAATTATAACATTTGTTTACTGATATGTTTCATAGAATAGAATTTCACAGAGGCAATATGAACCAAAAGTGCCGTAGCATATCTGAATTATTCCGAAGTCAATCACAAAATACTTCTTAATTTGAAAAAACAAAACTATAGGTATAAATTATATTTGGAATATTTAATTCACAAACTCACCATTTTTTGTAGTTTTTAATTCAATTGATTTAGTTTATTCAGAAATATATTTTTCCGCCCCTCAATCATCATGCAGTATTTAAAAGATTTAGAAATACCAATACTTACTCCCCGAAAGCAAACTGACTGAACGCAACTGAACGTGACCGTAGTACAGGGTTGCCAGGGATTCTTTGTGGCCAAACACCTACAGGAGTGGTGGTAATGTGTGCGTGAACTGACGCCAGCGCCAAGGCAGCCAATGGGCCCCAACGCGAAGCCAACCACGGCCAATCAGCGTCGCCGGGAAATAGATTGTCGACGCTGGTTGGCTTCGCGTTGGGGCCACTTGGCCGCTTTGGCGCTAGCATCAGTTTACGCACACACTACCGCCACTCCTGTAGGTGTTTGGACACAAAGAATCCCTGGCAACCCTGTCGTAGTATGCCAGCTGATGCCAGCAAATTGGCGGCAAAAATCGAGCAGATTCTGCGCAGCGCAATCGGACGGCAGATAGGTAGTTAGCAGAAAGCGAGCATATCCTGTCAGATCCTGCCAATGCTGCCAGTGACAACTGCCATGGTTTAACAGAAATTTAACAGATCCAGCTGATTCTGCCATTTGGTTCACATAAATTGATTGATGCATTTAAATGTTACTAAATAATTTTACTACTTTTTCCAAAAATAGTTATTTTGTCTTTAATAATATCTAGAGACGCGGTAGCGTCTCGACGCCAAGTACAGGAAAGACACCCTGTATATGTCGACTGTCGCTACCGCTATCATTTATCGAGAAACGGCTAATCCAACCTAACCTGAAACTTATTTCATTAATATCTCATCACGCCTGCGATATTTTCTAAATTTAAAGGCATTTTTCTTATGTAAACCGCATATAAGCTTTCGAATAAGACCAAATTTCAATAAAATCTGTCCACGCATGACAGAGATAACATAATATCGTCTCATGGATCTGTCAGAAACGGTAAGATTTTTCTTCTGATTCTCCAAGGCATTTTTACGTCAAACATAATACGTATACGCGTTACACGCACACCGATGAACAAACACATGTTCGTTTCGTTCGTCGATTCGTCGACTCTCGGAATCATTCGGCAGGGATCGTCGTCCGTCATTGTCATATATATATACCTATGGATACTATTTTGAATTTTATAACCTACCAAGTGTCAAACCGTCATAACCTGCCAAGTGTCAAATAATGTAAGTGGTCCAAATTTGAAATGTCAGGAGCTTTTACACTAAATAGGAGACTGAATTATTGTCTCAATTAACAAGGTAAGTCGCCAAAATTTTTTTAATAGATTTCTTATGTAGAGTCGCAGACTTGGAAGTTGTCCGGAGAAGGTTCGACAAAGAAGTATCTTCTTTCGCATAAGTTTCTGGAAATTTGTACCATGCATGTACAAAATAATATATTGTAGTAAAAAATTGCATTGCATTTAAATTGCCAGATACTTGTATTTTTGTATATACCAGCAATTTAGAGTTTTTATGTAAAGCTTATTATATTATAGAAATGAAGGGGACGCACAGGACTTCGATAAAAATGAAGGGGACGCACAGGCTTGGATAGTAGAATTGAAGGGGACGCACAGGCTTGGTTGGTTAGAAATGAAGGGAATGCGCACGCTTGGAGGTTGTCCAGAGAAGATTAGATAGATAGACAGAGCATCTTGTGTCGCACAAGTTTCTGGAAATTTGTCAAATAAGGTAAATCTACAAAATTTCTCTAAAGACATAGTATTAAGAATTATTATGAAAATAGATTATGGTGGACTGCTTGCAATGTAAAGCAAGTCACATTAGTGTCAGTACGCTGAAAACACATCTCCCTTGATGCTTTTCAATCTTTTGTGAAAGACATTCGTAATACTTTATAATAAAATCCGCAGTAGTTGCCACGCTATTCATTAGTTCATTAATTTTTTCGATTCCCGTTATTTCAATTCACCAATAAACATTCTAAATTAATTTTATTCCAACACCAATGAATTGTGCGTTAAAAATATTGGTTCTCTACGTTCATTTTCGCTGAATTATTACCATTAGGATTTAATTTAAATTTCCTGCAATAAGTTCTACGTTAAGTTGTAGTATATAACTAAAATGTGGCTTTATAAATATATATATATATACAGATAATAGAAGCAGAAGGTGATGCACTGTGATCTACGCCAGACTATGTACGCACAAATTTGCAGGTAGAGTTCTTGCATACGTAATTATTCATTCAATGATCTTGAGCATGTGTGATAAATTATAAATAATTATTAAATGTGTCCTATTTTTCAGTTAACGATGCAGACGAAGAGAATTATTTCAACAGCTGAAAGGGAAAGTTACTGAAAATGAAATAAATGTAAATAAAAAGAGTAAATGAAATGTACTGTACACAAAGTACTATACATATAAAATACATATACATCAGCAATGCAGTGCGCATGGTTTCATTTCGTAGTTGTTAAACTTACGTAGAATTTATCCTTAATCAAAAAATAAATAAAGTATACTCGCTGAGCTGCTTTGCGCTATTCCGAGTATTCCAAGTATATACCTTTACCTTATCCTCTAACGTCACTAGATAGGCTGCAGGGCGCCAGAAACACGTAAACGTGTGACGAAAATAGATCAGAATTTATAATTTATTGGGATTTCCTTACTTTTTCCTTATTTTTACCACACGTGGCAGTCAACTTCAAAAAAGTGAAATAATTACGCCAAGTACATGAATTATCTTTGTAAAAAGAAGTGAGATCCCCATAAAAAACTTTCAAGAAGTAAAAAAAGTTACGCCAAGTACATGAATTATCTTTGTAAAAAGAAGTGAGATCACCATAAAAAACTTTCAAAAAGTAAAAAAATTACGCCAAGTACATGAAACAAATAAATCACAAAAAATAAAAGATAATAATATAAATCACAAAAAAATAGAAGAAAATATATATCACAAAAAATAGAAGATAATAATATAAATCCCCCCAAAAAATAGAAGAAAATATACAATATAAAAAAAGATGTGAAATCAAAATGAGCTGCAAGTACATAAAGGTGCTTTCCAACTGCCCTTAAGATGACACAACTACATAGACACAGCTAAAATGCTGTGTTCATACATTCCATTACTCATATCGCGGACATTTTAATTATCCCATCAAAAAGAATCCCAATTAAAAACATTGTCGTAAATTAATTAAGGCTGCCGTCTCATTTTTGTTATGGTCCGAATCGATCGAAGCGTGCCGAGTAAACAGACGGACCCTAATGAAACTACTGCGGTCGATAAAAAGAACTTATACAGTAGTGACATCTCCAGGTACTCTGTGTAGACGAATTTTTTACGCATAGTTGCCGCATCTCCTGTTCTCTCTGTCTCTGCCGCGCTGTTGCCACAGAGATCTCTCTGTCTATCGAGAAGTCTTGAAGGAATACGGCACGAGAGCTGCGTCTAGCGTCAGAGCCTCGCCGAACGTAAAAGAGGATAGCAATAATGAAAGATAGAGAGGTTGGGTAGTGAAGTTAGGAAACATGTAAATGAAACAATACTAATTTGCGCATCAATATTTTTTATTTATACTTGCGTAGAGAGATGTAATATTTTGTATAATCAATGTGTGATTTCAAAGCATACAATTTGAATAAGGTACATCACCGAAGTGTAACACACCGATCGTAATGAAGTTTATGAATGCTAAGGTGCGTCCAGACATTGCGCGGCGTGCGCGCGAGGCACGCCTCACCCATCGGAAAGTCTTCGGAGACTGCTTCGACATGAACGATTACAAAGCAACTTCGAGCTACCTCGAGAAAAGCTCGCAGGGTGATTCTCCAGCTACGCCGGTCATCCGTGGCGAGGACAACAGCCTGCAGTGCCCCATTGAATTTTATGGCTTTCGACCCTCGAAGGGTTTGGAATACCATTAAGAAGTTGTGAAATCTTCAACTTCCGCATTCCTCATTTGCGAAAACGACGCCAATGGATTCCTGGCGTTCCGTCGATTAAAATCATACCAAATATCATGCAAATCGCACTACTTTGACAGAAGCTATGTGTGTTCCTTATGTAAAAGTTGTCCGATTTACACGACATTTGGCATGATTTTCATCGGAAAACCCCAAGGAATCCATCAGCGACACCTCCATATCCATACGATAAAGAATAAAGAATTATTTTATTTACTAAACAGATACAGGGTAATTCTCGAGGTACGCCCGACACCCCGTGGGGAGGACAACACCCCGCAGTGCCCATCGAATTTTATGGCTTTTTCCGGAAAAAGGTACGAATCCTGGGCCGAACGTAGCGAATTGGGGTTGAGTCCCCGCAGTCGAGGGTGAAATATCCATTACAGCGTATTAAGAAATTCTTTTCTTCATCGTGTCGAAAGGGAAGTGACGCCAATGGATTCCTTATGTTTTTCTGATGAAAACCATACCAAATATCACGCAAATCGAAATACTTTGACACAAGCTATTTGTATTCCCTATGCAAAAGTTGTCGGATTTACACGACATTTGGCATGATTTTCATCGGAAAACCCCAAGGAATCCATCGGCGACACTTCCATATCCATACTATAAAGAATGAAGAATTAGTTTATATCTTAAACAGATAATTCTGGAGCTATGCCCGTCACCCCGTGGCGAGGACAATACCTCGCAGTGCCCATCGAATTTTATGGCTTTTTCTGGAAAAAGGTACGAATCCTGGGCCGAACGTAACGAATTGGGGTCGAGCCGACGCAGTCGAGGGTGAAATATCCATTACAACGTATTAAGAAATTCTTTTCTTCATCGTGTCGAAAGGGATGTGACGCCAATGGATTCCTTATGTTTTTCCGATGAAACTGACATCAAGAACGACGCAATTCGGAAAATAATGAAGGAAATGAACAATCCATTTCCATAACCTCAAGCTAATTTCGTTAATAATAGGCCGATTTACGTGAAATTTGGTACGATCTTCATCGGAAAAACACAAGGAATCCATTGGTGCCACTTTCATATCGAGGCATTAAAGAATGAAGCATTTCTTACTACGCTGAAATTAATATTTCACATTTTCACCCTCGACTGCGGGGGCTCGACCCCAAATTCGTTACGTTCGACCCAGGATTCGTACCTTTTTCCGGAAAAAGCCATAAAATTCGAAGGGCACTGCGGGGTGTTGTCCTCCCCACGGGGTGTCGGGCGTACCTTGAGAATTACCCTGTATCTGTTTAGTAAATAAAATAATTCTTTATTCTTTATCGTATGGATATGGAGGTGTCGCTGATGGATTCCTTGGGGTTTTCCGATGAAAATCATGCCAAATGTCGTGTAAATCGGACAACTTTTACATAAGGAACACACATAGCTTCTGTCAAAGTAGTGCGATTTGCATGATATTTGGTATGATTTTAATCGACGGAACGCCAGGAATCCATTGGCGTCGTTTTCGCAAATGAGGAATGCGGAAGTTGAAGATTTCACAACTTCTGAATGGTATTCCCAACCCTTCGAGAGTCGAAAGCCATAAAATTCAATGGGGCACTGCAGGCTGTTTTCCTCGCCACGGATGACCGGCATAGCTGGAGAATCACCCTGCGAGCTTTTCTCGAGGTAGCTCGAAGTTGCTTTGTAATCGTTCATGTCGAAGCAGTCTCCGAAGACTTTCCGATGGGTGAGGCGTGCCTCGCACGCACGCCGCGCACCTCTAGACTAAGATCGTCTTAAGCATTTGCTTAAGTCCCCGTCTAGTTTCATAGTCGACAAATAAGCATCGTCTTAAGCATTTACTCAAGTATTTACTTTGTCAAGTAATCCTTATTGAATCATGTTTCATAGTCAGTTCTTAAGATCATCTTAAGAACATAAGTATTCATAGTCGATTAAGAACTTCTTATTCGAGCATAAAGCAGTCTTATTCGAGCAAAGTGAGGTTAGATTTTCAAGTCGACGTTTTAGTTGACTTAAGACCATGTTATTAGACCAAAGAGGATATATAATAAGAGGCGTCACTCGACAAGGACAGAAATAAGCTAGGGAAATCACTAGACAACCAATTTAAATGCCCAGTCGGCAATGATCGGTAAACTTCGGCAATAATCAGCAAATTGCGGAAAGGTACATTTAGTCGATTTGAATATCCCGCTTGAATAGACAACCAATTTAAATGCCAAGGTCAAGTAAAGACTTCAAAGGTTCCGCCCGGATTGACGCCTCTTATTATATCTCCTCCTTGATTAGGCGTTAAGACGGTGAAGGACGCGTGTTACTGTTGGCAAAACATGCAGTGTTAATTTCTTCACAGGTTGTTAACGCGTAGAGTAGGAGTTCAGTTGTTATTTTTCGAAGCGTAACGCAGTACCATCTACGTCTCTGCCAGTATCTGTGTGGTGACGGCGCGGGAAAAGAAACACAAAATGTATTTTCAATATCATTCCTGATTGGGTATTCCGCTCGGCTACACGGGAAAGTTTCCGATGCTTGCCGAACGTAATATAAGATTGACTTAAGCATTTGCTTGACTAAGCAAGCATTAAGCACCATTTTCTTGACCAAGCAAATCTTAAGTTCAGACTATGAATACATGACGTCTTAAGCATAGCTTATTCGAATAAGGCCGACTTTGTCAAGAAATTCTTAAGCACATGCTTAAGCAACGACTATGAATACCGCCCTAAGTCTTTCCTACATTTATCGGCTAGTTTGGACTTTCACCGGTTTTGATGGTAGAAGGCACAAATATACCATCAGCGCCGGTGACGGAGAAGCCTTGAAGCTTCATTCTGTCATTTTTCGGGCTGCCTGAGTACACGATTCATAAATTCATTATTATTTCAACATACGGTGCTTATTAGCGTTTAAACGCACCAGACCACCCTGTACGAATGTCTACTGAAGGCAACTAAACCCGCAAACACTTCCTTCTTGCCGATTCCAGGACGAAAGTTGTAATTTACGGTTTGTTTACTACACGCGTATACGTACACGCTTTTCCTAGCTTGTGTGAGCGTACGCACACATTCAACGCCCGCTGAGACGGCAGCCTTAATAGCTGTACAAAATTAATATACAAAATTGCGCCAATTATAACAATGGCTATTTATAAAAAGAAAAAATGTATTAAATAATATTAAGAAGATATATTTTTATAGAAATAAATATTTCAATACCAATAAATATTTTATTCAAAATACTTGGCGCTGCGAAACCGAAAAAATGTTAATTGTCTTATTAATAGTAATTTAATAATTTACAATAACTCCCTTACAATCTAAAATACATAAACATATACATACATATTAGAAACGCAGTCAGATTTATTCTACATATATTTAATTCTAATATCATACGTAGCATATGCACACGCACACATACACACATTCACGAATGCACGCACAAGAAAGAAAGAAAAAGATTAATGCAATTTATACATATGTATTGAGTTTAGCAACACCAATGCGGTGAGCAGCGCCAAGTATTTTGAATAAAATATTTATTGGTATTGAAATATTTATTTCTATATAAATATATCTGCTTAATATTATTTAATACATTTTTCTTTTTATAAATAGCCATTGTTATAATTGGCGCAATTTTGTATATTAATTTTGTAAAGCTATTAATTAATTTACGACAATGTTTTTAATTGGGATTCTTTTTGATGGGATAATTAAAATGTCCGCGATATGAGTAATGGAATGTATGAACACAGCATTTTAGCTGTGTCTATGTAGTTGTGTCATCTTAAGGGCAGTTGGAAAGCACCTTTATGTACTTGCAGCTCATTTTGATTTCACATCTTTTTTTATATTGTATATTTTCTTCTATTTTTTGGGGGGATTTATATTATTATCTTCTATTTTTTGTGATATATATTTTCTTCTATTTTTTTGTGATTTATATTATTATCTTTTATTTTTTGTGATTTATTTGTTTCATGTACTTGGCGTAATTTTTTTACTTTTTGAAATACAGTATAAACATTTAAATAAAATATATTTTTTTTCAATTTTGAATTTGATTTGTGGTTACAGTTTTTACGAAAATAATACAAATAGGTAGCACATATAAATTAGGAAAAGAACTTTTAAACACAGCGACAAATCCAAACGTTCCGAGTGGAAGACACAGCAGTGGTGTAACCGTTGTAACGATCAAACACTTCTTCGTTTTCGTTACTGGATTGTGTACGGTCAGGGATGCCAGGGATTCATTGTGGCCACACACCTACAGGAGTGGTGGTAATGTGTGCATGAACTGACGCTAGCGCCAGAGCAGCCAAGTGTCCCCAACGCGAAGCCAACCACGACCAACCAGCGTCGCCGGGAAATAGATTGTCGACACTGGTTGGCCGTGGTTGGCTTCGCATTGGGGCCACTTGGCTGCCGTGGCGCTAGCGTCAGTTCACGCTTTCATTACCACCACTCCTGTAGGTGTGTGGCCACAAAGAATCTCTGGCATCCCTGTGCACGGAAAAGTGTCAGCACCGTTCCCAACGGTGCTCAGCACCTTAAAAACCGGTGCTGGGCCCATTCACGGCGCTGTCAGGACCGAAAAACAACGTTGTGAATGGGCGAAAATATCGGTGCTGAGCCCATTCACAACGGTGTTTTTCCGTCCTGACAGCGCCGCGAATGGGCCCAGCACCGGTTTTTACGGTGCTGACACTTTTCCGTGTGTATGCACGGCAATGCACGGTATCGGACGGTGGCGGACCGAGCGAGGAAAACATAACAATTTCACGCGCATGACGTGTCCAGCCTGCGCACTTCCTTTAGCCTTTGGCCACCTTTAGCCGATCGGCGTCTAGGAAGGGGTACCTTCCCCACCTTGCATCTGTAGTACTTATTGTTAGTTGGAACGATAGTTCACGATATTTCTGAGCCCAGTGTGTACAGAATTTGCTGAGTCAATTTTGTGACAAACAATATGTGCACCTCAGTAAGAAGTCAGGTAACGAATCGAAATTCTTTATGTACCTAATGAGATATTTATTAATTTCTAGGAATTTACGTTCGGCACACAAAATTTATGTTTATTCTTAAGAAAATAATTTTGCATATTCATCTGTTAATTTACGAACTGTGTTCGGTTACTGTGTTAATCAAAATAATATTATATGCAGGAGAATGACACTTGCAAATCACTGTTTGGGATAATAAGAATGATGCTCAAGGACTTTTTAGTGTGTGTAATCATTCAATTACACGCGATATTTGACTGTTTGGTGGACTTACTTTTTGGGTTCTACTATAACGGCAGGACAAAAAAGATACCATCCATAAAAAATGATTTTCTGCTGATGAGTGCATCTGAATTAGCCGAAAAAATCAGGTACCATTTGTTGTTTATTTTTTTACATTCCTATATTATTATTTTATCTAGGATGATATTTATATAACGTATTTATATTAAATGATTTATACAGATATTGCTCAGTCTAATTTGAAACGTTATTGTTGTAAATCATTCGTATCATTATCAATGTAAATACTATAGTTAAAAATATAAAATTATAGAGGCTAATTAAAGTATAAAAATACAATTATAGAGCAAAGAAAGTGTCATCTGTAGCGGTTGTCACAGCGTTTATAGAGAGAGCAAAGGAGATAAACAGCGCAATAAATGCTGTAGTAGAAGACAGATATATCGATGCCTTGGAAGAAGCTAAGGAAGTAGACACACTTATACAGAAGTGTGAAAACATTGATGCGATAAAAGAGAAGAAACCTTTCCTAGGGGTTCCTTTCACGACAAAGGAAAGTATCGAAGCCAAAGGTAATACAACAATATTATATAGCTAATGATAAAATGTATATTTTATATATAATTTATTATTATTGTATTATAGATCAATGACTTGTTGTTTATTCTACTAAATTATAACAATTGCTTAGGTATGCTTCATACAATGGGTTTAATAAACAGACGTGATTTTCGTTCCCAAGAAGATGCAACAGTGGTGAATTTCGTGAAAAATGCAGGGGGAATTTTAATAGCAAAAACAAATATTCCCGAGCTAAATTTGTGGACTGAGTCGAGAAACAATTTATACGGACAAACTTGTAATCCGTATAATACTACTAGAAATGTTGGTGGAAGCAGTGGCGGAGAAGGAGCTATCATTGCCGCTTGTGGAGCTGCAGTTTCTATTGGCAGTGATATCGGCGGTTCTACTAGAATGCCTGCCTTCTTTAATGGAGTTTTTGGTCACAAACCAACTGAAGGTTTACAAATTCTCGTAATTTTTATAGTGTAAAATTGTGATTAGCAGGATTTATTATTCTACATGTTGAATCGTTATTAAATAAGAAACATTACGCAGTTTCGGTCAATCATTCAGGTCAATTTAATTGTTAGAGTGATTTCATTTTTAATCAATAATATAATTAATAAACTCTAGAAATTTTTATCATCAGGTAAATAAGTTGGTTAAGAATAAAAGGGAGTAAGATTTTAAAACTTATAACTGGGACATTCCACGCGAAATCGGACACTTTTTGGAGTAACATTTCGGATGGGGCTCAAATTTGAATATGTTGTAGTCTTTAGGAATGTATAAACATATCTCGAAGGATTTTTGAAAATTTTGAGAAATGTAGATTTTAGAGCTGTTTGAAGGTAAGTGCTAAATTTTTTTCAATAAATTATAACTATGGAAGTAGTAAACGGATGGAGATGAGGTTTACAGGTGATTTGTAGAGAAGACATTGAAGTTTTAAGAAAAAATTATTTCAGGTTTGAAAAAGAAAAATTTGAACCATTTTTGTGCAATTATTTTAAACAAATGCAGGTTTTTAACAGCGGGCGCGATTTTAAAAATCTGAAAAAAAGGAGAATATAGTTCTACCCTTCCCCTTGATGGACCAATTTTCAATAATATGGACACTTTAAAATTGACCAAATGAAAATTAATTGAATGTGACGCTGCGTCGCCCAGCACCGGCTCGACTGGTCGGGCCGTGCGGTACTCGCAGCGGCCAAGCGGGTATATCTGCTATTCTTATACAGTGTTCTCGTAAATGGTAGGTTTTTTAAAACAAATGAAAGAGAAAAACTTTTACTGTTTTTTATACCCAACATAATACAGTATCTAAATTTTTGGTGTTCGCAATATTTTCCTTGAAACGAGGGTGACCTTCAGTTTTTTAAATGGAATGCTATATACTTGATTACCCACTATGAAAGTGACTGTCAAGACAATTTCAACCATATGGTATACTATGACCTTCAAGGCCACACAAGGTTATAAATATATTGAAATAATAGATTGAGTTTCTTTCTTTCATTCCTAACCTTGTGTGGCCTTGAAGGTCATAGTATACCATATGGGTGAATTTGTCTTGACAGTCACTTTCATTTTAGGTAACCAAGTATATAGCATTCCATTTAAAAAACTGAAGGTCACCCTCGTTTCAAGGAAAATATTGCGAACACCAAAAATTGAGATACTGTATTATGTTGGGTATAAAAAACAGAAAAAGTTTTCCTCTTATTTTTTTTACAAATACTTACCATTTACGAGAACACTGTATAAGAATAGCAGATATAGCCGCTTGGCCGCTGCGAGTACCGCACGGCCCGACCAGTCGAGCCGGTGCTGGGCGACACAGCGTCACATTCAATTAATTTTCATTTGGCCAATTTTAAAGTGTCCACATTTTTGAAAATTGGTCCATCAAGGGGAAGGATAGAACTATATTCTCCTGTTTTTCAGATTTTTAAAATTGCGCCGGTGTTAAAAACCTGCATTTGTTTAAAATAATTGCACAAAAATGGTCCAAATTTTTCTTTTTCAAAACTGGAATAATTTTTTCTTAAAACTTCACTGTCTTCTCTACAAATCACCGTAAACCTTATATCCATCCGTTTACTACTTCCATAGTTATAATTTATTGAAAAAAGTTAGCACTTACCTTCAAACAGCTGTAAAATCTACATTTTTCAAAAATTTCAAAAATCCTTCGAGATATGTTTATACATCCCAAAAGACTATAACATATTCAAATTTGAGCCACATCCGAAATGTTACTCCAAAAAGTGTCCGATTTCGCGTGGAATGTCCCAACTAACAAACAAAGCATCAACCGCAATATCATTATTCTTGATTTTCATCTTATTCCGGTGTCTAGAATCACCCCTTAATTTTTATCTCACAATCAGTAGTAGTCGAACACCCTGCCTAAAAGGTAGTTTAATTTTTGTTAGTTTGCACAACGTTTTTAATGCACGAACTGAAAATGATTAATGCATTGTAATTTATAGTACTAATAATTTTTTTTCAGGTTTAACACCTTTGAAAGGTGTTGGACTTCGACAAACAGATTACCCTAATTCAATGGCAGAATCAGGCCCGATCTGTAAGAGGGCTGAAGATCTAGTACCTTTTTTGAAAGTCTTAGTTGGAGAAAAGGTTTCATTGCTTAAACTCGATACAGTAGTAGATTTGAAATATCTTAAAATTTTTTATCAAGAAAGTTCGGGTGATTTGAGAGCAAGTAAAGTAAATTCCGAAATGAAAACTGCTCTCTTAAAAGCAGTACAGCATTTTCAGGAAATTACCGGATCCGCAACAAAAGTAAATTTCTTTTGTTTTAAATATTTTGTTTTTTATATATAATATATATTCTCAGATAGCACAAGACGTCGTAATGACGTCCATTTTACGTCTGTTGTAGGTCTGAACGACTGAATGTCTTGATTGGTAAGAACGACGTCTTAAAGACGTCCCGTTTAGTCACAAATGGACGTCTTTAAGACTTTACCAGACGTCGGTAAGGCGTATGTGTGCTATCTGGGTATATTTATTGGATTTATTAATTATAGCCCATTTTTATAAAAAGCTTTTTTGTTATAAAGATCTAACTTTTACGTGTATTTTTATTACAGGTAAAGATACCTGGTTCTCAATACAGTTACCGATTATGGCGGTTTTGGATGTCTCAAGAAAATTTTGATTTCAAATCGAGTATAACAAATGGAAAGGTACATATGTTAATACTGTCTTCTTACATTTCGATGTATTGTTAAGTATGTGAACTTTATAATGTCAGTAAATATGCAGTAGTACATAATTTGCGTTTACATACATACTTACATACACACAAACTGCATTAATGTAATACTATTGAACTATTTAATTATTACGATATTGATTCATTTTCAGTTCCGTGCAAATGCCATTACAGAAATCTCAAAATTACTAACTGGAAACTCTGAATTAACACTAGCGGCAATTATTAAATTGATTGACGAAGATTTACTACCAAAGGAAAATGCTGAGTGGGCATTGAATATTACTGCAAATATGAAAAAATATTTGATGGTAAGTCATACTCATATAAATAAATTTTAGGACTTTCCTTGAACGTTACAAAAAAATTGTTTTATACAAAATTTGAACTGCATTTAAGTGTGCATAATTTTCATAAACCAAAGTTTCTTTATCTGCATTTTTTCGACGACATGGATGTTATCTTCCATTTTGTAAATGAAACTTTGGGAAACTGGGGTGATGAATTTCACTGAGTTCGTTCTATACGTTTTATTATTCTGAATCGAACGATACTGTTTAAACCAGAGTTGACTAACTGGTGGCCCGCGAGCCACCGGGGGGCACTTCCGCCTTGCTGCTACGCTGAACGGCCCCCTCCCTATCTACCGGAAGCTGGCGATCGCAGTCAAGAAGAGAAGATGAGAAGGTGGAATTCGAGGGCCACCGGTTAGTCAACCATGGTCTAAACTGATGTAAAGTCAACTCTCTTCGGCGTGTAGAGAGGAGACGCATTCGGATAATGGAGGACTATCCGCTGCGGTGGTTCGAGGTTGAGTGGCCGAGTGTAAAAGCGGAGTTTGTCCGCTTGCCGCTTTGTCGCACCACGCAGAGGTAAGCGGAGATACGCGCTGCATAAACAATGTTTCCCAGAAGGAAGTTCTTATGCGTCGTATTGTCACAAAACTTTAAGAGTATTAACATATTTTTTATTAGAACGAATTCTGACCAATCCAATGATTATACAGGGTCGTCAGTTTATCTTGCAACTCGCACACGCGCGAACAGGTAAAACTGCAACACTGCCTCACGCACGCATTCTACTGCAACCATACTGTTGGACCACCCGTAGGGGAGGTCGCTTATTATTTGCGTATAAAAGTAAAGATAGACTGACTGGATGTGGTTGAACTAAAACGCTGCATTGAAACTCAACGAGAGATAATATATATTTGATCTCGCGTCAGACCGACGCGAGAGATGGCAAAGTCGAACCCGTAATGGCGTCCGTTCTCGTCACAGCAAGACTACGTCCCCACTCTCCACATACCGGAGAGGTCGGGGAAGAAAGAGAGAAATAACCATACAGCGTTCCCTACACATGCTGTGGGGGTTATAGAAGGATGTCACCAAGTTAGGTTCCTCCTTGCCGGCCCACGGCCGGATTCTCCAAACAATGAAATGAGTGCGTAGTCAATCTTCGGATCAAGTATTTTATTGTAAATATGCCGGCCCCACAATCGTCGGGCAACCGACATACAATGAGCCAGCTATAATCGAGACTGGTCTCCAGACTAAACTCGGTCTTGAAAGAGTTCTGCAAAGCAGAACCAAAACACCAGTATATCAACTTGACAAATTGCGTAGACGCAACTCGATCCAAACGGTTAACCAAAAAGGTATTTTATGGCTCAAACAGTGACCACGCGATACAAGGTTTCGCAACGAAGTGAAGTGCGTGCGACATGGCGACGCTCGGCTCACGCCACAGATTACAGCACTCTCCACACACTCTCCCCCGAGTGGAATCGTGCACGAGCTTAAATTCTACATGAATAAAATATACTATTTACAAAATATTTACACTACGTACATTGCACGATATACAAGCGAGGGTGGTTAACCGCAATGCGATACACATTTTTTTAAGAATTTGGTTTGGTGCCAGGTGCGAAGGTAATTCCTTTTCGCGCATACATTCGCAAAACGGGACGAGGCGGAACATCCTCAGAAACTGCTTGATCGGATGATGGAGTTGCAACCGTCGTCGAATCCTCCACCACATCTCCGTACAAGAAAAATGCAGGCTTCAATATATCCGTTGACACGGAACGCACCGAACCACCGACATTAATGTCGTAGATCGCATCAGAACTTCGCTTCTCAATTTTATAAGGTCCCGCATATGGGCGCTCTAACGATTTCTTTGCCACATTACGTAAAAATACATGTGTGCAAGTTTTTAGTGCCTTAAAGAAAAACGGACGTTTCAAATCGTGACGCGTGACGAGTATCGGCTTGACCGAACGCATCCGCTCGCGAAACTCCTCCAAGAATATGTTTGGATTCGGAGTAAAATCTGCTGGGAGAAAGAATTCTCCCGGTAAACGGATGATTGTCCGAAAAAGAAATTCGGCGGGGGACGCATCAGAGTCCGCGCGAAAATGCGCGCGTAATCCTAATGCCGGGTTTACACCAAGGCGAATACGAACAAAAACATTTTCGTCATTTCTCGCGAACATGGTCGCTAACACGCTGTTCGTCTCGTTGTAAACGCGAAATAGCAGTGTTCGCTAACATTTGACCCTACTAATAGCCGTGAAATCCTCCGGATGCCCAAATCCATGAAACTTGGGTCTTGCTGTCCCTTGCCATTGTGGGACTGCTCGTAAACAGGCAACCCTCTTGGACCGTCCGCCAGCAGGTACTCCACAGAAATAGTATGCGTGGCAAGCTCGAATAAAATGTTTATATTTTTGGTTTTAGCATAATGAGAATATTTCCAACGTATGGATGAGATTTTTCTAATAAAAATTAAACCAAACCCCCCGCATTTCAGACAAGTTTGAGTTCTGCTTATAATATACATATTATAATATACATATAATATACATATTATAATATACATATAATATGTATATTATATACATGATATATATATTATATACATATTATATAATATACATATTATAATATACATATAATATGTATATTATATACATGATATATATATTATATACATATGTATATTATAATATGTATATTATAATATGTATATTATAAGCAGAACTCAAACTTGTCTGAATTGCGTCGGGTTTGGTTTCATTTTTATTAGAAAAATCTCATCCATACGTTGGAAATATTCTCATTATGCTAAAACCAAAAATATAAACATTTTATTCGAGCTTGCCACGCATACTATTTCTGTGGAGTACCTGCCGGCGGACGGTCCTAGAGGGTCGCATGTTTACGAGCGGTCCCACAATGGAAAGGGATGCGGATCGCCAGGTATCGTCAGAAATGTTCGTCCACTGCGTTCCTACCGACGCAAACATCTTCGAGACCGTTCGTACGCTGTATTCGGTTCGTGTTCGCGGCGGTGTAAACGCGACGAGAACAGACGAACATGTTTTTGTTCGTGTTTTTGTTCGTATTCGCCTTGGTGTAAACCCGGCATAACAATACAGTCGATAAGACCCGTGTCCATTCTTTTCTGTGTGGCACATAATCGCTGCCTTTAAAACGCGATGCCAGCGTTCGACCATACCATTCGAAGCTGGATGGTAAGGCGTAGTGCGAATTCGATTACACCCTAGCAATTTCAAGAGCGCCGTAAACAAGCGCGATTCAAATTGGGCCCCTTGATCCGTAGTTAAGATTTTAGGGGTTCCATAAAGCGCGACCCAGTTGTCATAAAACACTCTTGATATTGTATGGGCAGAGGTTTCCATAATAGGAATCGCCTCTACCCAGCGCGAAAATCTATCATCGTGAGACAATATGAAAATCCTTCAGAAACCGGTAACGGTCCAATTATATCAATGTGAACGTGGTCGAATCGACCATCTGGCGCTACGAATTGTTCGGGAACTCTCTTAACGTGACGCGAAATCTTTGAACGCTGACACTCGAGGCACTGTTTGCACCACCGTGTGATATCACGGTGCATGTTAGGCCAGACGTATCTCTGCCTAATGGTTCGATCCGTTACACTAGCGCCCGGGTGCGCAGGATTGTGAAACATATTAAAAACTGTGCTGCGGAACACTAAAGGAATGAACGGTCTTATTACCTCACCGGACAATTCGCAATGAATTGAGGTATGATCAGGTCCCCATTGAATTTTTACTAAATTTAGTGGGGGGTCCGATGATTGTTTCCACAATTTTAACTCTGGATCACACTCTTGTTTTTCTGCCAGTTCTTTTAGACTTATTTCTACCGGGAGTCTTAGTGACTCGATTCTTGACAGCGGGTCGGCTACATGATTTTCAGAGCCTGGTACATGTTCAATGTTTGTAGTAAATTAGGCGATAAATGATAATTGCCCAATTTGTCGCGGTGAAGCCTTGTCCGACTTCTGAGTGAACGCGTACACCAAAGGTTTATGATCGGTTACTATTTTGAAGGAACGACCCTCGACAAAATATTGGAAATATTTGATCGCTTGATATATAGCAGTAAGTTCGCAGTCGTACGCGCTATAGCTTGTTTGGGCGGAAGAAAGCTTTCGCGAGAAAAACGCCAGTGGTTCCCACGAACCTGCAGAGGACCGCGCCAACCGCGAAATTCGATGCGTCCGTCACCACACGAGTCTCGGCCCCATCCCTGGGGTGCACAAGAAGTGCTGCCTCCGCTAAACCATTCTTAATTTGGTTAAAAGCAATCACAGCAGCATCCGACCAAGGAATCAGTCGTTTATCATTTTTTTTAGAGTCCTTTAAATAGGCGTTCAACCGGGCCTGTAGTTCAGCCGCATGGGGCAAGCTAAGCCTATAGAAATTTATCATTCCCAAAAACTTTCTAAGTTCAAGAATCGTTTTTGGTTTTGGAAATTGAGCAATTGCTTCGACTTTCTAGGTTGTAGTACGAATACCCCTGTGATCAATTACGTAACCCAGAAATTCGATTTCTTTAGCACCAAGTACACACTTAGTGGTATTTAATCTGAGGTGAAACTTCTTAAGCCTATCACAAACGGTTCTCAGATGTCTCGCATGCTCCTCCTCCGAGCTGGACGCAATCAATATATCGTCAATATACACAAATACAAAATCCAGATCCCCTAACGCACGATCAACGTATCTTTGAAATGTTTGGCTTGCATTCCGCAACCCGTAAGTCATAAACATGAATTCGAAAAGGCCAAACTGCGTTATTACTGCAGTTTTTTTTTATGTCTTCGGGTGCCATTGGGATCTGGTTGTATGCACGGTGCAAAACCAGAGTGGAAAAAACTGCTTTTCCCGATAAGTTTGTTGCACAGTCATGCAAATGCGGGGTGGGGTAACGATCGGGGATTGTTAATGCATTAACCTGTCTAAAATCCCCTGCAATCCTCCACGTACCGTCTTTCTTTAAAACCATGTGTATTGGACTTGCCCATGGGCTGGAGGAAGGGCGGCAAATCCCCGCCTCCATCAGTGCTCTAAATTCAGCTTTAGCAGCTTTTAGTTTGTCCGGGCTAAGGCGCCTCGGACGCTCGGACACAGGGGGACCTCTAGTACAAATGTGATGAAAAACTTCAGCATTGCTCGGAGGATTCAAACACGAACTTCCAGTAATCTCGGGAAACTCGGCAAGAATATTAGCGAACATCGAGACATCGTTGACCGATTGCGGCGTTGCAAAATCCGCCAACCTTAAAATTGCCGATGCAAATATACCCGTCGATGAATCGATAAGCCGTCGTCTGCGAAGGTCAACCGATAACCCGTAATGCGCCAACAAATCTGCCAATTATTGCATACGTTACCGCTGCTATTGTAAAATTCGAACGAATCGGCCGTCTAAGACCAAGGTCGAGGGATTTAAGTGACTCGCCGAAAGTATCGATCTGCGTATTATTCGCGGCGAACAGTTTGTAACTACTCGGCTCACCACGAATTTTCTGGACCGCAGGAATCAAAGAAATGTCTGCCCCAGTGTCAATCAAAAATATCTGTCCGGACGCCCGATCGCGGATGTGAAGACGCTTTGATTCTACTCGTCTCCCTTCGCCCGCCTCCGCGACGAAGGGTCGTTCTGGTTTTCCGACTTCCAGGTGCCATATCGACTACACCAATCTCTACAAGACTTAGCATTTTTAGGGTATTTCCTATGAGCCCAGCATAACTTTTCCTTATCATGCTCAGTAGATTTGCTACGATTTCGACCTGAACGCGAAGCAGAACTAGTTTTTTTATTTCGCTACATAATTCTGACAATGACGTAACCGAATCGTCCTGGGATTTCGCGGACGCAGCTACTACTACCTCGGGAGGGGCAGAGTTGTCAGCAATTTTATCTGCGATCTCTGCTAATTTATTTAAATCGTCGATAGCGCTAGCCGCTAATATCGCGCGCGTGTTTGCCGGAAAATGATCTAAAACTATCGATTTTATAATTGACTCATCACACTTTCCATTATGGAGGCCACGGAGACGATTCAAGATTAAGGAGGGCTTTCCTACAGTGATTACTTGGCCCTTTAACAATTTTCTGAGATTTGACTCAGGAGACGCACCGAAAGTAGCAATTATTTGCTTTTTTATCTGTATAAACAAGTCTGCCGGTCGCGGGTTCATAGTAATTAAATCTTTAATGGCCGCTACAACTTCAAAATCCAGCGCGGTTATGACAATGTCCGCCTTAGTATTGTCGATAGTTATGTGGGCTGTGCGCAAAGAAGCCTCAACCTGAACGAACCACAGTTCGGGATCCTCTTTGAAAAACTGAGGGATTTTCGGGACCCTATAATGATCAATCCGCGCCTGATTGTTGGTCTCATTCTGAGTCTCAAGACTCGATTGTCCCTCAGTAACCCGCATTTTACAAAAACTGAGCAATAATAAAAGTATACAATATACTACGCTAATGCGAACGATTATTACTATTACTAAAATATATGTTGTTAACATATGCTGAACGGTTGAAAATGATAGTAAAATACGATATATATATATATATATATATATATGTATATGTAGGAAACGGAAAAAGGAAGCCTCGGGACGCGGGACTCGAACCCGCGATCTTTAGATTCTACGCGCACTGATCAGCCGCCTTAGCTTTTTTTTATTTTTTAAAAAAGTGTTTATTGAAGGACAGTAATCAGTATATGAATGGCATACAAAAACATAGAAAAACTGCCATGCAGTCGCGTCAGTATAACAGAATGAACAGCTTGTACGATGCTTACGTAACTCACCGTCAAACCATCTAATTACATAGTAACTTAAAAATATTGTAAAATTAGTCACACAGTTGTGATCTCTGTCGGTGGCCATAGTATTGCCTTGAGTATAATAGGGGAAAAAATGTCCAGAAAAAAACCACTTATTCATTATTTGTATGGTGATAGGCGAAAGAAGAAAAAAGAGATGTAGAAAGGGTAGAGAAGATAAGACTTACTATCTAAAACTAAATCTATGAACATATGTGCAGGTATTTACAAAAGTGATCCCAATGAGACCTACAGTCTACTGTATAATTGGCACTAATTAAATCTAATAACGGCTTGCTGTCGATCGTGCAGCTCGCGCATGAACGGGCTGGTGGGTGGAGCCACCAATATTTCGCAAATAATAATCTATGAAAATCGTACAGATCTTTTTCAGGTACTTTAGTAGAGTATTTAAACTTATCAGTCTCGTAGATTGAGTCGTTCAGGGTGAGCGCAATACGTTTGTCTGCCTTGTTCCTCCTCCAGTGATATATCCACGGGATATTTCTGTCATCCTGGAGAAGACCTTGGGCATCACAGGTAAGGAATGCCTGAGGAGACACGTATCCCGAGGCGAATTCTCTAGAGGCAGTCTCGTCGTTTCTTATTGATATAGCTCTGAGAAGCTCATTATTAATGTTAGGGAGTTTAGCAAAGTATTCTCTCGTTATTTTGATTATAAAGTTGTCTATACGCGGAATCTCAGCTTTATTGTATAGTATTTGGTTGCTCACATAGTGCTGCCAATCAGAGCTCTGTGACCGATAAAGGCCTAAACAGGCCCTCAGATACTTACGTTCCAAGCATCGCAGTCGTTCAGCATTTGTATGATTGATGTTCCACCATACTGGTGCCGCATACGTAACTATTGGCCGAACTAGCAACATATATAAAATTATTTTGGCTTTTGTAGATAAGTATTTATTATGGAAGATCCTACTATTGCTTAAAAATGCTTTACTTGCTTTGCCTAGCTGTATTTCCATGTGTTTATTTCCTCTAAGTAGGTAATCAATATGTACACCGAGGTATTTAATAACCTTACGGTGCGGTATCGGGGTTCTAATATTTGAGCCGGGCGTAAGCGTCGTGATCTGAAAGTCTTTTTGGCCCGCTGTGATCCTATTGGGTAATTTGGCCAAAGGTTTACGAAATAATATAGTTTCACATTTGGCAGGATTTATTCTTAAATTCCACGCTGCTAAGTAACCATTTGCTTTATATACAGCCGTCTCCAGACCATCCCGAATACGGCTCACCCTGTTGTCAGCTAAGTATATAACAATGTCGTCCGCAAACGACAGCATTGCTGGCTGCCCTGGTTCATTAAATCTAAATAATCTAGGAAGTTCGGTGATAAAAATATTAAAAAGTATCGGCGAATTAACCGTACCCTGTTGAAGACCCTCCTCGATCCTGAATCTGTTCGTAGATCTGCCAACACCATCCCACGTGACAAAGCTTTTCCCACTGACCATATCCCAAACCATATGAGTAAGCCAAACTGGGAAATTTCTTCTGCTCATTCTGACGATTAAACCGTTTAACCAGACCGAATCAAAGGCCTTCTCTAAATCTAGGAGCGCGGCTCCTACTGGTCGACTAGTGGCCACCTGACTGTTTATGTCCACAAGCATTTTGTGTATTGCATGAGTTGTAGCGTGGAGGTGTTTAAAACCAAATTGACTCTCAGGTATTACCCTGTTTGAATTACAATGTTCGTTAAAAGCTGGGTGTGAGGCTGATAGGTCGATAACCCGGATGGGTCATTGGGGGTTTACCCTTTATTAAGGATAGTAAAACTTTCGCCTCTTTCCAAATGACGGGAAAGTAACACCTATTGATAGCATCGATAAAAATAACAGTTATGTCGAAAATTAATTTAGGGGGTAAATGCTTAAGGACAATCGGCGGAATTCCATCAAGATCAGCCGCCTTAGCCTACTCGGCTACCGCCGACTTCCCTCTCTTGGGTATTCCGTATCCGCCTCTTATGTTATGGGGGTTCCTGATCCCCACATATATATATCTATATCTATATACTATTATATAAAAGTGAAGTTGAATACTTTGAAATGCGGTTTCTCAGTAAATATGAACTGTGGCCACAAGTGTGTTACATCACTTTGTTCGTCTTGGCGAGAAGAAGGTTCTAACGTTTTGATTTTTTTAAAATAATGATTTATAAATAATAAAATAATGATTTATAAATAATTATATTATAGTATAGATAGTAGTTCGCGACGCGACCGCCAGGCGGCGAGCGGGCGAACGCTTCTCGCTTGCGAAACAGCACCGCGGCGGGAATAAGTTGCCGAGGGCTCTATCATTCAGGGCTCTCGAGTAATGCTCGCAATTACCCGTATTTAATTTAATGGAATTTAATTGCAGTATCCATATTTTGTATACTCTAACGGACTAAAAAGGTTTCATAGGTCTTATCTTAGAAAGTGGCTGAAGGATAAAGACCAGTAACAAGTGCTCCGCAACCCATTGTCGCATTGTCCTCGCACTGCCGTGGTCGTAATACCTTTTAAATAAATAGTGCTTCGCGACATTTCCTGCCGGTTTTTTTTTTTTAATTTTACTTAAAATGAAGAACTGCGTTGGTGGTCCCACGTTACCAAATATGTTTCCTGTGTTCCTTAGACAAATTTTTCATATTATTCTTTATATCGACGAAAAAAGTATCTTCTTCTCTACATATATAAACGAAAACGTATATTTTCCTGTTCCCTCACAACTCAGGAACTAATAGATCAATTTCGATGCGGCTTTTTTTAGCGTGTAGTACAATTCTCAGGGGAGGTTTAACGCTATATATCATCTCGATTTTACTAAATGGGACTGAGTAATAAGCGAAATAGTGAAGCGAGGCAGATAGACCTTATCTTACATGACGTCTACCGTTCTGTGCGCAAGAGAGACGCGTGATGGTTTCCCGCACAGTGATGGGGATGCCTGAGGGTCACATCGTTAGTTGCATGTTTAATAAAGAAGTCATGACTAGAGCTGTTCAAGTACCCGGAAAAAGCAAGCCGAGCCTAACTCGGCTTGAAGGACCGAGCCGAGCCGAGTACCCGAATGAACCGAGCGGCTTGAAAAAACCGAGCGGCTCGGATAGAACCAAGTAACTTGAATTTTTCAAGCGGCCCGAATGAACCGGGCGGCTCGAACAGAACCAAGCGGATTGAATTATTTCAAGCGGGCCGAAAGAACCGAGCGACCCGAAAGAACCGAGGCGGCTCGAAAGAACCGAGGCGGCCCAAAGGAACTGAGGCGGCCCGAATGTATGTCTGTACATTGTACGTCGAGCAGATAGGTTAGGAGATAGGTTATGTATACCTAACCCAATTATAATATAGGTACAACGGCGTGATACGTATAATATATAATTATTACAGTACAAATATTAGTATACTACAGTTTGATAAAAGAGGTTAAATATATCCCCCCGCCCCCCGTTACCTTTTTCAGCATATTTGCATATTCGCGGCATATCATACTTGCATAAACTTCCGCAGGCTAGGTATAAATAAATAAATAAATAGACGAATAATTTTTGAACAAGCAATATAAATAGACACACAATTTAATTTTTTTATTTAATTAATGTAAGAACTTCTTACATTATATTTAACCTCTTTTATCAAACTGTAGTATACTAATAATTGTACTGTAATAATTATATATTATACGTATCAAGCCGTTGTACCTACTATTGAATTATTAAACATTTGAATATATATGTAACTATTACACTATTAAACTTTTTAACATATGAAACTATTAAATTTGAATGGCGTGGTTCACCAAGCTAATTTGTAAACAAATTCCGTATCTGCAAAAAATATGAAAAATATGCAGAATGTGCAACGTATATCCAGAATATGCAAAATGTATAAAATCGAAAGTATATTTTTAACATCCTCGTAATGATGAAACATAGTTCTGTCAAAGTCCCGCTTGTTTAAGTCATTCCAATAAAAACATGCATTTACATAAACTTCCGCAGTCTATATTACAATTGGGTTAGGTATACATAACCTATCTCCTAACCTATCTGCTCGACGTACAATGTACAGACATACATTCGGGCCGCCTCGGTTCTTTCGAGCCGCCTCGGTTCTTTCGAGCCGCCTCGGTTCTTTCGAGCCGCCTCGGTTCTTTCGGGCCGCTCGGTTCTTTCGAGCCGCCTCGGTTCTTTCGGGCCGCTCGGTTCTTTCGGCCCGCTTGAAATAATTCAATCCGCTTGGTTCTCTTCGAGCCGCCCGCTTCATTCGGGCCGCTTGAAAAATTCAAGTTACTTGGTTCTATCCGAGCCGCTCGGTTTTTTCAAGCCGCTCGGTTCATTCGGGTACTCGGCTCGGCTCGGAAACCGGGTTTCAGCTTGGTTCGGATTTCAAGCTACCCGAATATTCAAGTACTTGAACAGCCCTAGTCATGACTCGACCGGCTCGCGATGGATAGTACGCAACGCGACCGCCAGGTGGCGACCGGGCCGAGCGCTTCTCGCAGATGGGATCAGGGGGCAGAATCTCCAGCAAAACTTTTGGATCCGTATTTCAACGCCATCTAATTCATGAAAGATTGTATTTAGAACTAAAATTCAATATGGCGATCCAAAGCGGGAAATTTGAAATACGGTTAGAATCTGCGTACTGCAATATATATACATTTGTTGACATGTTAAGAATATTTGGATACGAAATTCAGGTGTTAAAGAAAAATATTTAATTAAATTTTCAATAATTGAATATAATTAAATATTTCTCGTTCGCCAGAAGTTTCTTATCTAAACCTTCCGATTTTTTTCAATTATTATTAGCATTTTGCCAACAATAATTGATAATGCCAACAAATGTATCTCTTACTCTACATTTTGTATAACATACTTAATTATAAAAATACAAGTAGAGGTAAGGGATAGTTAGTGGCACAGATTTTTATTTTTAACATGGTCCGTTAATTTGTTTTCTTATGTCTACAATGTTTCACATATTGAGTGCGTGCTTGTTTCGGTAACATTTCTTCAGCCCAAGCAACTGAATTTTTTCCTTTTAATAATCTGTTAATGTGTCTACACCAACATGTTACATATTCAACAGCGAACGTTTCCGAAATAGCCTCACACAGCGTCTGAAAATGCTGAGTGCACGTAATAAATGAAAAATCTAACACTACTGACAATGGCATTATCAAATTTTTTAAAAGTTCTTTTTTGAAACATAAGTGCGCGATATTCGCATTGAGGTTGTCATAAGCTTCTTCAAATAATATATTAAAATTATCAATGTTATACAGATCGGACACACAAGTGTAACAAGATTTAAATCTGTTGTCTGCACATAATTTTGTTACTATTACTGAAATGTCCATACAAGTACCACTTGAGTATGAATCATTATTTTGGGAAATAATATATTGGTTGTCATTCTGTTCCGGTTCTATAGAATTACTGTTATTTTTGGTATTCTGTGCTATTAATGCGAAATTATATAACGAAAATAATGCTGTCGCCTCGTCCGGCTCGTAATTTCCTCTAGCAGTTTTCCCCGAAGTTAAATTATTTATTAGCAGCGTCTTAAATGAACTTTGGAAATGCAGCGGCGTGGGGTTAGTATTGCAGCCTCCATGGCTTCTAATCATTCCGAAAAAGTTTTCCAGTGGGTCCTGATTTAAATTCCGGAGGGAAAAACTTTTAAATCCCATTTGTTGTAGGTCCCGCCATAAACGTCGAAATCCATTTATGGTGAATATAAAATTTTTTAGCGACGGCACCGTTCTAACTTTTCTAGATTCCTTATCTACGAAACGAATGTTATTCGCCATACAGTGACTGGCCTGCTTCCAAAAGGTCGAATGGCAGCTACTAGAGCTCTGCAACGAGCGGGTTTGGCCCGCCCGGCCCACGACTGTTTCTCGGTGTACCCGACCCGCCCGCACTTGAATCGTCACTAGCCCGAAGAATCCGCGGCTGTCCAGCCCGTCCATACCCGCCCGAAACGCCCGATCCGTCCGCGCCCGCTCTTTACCGAGACATATCCCGCGCTTCACTCGATTTTCACTCTGACTTATTGTTACCCTCGAATGGAGAGTCAAACCTTGACAACTTATTTATTATTAATGTGTATTATACTTATCAACCATTTGTAAATAACACAAGTTAAAATACAAATAAAGGTAAGAAATTAAAAAATTTAGATTTAATTTATGTTTTTTACAAACAACAACATTGTAGTAGAGACATATCAGACAATTTAGAAATACAGTATATAAAAAATGCAGCTGACCCCGATGCATAGAGGAAAGCAGAGTTGGGCAAAATGTAATCTAATTATAAATTACAAATTACGATTGAAATGTAATTGTGTAATTCAATTACAGATTACTTTTCGTAATCGTTAATTTTGTTGACCACAATTACAATTGTAATTGCCACATGTAATTGTCTTGATCAATTACAATTATATAGTTCGTAATTGTAATTGTGCAAGACAATTACATTGTAATTGTAATTGTAATTGTGCAGGACAATTACATTGTAATTGTAATTGCATTTGTAATTGTGGAGGACAAATACATCGTAAAATTGTAATTGCATTTGTAATTGTGGAGGACAATTACACCGTAATTGTAATTGTAATTGTGCGGGACAAATACACTGTAATTAAAATTGTAATTGTAAATGTCAGGACAATTACATTGTAATTGTGCAGGATAACTACATTGGAGAGTAATTACATTGCACTTGTAATCGAAATTTTGCATCGCAATTACATTGCAATTGCAATTGTGCAAAACAATTCCATAGTTATTAAATTGTAACTATTTGATCGTAGTTACAATTGAACAAACCGACAATCTTAAAAAGACATTACTTACATAATACATATCTTTTATTCAATGTGTCTAGGAGATTGAACCACTTCCTTTATATAGTTTATAAGTAGGTGTTCACTTGAGAGTAAAACTCGCGCGAGCAGTTCTTGATAGTATTTCTCACAAGTGGACACTACGTCCGAGAGTGACTATCGGAGAACGACTTTTAAAGGCAACACCCAAACCTATGCGGAAATGTTTCGCGTTGATGTGAACAAACTCAGAAGCCGCCGCGTTTAGTAAAGTGCTGCGAATCCATCGCGGCGAAATATTCGCGGCGGCAGCGGATCCAACGCGGATCAGACGCGGCTGCCCATAAGCCGCCACGTATAAAAAACTGCTGAACAGCGTTGGATCCGCTGCCGCCGCGAATATTCGCGTTGGTCTGTGGGAGCCTTTAACTCTCAGACACTGGACGCGTTGTAGATTGCTGTCGAGTGAACACATAGTAATATTACTATCCGACAGTTGCTTCCGAAATACGAACCAGCATCGTAGTCTGAAAGTGCTATCGCGAGACAGACCGAAAGGGACGGTCGAAGGACGAGACCTTCACCTTAATTAATTTTTACGAAGAGGGTTCAATACTGTGGAACACGAAAGATAGTGACAAGGAGAGGTTTTTAGGTGTCCGCCTCCGATTACTTTGGTTTTTGGATATATTTTAGAGGACTGAAAAATAACAAGTATGCTTTTTATTTTACTCCGTTTGCATATTTAGGGAGTGAAACCACACCTCAAAGTTCATAAGAAAAGGTACAAATGTAACTGACGACAAAAACATCATGCGTACAGCAAGTTATAGCGCAAATTAAATTTATATCAAGTTTTATTCAACACTGTGTTACAATATTCTTGAAACTAACAATAGGAACTTTTGTGCCTCTTCTTATGAATTTGGAGGAGTGGTTTATCCCCTAAATATGCAAACGGGTAAAAAAAAATGTATTTGTTAGTATTTCGGCCTCTAAAACATGTTCAAAAATCGAAGCAATCGGTGGCGGACACCTAGAAACCTCTGCTTGTAAGTTTTTGCACGCCCATGAATCATGATTACGATCTCACCTCACTCTTATACCGATATCTCGGAAACGATCAACACAGATGTACCTGATTCCGAATAAATATCAAAATATTTTTATGAATATCTCAAAAACTAAAGCCGACCACCGATTACACCAGTTTACAAAATAAATAAAAAAAATTTGCGCAGCAGATGTCAGTAACTTTATCTTATGTAAAATGGTCCCCTGATTCCGAAAATCACGTACCATCAAAATAGTATTTCTAGGGACCGGTTGACCGTATCCAGTCGTGCGTTCATTCAGTATGAAGTTTGAATGGAATGAAAGAAAATTCCTCGAATGATATAAAGTAGGTATATTTTTATTTTTAAGAGCAAGATATTAACAAATACAAAATTGAATATTTCTTTCTAAAGAAATTTTTCTGTTTCTCATTTTTTGTTATTACTTTATTATTATAGGCGGTATCATAAATGCTTTTAATTTGTTTACAATTTATGATCCTTTACTGAAATTACTATTTTTAAACCAGTTTCACGAAGTCATGACTGACTAAGATGTCGGCATCTATAACAAACCTTTAAAAAATGCTATTGTCTTCGCAGCAACAAGTATTCGCTACTTGTAATCGTAATTGTAATTGTAATTGTTTTGCACAATTACAATTGTAATTGTAATTGCCCCACAGTTACATCTGACAATTACAATGTACTTGCTGTGCACAATTACAATTGTAATTGTAATTGCCCCACAGTTACATCTAACAATTACAATGTAATTGCTGTGCACAATTACAATTGTAATTGTGATTACAATGTAATTTCTCTGCACAATTACAATTGTAATTGGGATTACACTGTAATTGCTCTACAAAATTACAATTGTAATTGTAATTGTGCAGATCAATTACATTGTAATTAAAATTACATGTAATTGCAAATTATAATGTAATTGCTAAATGCATTACATGTAATTGCAATTACTTTTTAATCGGAATTACTCTGTAATTGCAATGAAAGTGATTGATTACATAATCAATTACAAATGTAATTGATTATGCCCAACTCTGGAGGAAAGGCGCAAATACGGACACGGACAGGTCGGATACGTCGCACGGCTGGCAACAGTTTCGGGCTTGACGGGCGGGTAAAAATGAACCGCTAACCCGTCTTGCCCGACGCGGGCCGGGCGGGCCGGGTGAGTCGAAAAATGATCGGGTAACGGGCGGGTTGATCCACGGTAGGGGAGAGTCCTACAGTACCGGCCACTTTAAGTTTTTGTACTATAACTTGGGCTACTGTTGGTAAAAATCAAATTTCAAAGAAGTAATTTGTAGTGCAAATAATGTTTAATAAGAGGGGACAAATCGTTTTTTTTAAATTTTATCATAAAGATTAATAATTCGCTGGAATAAAAACGTTGTAATTCGCAGCGAACGAAAAATTATCGTCCAGTACCGGCCAACTACTTAGTTAGTAGATTTTAAGGTCTAAGTAATTAATAATGTTAGTAAAAGTGTTTGAAAATAGAATAAAACTTTTATTTAGGCACGTCTACAAATGTCACATGTAAAATGATCCATATTTTCTTGATCTGTACACTCCACGTGAGCCCAACCGTTGCATTTAATGCACTGCACCCAATCTTCATCGAATGATTCTTTGCAAATGACGCACTCTGTGACTTGTTCATCAAAGTCTAGTTTCCTCCTTCGTGAGCTATCTTTTTTCGTACTTATCGCTTTGCCTAACTTCCTTCGTTTCTTAATTTTTTCATATTCTTTTAGTGCTTTCTCAGCTTTTCTTGTTTCTGCTTTTAATTTTTTCTCATTAACCAGTTTCTTTTTTTTCTGAACATCTTCTATAAAAGATACTGATGTTAGAATTTCAGACTGTTGCGTCCGTCGTTTTCTCTGTGTTATCCTTGTTTCTGAAATATTATTTTCAGGACTGATGTTTTTAATAATTTTCATAAAATCTGAAGATACGCTTCTTGAAGAAGATTGACCTGAGAGATTGGTATTAACATGTGAATTAAGTGATGGTGATGAGTCCAGGGGTTGAGAAAAGTCGATTGAAAGGGTGGGTGGTGTAGATACAAGTTCTGGTTGTTGAAAATGTTGAGATGGAGTAAAATCCAAGTCTGAAAATATAGTACGATTTAAAGGCCGCAGTCCTGTACATTGAAAAGCAGACTGTGCCAAATTCATTCGGCAGATAAGACTGTAAGCAGTGTTGACTAAAGCGGCAACGTCTTTCTGAGCAATTTTTAAAGGATGATATTTTCGCATCCAGGCTCTGCATGCTTGGTTGTAGGCTGTTTTGAAGGGTCGCATTATAGCCCGATCCAAGGGTTGCATCTTGTGCGTCGTGTGTGGAGGAAGACTTAACATGTGCACATGATGCTCTTTCGCAAATAGGATGACATCAAGATCCTTGTGACTTGCATGCCCATCAAGTATAAGAAGGACTGGTTCTGTTTGGCTAGGACGAGTCCTTTCAACAAATAACTCTAGCCATTTTAAAAAAGACTTAGCCGTTATCCAACCACTTTCCTCAGGTGCGAAAATACTTCCTGGAGGAGCGTCCTTTTTTAAAACTGCATCTATTCGAGCTTTATTAGGGAATACAAATAAAGGGGGGACAAAAATATCCCCAGCAGCATTTATGCTTAGTAAAACAGTTACATTTCTCCCCCTTTCTGCTGACGTGATTGTGCTCACTTGTTTTTTCCCCCTTTCTGAGATAACTTTGGTACTGTTGTTATGTACAATGGAAACACCAGTTTCATCACAGTTGTGAATCCTGCTGGGGGAAAAATTATACTGCGTGAGCAGCTCTGAGTATTTGTCAAAAAAGCGATCTATTTGACGTTTATTAAAGCCTAACGCTCTTTGAAGACTCGTGGATTCTGGTGTTCGCAAGGATAATTCCGGATGACGTGCCATAAAGTTATAATAAAATTGTTTACCCGCAGTTTTCTTTTGTTTACTAAATTGATGTGATAATTTTAAATGTTCAGCCAAATCGTATGCCAATTTAAAAAATTCAGTCCTATTTAATGGCATAAATTTGGCATCCTGGTCTTTCATATAAAATACTAATTGACTCTCGAATTCCTCAGTAAAAGTTTTTTTAAATCTACCCATTTGCGGTGTCAAATCTACGGTCTTGCCTTCTCGAATCGCTTTAAATCGGTCTCCTAATGTGCTTTTTGGAACATGAAAAGTTTTAGCGGCCTGCCTTTGACTCATTTTGTTTTCAAGCAGCATTTTCAAAGCCGCATTCATGTCGTTCTGCGCCCATTTTCCTTTTTTCTCTTTAATTTCGGACATTTTTCTGCAGAAAAACAAAGAAGAAAAATCTAAGGACTGTAATTATAGGAAAAAAAAAATTGGCCGATACTGGACAACTAAACGTGGCCGGTACTGCACGACTAAACGTGTCCGGTACTGCATGACAAACACGTGGACAAAGTTTTAGGTTTGATACGTAATATACAAAGCAAATTGAAAAAACCAGGGCATTTATGTATAGCTAATAGTGTAACAATAATGTACGTAATATGACAAAATTATTTAGTTACCTGAGAAATAAGAAATCAGCTATGAAAAATATCTTTTGTCGTCCGGAACACCAGCGTAAACGTTAAACGTCTTAGAACTCTGGTAATACTGAAGGAAAAATAATGTCGCCGGAATACGTTGCTACGGACTCTAGTATTCATTTGTTTCTCCATCGATAGTGCAGTCAACTAACACTGGAAGCGAGATCTAGCTTTGGCCGGTACTGTACGCTGCCCGGTACTGTAGGACTCTCCCCTATACCCGCCCGTTGCAGAGCTCTAGCAGCTACTACCAGTCACTTCGCTTCGTAGAGCGTTCTTCATGGATTTTATATCCTCTTCTCGGCCATTAAGGGAATCAAATGAATCATTTAAAAATTTGATAACTTCAGATGTGGTTACTCCTTCCTTAATTGGCATGCTTTTCATACCTACAGTAGTTTTCACTGTACCTGTAAATAGGATAATTATTTTTTGTTTTCATGTGAAATAGAAATGTAATGCTCAGAAAAAAAATACTAACCTGTAATACAAGTTAAAAGTCTTATGAACGAAGACACCGTCCGACTTAAAACCTGAGCAGCCAGATTAACTTTCATCTTTCAGATTTTATGGGTTTTGATATGCCCATCGTGTAGTTTTGGCATTTGCTTCTTTATATTATTAATAGTAGTATTGTCAATATCATACGCTAATTCTATTGTGTTCCAGGACGCAAAATATATTTCTTCAGTCCCCCCCACATTATTGTTTTTCACGTTAATTTCTTCAACAAATTCCGGTGTAAGAAGAAACGGCTTTACACTTTCAAAATGTTGATTGTCCTCAATTTGGCTTACATGTGGGAAAATGACTTCGATGTCCTTTGTCATGAGATTATTCCTCATTCCCCTAATTATATGTGGAGGGTCAAAGAGGGGATTGATAGCCTGTCCCGACAATTCAATTCTCCCAGCTGAAAATAATGGTGTTAATAATTTGGTATTAAAGAAATTGTACAGTAATTGAAATTTTCTGCGAGTGGGAATGAGAGGAAAATGTCATGATTCTGTCATGAAAATGTCATATCTTATATTTTGCTCATGGAGTGTGATGGCATAGTTTTGTGGAAGAGGATAGGGACACAATATATTTTAACGCCTGATTCGACTATTAGTTGTTGAAGCTGTAATGATGTTGAGTTCTGAATGAGATCTTTTCACTCTTCATCATCTATCTGTTCTTGTTGTATGGTTTTTTGGATCTACTCTTGTCGGCATATGTATGGTGTTGATCCGTGACAATGCATCTGCCACCACGTTGTCCTGTCTTTTGACGTATACGATGTCAGTAGAGAACGGTGGGAATGTAATCAAGTTGCCTCAATTGACGTTCCGACGCTTTTTCGAGTTTTTGCTTAAATGCGTACGTTAATGGTTTCTGATCTGCTTTAACTACGAATTGACGGCATTATAAAAGATGTTGAAAGTGTTTTATCGCTGCAAAAATGGCATGAAGTTCGCGATCGTAAGTGCTGTATCTTTGTTTTGTGCTGCTGAGTTTCCTCGAGAAGAATCCAATTGGTTGCCACGTGTCATTTTCGAACTGTTCCAACGAGGCGCCTGTGGCGGTGGTGGGGGCATCAGTTGTGAGTGCTAGCGGTGCTGTTGGCGACGGAAATGCCGTTTTGTTGTGGAGGCTAGGTTACTCTTACAAACCGCGAATGCTTTTTCTGAACAATTGATTTTTATTTTATCATTTTTCTTTGAGAGCTTTAGATAGTTGTTCAGCGGAATTTGTAATTGAATTGCTCCAGGAATATATCTTCTGTATTAATTCATCATTGTTAATTTTCCCCGTTCGATCCGAGGTTGGTGCGTATCCTTCTGCGTTCATGGTGTATCCAAGGAAGTTTACTTCTGTTTGGCGAATTCGCATTTCCTGATGTTGATGGTTAGCAAATGTTCTTTTAGACGTTTGAAAAGCTGACGAAGGTGTTCTTTGTGCTGTTTTTCATTCGTAGACATGGCCAGCATGCCATCGATGTATAAGAAAACGAAGTCCAGACCTCTCATGACTCAATTGATGTATCTTTGGAAGGTTTCGGTCGCGTTTTTTAATCCAAATGACATTACCAGATACTCATAATCTCCAGGGCGTAGTTATTGCGGTTTTCCTGATGTCCTCTGGGAACATTGGTGATATGACTGTAATATGACCGTGATATTGTTGGGATTTTTCAGGTATTCTAACCGTGGTTTTGGTGATAAATTGTTCAAACAGAACTGCACATTTATTCAAACAGAGTGTGTGCACAGATACAATTATCGATACAGTAGTTGTGTAAATACTTATCAAATAAAGAAGATTGTAATGGATTATTTCAAGTGAACGTGGTCTTACAACGCGTTATCTTCTAACCACAGTCAGACAAGTGAGCACTCATAGTTCCGTAAAACAAGAGAGCTTCCGGACGCCCGACTCTCGAATCAGACTCCTTTATTTGGGCTCCCTTTTCAAATATGCTTAAAATTACTTCTTAACAGATATGACCGGGATATGACCGAATATGAACCGGGAGCCTGATGATATGCTCTCTCTAAGTCCAGTGTAGAGAAAACATGTTTGCCATGTAATAGTGGAAAGAGGTCTTGAATCAGTGGTGGTGGATATTTGTCCGGCTCAGTTATTAAGGGGGGAGCCTGGTGTAACTAAATGAAAATCGAGGCATTTTTCGGGAATTTTTTTTAAAGAAAGTATTTAATAGATCTTTCTGAAACTTTCAGGATATTGTTGTGACGTAGCGTCCCAGCGCGAGGAATCGAGCGCGCGGCGGTACGACCGGGAGTGAGCGAGAAGCCGATCACACGCGGGCGACCGCTACCGAACCCGACCGAACTCGCCCGAAGCGTGCCGGTCCCGCGACGCGTCAACGCGATGACGCTCACTCCCCACTGCGCCGCTAGATCGCGTCGGTTTCTCGCTGCTGGGAATTTCCGAGAATCGGGACATATGCCGCGCTGATTCCGAGGCAAGGCAGTTCCAGTGGGGAGACGGACCCCCACCACCAGACTTGCCTGGATGTTGCCCGGTGCAAAACTCGGTGAAACGACTCCGTATACTCCTCGATCGCCAGATCGGAATCTACCCCGTTCCTACCACCTGTCCCAGTAAAGAGACGCAGGAAGTTGCCCGGTCTCTCTCCCGCTCCTCGTGTTGAACAGAGACGCCCGGATGCTGCCCGGTCTCTGCCGACACTTGTCCCGTTAAAGAGACGCAGGACGTTGCCCGGTCTCTCTCCCGCTCCTCGTGTTGAACAGAGACGCCCGGATGCTGCCCGGTCTCTGCCGACACTTGTCCCGTTAAAGAGACGCAGGACGTTGCCCGGTCTCTCTCCCGCTCCTCGTGTTGAACAGAGACGCCCGGATGCTGCCCGGTCTCTGCCGACACTTGTCCCGTTAACGGGACGCAGGACGTTGCCCGGTCTCCCTCTCGCTCCCTTGCCGTCCCGATACCGAGACACCAGGCGCGGAGCGACCGAACTGTTCCGTAAAGGCAGGGTCCCACTAGTGCAACTGCGCGCCGCGCACGAGGTTTTCGTCCACTTGAAAGGGTCTAATTTATGAGGCCGCGCGCACGAAATGGGCCGACGCTCTGCCAGGCGCGCACGCGAATGCTTGGCGCGCACGTCGAAAGGAGTACAGGGTGATGCTCGAGCGACGCCTGTCAACGAGATACTGTCTGGCACCCCATGGCGAGGGCAACCCCCTGCAGTGCCCCCTGAATACTATTAAGAAGCGAGAAATGTCCAGGATTTCCGGATTTCTCATCAGATCTTTGCGAAAACGACGCCAATCGATTCCTTATGTTTCACCGATGAAACTAACACCAAGAACGACGTAATTCGGAGCATAATGAAGGAATTTCCATGAAATATTAATTTCTATAATTTCACGCTAGCTTCGTTAAAAATAGTCCGACTTACATGAAATTTTGTACGTTTTTTATCGGAAAAACATCAGGAATCTATTGTTGTCACTTCCATATCGATACGATAAAGAATAAAGAATTATTTTATTTCTGAAACAGGTATGAAATCTCGGCCGACCGCAGCGATTCGAGGTCGGCGCCCCGCAGTCCAGTGTGAAATATTCATTTCAGCGTATTAAGAAATTCGTTATTCTTCATTCTTCATCGTGTCGATATAGAAGTGACACCGTTGCATTCCTTATGTTTTTCCGATGAAAATCGTACAAAATTTCATGTAAATCGGACTGTTTTTAACGAAGCTAGCGTGAAATTATAGAAATCAATATTTCATGGCAATTCCTTCATTATGCCCCGAATTACGTCGTTCTTGGTGTTAGTTTCATCGGCGAAACATAACCCTGGGTCCCCACCAAGGCAAACACGAACAAAAGCATTGTTCGCGAACGTTTTCGTCTGTTCTCGCCGTGTCCACACAGCCGCGACATGAACAAAACTCAGCGGACGAATCGTATGTGAACGTACATATCACATTCTTCTACATATCTTGCTTTCTGGTTATCTGTCGCCGGGTGATGGATTCAGTAGACAAAAGGAACGTTTCATATTTCACACTACTTGAGATTTCAGATATCCGTTTTTAAAAATTGTGTTTCCAATGTGTGTTTAATAATTATATTGAAAGAACAGTTACTGCGATATTATTTTATGTTATTTATACAGTGAAGTTGAAAATTATAAAATAGTTGAAAAAAGAAACCTTGTACTATATGAACTCCTGGTATCGGTCTACCTGATGTTTGAGGGGTTAGTAAGAATTTTACAAGCTTCAGAACTGTACCTGAATTGTATATTGCACGTTTTCTACCTGCGTGCTTAGTTTACGGATCTCCACTGTTCATTTCAGTTTTACTCGGCGAACGAGACAGTCACAGAAAGTGTAGAAACGTGTGTAGTGAAAATGTCGCCAACGTTGGCGGAAGTGTGTGCCGCAGCTATAGTAATACACGCATCTATGAAAAGTGGACGAAAGCAGCAGCGGAAACGGCGACAATGGATGTCACAATTATTTAAAAGACGTGAACTAGAAATTAATGGGTTTATGAATGATCTCTCAATAAGCCAATTTCAAAATTTTTGTCGGATGAGTGGCACAGATTTTGAAAATTTGTTGAATTTAATACGGCCACAAATAAGTAAAACAAATACAACCTTTAGGCGGTGTATTCCACCTGAAACAAGATTGGCGGTGACGTTACGTTATTTAGCGACTGGCGATTCGTTCATTAGTCTTTCGTATTTGTTTAAAATTTCCAAACAGAGCGTGTCAAGAAGCGTGTTTGAGGTCTGCTCAAGTATTATAAATGTGTTGAACAACTACGTGAAGGTAAGTGATGACATTTGTTTCGTATGTTTTTATAATATTTATTATCCCTCTCTTTCTGTTTCACTCACTCACTCACTCACTCACTCACTCACTCACTCACTCACTCACTCACTCACTCACTCACTCAATCACTCTCACACTCACTCTCACACTCTCTCTCACACTCTCTCTCACACTCTCTCTCATTCTCTAACAACTGCTCCATTTCCTCCTCAAACAAAATACAATTAATTCTATTCATTAAAACTAATTGTCTACGCCGGGACAAAGCACGAATCCTTATTGCTATATTTTCGGCGAAACTCATGCAGTCATCCCTTGTTTGTGAACGGCCGATAATATCGTACGCCTTATCCAAAAACGGATTTTCACTGTCCCTTCTTCTCCTCCTTGCTCCCCTTGATGGTCCAGGAGCCGCATGAACTGGTTCGTCTATCTGGAGCACATTTTGTGCATCCAGTTCTGAACTCGGTCCAGCTTGATTCTCTGGGGGCTGTTAAAAGAAAATCATTTATAACTTACTGAAGTTTGCATGATAATGGCGAATTTTACATATAATTCATAAAAGATGCAATAACTATAAATGTTTAAATATAATTATTAATTGCAGATGCCAAGTACGGCCGAGGAATGGCGCGCGTGTGAAAGCAATTTCAACAATGATTGGAATTTTCCACGTGCCATTGGCGCCATCGATGGCAAGCATATTATGCTCCAAGCGCCTATTAACGGGGGAAGTGAATACTATAATTATAAGGGGTTTCACAGCATCGTTTTGTTTGCATTGGTAGATGCAAAATACAATTTTCTGTTTGCCGACATCGGATGTCAGGGCAGAATTTCGGATGGTGGTATATTTAAAAAAACAAATCTATACAGAAAGATTATGAACGAGACCATGGGCCTTCCAGAAATATCACCCCTTCCTGGAAGAGATACGCAAGTGCCGTACGTTTTGTTAGCAGACGAGGCATTTGCATTACATAACAATGTAATGAAACCGTATACAGGCAACCATCAAAAGGGGACGATGGAAAGGATATACAATTATCGACACTGCAGGGCACGAAGAGTGGTGGAAAATGCCTTCGGCATTTTGTCGGTGGTATTTAGGGTGCTGCGAAAGCCAATGCTGCTAAGCCCCGAAAAAGCTACAATCATAGTGGCAACAACGGTTCATTTACACAATTTTTTACGGAAGAACACGTCGAGAAACATTTATTCCCCGCCCGGAGAATTCGATTCGTTCGAAGAGGGCGAACTTGTTCGTGGAAACTGGAGAGTAGGGAATATGGAAGCTCCAAACGCGATGTGGAATTTACAACACGTGGTTGACAGACGGCCTCCAACGTCAGCTCAACAAATAAGGGCTGAATTTGCCCATTTTTTTATAAATGAAGGCCGAATTCCTTACCAAGACGTGCACGAATAACGAAATCATTCGAAAAGTATTTATACAATAATGTGTTTATATGCGCATGTTCGTAAGGAATTCTTCCTTCGTTTATAAAATAATGCAGGGTGTTCGACTACTGATGGTCATTCTTTTAAGGGGTGATTGTACAGGCTAAACTAAGACGAAAATATAGAATAAATTTTGTTGGGCCCGCGCTTTGTTTTCCACAGAAGGTTTCACTTTCGTGCACTTGTATTTGCGTAAAATTCAAAATTATTTTTGTGGATAACGAAGCGTGAGAACAACAAAATTTATTCTATATTTTCGTCTTATTTTAACCTGTACAATCACACCTTAAAAGGATGACCATCAATCAACACAATATGTCCAGTATCTTCTTATACACGCTATTATTTCTGTAACTATTGAAAAAGCGAAAAAAATGTTTATACGTTGTTTCATTTCATGAAGGAAACTTAATGTAACATTAGGATTTGCGTTTAAACTATTATTTACAGAGTCTTCGATATGAATTTATTTTTTTTTAAATGGAACGATATATTATTATTAATTCCAGTTTATTATGCAATTTCAAGACACGTTCAACGATGTGTTTGAAGTGTATATTGAAATTTCTGTCAATAATAGTTTAAACGTATATCCTAATATTCTATTAAGTAAATTTCCTCCATCAAATACAACAAGTTTCACATGAAACATTTTTTCGCTTTTACAATAGTTAGAAAAATAATAGTGTGTATACAAACAAACCGGACAAACTGTATACAGTGTAAATCAACAACAACTGCTATATGAAATAAGTCGTTACTTATTGACTTCATCAAAGAATGGTGATATTTCTGGTGAAAGTTATTATTTTATTCACCCCTGTATTTTAGGTGTATATTTATATACTGTACTGTACCGCTATGTTTCCTTCAACATCCACTATGTATGTTATAATGTTATATGTTATTATTACACTGCGGAAGTTTATGCAAGTATGATACTTACTTATTACGATGATTACGAGCTTGCTACATCGTGGCCGTTACTATACTCGAACTAATTTGCAAGCCATCTCTTTATATGCCAAAAATATGCAACTTATGCGAAGCATATGCGTTGCATTAATGTGTAAAATAAAAAATATATTTTTAAATCTTTCTAATGACGAAACATATTTCTATCAAAGTCCCACTTGTTTAGGTCTTTATTATAAATATATATATTTGCATAAACTTCCGCAAGTCTAGTTATTATACATATATGCTATATGTTATACGTACATCTTCTGTATTGTAACTGGTGCTGGGGTTGTCTCTGTCGGTTAAAAAGTGGAAACTGGCAAATGCAAACCACTTGCTCGTGTAAATTTCGTGGCGACCTGTGACATACATAAATATAAATAAAATAGTTGTTTTGAAATTTTAAAATATTGTACATTACAATAATAGTACCGTAAGCGGGGGTGACTTTGTGACAACTTCAATTTTTTTTTCTAACTTAACTATAAAAGTAATAATTGATTTGTCTTAAAATAGTGTATTAGTTGGTGATTATAATGTATAGGTTTCGTGTAATATTTCAAAAACATCAAAAAATGCCAGAAAGTCATCCATGCTTACGGTAACGAATAATATTAAATTGTCCTTACCTTTCCCAGTTCCCATTGATTTCCCCACTTTCGCCTTCTCTCTTCTATACGAAGACAGCAGTGATGTCATTTTGGCCTTCACTATCTTCACCGTCGTTTTCAAAATTCCTGCAATTTGGCACCACGCATCGTATTTCACGTGTTTTAGGTGATACGCGGTTTCGTGGGGATTCCACAATTCAGGTCTCTCCCTGTACAAATCGATTAACTGCAGGACCGTTTCTTCAGTCCACTGTAACCGCTGTTGTTCACTCATGTTAACTTTGGACGTTTACTTTCAACTAAAGTGAAGTGTACATTTGTAGCGGGTGTATATATACCTGCGAACCCCTCCCTTCGAATTTTAGGAGAAATGAAAACTATCGTAACACTCCCTTTCGGACATCCCTAGAACTCCGCTACGCCCCGGTCAAAATTCGGTTTCATTGCTTTTAGGGAGTTCTTGCAATCTACAGCGCTGGAAAGTACGTTTCTTTGTTTAATTTTTGCGGACAAATGTTGATGAGATTTTTTCCAACATTTATACATTTCGTGATGTAAGTGATTTGCGAAGAAACATAACGGAAGCATGTGCATCGATATCTGGGACAAATGCATTGTTGCACATGGAACTTATCATAGGGCCCTTTACACGTGATAACTTCCATGGGCAACAATGCATTTGTCCGTTCGATATCGATGATAGGGCCCTTTGCACGTACGCTGAAACATTTTCATAAACACTTAATGTAAAAGAACCTCATCCATGCGCTGTTGTACTAAAAAATCACATGCGATTACTCGCGACGAGCGCTAATACACTTCGCGGAGGGACACGGGAACAAAAGGGGTAGGTACATAGTTCGCGCATGACCTCGCCTGCCCTATCTTCCTTTCAAATTGGAGATGGATCCCTTGTCGCTTGAGTATATAAATACACGCGCTCGAATATCAAAACAGAAGGACGCGCCACGTATTGGCTGGAAGAAAAGGTTCACCATAGGGAGGCGATATTACTATGAAGAGGGGGAAACTTCACGTGTGCAAGGAATGCAGGTCCGATTGGTACTAATACCTACATATAATGACATCCCTATGGCCCATCTTTTCTTGCAGCCAATACGTCGCGCGTCCTTCTGTTTTGATATTCGAGCGCGTGTAGGTATTTATATACCTACTGAAGCGATAAGGGATCCGTCTCCAATTTGAAGAGAGGACGGTGCAGGCGATATCACGCACAGGCAGAGGACTACCCCTTTTCTTCCTGTGCCACTCCACGAAGCATATTGATGATGGATAATACTTTTTACATAATTGCTACATTGATGGCATCTTTGTGACGTGCGTCGGGACAACAGCGGCCTCAGAACCAGGCAGAAATTCATTTGTTCTTTACGATGGGTAATTTCATATTTTTCCTAAAAACGTTTCGACAACATCTGTTTGTCAGATTTCTAAAGGGCAATCAATAACGTGACGGTGCCGTCTTTAACAATTTTAGACGTTCTTAAGCCTGAGTTAATCCGTATATTGCTCTGTCGGGTGGTATAGGTACACGGTAACTTCGGACCGGCACATACCGTCATCCACCGACGACTCGCGGGACAATACTGTCATAAACCGCGACCCTGGAAAGAGGGTTTCTCCTCCTCCGATGAATTTACACAGGGAACGAGCCCCTCTTCGAGGAACGGCGTTTCCAATGTGTGTTTATTAATTAGAATAAAGCAACAATTACTTTCATATTATTTTTGTTTTGCTTTATACAATAAACATAAAAATTCAAGGTGTAACATAAGGTCATTTAATGTCGCATAGGGCTGTAAATGTCTGGTCAGTCAATTCACTTTATTCCTAAATATGCCAGATATGAGAAATATGTCACCAACATAGTAATTAAAAACTATTATCCAACATCAATACGCCTCGCGAAGAGGCAAAGAAAGAAAAGGGGAAGTCCGCTGATTGCGCGTGATCAAGCTTGCATCGTCCTCCCTACAAATTCGAAACAGCTCCCTCATCTTTCGAGTATACCTAAACACGCGCTCGAATTTCGAAACAAAAGCATGCGTTGACGTATTCAGCGGACTGCCCCTTTTCTTCCTTTGCCTCTCCACGAGGCGTATTGATGTTGGATAATACTTTTTAATTGCTATGTTGGTGACATCTTTCTCACATCTGGCATATTTAAGTACAAAGTGAAGGGCCTGACTTGTGTACCACATCTGGTTCACCAAAAATTAATCAGGCTGATCGGCCAGAGTATCTCGGCCCGAACGTATTGTCCCGCACATCGGCGGTTGACAACGCTACCTGCGCGTCCGAATTTAGTTATCTTTTACAGCTAGCAATTTCGTATTTTTGGAGCGAAATTTCTTCATTTCTTTACGACTAAGTAGGCAATTACTCGTTCTCGAACCGTTCATCGGGAAACCTTTGTCTCCAAGATGTCAATAAGGGACAATCGACACCGTGCCGTTTTTCATGGATTTCGAGTTTCTTCGGTCTGAGTTAATCCGTTGATTGCTCTGTCGGGTGGTATAGGTACACGGTGACTTCGGACCGGCACATACCGTCATTCACCGCTGACTCACGGGACAATACGGTCATAAACTACGACCCTGGCGAAACACTGTGGCCGATCAACCTGGCTAACAATAAGTTTGGTACGCAGATCTCCGGTTTTTCCTCCTCTACATCACCAAGAGGGAAAAGGTCCCTCCCCCACCATCGAAATCGCACAGGGAAGGTTCGTCCTCTTAAAAAAAAATTTGGCCAATTAAGATTCTGGCGCCTCCAAAAATTCTAATGTCGATTCTACCTTTCACGTCGAAAAGGTGGACAAGGGCAAAATTCGATCAGCGCTCCTCAAGCAAGATTCGTTCACTTCATTCTCCGGGGCCTCACGATTTTACGACCTTCCATACAACGAAATAACTTACTGACACACATCATTGAATTCGTCCCAACAAAGCTTAGCATGCTATGAATAAAGAAATATAATGTTTTGTTTAAAAAAACCAAGGTGCTAAAGAAATCTGCCCCATTCCTCCACCTATAAAATAACTATCTATACCACATAATGTTCCCCTGCATATGAAACAACTTTCGTAAAAACAATTTTTTAATATCTTCACTTCCTTGCGATACCACCACATCCAGTTAAAACGGACACACTATACAACTACAATTCAGTGTCACATTTCTGCATATATAGTGTATTACAATTATGATGTATCTAGAAACAAGTATACCTATCGCAGCAGTATAATTGTTGCTATTTACAGTAATAATTATCATGTTATTACTTGATTTAATATATAAACTAAGTAATACAACATAAATACACGTATGCAAGGGATATGTAGAAGTAAAGAGTACATTTGCGTTGAAAAACATACATTTTTTTCAATCTTTTCGACGATGTGCGGCGTGCATTCGCGTGCGCGCGTGGCAGAGAAATCCCTGCATAGCGCGCACACGATCCCTGTCGACGCGCGTGTCGTCGTAAAAGTCGACCCTTTCAAGTGGTCCAAACTGCTCGAAAATCCGAGAAACTCGTAAATCTGACCCGTGCGCGGCGCGCAGTTGCACCAGTGGGAACGCCTTTCTGCAACAAATCGCCCTTGCGCGTCGAAAAAAACGTGCGCGGCGCGCCGTTGCACTAGTGGGACCCCGCCTTTAAGCGGACGCGCACGACATAGACCGACGACGCCGTACCGCGAACCGCGCCGCCGCGCAACGACGGCTTGACCGCGATTAACGCGAAGTACCCCGCGTCCAAGTTACATGTATATAGTGTATATAAACTGATAGTGAATAAACCTAACTTAACTTACCACGGAAGGACTTAATGTAAACCCTGGCAAAGCCGACTGAGACCGTCCTTCCGCCCGGAGTGACCACCGTCACAAATTGGCGCCCGAACAGGGACTCGAAAAAATTAATAACCGATGAGCCCCGCGCTCACGCGGTTGTACCACCTCAATAAAGCCGAACTTGTCGAAGCTCTCGAGGCCGCGGGCGAAAGTACAACCGGATCGTTCGACCAATTACGCACCCGGCTCCGACAGTACTTGGTGAGCACCGCCGAAATGAGCCCGGCCAACGAGACGACCACTACCAGCGCCCAGGCACCGGCGATAATAGTCACCGAGCCCGAAGCCAACGCCGCACCGTCACCTGTCGCCACTGCCATGGACCGCGTCCGAAAATGGGGGTGCCATTTCGACGGCACCAAGGACGCCCGCGACTTCCTAGAACGAATCGTGGAACTGCAAGAGGGATACGGCCTCACGAAGGAGCAACTCCTCCGATGCATGCCAGAACTCCTCCGGGGACAAGCCCTCCTCTGGCACCGCAGCAACAGCCCGGAATGGACCACATGGGCGGACTTCGAAAAAAGCTTCCGCCTATATTATATACCAACCACCAGCCAATACGAATTGGAGGAAGAGATCCTGAAACGCAAGCAAAAACCAGGGGAACGAGCCAGTGAATACATAACCGGTATCAGAACCCTGATGCGACGACACGGCAGCTACCCACCGGACCGGCAGCTCGACCTGGTGCACCGAAACCTGCTGCCCGAATACCGGCAATACATCCGCAGGAAGGAGTGTCCGGACATAACAACCCTCCTCGAGACGGCCATCGAGTTCGAGGCGATCGAGAGGGACAAGAAAGCCAACGCCCCCAACACCGGGTCCGCTTCGGCCAAACAGCAGCCCGTTCGACCTGCACTTTCGACCGTCGCGACAAATTACAGCCGCGAGGATTGCTGCTGGCGCTGCGGACAACGGGGCCACCGTCGACAGGACTGCCGGCAACCGTCGCGCCTGTTCTGCTCGCGCTGCGGACAGGACGGCCGACTTTCTCGCGACTGCCCGTGCCAACCACCGTCGGGAAATGGCACGGGGCCCGGAACCCAGGGGACCGCCCGACCACCGGCCAGTTCCGCGCCCCGGTAAACCTGCCGGACCAAGCCACGCGGCCGTTTGCCACCATCATCCTGCACGGCCGAAGATACCGAGCGCTCCTGGACACGGGAGCCACAGGTTCGTACATGCGCCAGGACGTGGCGAACCATTGCCTCCGCCATGGCAGCACCCTCACGCCGACGCGCTGTCGAGCCCGCTTGGCGGACGGCTCCGTGGCACCCCTCGCCGGGGACCTGCGAACCCCGGCCCGGGTAGAACGACAGAAAATGACCCACCAGTACGCCGTCCTCCCAGCGCTCGCACACCCGGTGATCCTCGGAATGGACGCCCTGAAAAAGCTAAGGGTCCGTATGACCCTCGGACAGAGGACCCTAATCCCCGACGCCGCCACCATCGAACACACTCACGGGGTGACAGCGTGCACACCGACACAGGCCGAAGCCCTACAGGCCCTGCTGGACCAAGAACTGCCGAAATTCCAGGACCTCCAAGGGACTACGCAGCTCGCGGAACACGCGATCCGCCTCAAATCAACCGCGCCGCTGAAACAGCGTTACACGCCACGGAACCCGGCCATGCAACAGATAATAGACGAGGAAGTGAACAAGATGCTGGCCGAAGGCATTATCGAGCCTTCCCGAAGTCCATGGAGCTCGCCCGTCGTCCTTGTCCGCAAAAAGAATGGGAAAAGACGCTTCTGCATCGATTTCCGCCGCGTAAACCAGGTCACCGAGAAGGACGCCTACCCACTTCCTCAGGTAGAGGCCACCCTCAGCAAGCTTCGGGAGGCCCGATATATATCCACCATCGACTTGGCGAACGGATACTGGCAGGTACCCCTCGCCCCCGAAAGCAGACCGATAACCGCCTTCACCGTACCAGGCCGAGGGCTCTACCAGTTCCGGGTCATGCCATTCGGGCTGCATTCCGCACCCGCCACCTTCCAACGCCTACTCGACCGAGTCATCGGGCCCGAACTGGAGCCACGAGCATTTGCGTACCTAGACGACATCATCATACTAGGTCGCACGTTCGAGGAACATTTACAGAACTTGCGCGAGGTCCTGCACCGGCTACAAGACGCCAACCTCCGCATTAACCCGGAGAAGTGCGACTTCTGCCGTACCGAACTCAAATACCTCGGACACATGGTAACCGCACAGGGGGTCAAGACCGACCCCGATAAAGTGCAGGCCATCCTGGGCATCCCGGCCCCCACCAACCTCCGCGAACTCCGCCGGTTTCTGGGGATGGTGTCGTGGTATCGACGATTCATCACACATTTCGCCGACACCACTGCACCACTCACCAAGCTACTGCAGAAGAAGAGGAAGTGGACGTGGGGCCCCGAAGAGGACACGGCTTTCCGCACCCTCCAACAACAATTGGCCGCCGCACCAGTACTGGCCTGTCCGGATTTTGCCAAGCCATTTACGCTGCAAACCGACGCTAGCGAAGAAGGCCTGGGAGTCGTACTCACCCAGGAGACGGACAACGAAGAGCACGTCATCGCCTACGCGAGCCGCACACTGAACCCCGCCGAACGAAACTACTCCACCACAGAAAAGGAATGCCTGGCGGTGGTGTGGGGGATCAGGAAAATGCGACCGTACCTCGAAGGCTACCGCTTCACGGTCCTGACCGATCATCAGGCCCTGAAATGGCTGCAGAGCATCGACGATCCGTCCGGCCGCCTCGCACGCTGGAGCTTGGAGCTCCAGCAGTACGATTTCCAGGTGCAGTACCGCAAAGGAGCCACGAATCTGGTCGCCGACGCACTCTCCAGACGACCAGAAGACCTGCATACGACCGACGAACCACCAGCGTGCCCTTGGTACAACCGCATCCGAGAACAGGTCCTGCACGAACCCGGCAAATATCCCGAATACCGTGTCAAAGGGGAGCAACTGTACCGTCGATTCCCCGACCTCAGCGGACGACCGGCTAACCCCGAGACCGAGTGGAAGTTGTGTGTGCCCCGACCGATGCGCACCTCCGTACTCGCCGAAAATCACGACGTCCCCACCGCCGGACACCTGGGTACCACCAAAACCGCCGCCAGACTGGCCGAAAGGTATTACTGGCCGGGGATGTTCCGCGAAGCGGCCAAGTACGTGCAACAGTGCGCATCGTGCAAACGATACAAGATCCAGCAACAGGCACCTGCAGGGCAGATGCACACAACGCCCGTCACCCGTCCTTGGGAAGTGGTCTCCGCAGACCTCGTCGGTCCGCTCCCCCGGTCTAGCAAGGGACACACCACGCTGTGTGTCTTTCAAGACAAGTTTTCGAAGTGGGTCGAGGTCCAGCCCCTCCGACAAGCGACCGCCCCCGCCGTCACCAGGGCCCTCAAGGACACCGTATTCATGCGACACGGATGCCCCCGGACTGTGATAACCGACAACGGCCGCCAGTTCGAAAGCCGGGAATTCGGGAAGCTTCTGAAGGACGCTGGCAGCGAGCACCGAAAAACGCCACCCTACTCTACACAGTGCAACCCCGTCGAGCGTGTGAATCGCGTACTCAAAACCATGATCGCGCAGTACACGGCCGAAAACCACCGGCACTGGGACCGATGGATACACGAACTAGTATTCGCATATAATACCGCCAGACACGAGAGTACCGGTTTCACGCCAGCGTTCCTGGTCTACGGACGGGAACTAAACCCACCGGCCGCCCTCTACCGCCCACCAGAAGACGACCCACCGGACCTCGACCACACCGATACACGATTCCGGAGACAACAGCTCGACGACCTACAGGACGCCATCGCATTGGCCCGCCGAAACCAGGCACGAGCCTTCGAAAGCCAGAGTAAACACTACAACTTGCGTCGGCGAGATTGGCGACCCGAGATCGGAACATACGTAATGCGGCGAGAACACCACATATCCGACGCCGCGCAAGGTTTCGCCGCGAAGCTGGCACCGAAATTCGCAGGCCCGTACCAGGTCGTCCGGTTCCAGGGGCCAAATATCGTCGTGCTCAAGGACGAACGCAACCGCAGCAGCCGGGCCCACCTCAAGGATATCAAACCCTGCACCGAAACCAGTAACGACACGGAACCGCCGGCCGGGGAACAACGTGACGACCCCGGAAGTGATTCCGGAACCAGCCTGACCGAGGACCAGGACGCCGACCCGACGCCGGCCGCCAACACCCGAGGTCGGCCCCGCGGGAAAAAGGGCCCGCAAGGCCCACAAACCGGAGGGGTCAACCAAGGCCAAGGAGGCAACGCCACCTGCCCTGGGACCCCGACACGCAGCCCGGCCGGACGAGCCCCCGATACCGAATCTCCGCCGCGCCGCTACCGCACCCGGGCTTTCGTGCGCAGCCACGGAGGCCACAACCCGCAGCAACCCGGAGGAGGCGACGGACGACAAGGGCTGGACCGTCGTCAATCTGGAGCACCTCCGGGAGGGCCAGCGGTTCCGCGTGCGCCAGGACGGGCGCACGATCCAGCTCCGCCGCATCTCCCCGTCCCTAATTAAATTTAAGTTAGGTTAAGGTAGGATAAGTTTAGGTTAAGGTAGTATAAGGGTGATGGGTAGCCACGAGGCATAAGTTAGTACGTAAGTCGGTGCATAATAAAACCGGAGTTCAACCCGAGATGCGCGCAATTCCCGATTATTACGTCGCATCTCTCTCCGAAGAAAGAGGGGGATGTGACGTAGCGTCCCAGCGCGAGGAATCGAGCGCGCGGCGGTACGACCGGGAGTGAGCGAGAAGCCGATCACACGCGGGCGACCGCTACCGAACCCGACCGAACTCGCCCGAAGCGTGCCGGTCCCGCGACGCGTCAACGCGATGACGCTCACTCCCCACTGCGCCGCTAGATCGCGTCGGTTTCTCGCTGCTGGGAATTTCCGAGAATCGGGACATATGCCGCGCTGATTCCGAGGCAAGGCAGTTCCAGTGGGGAGACGGACCCCCACCACCAGACTTGCCTGGATGTTGCCCGGTGCAAACCTCGGTGAAACGACTCCGTATACTCCTCGATCGCCAGATCGGAATCTACCCCGTTCCTACCACCTGTCCCAGTAAAGAGACGCAGGAAGTTGCCCGGTCTCTCTCCCGCTCCTCGTGTTGAACAGAGACGCCCGGATGCTGCCCGGTCTCTGCCGACACTTGTCCCGTTAAAGAGACGCAGGACGTTGCCCGGTCTCTCTCCCGCTCCTCGTGTTGAACAGAGACGCCCGGATGCTGCCCGGTCTCTGCCGACACTTGTCCCGTTAAAGAGACGCAGGACGTTGCCCGGTCTCTCTCCCGCTCCTCGTGTTGAACAGAGACGCCCGGATGCTGCCCGGTCTCTGCCGACACTTGCCCCGTTAAAGAGACGCAGGACGTTGCCCGGTCTCTCTCCCGCTCCTCGTGTTGAATAGAGACGCCCGGATGCTGCCCGGTCTCGGCCGACACTTGTTCCGTTAAAGAGACGCAGGACGTTGCCCGGTCTCTCTCCCGCTCCTCGTGTTGAACAGAGACGCCCGGATGCTGCCCGGTCTCTGCCGACACTTGTCCCGTTAACGGGACGCAGGACGTTGCCCGGTGTCCCTCTCGCTCCCTTGCCGTCCCGATACCGAGACACCAGGCGCGGAGCGACCGAACTGTTCCGTTAAGCGGACGCGCACGACATAGACCGACGACGCCGTACCGCGAACCGCGCCGCCGCGCAACGACGGCTTGACCGCGATTAACGCGAAGTACCCCGCGTCCAAGTTACATGTATATAGTGTATATAAACTGATAGTGAATAAACCTAACTTAACTTACCACGGAAGGACTTAATGTAAACCCTGGCAAAGCCGACTGAGACCGTCCTTCCGCCCGGAGTGACCACCGTCACATTGTATTAACACGTTAAGGTATATAACAAAAAAATTTTATTAAAAAAGAGCGGCAAATAACAAAGTTATGCCCAGTCCGTTGGCGACGCAATTGTTGCACTGCGGGCAACGTAGCGTCTTTTGGTTTCATCTGAAACCAAAAATCGAACAATTTTCTTTTAGTTTATGAGTGTACGCACAGATTGAACAAAGGGTATAGCCGGTTAAGATGGTCAAATGTGCCCTTGAACCGAATTCGACTCACGATGAGTCATTCGAAAGCTTATAAAAAAAGAAACATTTGTGGCAAGTTTCAACTTTGTATCTCTACCCGGAGGGTAGTAAAGGGCAAAAATAGAAAATCAGGTTTTTGCCGAATTTCTCCTATACTAGGGAATCAAAAATTTTGAAAAAAATCAGAGGCATTTCTGTTATCGGGGCACATATTAGAGAATTGTTTCAGATTTTTAAATTGAAAAACCGAGCTGTGAAAAATAAAAAACGCCAAAAAATGATGAAAAATGCTGATTGTGTATCGAAGCAGTCTTGGCACTATAATTATATTTTTACTGTAAGTCCGTATCATTGTTACTATTGTCCTGAATTTTTTTCAGATTTTTCAATTTGGTGCGCCGCAGTGAAAAAAATTAAAAACCGATTTTTTCGTCGTTTTTCCCGTGTCAGAGTAACTTATACGTCGAACTGCTTCATGAAATAAGTGTTTTATGCAATCTTCAAGGATTATACGTACAGAAAAACATCATAGGAATTAAAGAAACTGAAAAAACGGAATCATTTGAAAGTATGCTATGCGCCTTACATTGTAAAGTATCTACCGCATCTTCCAACGGCGTCGGTAGCGCAACGGTAAAGTGTCGAGTTTATAAACCGCTGCGAACTTTTTGAACGTAGGTTCGAGCCTCGAACTTCCAAGTCCCCCTTAGGCTAAGTTTGTTTTTTTGTTAATTATATATATTTCCTAACTATACGACACATTGCTCAATATTTATTTTCAAATGTTTTAAGAATATCTGAAAAACATATTACCCTGAAATATATATGTAAATATGAGTTTGGACTGCTTTTTATGCCACCGTTTCTCTTGTCAAGTGTCCTGACAATTACGGCATTGTTTAACATTTCTTGCACTGCATTAATATGTGAAATTGGTTTTCAAATCTCTTACCTTTAATAATTATGGATGGATAGCAACAAAAATCGTGTTGGATGCATTCAATCGTCATCGCTGTCTTCATTAATTACTGGTGTCACGTGTTCACTGTTGAATATTTAGCTAAGAATTTCTGCAGGTCTTACAATTTTTGAAAGGTACCGAGCATGCGATAAGTAATAAATTATTGCAGCTATGTGTGAACAGCACCCGACGGTACGGTTACCATTTGCACATTCACAACAATAGCGTTTAATTCCGGAATAGCCTATTAAGTTTGGTGCATAATCAATACAGGGTGTCCCAAAAATGTCGCGTTTCCTTGAAAGGGGTGACTCAGAGGGTGATTTGAAACAACTTTTTCCTTAGCGAAAATATTGTCCGAAGCTTCGTTAAGGAGATATTAAGCAAAAACCCCGACCAATCAGAGCGCGCGCCTTCCGCCTGAGTTCCCGCGGTAGCGTTGGCTACGAGGTAGGCGACCGCGCTTGTGCTACGAACGTACGAACAAGCAAGTCGGCATGCATCGAAGGAAACCGCGTTACACATTTTTTTTTAAAGCAGAATCTTAAATAAGAATAATTTGAAGTGAGAGGACAAGAAGTACGTACATTTCGTTTTTAAATAAGGCATAAACGAAAAGCTAACGTAACAGAAAATGTACGACAAGTGATCGTAATTCGTTATTGAGGTAAAAATCCGTAGTTTAAGAACGGCCAACACAACTAAATTTAAAAAATAATATTAGGTGTATGAATAAATTCTTTCCGACTGGAATTTCTATCGCGGTGGTATTCAGAAGCTGCCAGAAAAATGGCAAAAGGTAATGAACAATAATGGAAATTATTGCGATGATCGAGTTGTTTTCATATTTTTTAAATCGAACTGTTATTGTACCCTAAAATCGGAAAGAATTTATTTTCACACCTAATAATCACCAATAAATTAAAGAAAACTCACCCTTTCGGACATTCCTTTCCTTGCTTTCCTTCCCTTTTCGGAAACCTGTGTCACTAGGCCACTGTACCGATCCTGGTCATCGGCGTCCAGTGCTCAGCTGATCGCAGGGTCAATGTACCGAATATTCACTTCACTGCACGGCTACTAACACTGATCACTGAATTTATTTTTCACGGAACGTGTTGTTCCTACGTTATAAAAATTGGTGGCCGCGAAAGGGGCCGATTACTGTTAATTACTGGGACGAGATTACTACTATTACCCGGCGAAAAGAAAACTCGTGGCAGACTGTCTCGGGCTGTGCAGTCCGCTGCTGTGCAGCGATCAGATACGGATCCGACCGACGATCGTCAAAACAAAAGCGTAGGCTACGCTTGGTCAAATCGCTCTATCCCACTCGACCTCGTGTTTCGTTCGATCTCTTCGTCGCGCGGTGTGACAATGTATGTGGCAACTTCAGCCAATAACCAAAATACGTGTGCCCCGTCTTTAAAAGTATGCCCAAATAGGTGACTCGACCAATCGTCACAGCAGCGGACTGCACAGCCCGAGACAGTCTGCCACGAGTTTTCTTTTCGCCGGGTAATAGTAGTAATCTCGTCCCAGTAATTAACAGTAATCGGCCCCTTTCGCAGCCACCAATTTTTATAACGTAGGAACAACACGTTCCGTGAAAAATAAATTCAGTGATCAGTGTTAGTAGCCGTGCAGTGAAGTGAATATTCGGTACATTAACCCGGACACAGTGTGATCAGCTGAGCACTGGGCGCTACCCAACCATAAATCTTTTCGTCCACCGATAACCAGGATCGGTACAGTGACCCAGTGACACAGGTTTCCGGAAAGGGAAGGAAAGCAAGGAAAGGAATGTCCGAAAGGGTGAGTTTTCTTTAATTTATTGGTGATTATTAGGTGTGAAAATAAATTCTTTCCGATTTTAGGGTACAATAACAGTTCGATTTAAAAAATATGAAAACAACTCGATCATCGCAATAATTTCCATTATTGTTCATTACCTTTTGCCATTTTTCTGGCAGCTTCTGAATACCACCGCGATAGAAATTCCAGTCGGAAAGAATTTATTCATACACCTAATATTATTTTTTAAATTTAGTTGTGTTGGCCGTTCTTAAACTACGGATTTTTACCTCAATAACGAATTACGATCACTTGTCGTACATTTTCTGTTACGTTAGCTTTTCGTTTATGCCTTATTTAAAAACGAAATGTACGTACTTCTTGTCCTCTCACTTCAAATTTTTCTTATTTAAGATTCTGCTTTAAAAAAAAATGTGTAACGCGGTTTCCTTCGATGCATGCCGACTTGCTTGTTCGTACGTTCGTAGCACAAGCGCGGTCGCCTACCTCGTAGCCAACGCTACCGCGGGAACTCAGGCGGAAGGCGCGCGCTCTGATTGGTCGGGGTTTTTGCTTAATATCTCCTTAACGAAGCTTCGGACAATATTTTCGCTAAGGAAAAAGTTGTTTCAAATCACCCTCTGAGTCACCCCTTTCAAGGAAACGCGACATTTTTGGGACACCCTGTATAACATCTATAGGTTTTGCTGTTAATATGTCGCGATCTCACTTCGAATTTAATAATATTCTTCCTCTCTTTAAGACAACGAAAATTAATGTTATTCTCTTCATCCATTAGTTCCGCTAAATATGATATCGCTTGAGACAATTGATATGAACCGGTAAATAGAATTTTTAGGTCTTTCTCTGTCATTTCCGGAAAATCAAGAAGATCGTTAGCTGATTGCTGATTAAATGGAATTTTTCGCCTGTTCCAATGTTGATTTTCAACCTCTAGTGATAATGAATTCTCAGCGCTGTTTTGAGACGACAAACCAATTTCACATATTAATGCAGTGCAAGAAATGTTAAACAATGCCGTAATTGTCAGGACACTTGACAAGAGAAACGGTGGCATAAAAAGCAGTCCAAACTCATATTTACATATATATTTCAGGTTAATATGTTTTTCAGATATTCTTAAAACATTTGAAAATAAATATTGAGCAATGTGTCGTATAGTTAGGAAATATATATAATTAACAAAAAAAAAAAACTTAGCCTAAGGGGACTTGGAAGTTCGAGGCTCGAACCTACGTTCAAAAAGTTCGCAGCGGTTTATAAACTCGACACTTTACCGTTGCGCTACCGACGCCGTTGGAAGATGCGGTAGATACTTTACAATGTAAGGCGCATAGCATACTTTCAAATGATTCCGTTTTTTCAGTTTCTTTAATTCCTATGATGTTTTTCTGTACGTATAATCCTTGAAGATCGCATAAAACACTTATTTCATGAAGCAGTTCGACGTATAAGTTACTCTGACACGGGAAAAACGACGAAAAAATCGGTTTTTAATTTTTTTCACTGCGGCGCACCAAATTGAAAAATCTGAAAAAAATTCAGGACAATAGTAACAATGATACGGACTTACAGTAAAAATATAATTATAGTGCCAAGACTGCTTCGATACACAATCAGCATTTTTCATCATTTTTTGGCGTTTTTTATTTTTCACAGCTCGGTTTTTCAATTTAAAAATCTGAAACAATTCTCTAATATGTGCCCCGATAACAGAAATGCCTCTGATTTTTTTCAAAATTTTTGATTCCCTAGTATAGGAGAAATTCGGCAAAAACCTGATTTTCTATTTTTGCCCTTTACTACCCTCCGGGTAGAGATACAAAGTTGAAACTTGCCACAAATGTTTCTTTTTTTATAAGCTTTCGAATGACTCATCGTGAGTCGAATTCGGTTCAAGGGCACATTTGACCATCTTAACCGGCTATACCCTTTAAAACTTAAAAGATGCAAAATGAACAAATGGCGGCCTCTTGAATAAAAAGTTCACTGTTTCCAACGAAATTTTGCCTTAAATGTCTAAAAAAAAAGTAATTTATTTAAACAATATCACTATACTAATAACTTAGTGCTATGAAGAAAATGTTCACAAATATCCGTGCACAAGGCCAAGTCGATTGGTTGAATATTTTTTTAGTTACATTGCCCGCAAAGTATAAAACTGTCGTTTCGAGAAAAACACATTTCAAGTTTTGTGGTAGCCTGGCGGTCCGTAGCAAAATCGGCTATATCCGCTTTAATTTTTCGAATTTCGTTTTGCTGCTTTGGGAGCATATTATCGTGATGTTTAACTATTGATTTATGCAAAAAAAAAAATCGATTTTTTCGACCCCCTACACTAGACTCCCCCCCTTAAATGTGTAAAAAAAGTTATTTATTTAAACAATATCATTATTCCAATAACTTAGCTCTATGAAGAAAATATTCACAAATATCCGTGCACAAGGCCAAGTCGATTGGTTGAATATTTTTGGAGTTACATTGCCCGCAAAGTGTACAACTTTCGTTTCGAGAAAAACGCGTTTAAAGATTTCGGTGCAGATAAATAACACTTTCCGGAAACTTACAGCTGATTTCTGCTAATCCGCTATGCCAGGTCCATACATTAGACCTTCCTCTTCCTCAAACTCTTCGAGCAGGGTCGCATTTTGTTCCCCACGAGTAATTCGTTCCTCCCTGATGCTGCTGAGGCTGCGCCGTTCTTGTCTCTTCAGCCGCTGCGCGTCGTGTTCATGGGCGAACATTTTGCACTCTCGGCCGATAATGAGGTCCAGTGCTTGCATTAATTGCAGCACAAAACTATAGCCTTCATTAAATGTGCCAGCAGCCAGGAAAGAAGCGATTTCCACGATTTTGAAGCCGCAGTTTAAATGTTTAGGGGCCAATCGCCATATTGTGGCGTTAAAACTCTCGTTCGCGTTCTGTGTGTGGCCACCTAAGCATCTTTCTAATAAATCTACTCGTGACAAATCTTCATAAATTGGCAGAATGTGCTCCTGTACGTCCGGATGAAGTGCAGGTAGGTGCTCATAACTTCCTATGGTACCTGCAGCTTCTGCGACGCGCCATTTGCACCACAAGTTAGTTCCTGCGGGACAGTTTTGGTGTTGCGGGTTTTCATCGGTGGAAATCATATGATAGAAAGTAGCCATTACAGCCTTCTGCATTTCTTCAACGGATTCATGGTTCCTTCTTATAGCTAGACCGTAATATTTTGTCAATTTTTTAATAAGGACTTCTGTCAATTTTCCTCTACCCCCGAGTTTAGCAGATTTTTTTACGCTTCGCAAACGACTTCCCATTCTTTTCTCGACGTGGCCGACACATTCACTTTTTTTTACATCGAAATCATCGCCATAAGGTTGCATGTCCACAATCGCCTTGAATGTCTTCGCGTCTCCGTCACCAATATAATTCAAGTATTTCACTCCGAACTTTTCCTCCGATCTTGAAAACATTTCAACTATGGAGATAACCTCCATTTTTCCTGCGGAGCCGTGATGGTTTATGGAATATTCGTCAGCATGATCTTCCAACCACAACTTATAATCCTCATTATCTTTTTTCTTTTCCCAATATGTACATGCTTGGCAATAGCTTCCTTTAACCACAATATCTATCACCTTACCACTGTAGTATCCAATTAGTGTAACTACACCAAACAGAGAAGAAAAGCCGCGCTTTTTCCAAGATCCATCGCCGGAAACTTTAAAACTTGATGCAGGTCTTCCATTTTCCTCATTCTTCTTTTTCTCTTCTTCAACCGCCTTTTTGCATAGAATATCAAATGCAGTTTTTGCCGTCTCATGAAGAAGTTTCACAATATCGTCGTAACAGCTTTTGCTTAGACCTTGTCCAAGATCCATAAGGCCACAAAAAACATTAATTCCTTCTCTTGCGATGCCCAGCACTCTCATAACGAAGACTAGTCTTCGATTAATTTCATAGCCATTTTGGATAAATGGACCAGAACTTATTTTTGTCGTGCCACATGTACACTTGGCTGTTATTTTAAAGCCGAGGCCTCGATGTCCAGATCCGTCAAATGTTATTTTTTGTTTGCACTCTTTACAAACTACAATGTTCGCAATGGCACTAAATACACTTACGAATTCGATGATTCTGTAACAATGACTCGAATTCACTATCACTGTACTGGCACGCGCGGATTTTAATTTTCTCGCGGAAGTGCTCGTTCTTTGCTGGCGATTTTTGTCACAAAATTTATTTCCCAAAAATTTCCTTCGACGCGGCCTATTCGGACGATAATTATCCCCTCTGTTTATTTTAGTACTCATTTCAGTGTTATATTTCTGCACGAGGTGAAATTCGAACAAACACTCACGGACAGCACAACGTATTTCCCGAGAGAACCATTTATTCATAAATACTTGTAGAATTATTATATAAATATATTTAATAAGATGATAAATAATACGGAATTCATTAGAACTAAAACTATTACGATACGTCTAAATACGATTAACTACAACACAATACACCTAGTGCGAAAACTCTGAAAGGTTCGATTGGTTCTCTTTGCTGGTCGTAACGACTCTGCCCGCTCTGTTCGTCCTCTAGCAAAACTTATTTTTCCAAAGAAGACTATCCGCCGAACAGGTATCATTTTACCCATCAAACAGGGTAATTCCACTCAATAAAACGATTTCCCTCCCCCGAAAAGTCCCTGCGCGAGTCGCTGGGCCCGCTGACGCATCGGGTTTTCCCCGTGGCCCTGACTCTTTAGTGACATACAACGCGCATACAAGCAAAAACAATGAACAATAAACAATGTACTATACAATGTACTATTATACAGACCGTATGTCACGAAGGAATCGTGAAGCGGAGAACACCTCGCACTTTCTAGTAAAACTGCGTCACTTGCTGCTCCGTAGCAAAACCGGCTATATCCGCTTTAATTTTTCGAATTTCGTTTTGCTGATTTGGGAGCATATTATCGTGATGTTTAACTATGGATTTATGCAAAAAAAAATCGATTTCTTCGACCCCCTACATTAGACTCCCCCCCGCCCCTAAATGTGTAAAAAAAGTTATTTATTTAAACAATATCATTATACCAATAACTTAGCTCTGTGAAGAAAATGTTCACAAATATCCGTGCACAAGGCCAAGTCGATTGGTTGAATATTTTTGGAGTAATATTGCCCGCAAAGTGTGAAACTGTCGTTTCGAGAAAAACGCATTTAAAGTTTTGTGGTAGCCTGGCGCTCCGTAGCAAAATCGGCTATATCCGCTTTAATTTTTCGAATTTCGTTTTGCGGCTTTGGGAACATATTGTCGTGATGTTCAACTATTGATTTATGCAAAAAAAAAAAATTCGATTTCTTCGATCCGCTACACCAGGCTCCCCCCTTAAGTTCAATGGTCTCAAATCGCCAGGGTTTCCAGCCTTCTCCTCCTTCCAGCTTCTTCTTCTGCCGGATAATGTGGGTAGGGCTTGACCAAGGGCTGCTTGATGGTACGAAGTCAACGAAACACACACCAATTTTTTGTACGTAAAACAATGCGGTATAAATTTAAAACTCGTGGTAATGTTAAATTGGTCTAATATGAAGTAAATACACCAAAAATAATTAAGACTTGGCCAACGGAAGCTCTGGAAAAAAGTATTCGACCATATAAATTTGTAATGAAATGAACAATAATTTACTTAAACTTCACATAACCTAATATTTAATTACATTTCCACGTGCACGTATAACCGCTTTTATGCGTTTTGGCATTGATACGATAAGATTTTCGCATTCTGTCGGTGTGATTTCATCCCACGATGCTTTAATTGCTTTGTAAAGATATTACGCATAAATTTTTAATGAAACATAGGTCTGGTGTACCTACTGGCTGGCCATTTTTCAGTTTTGATCCCATTATTCTGCAAATAATCTTATATTCTTTTGCTAAACTGTTTTGCTGCATTCTGGAGCTCTGTATCTCAGAGTGGCGCTATGCTAGCCAGTAAGAAATTTGTACGTTTATCGCTCGATTTTATCGACTGTCTTCTGACTTTCTCCGGCTTCTCGCTCGCTGTCTCTTTCACAAGTCACGTAGAGTGCAATAATACAATGTATTGAAATCATAAGTTAACGAACTGTTCCGAGATCAGTGTTTCTTTATCTGCCTGGGAGAAGCGGTGTGGATCGCCACTGGTAATGGCCAGGGAAGGGATGCACTCCAACTTTGGTGTGACAGCACGTATATTTGGCCGAAGTGGGCGTCGTTACAATAACACGAGCACTCTACACAGAAATCGAACACGAACAAACACGACTCACAAAACACGGAATTAACACGAACCAAAGATATGTACAAACTATGTACAATGCGTTGGGCGCGATGGCTCGAAAGGCTGTTTAAAGAAGTTCAAAATCGTGGGTCGTTGGGCGACAAAGGATTCGGTAATTCATGTGTGCGAGAGCGTGTTGATGTCGTCAAAGGTGTTCGTGGAACTAACGGCCGGATTCCCGGAAGAGCTGGCGCTCGAATCCCAGGCAAAAACGTGGGAACCGACGCCGGCGCCCGTCCGCCGTGACACGCAGTGACGCTATAAGGTGGACCGGAGTGGCGCGTTATATCGGTTGCGGTGTTGTACAGGCATTGTTTACGTCGTGGCCACGTCAGCAAGCGCGGGGGAGCACGGAAGAAGTACTACGCGGGTGATGGGCCGCAGGTATTCGCCCTGTGCGGTGCGCACCGTCACCACTCGGACGCAACCGTCCGGACCAGGATGGCCGCGCGAAACGCGGCCACTGCGCCGGCGGGGCGTGGTCGCTTTTGAGGACGACGACATCGCCGACACAGAGGCTTCTGTCTGGGCTGGTCCACTTGTAATCGTGTTTGGTTGCGGAACGATTACCGGTGGGACGGAGAAGGGATAGGTTGCCGACTCAGTCGGTAAGGCAGGGTTCGGCGAATGAGCAGAAGCTGTGGTTGTATAAATAAGAGTGTTTATTCACTAAGGTGTATATAAGAATTGTTTTACAATAATTCCGAGCGCGGCGGAAAGAGCCTTACTGTACGGCGCGTCGTTTCGCGACGGCGGCGAGTTTTCGGCGAGTCTGTCGTAGGAACGGGGATGCGGTTTAGAGAACGTTCTGCTCGTGACGGCCTTAAGAGGCGCGTCCGTACGAGAGTCGTATAGCGGAGGTTCGAAGTGCAGTAGGTCTCCGGCCTAATGGGCGCAGCGAGACCTCTTCGACAGAGGTAGGGCACAAGATTGCTCTCGGCCTATTTCGGAAACGAGGCTGGTAATGGCACAGCGTGACGATAGGTCGGCGCGTGCACACCTCAGGAAGATCCACAAAAATAGAGCCTCTCGAACGTACGGTACGGCGGTGTGGACCACTAATGCGTGCGGGACGAGAGCTGTCAATCTCGCTCGCCGCGGGCCTTATACGCGCAGGCCGCGAATCTTTACTCGCGAGAGACCTCGCGGGGCCGCGGCCGCCCAGCGGCCGCGGCGCGAACTAAGGCCTTTGTTTGCGGTCCCGAGCGTTCGGATGGCGCGTGACGTGACTTCGTCACACACTGACGCCGCGGCTGAAGGGAGTGGAGGTAGTCCGCGTGCCATCGTCTCCAAAAGTGGTCACGCATCCGCTGGACGAGCTGCCATCGGGCCCGGAGCGACACAGGACCGGTCGCCGACGCTAACGGGGGCAGTGCCAACGGAGGCGCGCCGGTGACAAAATGAGCTGGGGTGAGCGCGAGGTCATCGTCGTCGCCCGGCGCGGGGACGAGAGGGTGCGAATTGAGGCACGCCTCGACCATGCGAAGAACCGTCTCGCACGTCTCTGTGGAGGTGATGTTTCGGGCACTTCACCCCTGCCTCCTACAATCCCCCGAAATGCGGCGCGACGGGGGAATAAAACTCCACGCGATTCCTTCGGTGTCGGAGAGAGCAGCGAGGTCCGGCGAGCCCACCGCGCCGCGGACAGTGGCACCTCTGAAATTCGTGCCGTTATCGCTATACACGCGCTGAGGGCGTCCGCGGCGGGAGACGAACCGCTGAAACGCGGCGAGGAAAGTCGCGGCGGTGTAATCCGACACCAGCTCCAAATGCACGGCCCGCGTCGACATGCAGACGAAAAGGGCGACGTATGCCTCATGGACCTTGTACCCTCGGCCCATTGCCGGACGTACCATGATCGGTCCCGCGTAGTCTACACTGGTGTTTTCGAATGGACGGGAGGGCGAGACTCTGAGGTGCGCGTGGCTTATGATTAGCGCCGATAGGTAATGCGCCGGGAGAACTATCGGATGCCGAGCGTCGTAAGGGAGGGGGGCATGTTGCAGCCTTCCCCCCACGTGAATCAAGCCGTCCTCGTCCACGAATGGGTCCAACTGACGGAGCGGGCTGGCCCTTCGGACTGGGTCTCCTTTCCGAATCGCGGTGATATCGTCCGCAAAGGCCGTACCCTGGAGCCACCGGAGCATATACGTGCCCGCTGCACCTCCGACAGTCGCGACTCCCCAACCCCGCGGTCCCCTAACGGCACAGCCGCGCGAAAGTCAGGACGCGCGCCGTGATTCGGAGGAGTCGCGGCCACAATGAGACGCTGTTCGGCTCCGGATCTAAGGGGCAGAGCGCGGGCGACGCGGTTACGTGGGTTACCGTTCGTCGCATTTCGTCCTCTACTGGTCGCGAGTCCTCCGACACCGGACACGCCGGCCACTCGGATGGTGACAGTGGCTCCACTTCGGCCCCTTCCACCAGATCTCGTGGAGTACTAAATCGCGCGGGTGCATGCTTCGCGAGGCGCAGTCGGCCGGGTTGTCACGCGTTGGAACGTCACGCCACGCGGCCCGCGGCAGCGAGGACTGGATCTCCGACACGCGGTTCCCGACAAACACGTTCCAGTGGGAGGGGTGACGTTGTAGCGAAGCAAGCACTACGCGAGAGTCCGTCCAGGTGTGTGTCGTCGAGAGAGGCCAGGGGGCTTCGGACTTTATTCGCACGAGGAGGCTGTGTCATTTATACCTGCGGAAGAATTTTACTAATACACTTTTGGTTAATGACACTTTTTTTATAATAATTTGGTTTGTAAGTCCCAGTTTGTCTGTTCGCTGATTATTTGTTGAAAAGGTGTCATTGCTTGATGGAATCTGGAGGAACCAAAAACTTCGGTTAGTGCATCGTCAAAAAACGAAGTTCATTCAAAAGTATAGCGGGTGATTAGAGCATGTATTTATAGTGAAGTTATCAATTACCAATGTAGAAGCTCTGAGTTCACCTTTAGCCGGTAGAGGTAGGCTTGTGACGTCCCACTATTTTTCGCGCGGTCATAACTAGTATCTTCCTCGTAAACTTCAACTCTTAACCCTTTCCCCAACCACCGGATCGTTTGGACGATGTACCTTAGCGGTCCCCATCTCGAGATGAGCAACTATAAAATCCCTTTCCCCTCTTCGGCCTTCGAGGCGCGATCTCTTCCCACACATTTAAATTGTAAAAAGTCCCTAGTCCCAAAAAAAACCCTCTTACCTCGAGACCACGTCTCAACTCTTCTCAACTACCCACCAAATCAACGCCACCCTCGCCCCTCCAATCAAACCATGCAAAATCCATCCAATGGGTTGAGTACCCCTTTTCGGAAGCACCAAATAAGAACCCCTAATATTCTATTGCGACGCATATTTCGCGCATGAGTCATCACCACGTTTCAATTACGTAACGTATATTTTGCACATAAGTCATGGTGCATACCGCGCATACCCCTCATACCTGACATTCCGACGAAACACAAATACAAGGGCCACAGAGGCCGGAGACCTTTTCGACAGAATCTCTTCGACAGAATCTCTTCGACAGAATTCCTTCAAAGTGTCAATTTTCCATAACCTCTGTGAACGTAAAACCAGTGTCACTCCGCAAAAAGGATTATTAACCTACGCCAACTCCTGTAAGCGATTATAATTAATTATTTTTCGACTACATATCATCTTCATATATATAATTTCGTATTGCCTACGCTTGTCGTATTTCAAATGATTGTTTATTGATTCATATTATTATCTTTGCTAATGCTTATTGCTTTACATTATTGTTTTTGCTAGTGCTTATTGCTTAATATTGTCATTATTGCTAATTGCTTATCGCATTCCATATTATCTCATATTCATACTTATATATTATTATTGATTACCATTTATATAAATGTCCCTGTGCTAATGCTTAATGTCCAACGCATTCTTATATTAACCAACCGCTATCGCATAAATAGTGCATGGCGTATTTTCGTGCTTCAAAATAAATAAACGTTCTTATTTTAAATCACGCTTCGAATTATTGTCTTGCTCCTTCGGTTACGGGAATAGAAATCATAACAGGCTACTGCAACAGCCGATCGCGGTTCGCGATCACTGGGTTTCTTATAGTGTTTACGCGGCGTACTTTCGTATAGGTCTTGTACGACCATACGGTCTAGACGAATTTCGCGGAAATATGGCTTGTGGCTTCTTATATTAATGCAGCAGTAAATCCAACTACCAAGCCTAAATAAAAACCACGGGTGTTCTAACTAGTGTCGCCCAGGTGCTCGATTTCTGCTTAAACCTTCCCTGGTCGCTCAGTGCTACGAAGCTGGTCTTCGCGCCTGAATTTCCACTCACCCTCAGTGCTACGAAGCTGGCCTTTGCGCCTGAGATTCCCTCCAACCCTCAGTGCTACGAAGCTGGCCTTCGCGCCTGAATTCCTAACCCCACATGTCATTGTCCCAGACACCACCACCCGGGACGTGACAGGCTCATGAAGAGCTTTCGAAGACTGCTATGACCGAATGAAGAGATATAAATTTCGTAATCTTCGAGACTCATACTATCCGGACCTAATAGATGCTGTTATTTCAAATGTATCCAATATCGAAAGGATTTGACGCTGACCTTTTTTTTAAGCATTTATTATACAGGCAAGTTGTCTAAATATGAGTATGAAATTATTCACAATCAACCCGGGGTATTGGCGTCAGTGTATTTCCCAGCTACCAGAAACAGAAACTACTGGAGTCGAAGAAAAAGGTGTTACCCTGAAAATAATCTCAAATAAATGTATTATAATAAAGGGCGCAATTTGACCAGTTCGCCTAGGGCGCGAAAAAGACTTGAGCCGGGCCTGCGTCAAGCTTTCGCGGAAGCCGTTTTCGTGTTTACGATGACGGCTCACGACCATCGCGCACGCCCGTCGCACACGCAAAGGACGGAGTGTCAGGCGTCAGAAGGAGGGAGCGAGACAAAACATCAACGCGTCGTCTGTCTCCTACCGTCCTCGCCAGAGTTGGGCATTATTCGACTAAATTTTTATTCGACATTTTTATTCGACTAAGTTTTTATTCGATGAACTGGAATAAATTTGTAGTCGACTAAATTTGTATTCGACTAAGAATTTAGTCGACTAAACTCTTAAATTCTTAGTCGACTAAATTTTTAGTCGTTATTCGTTCCTAATCTATCATCCGTCACACTGTGGGTTCGAAAGGAAGTCCAGGCGCGAATCTATCATCCAGCACTCTGAAGGTTTTGAGGGGAGACCAGGCGCGAATCTGTCATCCGTCACACTGCTGGTTCGAAAGGAAGGCCAGGCGCGAATCTATCATCCGACACACTGTAGGTTCGAAAGGAATATCAGGCGCGAATCTATCATCCAGCACTCTGAAGGTTTTGAGGGAAAGCCAGGCGCGAATCTATCATCCGTCACACTGTGGGTTCGAAAGGAAGGCCAGGCGCGAATCTATCATCCGTCACACTATGGGTTCAAAAGGAATATCAGGCGCGAATCTATCATCCAGCACTCTGAAGGTTTTAAGGAATATCAGGCGCGAATCTATCATCCGTCACTCTAATCGACCAGGGAAGGTTTTAAAGCGAATTAGTACTTGAGGGACACCCGTTAGCACTCTTGTTTTGATTTGGCTCGATAATAGGATTTACTGTTGCATTCTCGTAAAAGTTATACGAAATGTTTCCGCGAAATCCGCCTGGACATACGGCTATCTGCAGCCTATGTAAAAGTACGTTTGTAAACACTGTTAGCGCCACGCGAGATCAGCTGTTGCAGCCGTCTGTTCGGACTAGGAAGTTTCGTACTCGAGAGGCATACACAATAATTCAAAGCGAGATTTAAACAAAGCGGTTTATTTACTTCGTTTATGGTTATTATGCGTGGTACTTTTTGTATTCACACACAACATTTATAATATGAATCATGAACATAAATGACGAGATATATATATATTAAGCATTAATGAAAGAATAATATAATAAATATGCAATAAGCGTTGATAAACAATAATAATAAATATGCAATAAGCATTAATGAAAGAATAATATAATAAATATGCAATAAGCGTTGATAAACAATAATAATAAATATGCAATAAGCATTAATGAAAGAATAATATAATAAATATGCAATAAGCGTTGATAAACAATAATAATAAATATGCAATAAGCATTAATGAAAGAATAATATAATAGATATGCAATAAGCGTTGATAAACAATAATAATAAATGGTATGGATGTGATATGCACAATAATAATGTTATATAATAAGAGGACTTACAGTAATCGTCGTGGTTCACTGATTTGAATTGTTAACACTTGTTTGAAAAATACCTCTGTCTAAGATGACTGTCTATTGACAAAAGAGCTCTCTGGGCTCTCGGTCCGTCGTATTTATAGGATCTTACAGGAGTACTGCGGGGGTACGCGCGGTAAGGACCTTGACAGATTTCGGAAACAAGACGCAGTAGATTTCTGGGGTTTTTTGTAAACGGTATGGCTATTAATAGGTGTATTTATGTCATGTACGCCAAATGCGTCGCAATTACAATCACGTGTTGATCACGTTTGTAAATCTGCGTCGCAGTAACATTTCTGGGGTTCTTATGACTGCGAAAGGAGATACTCAACTTGTTGAATGGGTTTTGGGTATTTTATAGGAAAAGGGTTAGAGTGGCTTGGATTCTGTGAGTCGTAAAGAGGGGATTGAGACGTGGTCTCGATTTAAGAGGATTTTTGTAACGAGGGACTTGTTTGAATTCGTTTTAAAGGGAAGGATTCGTGCCTCATATGGCGAATAGGCGAAGGAGTTTTGTAACGATCATCTCGTGATGGGGATCTCTAAGATACATCATCGAGGTGAAGTTTTATATAGGTCATCTTGTGTTGGTGACCGCTAAGGTACAACATCAAGGTGATCGGCGATTGAGGAGATGGGGTAAGAGTTGAGTTCGATGGACTTTGGTGGAGTGATTGTGAGGTTTATTAATGGATTATTGGAATAGAACCGCGCGAAAAATAGTGGGACGTCACAGACGAATTGCACCAAACATAATATTTAAATAAAAAAAAAGTCCTGTACCTTTTCCGAGATCTGTTAATATTTCACCTAGATGATCTATGGATTTAACCCTCCGACTACGGAACTTTGGAGGTCGGTGCCAGGGTCTTTTTTGACTCACACCGATATTTCACTAATACATAGGTAGTCAAGGCCGCTCGAGCTCGAGAGTCGAGACCCTCACCGATATGTATTACTACTACCGCAGGGACGGTCGTTCGAACTCCAGCAGTCGGTTTTGGATTAGGTTCGGATTTGCGTTATACGTATACGAAAGAATAATCCTGTGAATCATGAAAGAAATATTTATTATTTATTTATTTCTCTTGCACGGGTAAGACCCATTTAGTAACAAAGATAGGAGTAAATGATACATAGTAGAGACAAGCATCACAACTAACAATCAGAACGAAACAGAGTACAAAAACATGATTATATATTATATATTTACATTAGAAAACATTATATACAGAAAATAAAACATTATTTACATTACAGAACATTACATATTTACATTACAAAACATTATATTATATATTTACATTACAGGCTTCACATATAATTGTCCTTGTTTCTTGTAAATGGTTCTTACATACATATCTATTGCACTGATTACATACAGTAGGATATTTGTTATTGCTTCCTACGCATAAACAACATCTAGCACGCTTTTGCCCTTCCAACTTCGGTTTTTTTACAATTTTCCTCCCTGTCGCTTCAATTGCACTTATCAGAGGCTTATGTAGCCCTGATTCATTATTTTCAAATTCCGAGGCTCTTCGGTCTATGTTTTTATCGGTTAAATTTTTCGCTAGCTGTTCTAAAAATAATTTTCTCCTAACTTTTAGTCTAGACGTAGCTTCCCATGTAGGATTTTTTGTTTGCCATATAACAAAAGCGTTATATGCAGCAATGTCTATATAATGTAAAAACAGGGACAAGGGCCAACGGCGGGTACACCGTCGACAAGAATATTCTCTGGTGAGCTTGTCGAGAACATCTACACCACTTTTTGTGGAATTGTAATATTTAATTATTTCGGGCTTGAATTTCTCAGATTCTGAGGCTATTTCATCTTTATGGTGCAATGTCGAAAGTAAAACAACACACTTTCGCGGTTTTGGTATATATGAAACTAACGTTAATTTATGTGTAAATAACCATTGCGACGAATGTTGAGGCCGCTTTACTATATTTACAAGACTTTTCGGTAAGTCGCGTCTATTTTTTCTAACGGTTCCGACTAAAAATATTTTATTATCTAATAATTCTTCTGCTAAAGTTATATCCGTAAAGAAATTGTCCGTTGTAACACACCGTTCGGAATTTTTCCACATATCGGTCAATTGTTTCACCACACGTTGTCCTTGCTGCTTTTCTGGGGCGTTTCCACGTTTCCCCAGGTAGACATCCATATTGCAACAGTAAAATGTCGTAGAGTCGCAAAGCGTCCATATTTTTATCCCATATTTGCCGGATTTGCTGGGCATGTACACTTTGAAAGAGCAGCGGCCGCGAAATGTAACCAGCTGCTCGTCGACGCACCCAACGTCCGTTGCGTGGTACGAATTCTGACAATTGTCAGCAAAAATATTTGTTACATCCCTTAGTGGTGCCAGTTTGTCGACCGCTTTCCTTGCTTCGCGTGTGGCGGAATCGTCGAAACGCAGATACCGCAAGATTTGTACAAATCGATCACGTGACATTATAGCCGCGTAATATCGTCGCGAGAGTGCTGGATTTTGTTTCCACAAGTCATGTTTAGATTCGCGGGATTCTCTAAAGCGTCCAATCAGCAACACGAGTCCAAAAAATGCGTCCATCTCAACACGATCCACGGGTTTCCACTTCTTCTTTGGAGGTAGACTCTCCCGTGCCTTTTTATTCGTGTATAAAATGGCAGTTTGAATAATTTCTTCACTAATGAATAATTTGAAACATTCCTCCATTGTTTCCACGTGTTCACTCCTTTCAGTTAGTGAACCCTTACGCGAAAGATGAACATCTCCCTGACTATTGTCAGGTGCAGTGCGCTGCCAGCTGCGTCCAAATACATCATGATTGGGAACTGTATGTTGCGTTCCCAATTGATCCGGTTCCGAATCTTCGACCTGTGGCTCAGCGTCACTATCTGACGGATTTCCATCGTCCTCCGAATCTTGAACCTCAGGCTCATCGTCACTATTTGACGAACTTCCATCGTCCGATGATTTCTCATAATAATTATAGGAGTCTTCTTCTTCAATTTGGGAATAAAGGGCTTGCTCATTCACTGATACTTCAGCCATTATGCGTAAAAATGTTTTCCAGTCAATGAGCAGCACACACGCGAAAAATACACCGTGGATAACACTTCAAACAATGATATGATCGGATGGTACAAAAGACGTGGAGGGCTTCCGTAATGTCGACCAGCGTATCCAAGAACCGTACAAGACTGTCCGCGTCCTAGCGGCAAGGTCGTAGCGTCCTTCCCGTGACGCTATAATCGGGTCTGGGTTTTTCCCAGGTTCTCCCGCGCAAACGGTCCCGGCCATTTTTGCTGGCCTTTCGAACGGTAGGCCAATGTCCAGGGATGCAATTGGAATATGCGACCATCGGATTATCTTACATATGTCCGCGAAAACGAAAGAATAAAACAAGGAAAATAACAAAACAACTACTAAAACTGTGATCAAATTTAGCGGTATGAATGAGGTGGTGAAGATGAGCGAATGCGCGTGAAACATGGCAGAACGAGTGTTCTGATTGGGTGAGAGACGGATGCGAAAAATTCAAGCGGATCGATAACGGAAGCGATCGAACAGTCTAGAACCGAGGATCAAGCGATCGACAAGGCAAAGCGTTGTATAAGAATAATTATAATATACATATTATAATGTAATATAATATTGTATTTGGACATAAGTGGCAGTGCACTGCACCTGACAATAGTCACGCAGAAGTTCACTTTTCACGTCAGGGTTCACTAACCGGAAGGAGTGAACACGTAAAAACGATGGAGGAATGTTTCAATTTGTCCATCAATGAACAAATCATCGATATCCTTATTTTATACATCAATAAGAAGGCACGGGAAATTCTACTACCAAACAAGACATGGAAACCTGTAGATTATGTTGAAATATATATATCGGAAAGTGATGAACTCCTACGCGGTATCTCGTGCACTACCATCATGTTGTTGCTATATGGAAACGGATCGGACTATATATATACATATTATATTATATTAATTTAGCCTTATTACAATAATTTATATATATAAATGCCTCGTATTATATTATATATATATATAATTGTAATAAGGCTAAATTAATATAATATAATATGTATATATATATATATATATAGTCCGATCCGTTTCCATATAGCAACAACATGATGGTAGTGCACGAGATACCGCGAAGGAGTTCATCACTTTCCGATTTCACGGACAGCTCCGTGACTGTGCGCATGTCGCTCTCGAGACCGGGAATCCCCACCACTGAATCTGCGCCTGAGTGCGTGTCCCTCTCGAGACGGGGTCAGAAATGACTCCGGCACTGCCTAGCGAGGGTTAATTGAACTATGCATAGCGATATACAGGGTGTCCCAAAAATGTCGCGTTTCCTTGAAAGGGGTGACTCAGGGGGTGATTTGAAACAACTTTTTCCTTAGCGAAAATATTGTCCGAAGCTTCGTTAAGGAGATATTAACCAAAAACCCCGACCAATCAGAGCGCGCGCCTTCCGCCTGAGTTCCCGCGGTAGCGTTGGCTACGAGGTAGGCGACCGCGCTGGTGCTACGAACGTACGAACAAGCAAGTCGGCATGCATCGAAGGAAACTGCGTCACACATTTTTTTTTTTAAAGCAGAATCTTAAATAAGAATAATTTGAAGTGAGAGGACAAGAAGTACGTAAATTTCGTTTTTAAATAAGGCATAAACGAAAAGCTAACGTAACAGAAAATGTACGACAAGTGATCGTAATTCGTTATTGAGGTAAAAATCCGTAGTTTAAGAACGGCCAACACAACTAAATTTAAAAAATAATATTAGGTGTATGAATAAATTCTTTCCGACTGGAATTTCTATCGCGGTGGTATTCAGAAGCTGCCAGAAAAATGGCAGAAGGTAATTAACAATAATGGAAATTATTGCGATGATCGAGTTGTTTTCATATTTTTTAAATCGAACTGTTATTGTACCCTAAAATCGGAAAGAATTTATTTTCACACCTAATAATCACCAATAAATTAAAGAAAACTCACCCTTTCGGACATTCCTTTCCTTGCTTTCCTTCCCTTTTCGGAAACCTGTGTCACTAGGCCACTGTACCGATCCTGGTCATCGGCGTCCAGTGCTCAGCTGATCGCAGGGTCAATGTACCGAATATTCACTTCACTGCACGGCTACTAACACTGATCACTGAATTTATTTTTCACGGTACGTGTTGTTCCTACGTTATAAAAATTGGTGGCTGCGAAAGGGGCCGATTACTGTTAATTACTGGGACGAGATTACTACTATTACCCGGCGAAAAGAAAACTCGTGGCAGACTGTCTCGGGCTGTGCAGTCCGCTGCTGTGCAGCGATCAGATACGGATCCGACCGACGATCGTCAAAACAAAAGCGTAGGCTACGCTTGGTCAAATCGCTCTATCCCACTCGATCTCGTGTTTCGTTCGATCTCTTCGTCGCGCGGTGTGACAATGTATGTGGCAACTTCAGCCAATAACCAAAATACGTGTGCCCCGTCTTTAAAAGTGTGCCCAAATAGGTGACTCGACCAATCGTCACAGCAGCGGACTGCACAGCCCGAGACAGTCTGCCACGAGTTTTCTTTTCGCCGGGTAATAGTAGTAATCTCGTCCCAGTAATTAACAGTAATCGGCCCCTTTCGCAGCCATCAATTTTTATAACGTAGGAACAACACGTTCCGTGAAAAATAAATTCAGTGATCAGTGTTAGTAGCCGTGCAGTGAAGTGAATATTCGGTACATTAACCCGGACGCAGTGTGATCAGCTGAGCCCTGGCAGAGTTGGGCATTATTCGGTTAAATTTTTATTCGAATACGGATACGTATAAATCCCAAGATTTATTCGCGAATAACGAATGACGGTTTTATTCGACGAAAAATTATTCGTTATTCGCGAATAAATCTGTACCGTTATTCTAGCCAGATTCATTCGGATAAGAATTTATTCGTTATTCGACCTGAATGAACGACGAATAAAGGTCGTCGCCCACTAGGCCGAAGCGCGGCGAAGCGACGCGCGGCGACCACGCATCGCTCATATGACAGAACAGCAGCGACCACGCATCGCCCATATGACAGAACAGCGGCGACGAGCATTTCGCTTTGGTCGCTGCGCTTCGCTTCGGCGTAATGGGCGACGACCTTAAATGTGATACCCGGCATCTATCGATGGAAGTCTGTCTGTACTGTGTCCAACAAATTTTATTTAAAATAAATCAAAACGCCACTCTATATAGTACCGCGGTATCATCTTCCTGCAAAGTGCGACCTATGACAAGAGTTACTTAACCTAAAACATTAGGTTTCATGGGTGCACGGTGTAAGAAAGATAGGTGGACCGACTCTATCCCCACTCCTGTGATCTTAAAGAAAAAGTTACTTGTCCCACCTGCAGAGGGTATTAGTGTAACATGTGAACAATATCACGTTTACTTCCTTATGTTTCTTTTACAAGGGACTGCATACATTATTATTTAACCTTAAGAATGCGACAATAGAGAGTATTCCAAGAGCAAAGAAAAAAAGAAAACAGCCAAACTGTACAACAAATAAATAAATATTTGTATAATTGAAACAAAGTCTTAATGTGTGTTTGTTATAATATTATCCTAAGTATAATTTATCCTCATAAAATAAGCATTTTACATAACGATAAATATTTGTTTGGTCGTTAACCGACTTTCATTTTCTCAGTTTTATTAATTTTAAAAGTTAAAATATTTTACTTTATAAAACTTTTTATTCGAGGTGCATGAAGTCATTACAAATTTTGGAACCCACTTGGTATTAAGCACGTGATTATGGCACGGTGTAAAAGAAACATAAGGAAGTAAATGTGATATTGTTCACATGTTACACTAATACCCTCTGCGGGAGGGACAAGTAACTTTTTCTTTAAGATCACAGCAGTTTTGTGGTGGGGGTAGCGTAGTCGGTCCACCTATCTTTCTTACACCGTGCATGGGTGTCAGTCAGTGGTGTCATGATACATCGCCGAAATCACGTGATCATTTTATTCGTCCGTTGCCTCGAATAAATTATTATTCGAATAAGAAATTATTCGAATAAATTTTCAGTCGAATAAAAAATTATTCGTTATTGTCGAATAATGTCATTTTATTCGAATTTTTTATTCGAAGATTATTAGACGGCTACTAACACTGATCACTGAATTTATTTTTCACGGAACGTGTTGTTCCTACGTTATAAAAATTGATGGCTGCGAAAGGGGCCGATTACTGTTAATTACTGGGACGAGATTACTACTATTACCCGGCGAAAAGAAAACTCGTGGCAGACTGTCTCGGGCTGTGCAGTCCGCTGCTGTGACGATTGGTCGAGTCACCTATTTGGGCACACTTTTAAAGACGGGGCACACGTATTTTGGTTATTGGCTGAAGTTGCCACATACATTGTCACACCGCGCGACGAAGAGATCGAACGAAACACGAGATCGAGTGGGATAGAGCGATTTGACCAAGCGTAGCCTACGCTTTTGTTTTGACGATCGTCGGTCGGATCCGTATCTGATCGCTGCACAGCAGCGGACTGCACAGCCCGAGACAGTCTGCCACGAGTTTTCTTTTCGCCGGGTAATACAGTAATGCCTCGTTAGAATCACGACGATCGGGGCTGGCAGCGTGATACTAACGCGATGCGGACACCATTCGTAGCCGACGACAACTTCGTGTCGACTCTTTTGTTCTCTCGCACGTTCTCGGATTCTCTCACTCTCGACTGAAGGATTCCAAGAAATGGTGGGGATAGTGAGCGTGATTATAACGCATGGTAAAAACGTGACACTAACGACGAATTACTGTAGTAGTAATCTCGTCCCAGTAATTAACAGTAATCGGCCCCTTTCGCGGCCACCAATTTTTATAACGTAGGAACAACACGTTCCGTGAAAAATAAATTCAGTGATCAGTGTTAGTAGCCGTGCAGTGAATTGAATATTCGGTACATTGACCCTGCGATCAGCTGAGCACTGGACGCCGATGACCAGGATCGGTACAGTGACCCAGTGACACAGGTTTCCGGAAAGGGAAGGAAAGCAAGGAAAGGAATGTCCGAAAGGGTGAGTTTTCTTTAATTTATTGGTGATTATTAGGTGTGAAAATAAATTCTTTCCGTTTTTAGGGTACAATAACAGTTCGATTTAAAAAATATGAAAACAACTCGGTCATCGCAATAATTTCCATTATTGTTCATTACCTTTTGCCATTTTTCTGGCAGCTTCTGACTACCACCGCGATAGAAATTCCAGTCGGAAAGAATTTATTCATACACCTAATATTATTTTTTAAATTTAGTTGTGTTGGCCGTTCTTAAACTACGGATTTTTACCTCAATAACGAATTACGATCACTTGTCGTACATTTTCTGTTACGTTAGCTTTTCGTTTATGCCTTATTTAAAAACGAAATTTACGTACTTCTTGTCCTCTCACTTCAAATTATTCTTATTTAAGATTCTGCTTTAAAAAAAAAATGTGTAACGCGGTTTCCTTCGATGCATGCCGACTTGCTTGTTCGTACGTTCGTAGCACAAGCGCGGTCGCCTACCTCATAGCCAACGCTACCGCGGGAACTCAGGCGGAAGGCGCGCGCTCTGATTGGTCGGGGTTTTTGGTTAATATCTCCTTAACGAAGCTTCGGACAATATTTTCGCTAAGGAAAAAGTTGTTTCAAATCACCCCCTGAGTCACCCCTTTCAAGGAAACGCGACATTTTTGGGACACCTTGTATATTGCTAATTTTATATCCCGCATCTTGTCCTCATATGAAACATTAACAACAAAATTTAGGGTTTACTGTTCGTTTTCTTGAGGATTCAATATTTTCATCTCCCGCTCATAACGTTTAGAAGATCCATGTTTTTTCAAAACTGAGACATGAGCTCTTACAGCCACCTTGCAAACTGTACACCAAGCTTCATTTGTTGTGTGAGGATTAAAATTCTCGTTAGCCGTTAACCAACCTAAAAAGAAGTGTATTTACGTATATAGATAAAGTTAAACAAAAATCTATAATTATGAAAGGCAAAAACCGTAAAACTTTGAAGATAAGAGTCTAATGTCATGTATAAACGTAGGACGAATAATTTAATGGTTATCATCATTTCAAAATCTTAATACAGTATTATAATTTATTACTTCTTGCCCAATTTTCGTCCTCCCATTGCTTTTTATATTTTCGTGTATATTTCGCCCACTTTCCCATGGCTTTGCTTTAAGGTAAATCCCGGAGACGCAGTCGGGTCGGAGAGTTGGTCGAAACTCGAAACAGTGACGTATCTTTTCAGGCATAACTAACCCTGCCTTTTCATAGGAAGCAAGCAGCAGCACATCAGTTGGGTCTTTCCGCGCGTTGATTGGCTGTGTCTTTTAACGTCGCTAAAACTTAGAAGGCACAGCCAATCAGCGCGCGGAATGACCCAACTGCTGCTGTTCGCTGCCCATGAAAAGATACCGTAATTTTTTAATGCCATTTAACCCTGGTCGATACTGTAGCCCAATTCAGGCACCAACCGCCAACTGCAATTTTTGAGCGCCAATTGGTGTTGAAAAGTAGCCCAAATGGCGGAATTCCGCCCAATCTGGCAACCCTAATTGTCGACGTTGGTTGGCTGCGGCGTCACTCGCTTGGCGCTGGCGTTGGTTCGTCTCCAATCGTGGCGTCTCACGCACACATTACCACCGCTCCACCGCGACACTGCGAATTATGGCGGTAATATTCAAGAACATAAGGTCCTTTACGTCCCTGTTTCTAATAAAATGAATTGAAATATACTCGTTTGTAACTCATACATTAATAGTATAACTTAATTAAAAAAATTTATTTCCTTAGTTACGTGTGCGAGTTTTTTTGTACGGCTTCTTTAAATATAAAGGCACGGTAATAGGTACAGGGCACGGTAATTGAGACATCTACCCTATGTGAGATTGGTGGCAGGTAACAGAAAACACAAAATAATAATAAAAACATTATGTATTTCTGCACTAATAATGCAGTTATAATTTACTATAATAAATTCTTTCTAAAGTCTTTATATAAATGTCATATTTTAGAATGTAAAAAATAGTAGTTTATCTTTTGAGGAATAAAACAATACAAAATACGTTTATAGAAAAAAAATGATCCCCGTGAGAATCGAACCGGTGAAAGTTCCGGTGCGAGACCTGCCCTTTACACGCGCCGCTATTCATCATTATGTTACGTGCCGCGACCTTTGGTGTTCGAGCGGCGCGTTTTAGACAGCCTAATTCTGATTAGGGGTATCCCACAATCATTTGATTATCAGAATTTGTTGTCTTTACGTATAGAATGGCAAGGAGGCTCGCCGCACTCGTAACAGTCAATTATTTTATTTAATTATCTAAATACCTTATCAGAAGGATAAGGGGTAGATTTTGGGATCGTCAGTGCTCAAGACCCATACGGGTCTTTTCAAAGGAATCAGACAGGTAATTAATGAGTAGAATTTATGATAATAAAGGTTTAATATTGTAAAAGTGAATGAAAGCAAAAGAACATAACAAAATATGGAAATATTCAATGGATCACTTCATTAAATAATAATCAGAGACAACTCCTGACTAGGGGAATCCCACAATGCTTTGATTGTCAGAAATTATCGTTATATCCGATCCAATATTTACAATGTAATAAGGTTTACAGAAAGAGATAAAAGGTGCAACTCACCAGACAGTCAATTATATATCGGAAATATACTTTTAGTTTTCACTTGGAATGTTGGAGATTTTCCTGCGTTTCGAAGATAAACCTAAATCAGAGAAAGAGATGAAAACGCGAACACACACACTTGGTTATATTACGGAATAGATCTGAATTGAATTATAGAGCGAATTAAAAACAATTTTAAGTGAGCGAACTGAATGATAAATTTTGGTTTATAGTTAATAAATTAATGTTGTAAGCAAAGTTTAGTAAAATAAATGTTTCGCAAAGTCGAGTCTTTCACACGGTTTAACCCGGAGAACTCCTGCTTTAAAACTTTTGCGGACCCGGCGACACGCACCTCACGATTTATCGTCACAGAGTGCCGAAGCTTCACGCTCCCGGCAACGACCAGAGTGGGTCCGTACCGAAAATGCTTACGCTGCATTTTATCGCTCGGCCGCTCTACCGTGGGCCCGTCTACTTAACGAGGCGGTGTGTGTGTTCACGTCTATCCATCAGACTCCCGATTCAAATATTCGATCAATCCCTACGGAACATTCGTACGTACAGGAAAACACAACTTCCCACATCTTAGAAAACATACAATTTCGCACAGCTGGGGGCTCTCCCTCAATGTTCATAATTTCACAACACAATTTCATACACAATTTCTGACTAGGGGAATCCCACAGTCGTTGGACTATCAGAGATTGTATTAGGCATTTGATTTTAACAACAATTTTTGATTAATTAATAATTCGCACGTGCGACAAAACCGTAGGAAGGCGCAGTTCCCTGCACCGGATGTAGGGTATTCAATTCCGTCAATCTTCTAAGAAATGATCCAGTCTGTGCATTCCTGCTGTAGCCGTTAGTGATCATATTACATTTTTAACGCGACGGTCAGAGGTGCTCTCAACGAGGGCTCTCCCACAATGCTGCAAGGCATTGTTGAAATACATCCCCGCCGCTTACACAGAACGGATTCGGTACAACAGGAGAACCACTGGTCGTTTCGAACGCGACTATCTCGTGAGAACGCCGCTGCGTCAGCACCGCCTTATCTATTTCGTGGAACGGCAATGCGTCGAGGCGACGACGCTCCAAAGAAAGGATCTTGTTCTATTAAAAATATTATTAACTAATAGGTAGGAGTATGATCAACAAGGGATTTCCCATAACGCTAGGCGTTGTTGAGGCATACCCTGACCAAAAAGAAAAATTTACGTTCCGAACGTAACAATTACAATAAACTTCGCTATCGCTTCTGTTCGTCAACGCATAAACATATTTTTTTATTAATATTTCGGAAACTCTGGGCTAGTGGACCCAACATGTGAGGCATATATTGGTCTACTACACCAACACTACAACATATATGAGATTCATCAAAATCCGTGTCCCAGATGTCGCGGCCGCCCCTTGTTAGATCAGCGCTGTCCAGCGTAGGGGCCCCTCACGCGCCTGCTTCCCCTTCCAATATTTCTCTCGCACAGCGTGCCTTCCGTTGTCAAGGAGACCGCGCGACGCTAAGAAGGCTGCCATGACGGGCTAGCCGGGCTAGCGTCTTCGCCGTTAGCGTCACGCGGAATCCCTGACAACGCGGACGAGAGTGGGAGAACCCCAAGTTCCCGCGGGAGCGACCTTGGACAGCGCTGACTTAGATAAACTCATTGCTCGTAAGTCTACTTTTTTCTACGAAACGAGAACTCAATGAATTATGTTGTCCCACCATAACATTTGCGTTGTCCACGCACATCCCAACCATGTCGGTTATAGGCAAATTATACTTGTTCATGGAATGTCGAACACAGTGATACAAGTATTTTGCTGTGCCTTCCTTAATCCTAACTAAATCTACTAAATCTGTACATATTTGTTCTTTGTGAACGTATCGAATTAAAATGCAAAGAAGTTTCGTGTTCCCTACATCTGTCGTTTCATCGATTAGAACTGAAAAAAAATTGTCGTGTACCTTTTTTTATACTTTTTTGCAATAATGGACTTATTTATAACGTTTAAACTAATAGCTTTCATTTTCTTTGCATTTAGACACATGCATTTTAATACATTCGGATTTTTATATGCCTCTTGCGATAACTTAACATAATGGTTGTACGAGTTGAATGGTCTATTGTGCTCTATTGCATCGGTGCAAATTCTTATTTCCGCCACCTTTACCTGATCTAAAAAAACTTCTTGATTCATCACCTAATACTAAGCTATGTCCATATTTTATACTATTTATGTGTCTTTCACTGTTTGCATAAGCCTGCAAATTACATTTTTTTGCTGCGATATTTATGTTGCAAAATATACACTTTCCGACGTATGGATCGTTGGAGACTCGTTGCAGCCATGGTTGAAACGCTGGGTCCTGCAGCCAATCTTCACAAAATGCTTGTCTTCTTCCTGTTCTTATAGCAGGGAGGATGAAGTTGCTACCATTGCCTATTCATAAAATACCAATTTTTATTCACACAATATTACAAAGCAATTTCACGAAAATAATCATGGAACAAATAAACTACGTTCGGTTAATAATTCTATGATTTCAGACACTAATAAATTAAAGACGTATCTTACTTGAATCGGTCCCTACATCGTTGTTTGTTGTTTCATCTGTTCCTTCACCTGATACTGTTCTGCTCATGTTCTTAACATGTTCTTGGGAGTTTGCATGACGCTGTAGATTGGATTTCATGGCTGTAATATACTTGCGGCAAATTGTAGATTTTCCTTTGTACGGGTCGCCCTGGATTTGTTCCAGCCATGGTTTAAGGGGGTAGACACGGGGTAAAACAGCGCTCTGTAATCGACACAATCTGGCCCGAAACATGGGTTTGGGGGAATACGTTGTTTGTCCTTATATGAGCAGATTTTGACCTGGGTGAGGTCTCACTCGAAAGAGGAAGGTCCGATGCAGCCCGCTCTGGTCATGGTTCGACGAGATTGTGTTAATATCTAATAATATGAGTGTTGAAAGTAGAGCAAAAGTCGACAAAAAAAAAAGAGTTTTGTGACTGAAACGATGACCAGAGCGGGCTGTATCGAACCTTCCTCTTTCGAATGAGACCTCACCCAGCCCAAAATGTGCTCATATAAGGACAAACAACGTATTCCCGTGACTGCATTCCCAATACGAGTTCCGCCATATTGGCGATAATACAGAACAAGTCACGTGACAAATTTAGTTCAGCTAGTGGATACGAGATGGCGCCTACTCGGGAGGACTGCCAACGTGGAATCATAGCAAAACTAGAGCACTAAAGAGGTGAGTATGCGCATCCGCCATATTCGGTCCTCTGGAGAGAGAAGATTATTGAGTACCCGCCTTTTTGAGTATTGTCAAATTCGCTTTATAAACCAAATATAAACTTAAATGTAATATAATACTCTAATAATGTGTCGTTCTAACATGTATCAATATCAACAACGCATATTTTGTTTATAAAGTGAATCTGATAATACTCAAAAAGGCGGGTACTCAATAATCTTCTCTCTCCAGAGGACCCAATATGGCGGATGCGCATACTCACCTCTTTAGTGCTCTAGCAAAACTGAAACGTTAGCTGGATATACGAGTCACAATAAAAGTATGATGGAGTCAATGCATGCATTTTCGGACGATTTTAGGTTAGGTTATATGCATTTTAGGCATACATTGACTAGGAACTGCTGGGAATTGTATACATTTACTAAATTAACGCTTTTACCGTAACACATACATCACTTGAAATCGCTGTCGTATTTATATCATAGTAATTGAGGCAGTTAGAGCAACAACGGACTAACCTACAATAAAAAAAAATTTCCTATTGTACATCGATGGCTTACAATTAGTGCACTGTTTGGGAAATAGTTTAGTGAGCGCTGGTAGGATTTTGAGGTTAAGGTCGACGGTGAAAAGGTGCACACTCAATCACAGCGAATAAAAGAGAATGAGGTCTTTATTATAAAAGTGCACAAACGGTTTAGCCGTGATGCACATTAACGGTTAAATGAGCCCCCAAACACGCTTAAATTACAATGATTAAACACATATCAACATGTGAACACGCGAACACGCACAATCGCGAATACGCAATCCACTGATTTTATACACGCTAATTGTGTCGTGCACTCCGTGGCTGAGTCAATAAATGAATGCACAATCAATCACCTGTCCTTACACTGAACACCTCAGCGAGCGTGATTCTAGTTGCAGAACAAGGCTTGAGCACTATAATAATCGCGGTTTGCAACGAAAATGAACTACGAGCAACACGTGTGATCTTGCACATAGACAAAACGAGAGTGAACACAAGATGGATGCGCATTGTCAGGAATCAGCGAGCACGTTTTGCAGCCACGAGGTCGCGCACACATTCCCGCGGCTTCCACAATCAAAGGAGCATGAGTCTCACAAGGGGACCACGCGGTAGTGGACATCGCTTTTGGAACGACACTATATGGAGGTCGTAGTACTCATGTAGTATGAAAATACCATTTCAGCTTTTAGGCTAGTGGGCCTTCGTTTTCGAGATATTGTGATTTAAAGTTTTGAACGTATCTAGTAATCCAGATACATAACACATATACGCAAGAAGGTTTCGTGGCTACAACGGTAGCGCGTCAGATTGTCATGCGGGAGGTCCGGGGTTCAAGTCCCCTGCAACCCGGTAACTTTTTTTTTTTTTTTTGACAATTTTTTCCCTGGAAATATATTTTATGAATATTACGTATTATATAGTGCCGTTACATATTACTCTACGCAAATTTTAAGGTTGAAAATGCATTTATAACATAACATATTATTCTAATCACCTCTTTCACCGGTGCTTTCATATTCTTGTACTGCGAAAATATTTCATTCCGGTCAGAAGTAACGGTTATCCCACTTTACCTGCTCGACAATCGCAGGCGTCGAAAGTTACGGAATGAAATATTTTCGCAGTACAAGAATATGAAAGCACCGGTGAAAGAGGTGATTAGAATAATATGTTATGTTATAAATGCATTTTCAACCTTAAAATTTGCGTAGAGTAATATGTAACGGCACTATATAATACGTAATATTCATAAAATATATTTCCAGGGAAAAAATTGTCAAAAAAAAAAAAAAAAAAGTTACGGGTTGCAGGGACTTGAACCCCGCACCTCCCGCATGACAATCTGACGCGCTACCGTTGTAGCCACGAAACCTTCTTGCGTATATGTGTTATGTATCTGGATTACTAGATACGTTCAAAACTTTAAATCAAAATATCTCGAAAACGAAGGCCCACTAGCCTAAAAGCTGAAATGGTATTTTCATACTACATGAGTACTACGACCTCCATATAGTGTCGTTCCAAAAGCGATGTCCACTACCGCGTGGTCCCCTTGTCAGCTCGAGTACTTGTGTAAACGCACGATTGCACTACAATATAGAAAATGCACGAGCTGATTAACTGAGCATTGAGAGCTCACGAGCTCACGAGGTGAGCAAGAAGCCGATATCGCGCGCGACACATGTTTCACTACACTCTACGTGAACAAGAAGAAGGATCCAAGAAGAATGATCACTTCCGTTACGGCGTCGTCTCGAACGTTCTCGAGTATCGATCGACGTGGGGAGATCTCATTGGTTGATTGTGGATCCGCGAGCGTTACATTTAAGCGCGAGAACAAAGGTGAAAGAGAAAAGGAGAAAGGACTTCCGTCCGCGCGTCGCATCGATTCCTCTGGAGCATCGATGAGGCGCGCTGATTGGCTGATCGATCGGTGCTGATTGGCGGAACGCTCGTCAGTCCTTCGCGTGGTCTGCTGACCAGGAGGTGCTGCGGTGAGCGTGAGCGTTGAGGTTTTGGGAACTTGTGCATTCCCAAACATGCACACATATTGTATGTCCACTTTTAGCGTTTTTTGAGAAAAACAGGTTCAAACATTCAATGGTACTTTATAATTAAATAAATACTTTTTGCATTATTGTCTTATCATATACTAGCTTTATTGCCCGGCTTCGCCCGGAATTTAGATTCTAATTTTACCGTCCCAAATAATATTTCCCTGAAAAAAAAGTTGATGCTTGCAAGAAAGAAACTTCAAAACAAATCAATTTTACTAATTCAGTCATCCACAAATTATTTATTGAGAATCTCTTAAGCGGTCGTCGCTATCTCCACCACTTCTTGGAATCATTCGGTCGAGAGTGAGAGAACCCGAGGTACCCGAGAGCGAGCGAGAGGTGACGAATGAGTGGCGCGGCGTTACCGTCTGCTACGTAGAGAGATGTCTCGTCTCGTTTCGTCTTTCACGTACCTTCGCTCTGTCTCTCTCTCTCGCGCGCCATAGGCGGCTTGGAATTGTAGGTTATTCGTTTTTTTTAGCTAATAACTCGAGAAGGGAAGGACGTAGCGAGCTGAAAATAGTCACATTCATCTGGATTAGCCAGGCATAATGAGCCGAGATACCTTTCGTGACCCCAGACTTTACCGTTAGAAAGTTTTTCGGCGACGGACAAACACACACTTTCCGCTTTATAGTATAAGATATGTAATATAGGTATCACTGAAAATATGTAATTAGTAGTATAAGTTAGAATCTGCAAAATTATAATAATAATTCGATAATAATACATGGAAGATGGACATGCTATATGTAACCAAGTACAGAGGAGGACATACTAAACTGAATGATATTATATAAAAATGAATGAAAGGAATAATACTGGAAATAATGTCACTTCAATATTATATTTGTTTTGAAAGTAACAGAAATAAAAAAGTAATTATTCGTTTTCATTTTTGTCAATGGTCATGGGAATTGGAATTACATCACGTTGTGATTTTGCTGATGGTATGCTATTGATAAATGCCTTGTAGTATTCAGGAATAATTCCGTTGTGATACAGATATTTTTTCTTCGCGATAGATATAGGAAGACTTTTCTAAAAATTTTTATTTATTTTCATATTTTTCCAAGACTATTTTCGTCCTCTGGCATGGACACACAACATTTGTGCACTCAGCATAATAAATTTAGGGACATACAATAAACAAAAATATTATTTTTGATAAATTTATAAAAAATATAAAAATGTAATTTTTGTGCAGCATAAAGAAACAGTCAAGCACTATTTGTTGCATATAAAAACTCAAATTTCATAAAAAGTGGATATACAATATGTGTGCACTAAGCCATCGATATGAATAAGTAGTAGAGCCTATTGGAATACGTTATTGCTACTAACTCACTTTCGGAAAAAATGTGGGTTACTTAACCGTTTAGTGCTCAGACACTTTTCCCGCCGGAAAAATTTATTTATTGCGATTAGTTAACTTAAAAATGGTGCCAATACATGCACTTGATCGTTCTTTTTCCCAAAAAAGCCAGTGGCAATATCATTTTCTAAATGTGACGTATACATCACACTGAGCGCTAAAGGATAACCCGAGCCAACTTTTATTTGAAGCGCTATGATTGAATTAATTTAATGGGTAATTCAATTATCGGCCATGAATAATTTTCTCGTGTTTATTCGTACTTTCTCGACTAAATATATGATTCGCAACTAAAGTACTAATAAATACGAGAAAATTATTCATGGTCGACGGATGAAAGGCTTTCGACTAAAAATATGATAAAAAATTATTTATTTAATCATAAAAATTATAATTATACAAGGTTGTTGCTCCTCTCCCTCCTCTCCCTCCTCTTAAACATAAATCTTATGTTAATTACTGCAATAATGTCTAAACGTTTTCACACTTTCGTGAGAATGTAAGAAATTAAAAAAAGATCGTTTTGCGTGAGATCGCCTACGTATCGTCCTTCTTCAAGCGCAACGCCAGTTGCCAATAAGCTGTTGCCATTTCCCGGCAACTCCGCCCCGACGACGGAGTTCGGCCGCTCGAAGAACTTCTAGACGGACTCCGTCGTCGTGACGGAGTCTGCCGGCTGCTGGGACTCCGTCTTCGGGACGGAGCCTGCCCGCTGCTGGGACTCCGTCGTCGGGACGGAGTCTGCCGGCTGCTGGGACTCCGTCGTCGGGACGGAGTCTGCCGGCTGCTGGGACTCCGTCGTCGGGACGGAGTCCCTTCCTTTTCTCCCTTCTGCTTATTTTCTTTTCCAGACATCTATACTCTAAGTCATGTTAGAATAGACCTTTTCGCGCATGTAGAATGAGCTCTTCAGCTGTCGCGAGGTCTCCGTTCCCCCACTTTACCACCCAGGCTTCCCTCTCTCCATGCACCGTTCCCATTCTCTTTCATATACCGGGTAACCAAATAAAACGTGCATTCTATTAAATTCGTGCCATATTACGAATTTATTTATTAGTCGTATTATACTGAAATGTTTACGGTATTAATATTACGAATTATAACAACAAAGTATGACATATACAAATAAATTTTATTATAGAAAACTTAAGTAAAGTACAATTTTTATAAAACATTGGTATATTTTTATAAAAGTCTGGACAAAGGAGGATTATTATAAATATTTACAACGACAAGAAAGCTCAATTTTCGAATATGAAGTACAAGGAAATTATAAAATTGGTTGCAAATACATGCGGCGTAAGTCGACAGTCTAAAAGAATTTAAAAGGACGGGGACTGTGACTTCACCGTCGAAGAAGCGGGTAAAGCCCGATATAATGCAGAAGATGTCGGAAGAGGAAATTGGAGCAATAAGGAAGCATGTGCACGCCTTTTGGGAACGAAGGGAACTACCGACCGTTCCGAGAGTTTTGGCGGCGATCCGAAATGATGAAAATTTACCAACCATGTCGCAGAGTACGTTACAACGCCTCTTGAAGAAAATGAACTTCAAGTACGTACAGAGAAAGCGCAATGGTGCCCTTATCGAGCGAGAAGATATTATTCGTTGGCGCCGAACGTTCATCACGAAAATTTGAGAATTTCGAGCGGCGGGAAGACCCATTTATTATTTGGACGAAACATGGGTAAATGCGGGCGACACACGGCAGCGAGTGGGTGGACAACACCATAGCTTCGGCATCGAACGCCAGAGAAAGGGGCCTGACGATTGGCCCACCTACTCCGACTGCGAAAGGAAAGCGCCTCATCGTACTTCATATTGGATCGGAGGATGGTTTTGTCGAGAATGGCTTGTTGTGTTTTGAATCGAAGACCAAGAGCGCTGATTACCACGACGAGATGAATGGGGCACACTTTTTCGAATGGTTTCAGCGCACTGTACCATATTTAAAACCAAACGCCGTTATTGTGATGGATAACGCACCGTACCACTCTGCGAAACAGGAGCGCTGTCCCGTAACGAGCTGGAACAAACCGCAGATAAGAGAGTGGCTTACCAGCAAGGGAATACGAATGCCAGATAACGCACTGAAGTGGCAGTTATTGGACGAAGTTCGAAGAATTAAGCACATTTACGATAAATATGTGATCGACGAATATGCAAAATCAACGGGGAGAACTATTCTTCGACTACCGCCCTACCATTGCGACTTGAATCCAATTGAGCTCGCGTGGGCGGTAGTAAAAGGCCACGTAAAAGCCAATAACACGACTTTCCACCTTGCCGATGTAAAGCAGCTACTGATACAAGGGGTGGAATATCTTCTCGCTCGATAAGGGCACCATTGCGCGCTTTCTCTGTACGTACTTGAAGTTCATTTTCTTCAAGAGGCGTTGTAACGTATTCTGCGACATGGTTGGTAAATTTTCATCATTTCGGATCGCCGCCAAAACTCTCGGAACTGTCGGTAGTTCTCTTCGTTCCCAAAAGGCGTGCACATGCTTCCTTATTGCTCCAATTTCCTCTTCCGACATCTTCTGCATTATATCGGGCTTTACCCGCTTCTTCGACGGTGATGTGACAGTCCCCGTCCTTTTAAATTCCTTTAGACTGTCGATGACGGTACAACGTCCTACGCCGCATGTATTTGCAACCAATTTTATAATTTCCTTGTACTTCATGTTTGGAAATTGAGCTTTCTTGTCATTGTAAATATTTATAATAATCCTCCTTTGTCCAGCGTTAACTATCTGCAAGAGAAACGTTTCCCATTATATTAAAGTTACATTTTTCCGGCCATTAGGTTAATATTTTTCCTTATAATATTTCAGTTGCTTATGATACTTCAATTACTTATAATACTTCAGTTATAATATTTCAGTTGCTTACCTGTCCTCTTTTATTATTTTGGGTCGGGAAATTGGTGTTTAATTTCATTTACTTTTAAATTTTTTTCCTTAACCATTTTAATATTTTTTCTTTCACCTGACGTTTGCAATAACAAAGAGACAATCAAATCCGACAAAAAGTCGAAACACGCGGTATATACGAAAGTGGCGCCACACCAATGCTTTCGGCGCAGAACGGATGCGCAGCCGAAAGACCATTGGTGGTGGCATAGCCAATGAACGCCAACATGCGTAGAACCAGTCTAAACTCGTCGGTCGGCAGGTCTATTCTAACATGACTTGTAGTATAAAAAAGAATCGAAGAAACAGTGAAACTATTGAACGTAATTAAAATGAATTTGAAAGTGTAGTAGAAGAGCCAGAGTTGGCCAAAATGTAATCTAATTACAAATTACAAATTACGATTAAAATGTAATTGTGTGATTGATTACACATTATTTTCTGTAATCGTTAATTTAGGTAGTTGACCACAATTTTGTCAACTACCTAAATTAACGATTACAGAAAATAATGTGTAATCAATCACACAATTACATTTTGTAATTTATGATTTGTAATTAGATTACATTTTGCCAAACTCTGAGAAGAGTACACTAGGGTGGACCTTATTTTTCGACCATCAGACTTTTTTGGTCCCGTACCCCAGAAATCTGACACTTATTGGGAAAATGATCTGGAAAAAATTTCAGCCCGATTGGACCACGAGAAAAGGACGCGCCACGAATTTTAAAATTATGAACTTTTTAAACCTTGACATAAATATACATTATGACATATCGTTGAATTTGTATTTTTTTTTGTGTTTAAGAATACATACACAGCATATACGATTGTTAACAAAAAAACCGTCCGTGACCTTGAAAACTCGAAAAAGTGACCTTGAAAAAAAATTTCCTTCCATTATATTCGCCTCTTTATATACTACAACTTTTGTCTGAAGAGTTTTTTCATATATCCATAAACGAAGGAGATATTAAACATTTTTTATTTTCATCATAACGCTGCATTATACAGAAGAAAAGCAGTTCTAAGACTGGAAATAAGTTATTATAGCTATTATGTAAATTACGAATAGAAATGTCATCAATGTATTGCGTCCCAGACCTGCTCGTGGACGTTCGATAAGACCGAGCAGATCTTGCCCTAGACGCGACTGTGTTAACAAACACAGTCTTAAATGCGTCTCAAAAATTCAAATAGCCACGGAGGTATTTATTACGGGTTCCTTTATATTAAAAATGCTTTAAAAATCCTTTGATAAATTCTCTTTTGTGACGTCAGGATACTGCTCTCTATATTCCATCACATTCTGCAGTAAAAATTGTTTCTCCTCTTCATTTTTTGATAATATTTTGTTATATTCTTCTATAAGTTTAACGCCACGCTCAGCGGTGTCATTTACCACTTTTAATCCGTTCACGATGTTTCGCCCAATTTGGAAAGCCTCGTCATCACCCCATGTAGAAGGGTCTTTTTAAAAAAATGTGGTAGGTATTAAAAACCGTTCAAAGAATCTTTTGGAATCAGGAGAAATAAAATGTTCAATTTTTTTGTTGGCTAATTGTTCCACATCCTTTGGAATCAGCGACGATATGCGTGTGTCCGATCACTGCCTAGAGGATCACTAGGTTTACGCATACATTACCACCACTAATGTAGGTGATCCTACTACACAACTTGCGATTCTTTCTAGTCCAGTGAAATTAGACGAAAATCTGCCCAATCTACGGACTAATTACCATCCAGCTGAATTTTTGCATGAGCCTTTATTTGGTCGTTGTAAACAAGATGTTAAAAGTCCCCATCAATCCGACTGCTGCTAAAAATTTTACAGAGGGTTGAAAAAAAAATCCTGTTTTTCGCAAATATCTCGCTATGTATCAGTTTTGCGACAAAAATAGTTATTATACAATTTATAGCCTAGGAAATTCTCTACAAAAAAGGTCTTGCAAGTTTTTTCGTAGGTGTAACCATTTTCAAGTAGGTCGGGTTACCAAGTTTCAACCCCCATAAATTTGACAAGGGAAGATCCTGAACCCGGAAATTCAGAAAATTATGAAACTCTGTAAATATGTAGGGGAAGTCCTCCTGAATACAACGCAATTTCGTTTGATGCCCAAATTCACTCCAAGAGGGCGCAATTCACCCCTAAACTTTTTTTTTTTGGTATTATTAGTCGCGAACTGTAGGAGATAGAAAAAAAGTGCTCAGGAAAAAGTTACTTCTTTTAATGAGGACTATCAGTTGGTAAGTTATAGGTCATACAGTTTTTACGGTTCTCGAGTTATAACACAAAATCGAAAAAAAAAAACGTATTTTCAGGGGTCAATTTCAGCCCCTTACAATGAATTTGGGCACCAAACAAAAAAATTACGTAATACACACCTACATTAACCTCTGTATATCCCTAAAGTTTTAAAAAATTTTGAATTTTCGAGGGGGTGGATCTTCGCCCGCGAGAAATAATACACTCATTTCCACACCACCCCGGAGGTAGAGTACTGAGCGCGGTTTTTTTAAAAGTGGTGTCCCCAGTAGGCCTAATCCACGATGGTTGTTTATTAAAAATACAAAAATTACGAGTCTTCCTCATGTTCTGTGTCTGTTTCTTCTATCAGTATGTCTTCCGTTGAGAAATTAATAGGATCTACGTCCTCATCATTGTCCACATTACTTTCGGCAGTTATATCAGGTGCATTGAGGCATGACTGGCCATGACAAGAACCGCACACTGCTGAACAATGCAAGCCAAGTTTCCTGCAACCGCAGTTTGATCCACAGCCTTTGGCGCAATTGCAAAAAATTACATTTAGCAGAGTGTCTGGAGCAGGCGGTAACAAAGTTGGAATCGGCTCCAAAATATCATTTCTCCTTATCCATCCCCAGTCTGCAGGATTAAGTGCGTTACCGAGCCACACTTGCACTTGGTAGTACACCCGATATAAATGCTGGCGGGCAGCACTAGATGTTGGTGGAAGCGTAGATAATTTCACCGCCTTATTAAGCCGCGTTGATTTGGCAAAGCAATAGTACCTAAATGTATCTATTGAAACCTCGTTTAATCGAGCACCATACATTGCCAGAAGAAACCGTACTCCATTATTAAAAATTAATTCTGGCGAACACGCCCTTATTTTAAAAACCTCCGCGGAATTTCTTAAATCATCTCGTTTTTCTAGTATTTTCAAAGCCTGCGCTTTACCCTTGCTGAACAGAGCTGATGTTGTGTCGCACCCAGTGATAGCGTGTAAAAATAAAATATGCTCTTTACTTTTTGTATATGGACCGAAACCGTGGGAAGAATATATTTTAGTTACAACTTTGCCTTTTCCTGGTTTGAGAAAATAAATTTCTTTATCAGAAGGGGTACGTGCAATTAGTAATACTAATAAATCTATGTCCTCGCCAACAACAATACATGTATTTGTGTAAGACTGTTCGAGTGCTGTTTCAATAATGAGAACGTCAGCATCGTCTTGAGCGTGTTTTATGTGAATGTTGGCAGATTCCAATTTTTGAGACAACATACAAATGAACCTGCTCTTGTTCTTTCTGTTCGAAAGAAACTTTTCTTGGCTCATTGCAATACTCATTGATGCATCAAAAAGAACTTCCGTAGACGCAGGAAGTTTGGCAGATGGACGTCGTTGTTCCATTGCCTTTATATTGTTACTATTGTCATCATAACCGTCGAAAACAATAATTACACTAGGACCATAGTGGTTCCGAATGTAATATATGTACGCCTCAAAAATGGAATCAAATGTAGCATCTCGATGCCAGACAACACGATGCAAAAGAAATCCTCCATCGACGATATATGTATCACTTGCAGCATTGAATGTAATAACTTTTGGTTCGAAGCAATCAAACAAAGACGATTTTTTAGTTTTGCGCATCCCCATATCATCAAAGAGTGCCAATGGATATGGAGCTAATTCATATTTTAAGTATTCTGGGATTTGATCTTCAAACCTTTTTGTTATGCTAATTCGTTGAAATAGCAACAGAGGATCTATTGCTACTTTTGTGTCATGAACTTTCACAGAACTGGAGACTGCTAAAAGTGGAAGTACTCTTTCGGAGCGTTTTAGCTTGATTTTATCAAATTTCTGGCCGATTATATTTGTTATGGAGATAAGATCTATTGCATAAGCGTTATAACAGTTTATTTTATCATCACCGACAATCCCACTTGCTATTGATATAATTTGATTAATTTTTGGAAAAGGATCATGGGATGTAAACCATTCTATTAATTTTTGTACGTCAGCATTGTCTCTCGCAATGCGTGAATCCCGTGCATCGACATGTTGATCTGTTGTATCCAAGTTAACATTACAAAGTTTTTCTATTCCGTCGCACACATTATTCATCGCATGCATGCCATAAATCCATTTGCTTAGTACACTTTCTTGAGTACTCCTTCCTCGTGCAATACCTCCTTCAGTTTTAATCGATTTCATTAGTGACTGTTCAATGACCATGTCACTCCAAGTTCCGCAACTTGATTTATTAGAACGTCGAATTGTGAAGAATCCTTTGGTAAACTCTTCAAAAACACTTTTTTCCATGAAATTTTGTAATTTTAGCATATCCTGGAGATACAAGTGAGCGGACTTTGCATAAAGAAAATGTCCTGATGCATGAAAGTATGGAAGCATTTTTTTTATGGAATTAAGATGTCCTTCCCAATCTCCCATTCTTTCACTTCTTATAAATTCTTTTGCAATAGATACCATACGAAAGTATTGCACCCATAATTTTGCCGTGGGACCTCTTTCTTCTAATTCACGCAACTTTTCATTGAAGTTGTCCACTAATAGCTGAATTTCACAATCTGAGTTTTCAATGTCTTCATATGTGACAGTATTTTTCATTACATCTCCAATGGAGGTCCTGAGAATTTCGTGAACGTCGTCATCTAATATATCAATATTTTTCGATATTATCGTTGACAAAGTCAGATGCAGCAATGTATGAGCTCTGACAGCTCTTGCATAAGCGTGTCCATTTAGCATTTTTTCGACAGAATTAGGTGCATAAATAACGCTAATAACTTCTTTCAGACCACTACCTTCCATTACATAGCCTGATCCAAGATAGGACATGAGCAAATGAAAACCTCCGAGTCTCACTACAATTTTTGATACTTCTGATGTATCTGCTGATGCTGCTACAATTTCTCGTGCTTTCATATAGAGGGGTTGGTCAAAAGTCACAATACATGTATTATGGCCATACCGTTTTCCATTGTCGAGGGCACATTTTAAAGTTGTGTAAATAGTGTTATAATTACTTGCTGGCTGGTGAATAAATGGTAAAAACAATATTCGAGATGTGGAAAAACTCTGATCATTTTTTGTCAAACACTCTATGTATCCGTTCCAACCTGGGACTCCTGGTATATTACTCCACTTTCCATACAGCCATAAAATATCAGTTTTACGTAGCATAGAGACTGTAGTTCCACTATCGCAATTGACATTTTCTACTTCAATTTTGTTGAATCCTGATACACCATCATTTTCATAAAATTGAATTGGCACGTGGGCTATTGCAGCGATGTCCTTTGCATGTGGCATGGTCGTCCATCTTGGTATCGGTTCTTCTCCTACGATGGCACTTGCTGGAGTTATTAATTGTATTATTCCCATGATATGGACTGTATTATGACCGTCAATGGTATAAACATTTATATCTGCATTATCAGCAACAAATTGAAGAAGAGTTCCTGTGTGAGGTGGTAAAATATGAGGTTGGGGATGGCGAACTGCTGCGACCTCATACAGCACTGTGTTTTTATATGTTGCAGATACACCTAAGGTTGATAAAATATCCAAAATGCGTTTTGATCCAAATCTCCTGTGGAGAAATATTGACAAACCTAGTTGTAATCGAGATATAAATGATCTTGGGCGGACAGCTGCCATAATAGCATGGCTTACAGCGGTGCATTTTAATTTTAACTCAGGCAACTTCCCTTTTTTATTTTTCAATATTATTTCTTGCAGCAAATGAGTCAAGCTATTCGGAATCTCATTCTCAATGTCATCAAACATTTGATTTGTAGGAGGATAATAGTCATTATTAATGGGTACCGATCGAATATCTTCCCGAATAATGGCTGCAGCCGCTTCTAAAATTCTGAGACGCTCATCTTTTTCATTTGCTTTCTTATTTTCATACCATGCTTTGCTTAAAATGTCATGGTGAGCATCTGTAAAACAAATAATACTTGAACTTTTATTTTTCGTTGTGATTATTATTCTCTTTCCATATCTCTGTGAAAGCTTCTTCTTTATAGTTTTATCATCAGGAATGAAATTTTTACAAACATTTTTTAATTCCGTAAAAGTGAACTGACAGTCTTCATTATTTTCAATATAGGAAAATATTGTTTCCATTGCTAACAGAATATTGTGAGTTTCCGGATGGCCAACCTTACCTCCTGTATTAGGTTTCATGAAGGAGAGGTAGCAATTACTATGATATTTGGCCCCTGCTGCAACCAAGTCAGGCTCACAAATTATCCGCTGTTTAAATGCTTTTGCGACGTCGTCGTCACGATTATCAGCTGCCGCTATTACAAAGTCCTTAAAAGTAAGCGTCGAAACATGTTTAATTTTCCGACGACATTTTTGGTTGATTTTCTTTTCTTTCACTTCATTAGCTTCTTCGCCACAAAATATACAGTTTTCTTTAAAATTAAAAACTGGCTCACTTGAGCGCATCGTAATCCGCGTTGGACTACTTGTAGAAGTACTGGCACCTTTATCTGGCACTTTTTTTACTGCCAAAATGCTACTCTTTCGAGTATAGTCCTTGCGGCACTGCACGTGACATTTTATCGAATTGACATTGGCAAATGTTCAATTTTTCCGTCATTTCTTTCAATACTCGCGTCACGTAAAGTTTGTAATCCTCGGTGAACAAGAACAGTTGGTCCCTCCGAAAGCGATTTGCTGCAAACGAAGCACAATTCTTCCATTTTTGGAGTATTTTTTATATTTTCTTACAAATATCTAGTAACCACGCGGTCCAGAACTAATAACACCCGAATAATAGCACTCTATTCACTTTGTTCCTGGTATCCGCACATCTAGTAAGCGTGTGATCAGAGAAGGAACACACTCACTTTACAGAAACTGTGCACTGTATATTTAAAACAAAAATTCGCAGTTGGAAGACGGAAAACTCTGGTCTATGTCGCTTGCACGCTTGACACGATCTGTTTACAGATCGCACGTCTTTTAGCAAGAAGATTCGACAATGTTGGCGATTGGTCGCGTCGAGAAAACATTGTAACATTGTAACAGGTTGTAAAACTAAAGGTCTGTTTAAGATCATCATAAACTAAAGAAGGGCTTTGCGCTTTGACACAGTTTGAAGGTCGTTTAGTTTATCCACAAAATATCAATAGATGCAGCACGTGTAGAGCGAATAGAAAGAACAAGAGTAGGTTTATTCCTATGCTGTTTCAAAAATTGGAAGCTGCTACCATCAACGTTACACACGCTCAAGACCATGCTGACGTTCTCATTACTCCTACGAAAAAACTTAGCGGAAGGCATACTAATTGCAGAAACAGACGCAGAACATGAGGAAGACTCGTAATTTTTGTATTTTTAATAAACAACCATCGTGGATTAGGCCTACTGGGGACACCACTTTTAAAAAAACCGCGCTCAGTACTCTACCTCCGGGGTGGTGTGGAAATGAGTGTATTATTTCTCGCGGGCGAAGATCCACCCCCTCGAAAATTCAAAATTTTTTAAAACTTTAGGGATATACAGAGGTTAATGTAGGTGTGTATTACGTAATTTTTTTGTTTGGTGCCCAAATTCATTGTAAGGGGCTGAAATTGACCCCTGAAAATACGTTTTTTTTTCGATTTTGTGTTATAACTCGAGAACCGTAAAAACTGTATGACCTATAACTTACCAACTGATAGTCCTCATTAAAAGAAGTAACTTTTTCCTGAGCACTTTTTTTCTATCTCCTACAGTTCGCGAGTAATAATACCAAAAAAAAAAAAAGTTTAGGGGTGAATTGCACCCTCTTGGAGTGAATTTGGGCATCAAACGAAATTGCGTTGTATTCAGGAGGACTTCCCCTACATATTTACAGAGTTTCATAATTTTCTGAATTTCCGGGTTCAGGATCTTCCCTTGTCAAATTTATGGGGGTTGAAACTTGGTAACCCGACCTACTTGAAAATGGTTACACCTACGAAAAAACTTGCAAGACCTTTTTTGTAGAGAATTTCCTAGGCTATAAATTGTATAATAACTATTTTTGTCGCAAAACTGATACATAGCGAGATATTTGCGAAAAACAGGATTTTTTTTTTCAACCCTCTGTAAAATTTTTAGCAGCAGTCGAATTGATGGGGACTTTTGACATCTTGTTTACAACGACCAAATAAAGGCTCATGCAAAAATTCAGCTGGATGGTAATTAGTCCGAAGACAGATCCTAATTTCACTGGACTATTCCTGAAACCGCTAGACAGGGCGGCCTTTGGTCACATAATGTTTAGCATATCCTTGTGCAAAAAGATACTTTAATTTTTCAAGAAATGCACATTTCTAAAATTATACTGATGCATCAGTATTAAATATTTGTCTTATCTGATTCTTTGCTCATATTGGAAACTTTGATAAAACGCTGCACAACTGTAAAAAACGGTACAATTGACAAACGTATCGCGTAGCGTCTACAAAATTACAATACGAATTCGAATTCGAAAGCGTGGCGTAATGGCGTGGCGTCACTTGGCTTGGTGGTGAATCACCGCCGGTGATCGCTTCGGAACATCAACCAATCAACGCTAAGATGGGAAGCTAAGTCTAGGGACACCGCGGCCAATCAGCGTCGACAACCGATTCCCCAGCGACGCTGGTTAGCCGCGGTCTCACTCGTTGGCGCTGGCGTCGGCAAATTTTCATCTTGGCGTTGATTGGTTCGACGGTCGGTTGGGGGTATAATGGTGGGGGACCTACCCCCACTCTCTATTAGGCGAAATGCTTACGAGCAACCGGCTAGCGACGCACCCTGACAGGGCCTAAACTGTCTTTCTCACTCACTCAATATTTTGTATTTCACTTGCACCAAGGACCGAGCGACACGTCTCGGCCCGCGTAAAGGTTCAAACGCGGAAAGGTGATACGTCAAAATTATCAGCACAGGATAATCAAAAATCCTTTCCTGTGCACATTTCTGCACGAAAAAGTATTTCCGGAAGTACATAATCTATGTAAATGTATCAGCATACACCAATCCTAATGACAAAGAGAGGAACAGAACGCATATATCCGTCCTTTTCCCACTATCTTTTGTTCTGCTTCTCAGCATCTGTAACTAATGCAGCGACAACGCTAGCTGATCAGTTTTCTGCCATTTGCACTACGGTGAAGACGCAGAAAGCAATCGTGTTTTTATTTACTGCGTAGATATTGATACATATGGAATATTCATAATTTGTGAATTGTTCCATTCCTGCGTGGTTAGTTACTGTAGTATTGATAAGTGTGTGTGATCATTCCATTGCCATGGAATCAAAGAAGGAAGCCGCAGATGCAAGGAACAAGCGCTATTTGAAGGGTCATGTAAAAGCGAAGCAGTCCAACTTATATGCAAAGCGTTTGTCAAAAAATAAAAAACGTGGAGAAATGTAAGTTGTGTTTTATGGTACAGATTTGTATGCAGTTACAGTTTGTGATGTAGTAGTAGCAGCACGGTATTTTATTGTATATAATACAGTATTATTCATATTCTTCAAATATGTATATCAACAGCTATCTTTGACACTTTACGTACACATATTCGATGCTATGCGCACCGCGACGCATGTCATTACTTTACCCCTCTTGTCCCACTTATTCTTTTCCAATTCGTATGTTCATATTGTTAATTATTATTTAATTAATTAATAATCCGATGTATATCGTGTTTGGACTCATTTTCATGTGAAAAATGTCAGCAGCACGTTCCTGCAACTTTCCTGTCGATGAAACGAAATGTAGGAATTTTAAATTTCGTTATACAGGGTGTCCCAAAAATGCTGCGGTTCCTTAAAGGGGGTGATTCGGGGGGTGATTGCAAACAACTTTTTCCTTTGCGAAAATGCCCTCCGAGGTTTCGTTAACGAGATATTAATAAAAAGCACCGACCAATCAGAGCGCATCGGACTTCAAGCCCACCTTCTCTCGCAAGGAATACGTCGACGCGTGCTTTTGTTTTGAAATTCGAGCGCGTGTTAACACTCGAGAGATAAGGGATCCGTCTTTAATTTGAGGGTAGGACGAAGCAGGCGGGACTACGCGCAGTCAGCGGACTATCCCTTCTTTTCCTGTGTCTCTCCGCGGGACGTATTGATGCTGGATAATACTCTGTAATTTGTAGTTCTCCAAAATTAATCAGGCTGATCAGCCAGAGCATTTCGCCAGGGTCGCGGTTTATGACCGTATTGTCCCGCAAGTCGGCGGTAGAGAACGGTTTCCTACAGTTTCGGAAAATTTATGACTTAATTGGTTCCGCCTCGTAGCAGACGTGATCTCAGGGTGTCAGAAAGGGGAAACAGGAATGGTATGCATTTTCTTCTTTATAGCAACTCGAAGACTTTCTGCGTCTCTTCCCTTCGGACCCTTTCGAACCGATACACGTGGTGTCCGTTTTCTATCTCGAAGCAATGGGTACATTGGCAGTAGAAGGACGGAGCGCGGGCTTTTGTGAAAGTTTTCGTTGCACTTCTGCAAAACATGTGTGTTCCGAAAATGTGCTGGCTTCTTTTTATCTGAAGCCTCTTGGCCTGGTGGGGGTCAACTCATAATGGAACGAGAGAAACTATTTGGGGGTAGAAGAAGTCGCTTGGAAAAAATCTTGTTAGTCAGCAGTCAGCAATCACGTCGCAGACAAATGTTCTCTGCTCAAGAGTATTACGCGATGTTCTGGGTGTACCCCCCGAACAACGAGGACGCAAGTGCTGCAGCGTGAGAATTTCCGCGGGGATTACCCACGGCTCCGAACGCCAAGTACAAATTCATTTCCACCAATTTTTATAACGTAGGAACAACACGTTCCATGAAAAGTAAATTAAGTGATCAGTGTTAGTAGCCGTGCAGTGAAGTGAATATTCGGTACGTTGACTTGGACGCACCTGACATTACGACCCTTAACTTTGGGTAGTGTCATATACCTGGGATCAGTTGTGCACTGGGCTCGTCCATCGATGACCAGGATCGGTTCAGTGACCCAGTGACACAAGTTTTCAAATTGCAGGTGAATTTTCGACAAGGGTGATTTTTAGTTACTTTAATGGTGATCATTCATTTTTAAATATAACGCAAGCTATGGCTTATTTCCGGCGATAATTCTCAAAATTCTCGTACGAAAATATTTATTCGGGCTTTTTAAACAGACTTATTCGTTATCAGCAACAGTGCTGGCCGTTATTGAGTTACGGATTTTTATCACAATAACGAACTACGATCACTTTTCGTTAATTTCCTGTTACATTACCTTTTCGTGGATATGTTATTAACACAAGGAATTTTACGTATTCCTTATCCTCCCACTTCAAATAATTATTATTTTCGAATCTTCTAAAAAAAATGTGTATTCGTCTTTTTACGTTACACGCGAGTTTCATCCATTTATCCTTTATTCATTATTCACTTTAAATGGCAAACAAACCATGGCAAAAGGTTCGATTTTTTTGTTACGTCTTTTTCATTTGCCATTCTACGCAATTTCCTTCGATGTATGCCGCCTTGCTTGTTCGTAGTCGCAGCGCGGCCCGGCGCGCGGCCACGCTAGCGCAGGAGCTTCAGCGGAAGGCTGGCGCTCTGATTGGTCGGTGCTTTTTATTAATATCTCGTTAACGAAACCTCGGAGGACATTTTCGCAAAGGAAAAAGTTGTTTGCAATCACCCCCCGAATCACCCCCTTTAAGGAACCGCAGCATTTTTGGGACACCCTGTATATGTTATACAAACTATATGCGTTTTGTTAGTATCAAACGTTCAAACCACTATACGCGTTTCGTTAGATATTGTTATGTCTCGCGTTCGGCATAATAGGAATTGAATATATAACACGAATAATAACACATGTAAATAGAACTATATGGAATAACAGGAATGTAGTATAATTCGGAAGAGGATCTCGATACATGTCTGGTCGCAATGGCGTCTGCTTTTTCAAGTGAAGGGTTGACAGGCGATCGATCCGATCGGCTTCTTCTCGCTGTCCTCTTGTCTTCGTCGCGAGCACCAGCGGGCCATGGAATTCCATCCATAGGGTGCTCGCAACACTGCTCCCCCTCCTCGAAAAGCGGACGTCCCGACCGCTGCAGCTTCTTGCTCTACCGTCGTGCCCTGGTCCGGAAGGGTGGAGAGAACGTTTCGTGGCCCCTTCCGTCCGCCGCCTCGGCATTTGCCTTCCCGCCCAGGGGAAAACCACTCCAAAAACCCTGGGCAAGGCGTGGGTTTGTGGTGCCCGTGTCTCTGTCCTCCTCTTGCATCTTGGGTCTTGAGTACTTCTTTCTTGTTCCGTTTCTCTCTTCTTCGATGGCGCGTCTTCTTCTTGGACAGAGACGGCCGGTAGCCTTGTTCTTCGACGGTCGTCTACTTTCTTTTTTCTGCATTTTCGACGATCCGGTATTTGGTCTTCTCAGCTTTCCGGTGTAATTCCCGCGACGTCCCAGCATCCAACGCGGCTCCATTTCCCGTGACGTCCCAGCATACGACGCTTTTTTTTTTTTTTTTTTTTTTTTTTTTTACTTGGAGGAAATCCCCACGCCCGGGGGGCGGGCAGGGGGTTACGTGGGACTCGAACCCACTAAAACCTCCAAGGTGGTCTATCACGTGTGCGGAGTTGCGCGCCTGAGGGCAGAGACTTGATGCGAGTGCAAACTAGCGATTCGTTCGCTGCCCTCCCCCCTGCGCTTTGAGAGCAACTCCGCACACAGCACCCCCTTCAAGGGGGGCCTTCCCTGGGGGAGTATTAACACCTCCCCCAGCTATGGTCTCCTAGCGCGGCGGCGCGACGGACCACGCGTCCGCGCCGCCTCTTCCGGAGCATACGACGCTGCTCCAACCCTGCGTTCCGGTGCGAGTCCCGTGTCGTTCCTTGGTCCTGCTCGACGTTCCCTTGCCTTGGTGGTTCCGGAGTGAGTTCCTTGGGTGTCCTAGTGCCTCCGCGTTCTGGAGTCCGCTTTTTAAAACGGTCGAGCATTATTCCTACTCCCACTTTTTCGAATCGGTGGAGTCGAGGAGAACCGACAAGACAGAACGGCGAGACGAGCACTAAGCAGAGGGTCGCGGCTAGTCACAACCGTGCTAAGGCTCGCTCCCCGAACAATCCGCTCGGAACTCTCCGCTCGTCTTCTCTCTTTTCTCTTCCCTCTTCTTCGCCTCCAGTTTTCCCATCCTTGGCTTCCTGATGGCCCCATTCCTCTTCTTGGCCTCTGGTGCTGCCCCAGGGAACCGTCTCGGTGCAGCTCGTCAGCGGCTCCGTCTCCGCGATGCCCCATCCGACCGATCCGTGCGTCGCACGTTCGCCCGGTGGTTGGGGACACCATTTCCCGTCCGCTGTCCACCTCGTAGGGGGGGGGGGGGGGGACCCCTCAATAAACATTGCCTGGCCAGGATCCCGACCAGGAGGGTAGCGGGCTGGTTCCACGTATGTCCGCACCCCGCTGCGGACCACCACGCTATTGTGGCACTTTCGGGGAATTCGGAGCCGTATCCGAGCCGCGGCAGCAGTCCCCCGACACCTTGTCCCTCGTCGTGGGGTTTCGTGCTTTCTGGAACAGACTCAAGAGAAGGGGGCCGGGCTACGAAGGTAGCCTCCGTAGCCCAGTCCACTGATTAGCTTAACCTAATCTTCCTTCTTGAGTCTCCATTCCTCGATCTTCGATTCCTTTGTACTATTGGTTAATCCTCTTGCAAACGACCTTCATACTTCGCAAGGCGGCGGACATGTACCACCTTGCACTTAGTCCTGGGTGTACGCTGAATCCTATAAACGACGTCGTTGATCCGGTCCGTCACTACGTAGGGCCCTTCCCACTTCGTTTGCAGCTTCGGACACTTTCCTTTAGTTCTTCTTGGCTGAAACAGCCACACGCGTTCTCCGGGCTGGAACTCCACTGCGTGGAATCTGCTGTCGTACCACGACTTCATCTTGGAGCTGTAGATGTCCAGCCGGCGTCGCACGAAGTTATGAATCTTCTTCATTTTTCCGCGGATCCATTCAGCGTAACTTCGTTCGGGGTCCTCGTTCTCTTCTATTTCTGGAGGCAGTCCTCTCCAGAACTGTTGGGGTAGGCGAAGTTCCTGGCCATACAAGATCAGCGCTGGCGTTAGCTGGGTGGCTTCATGTCGGGCTGATCTATACGCGAGAAGGAACATGGGGATCCACTCGTCCCAATCCCGCTGGTGTTCTGTAACAAACATTGCAAGATATTGGAGCAATGTCCTATTCAAACGTTCTACTAGTCCATCCGATTGAGGATGCAGAGGGGTTGTACGTGTTTTCTTGATTCCCAGCAGCTTCATTAGTTCTTTGAACACGGAGGATTCGAAATTCCTTCCTTGGTCCGTGTGTATCTCCAATGGTACACCATGACGACAAACTACGTTGTGCAGGAGAGCTCTTGCCACTGTGACAGCTCGCTGGTCTGGCATCGCGATTACTTCCGGCCACCGGGTAAAGTAGTCCGCCACGACCAACATAAACCTGTTTCCGGCCTGGGACCTCGGGAGCGGACCTACAACGTCCAGGGCAAGCCTCTCGAACGGAGCTCCCACGTTGTATATACCCAGGTTCCCCGCTCCCCTCAGACGTGGTCCCTTCTTCGCCGTACAGGTGTCACACCGCCGGCACCACTCTTGAACGTCCTGTCGACACGTGGACCAAAAGAATTGTTGGCGGATCTTTGCCAGGGTCTTGTTTATCCCGAAGTGTCCAGCTGTTGGGGCATCGTGGAACTCCTCCAGTACCTCTGCCACCCTTTCGCGCGGCGTCGTTGCGCCATCGTGGGACTCCCATTTTCTAAAAAGTAAACCTTCCCGAACCACCAGCGAGTCCCATATCGACCAATAGTACTTCAGCTGCGGGGAGAATTGCGCGACGTCCTGCCAGACGGGCTTCTCTCCTTCCCCTTTCTTTTTGAGGATGAAACCGATTTCTTCATCCTTTTCTTGGCTTCTTTTCCACTCGGTCCTCTTGTCGTCGCAAAATGTCCTGTGAATCGTCTTCGTGGAATGTCCTTCCTCTTCTGCTTCTTTCTTCTCTAGTCGATTGCATTGCTTACATTCTTCTTCGGAGCAAGGTCTTCTGGAAAGTCCGTCGGCATTTCCGTGGGCTTTTCCTTCCCGGTGTCGAATCTCGAAGTCGTATTCCTGTAGACGTTCAATCCAGCGTGCTACCTGTCCTTCGGGGTTCTTGAAAGTCAGTAGCCAACGAAGCGCTGCATGATCCGTCCTTATTAGAAATCTCCGTCCGTAGAGGTAGTGGTGGAAATGTTCGATTGACTTCACTACTGCCAGTAGTTCTCTCCAGGTGACGCAGTAGTTCTTCTCCGTTTTTCCTAAGGTCTTAGAGAAGTAGGCTACAACCTTCTCTTGACCCTCATGTTCTTGTGCGAGGACTCCGCCTATGGCGAAGTCGGAGGTATCCGTATCCAGAATAAAATCCTTTTCTACAGGGTGTCCCAAAAATGTCGCGTTTCCTTGAAAGGGGTGACTCAGGGGGTGATTTGAAACAACTTTTTCCTTAGCGAAAATATTGTCCGAAGCTTCGTTAAGGAGATATTAAGCAAAAACCCCGACCAATCAGAGCGCGCGCCTTCCGCCTGAGTTCCCGCGGTAGCGTTGGCTACGAGGTAGGCGACCGCGCTTGTGCTACGAACGTACGAACAAGCAAGTCGGCATGCATCGAAGGAAACCGCGTTACACAGTTTTTTTTTAAAGCAGAATCTTAAATAAGAATAATTTGAAGTGAGAGGACAAGAAGTACGTAAATTTCGTTTTTAAATAAGGCATAAACGAAAAGGTAACGTAACAGAAAATGTACGACAAGTGATCGTAATTCGTTATTGAGGTAAAAATCCGTAGTTTAACAACGGCCAACACAACTAAATTAAAAAAATAATATTAGGTGTATGAATAAATTCTTTCCGACTGGAATTTCTATCGCGGTGGTATTCAGAAGCTGCCAGAAAAATGGCAAAAGTTAATGAACAATAATGGAAATTATTGCGATGATCGAGTTGTTTTCATATTTTTTAAATCGAACTGTTATTGTACCCTAAAATCGGAAAGAATTTATTTTCACACCTAATAATCACCAATAAATTAAATAAAACTCACCCTTTCGGACATTCCTTTCCTTGCTTTCCTTCCCTTTTTGGAAACCTGTGTCACTAGGCCACTGTACCGATCCTGGTCATCGGCGTCCAGTGCTCAGCTGATCGCAGGGTCAATGTACCGAATATTCACTTCACTGCACGGCTACTAACACTGTTCACTTAATTTATGTTTCACGGAACGTGTTGTTCCTACGTTATAAAAATTGGTGGCTGCGAAAGGGGCCGATTACTGTTAATTACTGGGACGAGATTACTACTATTACCCGGCGAAAAGAAAACTCGTGGCAGACTGTCTCGGGCTGTGCAGTCCGCTGCTGTGACGATTGGTCGAGTCACCTATTTGGGCACACTTTTAAAGACGGGGCACACGTATTTTGGTTGTTGGCTGAAGTTGCCACATACATTGTCACGCCGCGCGACGAAGAGATCGAACGAAACACGAGATCGAGTGGGATAGAGCGATTTGACCAAGCGTAGCCTACGCTTTTGTTTTGACGATCGTCGGTCGGATCCGTATCTGATCGCTGCACAGCAGCGGACTGCACAGCCCGAGACAGTCTGCCACGAGTTTTCTTTTCGCCGGGTAATACAGTAATGCCTCGTTAGAATCACGACGATCGGGGCTGGCAGCGTGATACTAACGCGATGCGGACACCATTCGTAGCCGACGACAACTTCGTGTCGACTCTTTTGTTCTCTCGCACGTTCTCGGATTCTGTCACTCTCGACTGAAGGATTCCAAGAAATGGTGGGGATAGTGAGCGTGATTATAACGCATGGTAAAAACGTGACACTAACGACGAATTACTGTAGTAGTAATCTCGTCCTAGTAATTAACAGTAATCGGCCCCTTTCGCGGCCACCAATTTTTATAACGTAGGAACAACACGTTCCGTGAAAAATAAATTCAGTGATCAGTGTTAGTAGCCGTGCAATGAAGTGAATATTCGGTACATTGACCCTGCGATCAGCTGAGCACTGGACGCCGATGACCAGGATCGGTACAGTGGCCTAGTGACACAGGTTTCCAAAAAGGGAAGGAAAGCAAGGAAAGGAATGTCCGAAAGGGTGAGTTTTATTTAATTTATTGGTGATTATTAGGTGTGAAAATAAATTCTTTCCAATTTTAGGGTACAATAACAGTTCGATTTAAAAAATATGAAAACAACTCGATCATCGCAATAATTTCCATTATTGTTCATTAACTTTTGCCATTTTTCTGGCAGCTTCTGAATACCACCGCGATAGAAATTCCAGTCGGAAAGAATTTATTCATACACCTAATATTATTTTTTTAATTTAGTTGTGTTGGCCGTTGTTAAACTACGGATTTTTACCTCAATAACGAATTACGATCACTTGTCGTACATTTTCTGTTACGTTAGCTTTTCGTTTATGCCTTATTTAAAAACGAAATTTACGTACTTCTTGTCCTCTCACTTCAAATTATTCTTATTTAAGATTCTGCTTTAAAAAAAAATGTGTAACGCGGTTTCCTTCGATGCATGCCGACTTGCTTGTTCGTACGTTCGTAGCACAAGCGCGGTCGCCTACCTCGTAGCCAACGCTACCGCGGGAACTCAGGCGGAAGGCGCGCGCTCTGATTGGTCGGGGTTTTTGCTTAATATCTCCTTAACGAAGCTTCGGACAATATTTTCGCTAAGGAAAAAGTTGTTTCAAATCACCCCCTGAGTCACCCCTTTCAAGGAAACGCGACATTTTTGGGACACCCTGTATAGGCGAGCACCGGGGCTCCGGTGAGTCTTCTCTTCAACTCTTGAAAAATTTCCTGGCATTCTTCGGTCCACTGATAAGATTGTTTGGTCTCGGTGAGGCGATTGAGGGGTTTGGCGATCTTGGAGAAATCCTTCACAAATTTCCTGTAGTACGTGCACAATCCTAAGAAACTTCTCAGTTCCGTAACGTTCTTCGGCTGCGGCCATTCCGAAATGGCTTTGATCTTCTCCGGATCCGTCTTGACTCCGCTCTCGGTGACGATGTGTCCCAGGTATTTCACTTCTCGGCAGAAGAAGGCGCATTTCTTGGGGCTCATCAATAGTCCAGCTTGACGTAAACGTGAAAACACCGTCCGTAGGCGTTCGAGCTCCTGTTCAATGTCCGTCCCGTAGATGATGATGTCGTCCAAATAAACCAAGCAGATTTTCCAGGTCAGGTTTTGAAGCACGTCTTCCATCAGTCGCTCGAAAGTTGCAGGAGCGTTGCAGAGTCCAAAGGGCATCACCTTGAATTGCCACAGTCCGGTCCCCACTGAAAACGCAGTCTTCTCTCGATCCTTTTCGTCCATAGAAATCTGCCAGTATCCGCTTTGCAAATCCACGGTTGAAAACCACGAAGATCCGGTGAGAGCGTCCAGGGTATCCGCGATACGGGGCAGAGGATACGAGTCCTTCTTCGTAATCTCGTTGAGGCGTCGGAAATCCACGCAGAACCTGATGGTCCCGTCCTTCTTCTTGACGAGGACGATCGGCGAAGACCACGGGCTCCGGGATTCTTCAATCACGCCTTGGTCCAGCATCTTCCTGAGTAGTTCCTCCACTTCTGCTCGGCGGTGTAGAGGTAGCCTCCGTGGTGCCTGTTTAATGGGACGGCAATCCCCGGTATTGACGGTGTGCTTGACCCGTTCGCAATTCCCGATTTGATTAGGATCCGCGGCGAAAACGTCCTGAAATTCACAAAGCAACTCAGCAAACAGCTTTTTCTGTCGCTCTGTCAAACCTGTCGAACAACGTGTGTGCAGTTCCTCCAAAGGCCGGGGTACCACCGTTCCGCTCTCTATTTTCCTCTTCTTCGGCTCAGCGGTCGGTTCGCCTAGGCGAACTTCCGAGTGACTGGGTAGGCACAGTACACTCCGGGAAAGGTCGATATTGCAGCGGTGCTTCTTCAGGAACGCCGCTCTGAGTATGCACTTCTCGACCATGTCGACAATGTAGAAGTCTTCTACGCTCCGAAGTCCTCCAACACTGACCTCTAGACTTCTTTTCCCGTAGACCTTCATTTTCTCCCCAGTAGTAGTGCGAATGTCGATCTTCGTCCTTTCTACGTCTCCTTTCGGGCACAGCTCCTTTTCCAAAAGGTTGATCGGGGACCCTGTATCTAAGATTATCCTACAGGGATACCCACCGATCTTTCCGCATACGGCCTGTAGACGGTCAATATTATTGTGCAATATTGAATATTAGATAAACGGCACATGTATTGTCCAATATTGAATATTGCGCAATAATATTGAACGTCTACAGGCCGCTGTACGGGGATCCATCCTGCCCTTCTTACCTCCGCGTGCCCCTCCGGTGGCTAAATGGCACGCGTATTTAGCTGAAATTCAAAGCCAATTTTCACGAAAACGAAGCGCGATATTAAAAAATTGTATTCTATATTTTCGTCTTATTTTGGCCCATAGAATCACCCCTAGAGTATTGACTATCAATAGAGTAACAGGTATCCATCCTGTATAATAGTATTTCTGGTTCAAATCTGCAAACTCACATCGGCTCGCTACCACGATTTACGCGACCGCAAGCGGGAGGCGCATACAATGTTGTACCATTCCAATTATATTATTACCAACTCTCTCTCTCTCTCTACAGTATTCTATACTTTCAAGCAGGGTCGTTTCACGCGAAATCGGACACTTTTCGGAGTAACATTTCAAAGGATTTTTAAAAATTTTCAAAATTGTGGAAATTAACTTTCTTTTATTAAATTATAACTGTTGAACTAAGAGGTAGATAATGAGCTTTTGGGAGCTTACACTGGGGAAGTAAGAGTACCTAATAAAAATTACGTCCCTTAAAAAAACAAATTTTAGACCATTTATGCTGCAATTGTTTTAAACAAGGATATAGCCCTACTTGTGCTCTTTACGGACACGTTTTCAGAAACGCGGACACTTTAAAATTGGTCGCATGAAAATTAATTGCATGTGACGCTCCGTCGGCCTGTACCGGCTCGACTGGCTGATTGTGAGCAGTGCGTGCTACAATATTGAACTATCTACTTCTTTCATTCCTAATCTTGCGTGTTACAGTATGCCATACGGTTGAATTTGTCTTGACAGTCACTTTCATATCGGGTAATCAAATATGTAGTATTCCATTTAAAAAACTGAAGATCACCTTCGGGTCACGGAAATGATCGCGAACACCAAAAGTTGACATACCGTATTATGTGGGGTATAAAAAGTAGTAATAGTTTTCCTGTTTCAGTTTTTTTTCAAATACTTACCATTTGCGAGAACCCTATATAACAATATCAGGTATAGCCACTTGGCCGCTGCTAGTACCGCGCACGGCTTAGCCAGTCCAGCCGGTATTTGGCGACACAGCGTCACATTCAATTAATTTTCATGCGACCAATTTTAAAGCGTCCGCGATTCTGAAAAGGTGTCCGTAAAGAGCACAAGTAGGGCTATATCCTCTTTTTTTTCAAATGTGTAAATAGTGCCCTGCTAGTACAAAATGGCATTTGTTTAAAACAATTGCAGCATAAATGGTCTAAAATTTGTTTTTTAAGTGACGTAGTTTTTATTAGGTACTCTTACTTCCCCAGTGTAAGCTCCCAAAAGCTCATTATCTGTCTCTTAGTTCAACAGTTATAATTTAATGAAAAAAAGTCAATTTCCACAATTTTTCAAATTTTTAAAAATCCTTTGAAATACTACACATATGCAAGTTTTACAAAAAGCCCAAATGTTTATCCGAATAGTATCCGAATTTGCGTAGATTGACCCAGGATTGAAATGCGAAAAGTATTATTTTCACAAGCGGTCAAGTGCACGCGTGCCTGTATACTCACACAGCCGCGTATCGCAACGCAAACATGTCTGCTTGTGGCTGCCTTCGCTTGCGAGTAGCGGAGATGGTTCTGCAGATGTGTGCGTGTGTAAAGAAAACGGGCCAAATGTGCATTTCCTTCGGTTTGCGTAGCGAGGGAATCACGTTGTCTAAGGCCCGGTCCAGATCTGAACCGAACGCCACTTGAGTAGTTAGATGGAGTAAGTCTTGCTCTTGTCTTGCTACTTGTCTTGCTCCGTCTAACTAGTCAAGTGGCGTTCGGTTTGGCGTTCGGTTCAGATCTGGACGCGGCCTAAGAGGAACAATTGTATCACGTAACGTCCCTCTTCGTATCACCAAGATATATTAGAATGATGTTCAAACTAATGCAATAATAATAATAATATTTTCATAAATAAAGCATCGTAACATTTGTGATGTTTTCGTAATGATTAATTACACCAAACACGGTATAATTTGGATAATACATATTTAGTGGTAATAAGTTTCGGCCGCAGAGAAGGATAGCGAATGAAAAAGAAAGAGACAATCGGCAGTCCTTTTCTCCACTCGCTCTCTTCTCCTACGTTCGAGACTGTCGACAAACATCTAAAAATGTAGGATCTACAGTAAAATCTCGATTAGAGTTCAAAATTGTGACCATGTAACATTAGTGTTAATTTCTATCACCACTAGTTGGACTGGTCCCCCTTCCAACTAATGAAGCATGTAATACGGCTAGCGCGCCGATCGTGTATAACTCGTTCCGAAATCGAAAATCGGTGAGAGACTACACCGATGCAAACGAGTTTCACAATTAAAAGTATTTTATTTTTGGTTCTTTTTTTTAAATTTTTTACCACCACTGTTGTGAGGTTTTTCTGATTAAAATGACACCAAACACGATATGGTTTGGACAATTGTATAAATATAAACGATTCGTATCTACGATAAGTAAAAGTTGTCCGATTTATGTCGTATTTGGTATCATTTTAATCAGGAGATTCTAACAAACATGTTGGTAAAAGTTTCATGACAATGGAACCAAAAATACAAAAATTTTAATCTTAAATTTTGATTGCGTTAGTATTGTCTCACACGTACACGGGTATTTAAACTTGCTTCGTTCCGAGGCTTTCGCTTACATCAGGGCTCTCCAAGGTCGCTTACGCGTAAGCGCGGGGTTCTCCCACTCTCGTCCGCGTTGTCAGGGATACCGCGCGACGCTAACCGCGAAGACGCTAGCCCGGCTAGCCCGTCATGGCAGCCTTAGTAGCGTCGCTCGGTCTCCTTGACAACGGAAGGCACGCTGCGTGAAAGAAAGATTAGAAGGGGAAGCAGGCGCGTGAGGGGCCCCTACGCTGGAGAGCCCTGGCTTACATCGAGACTTTACTGTATATCTTCTTTCACTATGCTTGCTTTTCTTTTCTCCTGTATGATTTTCTTATTTCTATGTATGTACCACGTGCTACTCATTATTTACTCTTTACGTACAGACAACGATTGAAGAGCGCAGCGTGCCTCACGGTAATTCAGGGTACCGTGGCGGAAGCAGGTACCTCTTACCAAACACGTCCAAGCACATCTGCTGAGAATGATTTTCCTACGGATGGAATAGACGAAGAAGACGTAGGAAATTTTGAAGATTTTCCAACTGTCGAAGGAATTGTAGAAGAAGGACATTTCGATACGGACGCAGAAGATATTGTTGAAGAAATACATTTGAATGCAGATGAAGAGGAAATTGTAGAAAAAGTGCATTTCGAGTCGAACGAAGAAGAAATTGTACAAGGAATAGATTTCGACGCAGACAGCGAGATACATTCCGAAGAAACGAATGAAGATGTTGGAAGTGACATCGATTACTGGGTTGTGGAGAATGTAAAACCACCACAGTCGGAAAAGCCAATTTCAGGAGGAATAGACTTCGTTGATTTTGCGCATGTTTTCGAGCAGATAAAAAATCTTCGAAAACATTCGACTACTGGCTGTGGTATCGAAGATTTCGATATAATTAGATATAAACAGCATGGATTAAAAGTGTATTATGTAGAGTGCAAAATGTGCAAATACATAGAGCGCATATCCTGTCTTCGGAAAAGTGATACCACTATGGATATCAACGACGCCGCTGTTGCCGGAACAATGATGACGGGCGGCGGATATAATCAACTGGAGGACATATTGACTGCCGTGAACGTGTCCTGCATGACGAAAAGGATCTACGAAAAATGTCAGAATGACCTAATCGATGCCCTTGATGTGGCCGCACACCGCGAAATGGAAGATGCTGGAAAAAAGGAAAAAGCATTAGCTATAGCAAGAGGCGACGTATATCCTGAATCAAATGTACCCTTTATCCCAGTTGTCGCAGATGGCAGCTGGATGAAAAGGTCATACCGCGGAGGAGATTACAATTCTCTTTCTGGCATAGGAGCCATCGTGGGATACCACACGAAGAAAGTGCTGTATATCAGCGTGAAGAATAAATTCTGCATGACCTGCCAAATAGCAGCTGCGAAGAAGGAAGAACCGCGTGTGCATCGTTGCTTCAAGAACTGGGGTCGTAATCAGAGTTCAACTGGCATGGAAAGTGTTGCTATTGTCGAAGGCTTCAATTGCAGCATAGATATGCACGGCCTAGTATACTCTATATTAGTTGCCGATGGCGATAGCAGTGTGTACAAGAAGATATTGGACAATGATCCGTATAAAAAGTACATGGTGCAGGTACGAAAAATAGAATGCACCAATCACCTGCTACGTAATTTCTGTAGAAAAATAAGAGAAATCGGAGCAAAAGGCCGCTATAAATAACTAAGAACTGTCGTAAATGATAATGCTCTCCGTCTGCGTACTGGTATAAAGAAAGCTGCAGAATACCCGCTGAAAGAAGAAATAACACTCGATGAACGAATCAAAAATTTTAAGGTAGACTTGAAAAATGTACCGAGTCACGTTTTCGACGAACACAAGGAGTGTCAGAAGTTAGCATACTTCTGTAATAAATACTCTGATCCCAACAGAGTAAACTACGTTTCACAACTGCAAGAAGCTGGTATTTATCAAAGTATCGAAGAAGCGATGCAGCCACTTTTCACTGCAGCTGAAAGCTTGCTGCACGGTCTAAATAAGAATGCTGTTGAAAGTTTTAATAATATCATAGCTAAATTCATCGGAGGCAAAAGGATAAACTTTGGACGAGGGGGCTCGTATCAGGGTAGAGTCTCCGCTGCAGTCGTCCAATATAACACGAAAGAAGCGTTTAGCAGATTGAGTACGGCAATGAATAAAGAGCCGTCAATCATGGTAAGACGGCTGGAAGGACGTCGGAAGCGTGCAGCAGAAAAAGCAATGGAATATAAGAAAGGAGCGAAAGCATCCTCCTTCCGAAATAAAAAACAATCGCGCAACCAGGATTACGGCCCCAGCGCAGAAAAACCAGACATGGAAGAGACAGTATACTCTTCCGAGTGTGAAAGGCACGCGACTACACTCCATGAGTGGCAAAAGATGCGAGACAAGATCGAAGAGGAAACTCGCGATCAGGCGAATAGCGAAAAGTGGATTTGTTATAGAAAAAAATTATTAACTGCATCCAATTTCGGCAAGGTATGCCGATTACGAAAGGATACACCACGGGCAAATACTTTGAAGAGTATACTGTACCCGCAACTCCAAAATTTATGTTCTCTCAAATACGGAAGGGAAAATGAGGCAAACGCCTTGAGACAAATGCAAGAAGAATTAGGAATCAATATTCTATCGTGTGGCCTCTTCATCGATGCCACTGTGCCTCACTTAGGTGCAACTCCTGACGGCCTCGTGGGCGATGATATCATCGTCGAAGTAAAATGTCCCGAATCGGCGAAGGATTTATCGCCTGCTGAAGCAATAGAGAAACTTTCTGCAATACGACGTATTTTCCAGGGTGATGAAATGAATAAAAAACATCACTACTATTATCAAGTGCAAGGACAATTGCACATAACGAATAGGCAACGGGCTTTATTCTGTTTATGGACGCCGAAAGGAATGAAAGTTATAACAGTACCAAGAGATGATAATTTCGGGGCAACAGAGATGGAGGAAAAACTGAGGAAGTTCTACGAGGACTGCATGTTGCCAGAAATTATAGATAGTAGATACAATCGACAACAGCCGATTAGAGAACCTCCATACGTAAAAACAGGAGGAGCAGGTACGAGTACACAAGAAAGTACATAAAACGATGGATGACAACATCGCAATAGCACCAGCGAGTGCATTCAGCGTATATGAAGAGCTGTCGAATAAGCAATTGCTATTCAAGGTCACTATTGCACCGGCGAGTGCATCCAGCACATATGAAGAGCTGTCGAATAAGCAATTGTAATCCAAAGTGACTATTGCACCGGCGAGTGCATCCAGCACATATGAAGAGCTGTCGAATAATCAATTGCTATTCAAGGTCACTATTGCACCGGCGAGTGCAATCAGCGCATATGAAGAGGTGTCGAATAAGTAATTGTAATCCAAAGTGACTATTGCACCGGCGAGTGCATCCAGCGCATATGAAGAGCTGTCGAATAAGCAATGTTCCAAAATGTAAGTATAAGCATGTAGTTTACAAAGTATGTAGAAGATACATACGGAGAGTGAAGAGGACCGTCTATGACGGGGGTGGTGGTGGGTCTCTTCACACTCTCCTAATAATAAATACCTGTAGCTATTCTTTCATATCAAGTGTGAAGCCGGAACCGCGCGTGACGTCACAGGCTGACTCGCCCAAGCAGGGGGTTACAAAATTTGCCTGCGCTTCTCGGCGCGTTCGATGGAGAGGTATAAAACCCTCTGGTCAGTGGGTCTCAACCACCTTCTACCTTGCGACGCAACATGCCGCCCCCTTTGAACGATTCTGTTCAATAATTGGATGTACGAAGTGACACAAATAATGCTAAACAAGACGGTATAATACACCAACCAACAATGTCGGAGAATCTTATAATGTGGACCACTTATATCGTATGTCCAGCGACAAATCTCAAATTCGAGTGGGTATGACTCGCGCGAAGCAATTCAAAGTATTTACACTTGTAGCTAATGGTACCTTATCGTCAATTAAATTCTTAAAGTTTAGACAATGAATAAACTATTCAAGTGCTTATAACTAAGAGGATACGCTTACATATAGTATACTGAAGCGCATTAAATTCGTCGCCATAAATATGACATATCGCTAAAGTCCTTTTAGGATAATTAGAAGCTAAAGTATTTACATGTGATGGATCGAAATAGTTCTGTTACAACTATTTACATTGAGCATGATTAACCGTCGTATTCGATAGGCAACGGGGCAATGCGCTTCACACAACGCTTGTATTCGCCGTTTAAAGTTTTTACGGTAACAACGCGAACCACGCCATCGTCACCAGGATGCACAACCACGATTCTTCCGAGAGGCCAGGTCATAGGTGGTGCGTTATCCTCCCTCAGAATAACTATGGTGCCTATTTGAATATCTCGGTTGTGCCCTGTATGCCATTTTTTACGAACGGTCTGATCATATAAATAGTCCTTGTACCATCTTTTCCAAAAGTGTGCTCTCATCTTTTGGACATGCTGCCACGATGAAAGTCTCCCAGATGGTACGTCCGTAAAATCATGGTCTGGAATACTTATCAAACTATCGCCAATGAGGAAATGGGCTGGGGTGAGTGCGGTCAAATCGTTAGGATCAGAAGATACAGGAGTTATGGGACGAGAATTTAAAATCCCTTCTATCTGTGTTACATATGTAACTAGAGCTTCATATGAGAGTAATGTATCTCCTATCACTCGAGTTAGATGGTGTTTAAATGATCGAACTGCTGCTTCCCACAGTCCGCCAAAGTGCGGTGATCGAGGTGGAATAAAATGCCACCTTATGCCTTCATTGGCCAAGGTGACTACTGTTGTTTTGTTATAGCTCTCTGAATTTAATAAAGCGAACAGTTCCTTAGTTTCTCTCTTTGCGCCTACGAAATTCGTCCCGTTGTCTGAATATACAGGGTGTCCAAAAAATGTCGGTTTTCCTTGAGAGGGGTGACTCAGGGGGTGATTTGAAACAACTTTTTCCTTAGCGAAAATATTGTCCGAAGCTTCGTTAAGGAGATATTAACCAAAAACCCCGACCAATCAGAGCGCGCGCCTTCCGTCCGAGTTCCCGCGGTAGCGTTGGCTACGCGGTAGGCGACCGCGCTTGTGCTACGAACGTACGAACAAGCAAGTCGGCATGCATCGAAGGAAACCACGTTACACAGTTTTTTTTTTAAAGCAGAATCTTAAATAAGAATAATTTGAAGTGAGAGGACAAGAAGTACGTAAATTTCGTTTTTAAATAAGGCATAAACGAAAAGCTAACGTAACAGAAAATGTACGACAAGTGATCGTAATTCGTTATTGAGGTAAAAATCCGTAGTTTAACAACGGCCAACACAACTAAATTTAAAAAATAATATTAGGTGTATGAATAAATTCTTTCCGACTGGAATTTCTATCGCGGTGGTATTCAGAAGCTGCCAGAAAAATGGCAAAAGGTAATTAACAATAATGGAAATTGTTTCGATGATCGAGTTGTTTTCATATTTTTTAAACCGAACTGTTATTGTACCCTAAAATCGGAAAGAATTTATTTTCACACCTAATAATCACCAATAAATTAAATAAAACTCACCCTTTCGGACATTCCTTTCCTTGCTTTCCTTCCCTTTTCGGAAACCTGTGTCACTGGGTCACTGTACCGATCCTGGTTATCGGTGGACGAAAAGATTTATGGTTGGGTAGCGCCCAGTGCTCAGCTGATCACACTGCGTCCGGATTAATGTACCGAATATTCACTTCACTGCACGGCTACTAACACTGATCACTGAATTTATTTTTCACGGAACGTGTTGTTCTTACGTTATAAAAATTGGTGGCTGCGAAAGGGGCCGATTACTGTTAATTACTGGGACGAGATTACTACTATTACCCGGCGAAAAGAAAACTCGTGGCAGACTGTCTCGGGCTGTGCAGTCCGCTGCTGTGACGATTGGTCGAGTCACCTATTTGGGCACACTTTTAAAGACGGGGCACACGTATTTTGGTTATTGGCTGAAGTTGCCACATACATTGTCACACCGCGCGACGAAGAGATCGAACGAAACACGAGATCGAGTGGGATAGAGCGATTTGACCAAGCGTAGCCTACGCTTTTGTTTTGACGATCGTCGGTCGGATCCGTATCTGATCGCTGCACAGCAGCGGACTGCACAGCCCGAGACAGTCTGCCACGAGTTTTCTTTTCGCCGGGTAATAGTAGTAATCTCGTCCCAGTAATTAACAGTAATCGGCCCCTTTCGCAGCCACCAATTTTTATAACGTAGGAACAACACGTACCGTGAAAAATAAATTCAGTGATCAGTGTTAGTAGCCGTGCAGTGAAGTGAATCTTCGGTACATTGACCCTGCGATCAGCTGAGCACTGGACGCCGATGACCAGGATCGGTACAGTGGCCAGGTTTCCGAAAAGGGAAGGAAAGCAAGGAGAGGAATGTCCGAGAGGGTGAGTTTTATTTAATTTATTGGTCATTATTAGGTGTGAAAATAAATTCTTTCCGATTTTAGGGTACAATAACAGTTCGATTTAAAAAATATGAAAACAACTCGATCATCGCAATAATTTCCATTATTGTTCATTACCTTTTGCCATTTTTCTGGCAGCTTCTGAATACCACCGCGATAGAAATTCCAGTCGGAAAGAATTTATTCATACACCTAATATTATTTTTTAAATTTAGTTGTGTTGGCCGTTTTTAAACTACGGATTTTTACCTCAATAACGAATTACGATCACTTGTCGTACATTTTCTGTTACGTTAGCTTTTCGTTTATGCCTTATTTAAAAACGAAATTTACGTACTTCTTGTCCTCTCACTTCAAATTATTCTTATTTAAGATTCTGCTTTAAAAAAAAAATGTGTAACGCGGTTTCCTTCGATGCATGCCGACTTGCTTGTTCGTACGTTCGTAGCACAAGCGCGGTCGCCTACCTCGTAGCCAACGCTACCGCGGGAACTCAGGCGGAAGGCGCGCGCTCTGATTGGTCGGGGTTTTTGGTTAATATCTCCTTAACGAAGCTTCGGACAATATTTTCGCTAAGGAAAAAGTTGTTTCAAATCACCCCCTGAGTTACCCCTTTCAAGGAAAACCGACATTTTTGGGACACCCTGTATAATCGATGAAGAGAAAGAAGCTAAATATTGGGGACTTGTTGTAGATTCTACTCCTGACATTTCCCACGTCGATCAATTGTCCGTAATTTTTCGATATTATTTAAATGGTCATATTAATGAACGTTTTTTCTGTTTTCTACCAATTAAAAGTCTTACTGGTAAGTCATTGAGTACCGAAATATTAGAATTGCTTAAGGAACATGAGATAGATATTAGCAATTGCCGCGCACAAACATATGACAATGCTAGTAACATGTCCTGTAAATATTCTGGCTTGCAAGCGTGTTTGAAAAAAGAAAATGAATTAGCATTTTATGTTCCATGTACTGGACACTCCTTAAATTTGGTTGGGGAATGTAGCGTTGATGAATGTATTTGTGCTACTACTTTTTTTGGTCTATTGCAAAGGCTTTACACTTTTTTTAGTTCTTCCGCACACAGGTGGGGTGTGCTAGTACAAGAAAACTCTAGACTTACGAGTTTATCAATCACTCGGTGGTCGCGCAGAGCAGATGCTACAAATGCATGAATTAAAATTTTCGATGGAATTTATAAAGCACTGAGTATCTTAGCTAAAGATGAAGCTAAAAAATTAGACACTCGACACGAAGCTTCGTCTTTACTGACTAACATCATTAAATTAGAAAATGTATTTATGGCAGTGTTGTGGCATCGAATTTTGAGTCGATTTAACATTGTTAGCATATATCTACAAAAAGTTGAAGTGGACTTGAATACAGCTAATAACATGATATTATCATTAGTTGATTTTATAAAAAAATTACGTTCTGAGTTTACAAAGATGGAAAATGAATCCAAAGGACTAAGTTCATTTGTCGTTCAAGAATATTCTAATTTCGGTAAAAGAACAATTATTAAAAAGCTTAGAGATGGTGAAAAAGAAATTCCAAAGTTACATGGATCTGACAAATTTCGAGTTGAAACTTTTTATTTAATAATCGATAAACTAATAACAGAATTAAAAAAGCGAAGTGAAGCTTATACTCATATCGTTGATTTATTTGGATTTTTATGCAACTTATTAACTATGAACAGAGATGAAATGCAAATGAAAGCTTTAAATTTAGTGAAGACGTATTCGAAAGATTTGCAAAATAGTTTAATTTGTGAATTAGACCAATTCACTGCATTATTGAAATTACAACCCCAAGATTTTTTTTCTAATCACACAAACATTCCAGACGAAAAAGTCAACTCACTGTCTCCTCTGAAAGTGCTAAATTGGATAGCCGATCGACAAATGATTGATATTTTCCCGAACATATACATTGCGTATAGATTATTTGTAACTACACCAATCGCAAATTGTGAGGCGGAAAGATCATTTTCTGTACTAAAGAGAATAAAGAATATGTATAGAGCGACGATGTTAGATAATCGGTTATCATCCTTAGCACGTTTAACGATTGAATCTGATTTATTAAGATCTATCGATTGTGAAGACTTGATACAAGAATTTGCAAAATTAAAGATAAGAAAACAACATTTTAATTAAAAGTTAATTGTACAATCTCTTTTTTACCCCCCCCCCCCCGCCCGCTGTTCAACCACGGGGGCCCCCGAAGGTTTCATAGCCCCGGGCCCCGAAAAATCTTAATCCGGGCCTGTCCGCAAATACATATACTGCGCACCACTGTGCGCTGCCACCTAGATGCTAATGGCGCTCTAGGCCGTTCGGATAGGGCGTCGATTCCCTACAATAGTATGATAAATGCCTAACAACATAAACAGATTATGGAATAGGTCGGAATGGTTGAATCATTTATCGACTGCTGGTTATAGTGTAATTTTTTAACTACTAGATTTCAATTCAGTAAACAGTGATTCAATTAAATCTATTCTCTTTTAGGAAAAATTGGAAAATAATGGAGTATTATTTTATCCATCGTCACCTTTTCCAGCCAGCTACCACTACACGGCATATCTGAGACCTTTTAATTTTGGATATTGGTGCCTCTTCAATGTTTTGAGATTTCCTGTCTGTCAAGTACCCCTTGGTTTAGATAAAAATGGATTGCCTGTTGGAGTCCAGGTAAGAAAAATTCTGATTACGAAATTCTAACATGTTTTATTTCCAAAATGAACTTTTTAAATACAGTACTGCTTCGAAGTCTGCACGGGCATGTGCTAGAAAAAAGCACGATCAATTTCCCTACCAATTCTAACAAGAGAACGTATCGAAGCCGTACACACTGATTTTGATGAAACTTTGCTGATTTGCAGAGCAGCCGAAAATATTTGACATATATTTTATTTTATCGGCAGTCATCCGTATTGGAGGGGTGAAAACAGCCATCAAAGTTGGGGGTTGATAAAACCTACAAAATATACGTCTTTCTTATTCTGGTCCATAGTTTACATGTACAAATTTACAGGAAAATCAGTTAACATTCTGCCAGAAAAGTTGGCTGAAAAATGTTAATCTTTAATATATTTTTTAAACAAATGAATTACTGTAAACACTGTGCAGGGGAAATATATTTTCCTCCGCCAACTTTGAGGGCTGTTTTCACCCATTCAATATGGACGATCGCTAATAAAAAAATATGTGTCGAATATTTTCAGCTACTCTACAGATCTGCAGTTTCGTCAAAATCGGTGTGTACGGGTTCGATATATTCTCTTGTAAGAACTGCTCGATGTGCGATCCGTCGAAAGACTGCGCCGGCGCTTCAATCCATGTTGAACGATGTGTCGGTGTGTCAAGTAACTACATAATAATGCAACATGCAAATTTTCTTATTTATCACAACATCTGTACGAAAGTTTTGCCAGTGGATTGGTGAGATTTTTACTGATCAAAATGAGACGAAACACGACATTTTTTAGACAATTTTCTGTTACACTTATAACAATGCAGAGTTTCTTGATTTGCAAGGAACATTACCTAACTGTGACACCTTAATTTTGACAAAACTTAGCACATAGATAAAGTACCCGAAAATATTAGACACGTATTTTTATCGGCAGACATTCATGTATCACCCTTGTAAGTTGGAGGACAGAAAGACTCAATTTTATTTAAGTGCTATCTTCGCGAATATTACGTCAAAGTCCGCAATCTTATAAGTGTAACTGCACATTGTACGAATAATATCGTGTTTCATCTCATTTTCACGGAGAAATTACCACCAATCCGTTGGTAAAGGTTCCGTAAAAAAATCATGATACATATGAAAATTTTCATGTTGCACTACTTAGTAGTTACTTGACACACTGACACGACGTTCCGCACCGTAGCCATCTATCTCGCTGACTTTCAGTATATCTCGTTTACTGCCCTTGTTGAAGGGTAGGCGCGAAGCAAGGCTCGGGCACATAAAAGAAGGTCGTGTATTTAGGCCTAGAACGAAAACAGTACTTCGAATACCCTTGATTCTCAGAGACGAACTGCACTCACACAATGAAAGGGCTGGCTTCTCCTAGAGAAGAGGGGCGACGCGCGAAGGAGGGGTTGATTCTTTCATTGTGCAAGGGGGTATAGTTTTCGAGCATCAAGGGAGTTCGGTGTACCGCATTTGTTGCAATGATCTTATATCAAGTCATCCCATAAGTAATGCGAATTATATTAAGAGCGATAGTTTAACAAAATCCAACTCGACACACTTCAAGAACTGGCTGGGAGACTTGATTTGAATAATTCTACCGTGCATCGACATTTAAAACGTCTTGGAAAAGTGTGTGAATTTGGAAAATGGGTACGGTACGAGGTGTATGAAGAAAACCTTCGACCAAAAATGATTGGCTGTTGATAGTGTGTTCTTCCCTTCTGCCTTGTTTAAAGCAGGGATCGAAAAAGTTCTGAAACTTTTCAATAGGTTCCATTTAAAACAAATGCTGCGGAACTTTTTTAAAAATGTTCTCACATTATAAGTTCTCAGAAGAACCGATAAAATAAAAGTTCTTGAAAATAAAAGTTCTAGTTGGAATGGAACTTATAAAATATAAGAATAAAAATTTCTGTATAACAGGAACAGATATTTTGTTCACCGATATTAAAAAAGTTCTCAATCGTTGTAACATATTGTTAAATAAAACTTGTATCTAATAGTTGAGTACTTTTCTTTATCTTTTGAAAACTTTTTTAATAAATGTTCTAATGTAACTTGCTTCCATGGAACTTTTATTATATAGGTTCTAAAATATCTGTTCCATGAGAACACTTTTTAAAGAAGTTCCTGAAGGTAGCATTTGTTTCATTAAAAATTCCACAGAAACAGATATTTTCCGAATCGAAACAAATAAGTTCTAACAGAATTTTTAAAAAACGAGGGTCCGAGAACTTTTTCGATCCCTGGTTTAAAGCACCAGCCATTTTAGGTCTGGTTTACGATAGGAGATGAAAAATGGATATTGTACGACAACATAAAGCGTAAAAGACAGTGGTTAAAATCCAACAGAACTTGTATCCAAAGAAGATTCTGCTGCGTGTTTGGTGGGATATGCAAGGCATACTACACGTTGAGCTGCTAGAACCGAACAGAACGATTACTACAGAAGTGTACTTAGAACAACTGGATCGGCTGAAGTCAGCACTGAAAGAACAGCGGCCAGGTTTACTCAGCAGAAGGGAAGTCCTCTTTCATCAGGATAACGGACGGCCACGTGTGACAAAACGAACACTGCAGAAACTGGAGGAATTTGGTTGGGAAAGAATTAGTCCGGGAGCCAGCGACGCATTTTTTTTGTCGCTGGCCTTTTCGTTTAAAGTTTGTTTATATGTTTTTCTTTTATATTTGTGCTACATATCCACAAAACGACCTCCTGCCAGCGCACCAGCGGCACAATGCTTAACAGCAGCGTGTCACTTATGTAAGAAAATATTGTGCAAAATCCTTACACGTTTAAATTTGAAAATTTTTGTTCTAACAATAGACATCATAAAACAGCGGAAAATGATCTGCCACCTTAGTTGCGGAACGGCATACTACTGTCACTTGTATAAACATATTAAAAAATGAAATCGATTGACTAAAATGTTCAGAGCTGAACATTTTTTTTGTGGTAATTTATATCACAAAGTGGGCGAAAAACAATTGCTGCCAGTCCTATCACGGGACAAAAGATTTGGCAGGAGCCACCATAGGTGCAACGTCACCGGCCGCGCCGCGCCGAGTTGCATCTCCAAGACGAGTGCAATTCAACGTTAATTATCTCCGCTGCAGTCATATATTTAAAGCTGATTTTTTTTGTAGTAATTGTTTACATTGTGAAGTGTAAGAAAAAGGCTCCTGTCAAGATTTTTGTCCTGTTATAGGACCGGCAGCAATCGTTTTCTACCACCAAAAAATTTTCAGCTTTAAACATTTTAGTCAATCGATTTCATTCTTTTAACATGTTTATACGAGTGGCAGTAGCATGCCGTTCCGCAACTAACGTGGCAGGAAATCAGTTTTCGTTGTTTTACGGTGTCTATTATTAGAACGAAAATTTTCAAATTTAAACGTTTAAGGATTTTGCATATTTTCTTACATGATTGACACGCTGCTATTAAGCGTTGTTTCGCTATCGTGGTGGCAAGATGTCGTTTTGTGCATATGTAGCGCAAATATAGTAGAAAAAGAGATAAACCTACTTTAAACAAATGAGACATCAAAAAGTGACGGTGGTCCCCGGACTAAATGATTCATCCAGCCTATAGTCCAGATATTGCACCAACAGATTATTATCTGTTTTGGTGTCTGCAAAATTATTTAAGTGGCAAAAAATGATCAACATCAACAATGTCAACACTGTCCTAGATAACTTCTTTGGAACACAGCAAACGAATTGTTATAAAACAGGCATTGGATAGTTAGTAGAAAGATGGCGAAATGTTCCAGGAAAAGAGGGGAAATCTATAAAAGATTAATGGAGTCAGTTACCCTTTTGTATTTCTCCTTTTACAAACATGAAAGAAAACTCGCATTACTTATGGGATAACCTGTTAATATGCTTTGTATACACGAATAGCAAAATTTTTCTTAATGTTTGTTATTTTACTCGTTGAATTGTTTACATTTTGCCATTATTTCAATGAGGTGAACCCAACGAAAAGATCATAATCAGTCATCGGTTTCAACGAAGTTGTATATATGTATAGACTAAATATAGCAAATCGAAAAATATTTGACTTATATGCGCTGTAGCGTACTTAGCGGGCTCGCGTTAGTCGGCGGTAAATGTGACTAAAAGTAAATCTCGCTGGGAAACAGTAAACTGCGCATGTTAACAGTAAAAACAGTAAAAAGTTGATAACAAAGATTATAAAAGAAATCTGGTTGTAAAATTCTTAGGTTAGGGTGAGCACGAGGAGGCTGGTGAGGTTAGGATCGGCGATGAGCCACACAGACACTGTTTTGCACAAAAGAATGTGATGTCTTTATTTTAAAAAACGTGTGCCAACGTATGGTCGTTGTGCCCACGTGAAAACAAAGGGTTGAGCCCCCGTACACTCTATCGTACAATATTCCACCGGTTCTCCGCCTGGACGCGTGAACACGCACACCGCGAATCCACAAAACAATTGTTATTGTACACGCGAGATGTGTCGCGAACTCCGCGTTGAGTCTGATAACTATGAGAGAGTGATTTGCACACTGAATCTGCTTGATGAGCACGCTTTTATGCAATGAACAAAATACGTATTACGTTGCGCACGGTTGTGAACAGAGTGATAGGAAGATGGATGCGCATTTCCGCCGCGGCGTCTTCTCGAACATTCTAGAGCGTCGATCGACAAGACGGACGCTGATTGGTTGTTCGATCGCGGATCGACCGCGACTTCCGCTGCCCAGGAGGTGCTGCGGTGATCGAGAGTGCGGCGGCGCAGAGAACTATTCATTCCCAAACACTGGTTTATTTAGAATGATAAGGTATATTTTCGGGCCAATTGTCTAAAGTCGTGTTCAGATACATTGGCCGATGGATTCGAGTAGAAACCAGCCACCACCACCTGATGATCGTGGATTGACAGTTGGAGTTGCCGGGCCCCCGAAGGGTATGGTGGGGTAATGGGAACCCTGCTCGGCTCCGCCTGAACTAGGGCTGTTCGGGTCCTGGAATAAAGCGAGCCGAGCCCGGGCAGCCGAAGAATCCGGGCAGCTCGAATTTGTTTAGGGCGGCTTAAAATATACGGGTAGTCCGAATCGTTTCGGGCCATTTGGAAGAACCGGGTAGCCCAAATTGTTTCAGGCGGCTCGGTAGAAGAGGTTAGCGCGAATTGTTTCGGGTGACTCGGAAAATCCGAGCGCCTCGACTGTCGAACGGATCGAACCACATTCGATTACATCTGAGCGTCACTGGTTCTCGAGAGGTGAGCGGCGTCCCCTCGAGTATAGGATAGCTGGGGATTCGTTGTGTGGAGTAAAGGATTTAAATCCAAGCTTTTAAACTTAACAATGGCTATTTATTCGATAACACTTAATTTTAATAACAATAATTAATTAATATTACTTACACCTACGATTATATATATATTATATTTTTGGTTTTTTTGTATTTAATATGTTAATTTATACTAAGTGGTTATATAGAGATATGTTGCAGTGCACGGCCGCTACCGTCTCCGGGGCGAGCTCGTTACTCTTGGCAGAGTTTTACTCTTACACTGATTCGTATATTGCAGTGTACGGCCGCTACCGTCTCCGGGGCGAGCTCCTACTCTTGGCAATACTAGCTGTAAGAACGGCCGCTATTGTTTCCGGGGGAGCTTGTTACTCTTAGCTATGTCTGCTGCTAGAAAGGCCGCTACCGTTTCCGGGGCGAGCGCATTTCTGTTGGCAGAACTTTCGAATGACCCGCTGGGCTGCGTACGCCTCCTTTTATACCCGAGAATTGGCGGGCTGGCGCATGCGCAGTGAGTCGGTATTCATTCTTTCGCATTTTACTCGTTTAATGCATATTATTTTGATTTGCGCTTTCGTTAGTACTTATAATTAATTATTTCTAATGTTCATATAATATTTATCTCCTTAATATTCGTTTAGATCATAAATTATGTATAAAAGAATTTACAATATTTCCGCGCGGTAACGTGGATCGGTTCTACTTTACCGACGGTCGGTATTTAGCCGTTCGAGTCCTCGTGGGACGTTACACCCGTTTGAACATCATCAAAATATATTATCAAAGGGAGAGCAATACCATCTTCATGAAACTCTTCTAGTTGTTTTTTCCATAAACTTCCCTGAACAAAATTAAATAACATGCGTTCTTCTGATTTCAAAGAATTCATGTGACATAGTGGCTTCAAATAAACCGCCTGAACGAAATGTCCTTCCAGTTTGGGAGGATTGACTTCGTTCGTGATAGTTTAGGAAAATGGATGCTTCGGAATTTTGAATTTGGTTCGACACGTTGTGACGTCCCACTAATTTTCGCGCGGTTATAATTAGAATCTTCCCCAAAAACCCTCTTACCTCGAGACTACGTCTCAACTCTGCTCAACTACCCACCAAATCAACGCCACCCTTGCCCCTCCAATCAAACCACGCAAAATCCATCCAATAGGTTGAGTACCCCTTTTCGGAAGGCCCAAATAAGAACCCCTAACGATCTATTGCGACGCAGATCTCGCGCATGAGTCATCACCACGTTTGAATTATATAACGCATATTTTGCACCTGAGTCATGGTGCATACCGCGCATACCCCTCAGTCCTAAACATTGTATAAATACAAGGGCCCCAGAGGCCGTAGCCCTCTTTCTACGGAAACTCTTGTACGTAAACCTCTTCGACGGAAACACTTCCACGAAGGACTACCGTAATTATCAATCGCGCATATTTTAACAAACAGTCTTAGATTCAGTTCGACTTATATACGACATCAATCGTAAGCGGCTATAATTACCTATTTCATTAGTGCATATCATCTCCATTCACATTATTCTTTATTTCTTTCGCCTTGCATATATTTCCTTTATTGCTTATGCTTACTGTATTTTATATCATTATCTATTACTTACTCTTTCATATTTCACGTCCATACATACATTGCTATTGCTAACTGTTTACGTATACAGGGTGTCCCAAAAATGCTGCGGTTCCTTAAAGGGGGTGATTCGGGGGGTGATTGCAAACAACTTTTTCCTTTGCGAAAATGCCCTCCGAGGTTTCGTTAACGAGATATTAATAAAAAGCACCGACCAATCAGAGCGCGAGCCTTCCGCTGGAGGTCCCGCGCTAGCGTGGCCGCGCGCCGGGCCGCGCTGCGACTACGAACAAGCAAGGCGGCATGCATCGAAGGAAATTGCGTAGAATGGCAAATGAAAAAGACGTAACAAAAAATCCAACCTTTTGCCATGGTTTGTTTGCCATTTAAAGTGAATAATGAATAAAGGATAAATGGATGAAAATCACGTGTAACGTAAAAAGACGAATACACCTTTTTTTTAGAAGATTCGAAAATAATAATATTTGAAGTGGGAGGATAAGGAATACGTAAAATTCCTTGTGTTAATAACATATCCACGAAAAGGTAATGTAACAGGAAATTTACGAAAAGTGATCGTAGTTCGTTATTGTGATAAAAATCCGTAATTCAATAACGGCCAGCACGCACTGTTGCTGATAACGAATAAGTCTGTTTAAAAAGCCCGAATAAATATTTTCGTACGAGAATTTTGAGAATTATCGCTGGAAATAAGTCATAGCTTGCGTTAAATTTAAAAATGAATGATCACCATTAAAGGAACTAAAACTCACCCTTGTAGAAAATTCACCTGCAACTTGAAAACTTGTGTCACTGGGTCACTGAACCGATCCTGGTCATCGATGGACGAGCCCAGTGCACAGCTGATCCCAGGTATACGACACTACCCAAAGTTAAGGGTCGCAATGTCAGGTGCGTCCAGGTCAACGTACCGAATATTCACTTCACGGCACGGCTACTAACACTGATCACTTAATTTACTTTTCATGGAACGTGTTGTTGCTACGTTATAAAAATTGGTGGAAATGAATTTTTACTTGGCGTTCGGAGCCGTGGGTAATTTCCGCGCACATTCTCACGCTGCAGCACTTGCGTCCTCGTTGTTCGGAGGGTACACACAGAACATCGCGTAATACTCTCGAGCAGAGAACATTTGTCTGCGACGCGATTGCTGACTGCTGACTGACAAGATTTTTTCCAAGCGACTTCTTCTACCCCCAAATAGTTTCTCTCGTTCCATTATGAGTTGACCCCCACCAGGCCAAGAGGCTTCAGGTAAAAAGAAGCCAGCACATTTTCGGAACACACATGTTTTGCAGAAGTGCAACGAAAACTTTCACAAAAGCCCGCGCTCCGTCCTTCTACTGCCATTGTACCCATTGCTTCGAGATAGAAAACAGACACCACGTGTATCGGTTCGAAAGGGTCCGAAGGGAAGAGACGCAGAAAGTCTTCGAGTTGCTATAAAGAAGAAAATGCATACCATTCCTGTTTCCCCTTTCTAACACCCTGAGTTCGCGTCTGCTACGAGGCGGAACCAAGTAAGTCATAAATTATCCGAAACTGTAGGAAACCGTTCTCTACCGCCGACTTGCGGGACAATACGGTCATAAACCGCGACCCTGGCGAAATGCTCTGGCTGATCAGCCTGATTAATTTTGGAGAACTAGAAATTACAGAGTATTATCCAGCATCAATACGTCTCGCGGAGAGACACAGGAAAAGAAGGGATAGTCCGCTGACTGCGCGTAGTCCCGCCTGCTTCGTCCTACCCTCAAATTAAAGACGGATCCCTTATCTCTCGAGTGTTAACACGCGCTCGAATTTCAAAACAAAAGCAGGCGTCGACGTATTCCTTGCGAGAGAAGGTGGGCTTGAAGTCCGATTGGCATGCATTTTCTTCTTTATAGCAACTCGAAGACTTTCTGCGTCTCTTCCCTTCGGACCCTTTCGAACCGATACACGTGGTGTCTGTTTTCTATCTCGAAGCAATGGGTACAATGGCAGTAGAAGGACGGAGCGCGGGCTTTTGTGAAAGTTTTCGTTGCACTTCTGCAAAACATGTGTGTTCCGAAAATGTGCTGGCTTCTTTTTACCTGAAGCCTCTTGGCCTGGTGGGGGTCAACTCATAATGGAACGAGAGAAACTATTTGGGGGTAGAAGAAGTCGCTTGGAAAAAATCTTGTCAGTCAGCAGTCAGCAATCGCGTCGCAGACAAATGTTCTCTGCTCGAGAGTATTACGCGATGTTCTGTGTGTACCCTCCGAACAACGAGGACGCAAGTGCTGCAGCGTGAGAATGTGCGCGGAAATTACCCACGGCTCCGAACGCCAAGTAAAAATTCATTTCCACCAATTTTTATAACGTAGCAACAACACGTTCCATGAAAAGTAAATTAAGTGATCAGTGTTAGTAGCCGTGCCGTGAAGTGAATATTCGGTACGTTGACCTGGACGCACCTGACATTGCGACCCTTAACTTTGGGTAGTGTCGTATACCTGGGATCAGCTGTGCACTGGGCTCGTCCATCGATGACCAGGATCGGTTCAGTGACCCAGTGACACAAGTTTTCAAGTTGCAGGTGAATTTTCTACAAGGGTGAGTTTTAGTTCCTTTAATGGTGATCATTCATTTTTAAATTTAACGCAAGCTATGACTTATTTCCAGCGATAATTCTCAAAATTCTCGTACGAAAATATTTATTCGGGCTTTTTAAACAGACTTATTCGTTATCAGCAACAGTGCGTGCTGGCCGTTATTGAATTACGGATTTTTATCACAATAACGAACTACGATCACTTTTCGTTAATTTCCTGTTACATTACCTTTTCGTGGATATGTTATTAACACAAGGAATTTTACGTATTCCTTATCCTCCCACTTCAAATATTATTATTTTCGAATCTTCTAAAAAAAAGGTGTATTCGTCTTTTTACGTTACACGTGATTTTCATCCATTTATCCTTTATTCATTATTCACTTTAAATGGCAAACAAACCATGGCAAAAGGTTGGATTTTTTGTTACGTCTTTTTCATTTGCCATTCTACGCAATTTCCTTCGATGCATGCCGCCTTGCTTGTTCGTAGTCGCAGCGCGGCCCGGCGCGCGGCCACGCTAGCGCGGGACCTCCAGCGGAAGGCTCGCGCTCTGATTGGTCGGTGCTTTTTATTAATATCTCGTTAACGAAACCTCGGAGGGCATTTTCGCAAAGGAAAAAGTTGTTTGCAATCACCCCCCGAATCACCCCCTTTAAGGAACCGCAGCATTTTTGGGACACCCTGTATACGTGTTTATGTGCAAATGCTTAATGTCTAACGCATTATTATAAATCTCTATCGCTATCGCACTAACAGCGCATGGCATATTATTGGGCGTTAAATTAAATAAACGCTCTTGTCTTAAAATAACGAATCAAATTATTGCATCGATCCTTCGGCTACGGAAACTCCAAATCACAACAAGCTGGTGCTACAGCTGATCGCGGTTCGCGAACGTCGGGGTTTCTTCTAGTGTTTGCGAGGCTTACTTTCGTATATGTAGCTCTTGTACGCCCATATGGCTAGACGTATTTCGCGGAATATTACGGTCTGCTTTTTATATTAATGCAGCAGTAAATCCAATTACTAAGCCTAAATACACACCACGGGTGTTCTAACAAGTCTCGCCCAGGTGCGCGATTTCTGCTTAAACCTTCCCTGGTCGCTCAGTGCTACGAAGCTGGCCTTCGCCCCTGAAATTCCCTCTAACCCTCAGTGCTACGAAGCTGGCCTTCGCGCCTGAATTCCTAAACCCCATATGTCATTGTCCCAGACACCGCCACCCGGGACGTGACATAAATTTGGTGACAGTGGTGGAATATTCGTCTTCCGTTGACAGAAAATAGGTTCTCTGTACAGACGGTACCCACAATATGCCGCAGATTACAGAACGTTTCGGCATATTTGAATTCGCTGATCTGCGTTTCTGGGGGCATAGCAATGCCCACGAAAGGCGACGATATTTGCCTACGTTGCTTCGATTTGGAGCCAATAGAGGTAGTAGAACTATATCAGATTCATTACTACGAACCGACCTATATATTCCCTAATTGCCCTCGGTGCAATAATATATTACTCCAAACGCGTCCCATAATCAGGTGCAACGTGTGCACAGAACAGTGCCTCCTCTCAAGGGAAGTTACAGTCAATTTAATAATTTTCCCCAGGGATAGAACATCCTGATTTAAAAAAAAAAAAAAACGGCTGCCGGACGCCGAAAATATTAAATCAATTCTAACACCATTTAGGAAAGGTAGAGACGGACAAATTAACCATGTCCGTGTACGGCGAAACCGATGACTCTTGCGTAATAGACCAAGACGAGGGCCTTTCCACTAGTGCTGTAGAGGCCGCGACCGCCGAATTAATGGAGCGAGTACAAATGTTACGGCAAAAGCAAGCGGAAATCGTGAGCTTGCATCAGAAATACGTCGCGAACCCAAAGGTCAATACGCGTTCGGACGTAGCCACCGGCTCGGATGGCCCCGCGTTAGAAGGTCTCTCCGGTCAGAATCAAGCCATCCGCGAAATGATGGAAAAACTCCTTGCACCCACGCCAATGGCAAACAATTTTGCCACATCAGGTTCCTCTCGCTTTGATAGGACACCACTGATAGAACACAGTTACATTCCGGACCAAGGTCCATCCCCCCAGATCAAATTGAAAGACGCCGCAGAAACGGTTCCAAAGTTTAACGGTCACAATATATCCGTTCTGCAATTCGCTAGAGCCTGCAATAGGGCAAAGGCTCTGGTTCCCTCGCAAGCCCAGCTAGCGAGGTTGTTGCGAAATAAGCTGCAAGACCACGCATACTTGGCCGTTGAGGATCGGGTCTTTGACTCCGTAAACGAACTAATCAAACAACTTAAACGTACCTTTTCCCCTGCTAAAATGTCGGACCACTCTCGTGGGAAAGGAACCAACGAGCACATATTGGAGTACATTTCGCGCTTAAAGGACCTCCGATTCGCCATTTTAGAAGAGGATAGGGAATATTACCGTGACTTCGCACGACAGCATCCTCAGGACCTAGACCGTCTAACCTTAGACTCATTCGTCGATGGCCTTCCGCCCTACATAAGGATGAGATTACAGCAGCACCATTTCGAAATTCTCGACGAAGCGTTCGACCAGGCCATCCTCGTAGATAAGAAGATCGACAGGGACCGTCTTCGATTCTCAGAGCAGAAGACCCCCAGATTAGCCTGCCAACGTTGCGACAAGACAGGTCATGATGCACGCTCCTGTCGAGGCAAGCAAGACCCGGCCACTCAACCTCCCGAGAGGTACCCACCAAACCGCGGTGCGAAATACGGGCATCAAGCACCCAAACCTCTACTCCCCTACTGGGATAAAAACCGGCTTCCACCTCCTAGACCAACGGAGATACGCATCTGCGGATACTGCAAGAAGCCCGGACACCTGATCTCAGAATGCAGGAAACACATGTTCAACAATAACGACAGACACCCAGGAATCTTTCGAGAAAGAGATTCGGAACACGCCCCGCCCCCACGGACAACTATGGATGCGTACCGTGGAACGGGCCAAGCGGGAACGCGTCCAATCATGATGCAAGCCGGAACAGAAACACCGCCACTAGCATCGCCACCGCACAACTAAATACTGATGGTAAGGTCCCATCCGTGATAATTCACTCTTCAGACTTCGGGAAAATACCCGAATTAATGATCGATACCGGCTCTGAGGTAAACTTGCTAAAGGTCCAGGCCGTAAAGCGATTCCAAGACATCGATCCGGAGAAACAAGTGTTACTCTGAGGCATCTCAAAGGACCCAGTCTCCACCCTTGGAACCATCAAAATAACCCTTTTAGGCAACGATGTCACGTTCCACGTAGTTGAAGACGACTTCCCAACCAAAACTCATGGAATACTAGGTTCAGAATTCCTAATGGAAAGGAACGTATCAATAAACTACCTCGAGAAACGTTTAGAATTTCACGGAATTTCAATCCCGTTCGTAGACAGGAGCCCAGTCGTGCTAACCGCAGGGTCCAAATCCACCTTCTTCGTGCACATATCTAATCCAAATATAGAGGAAGGATATTTGCCCCGACTAAACTTAGGCACAGGAATTCGCGCTGGTAACGTGCTTGTCCGTAACCAGGACGGCAAGGCGTATCTGCAGATAATAAACTCCAATGAGATAGACACAACAGTCAGAATACCCACCATTGAATTAGAGGAATTCGACAGAGTTATCCCGGAAACCAAACCAGCACGACCCAAAGAGACTATGACGCCGACAAGTATCACCCCCATCCCCGACCTAATAAAAAACAAGTCCCTCCTAGCCCAAGATCCGTCGATCCGCTACGTCGAGGCACCCCCGAAGGTGCACTCACTCTCATCCCCTGCGCACTACGCTAAATCAACCTTTGCCCAATATTCCCCTGAGTCTCTTGCAGGTACGCCTGCAACGGAAATACCGGAGAGTTCTACGGAGACCCCTTCAAGGGCGGAACAAATACTTCAGTTAATCTCAACGGAACATATGAATCCGGAAGAAAAGAACCATGTCCAGGAAATTATAAGAGATTATCAAGACCTTTTCCATCTACCAGACGAGAAATTAGGTCATACTAACGCCATCCAACATGGGATTCAGACGACGGATCCAGCACCTGTCAACACGAAACAATATCGGTTCCCTCCAGCACACAAGAAGGAAATCGACAAGCAAGTACGCAAGCTACTGGAAAACGAAATTATAAAACCATCATTGTCGCCCTACAACTCACCCATCTGGATCGTGTTCAAGAAGCCAGGACCCGATAGGCAACCCCTGTGGCGAATGGTAATTGACTTTAGGAACCTCAATAAAAAGACCGTTCCCGATGTGTACCCACTTCCAAATATCAATGAGATATTGGACCAATTAGGAGGAGTCAAATACTTTTCCCTGTTTGACCTCGCTTCGGGGTTCCACCAAATACCAATGAAGCCGGAAGATGCACCTAAGACAGCATTCTCTACACCTCATGGACACTACGAGTGTTCGGTATAGGTTAGGAGAAGGAAAAAAGACTGGCCGCAAACTCGGCCTTGTGTAAATAGCACAGTTCCTTCCCTCCTAATGTACTTGCGTACTAGCTTTATTTATTCGTTTGATCTTGGGCCACAAACGGTTCACACTAGGTAATAATCAAACTCCGCACTTGCGGAGACTGTAAGCGTACAATATGGTTAACGTACTAGTTACGAAAGACGCGTGGTCGCCGGCGTCGTCTTGTTCGCCGCCTTTGTCCAACCGCCACCAGAGGCGCTGGGAGTAATCTGAACAACGAGTTTGTAAGAATGCCATTCGGGCTTTGTAATGCACCAGCCACCTTCTAACGTTTAATGGGCCACACCCTTACAGGGCTCCAGGGCACGGAAATGTTCGTCTACTTGGATGATATAGTCCTCTACGCAAGTTCCCTCACAGAACATTTAAACAAATTTAAAAGGCTCACTCACCGCCTACGAGAGGCGAAGCTGAAACTCCAACTATCCAAATGTAAGTTCCTGCACAAGGAAGTTGCATACCTGGGACACATAATCACCGAGGAGGGCGTGAAACCGGACCAACAGAAAATCCAAGCCGTTCGGAACTACCCAGCACCTCGTACACCAAAAGGAATTAAGGAATTCCTTGGGTTAACCGGATATTACAGAAGGTTTATCCCGGAATTTTCTAGACTGGCTCGCCCATTGACCACACTATTGAAAAAGGACACACCATTTGACTGGGGACCGTCCCAGCAAACCGCTTGTGATCACCTAAAAATAGCATTACAGAAGGAACCAATCCTGCAATACCCGAATTTTGAACTAGAATTCCACGGTAACTACAGATGGCTCCGAATATGCTATAGGAGGAATATTAAGTCACGCGGTCGCTGGAAAAGAGTTACCGATTGCTTACGCCTCCCGTCTCCTGAACAAAGCGGAAATCAATTATGCGACCATAGAAAAATAACTCTTAGCAATTGTTTACTGTGTAAAATACTTCCGACCTTACCTTTATGGAAGGAAGTTTATATTATATACCGACCACCAACCCTTGATTTGGCGACACAAGGTGAAGGATCCAACATTGCGCCTCGTTAGGTGGCGACTAAAATTGACGGAATATGAATACGAAATCCGCTACCAACCGGGGAAGAGCAACAAACTTGCCGACGCCTTATCCCGTAATCCCCCTGCAGTGGAAACATGTCCCACACGACCACGTGAGGTAAACGACGAAGACTGGGTGGATCAGCTCCCGCGTAAGAGGGGCCCCGGGAGGCCCTGGATCACTAAAGAACCGACACCCACTACTAAAACCCGCATAAGAGCGAAACCTAGTAGGGTACAGCCGCATCGAAAGGTGCGCCAAAAAGCACCACCCACAATAGGGCCACCAGACCTCCCTCCGGAAAACCTACCAGAACTTATGAGTAGCCAAGAAGAGGAGGACCAAGAAGAAGAGGGGGAACAGTCACACACCCCCTATACAGTCATTTCACCCCCGCGACCGCTAACGCCGCAGGAACAGGATGACTCCGATCCAGACTCCAAGGTGGAGTCCGACATGTCAAACGAATCAACTTCGGACTAAGAAAATTCAATAATCGAGCTGGACGATTCCCTTGATGTGGCATACGAGGCAAACCCTGATAGAGACATCAGAATAGTGCCATTAATCAGTCGCGACCCACTGTCCCTACGCAAGGAAACGCTAGTCTTCTTCCTGAGTGCCGATGGGAAAACTTGCGATGACGGAGCCAAGCATCTACAAGAAGTGGGGATACTGACGATAACAGGCGACCTCACACTGGGCAGAGCTCACGTAACATATAATAGAGGACAAATCCTCATCGGGCTAATAATTAAGAAAACACAGGGTACGCCCTTAACCACGTCAACGTGGGGCGAAGCCCTTTCCTCTCTTAGAGACGTGGTACGCGAGCTTATAATACACTCGTTCAGCATAGCCAAAACGACCAACATTGACCAACTAAGCTGGCAAGACATCATTGCGGATGTCCTTGAAAGCATCAACGAAGAGGAAATCAGCGTCACCATCTGTTTACAACTAGTCCGAATCCCCGAAGAATCGGAAAGACTAAATATAATCACCGAAAATCATGCATCCGCACTTGCCGGGCACAAAGGAGTGACAAAGACCTTTAATCGAATTCGATACCACACACTTTTGGAAAGGTATGGAGAAGGCCGTGGAAAATTATATTCGGAATTGCGCGGACTGCCAACGGAAGAAACTCGTCCGTGTCAAAACCAGACAACCAATGATCATCACTGACACACCCGGACGCGCCTTTGATAAGATTGCATTGGACATAGTAGGACCATTGCCTACTACGAGAGCAGCCAACACCTACATACTAACCATGCAGGACTTACTGATAAAATACTTTGTGTGTGAGCCCCTTAAACAATCCACGTTAATAAAGGTTGCAGATGCATTTATCAAAAAATTCATCTGCCAATTCGGAGCTCCTAGAGCCATCCTCACTGACCAAGCAGCAAATTTTACTGGTAATTTCATGAAAGCTATTGCGCGGAAATTTAAAATCCAACAATTTCGAACCACAGCCTTTCACCCACAGACTAACGGCTCGTTAGAGCGATCGCACCTCGTTTTAACGGAGTATTTAAAAATGTTTATAAGTAACTATAGCGACTGGGACGAATGGACCGACTTGGCCGCGTTCTCATATAATACCAGCGTCCACGAAGGTACTGGTTACACCCCACACGAATTAGTATTCGGGAAAGTAGCTCCGGTACCCAGTCGGAATCCGGTACCCGAAGATTTCGAAAACGAAACGTATAACCATTACCTCTCAAAATTGAGTACGATGGTGCAGGAACTGCAAGCCGCGGCAGCAAAAAAGCTAGACCAATCAAAACTCCGGTATAAAAGTTATTACGATCGACACATACACGAAGAGACCTTCAAACCGGGCGACTTAGTCTTCGTCCTGATAGAACCGCGGAACGGAAAATTTGGCGACCAATACTCTGGTCCGCATACAATATTGGAGGCAATCCCTTCGCAGAATCTAAAGATCTCGTGGAAGGGAAAAACTAGAATCATGCACGTGTTACATCCCATCTGTGATCTAACATTGGGAAAGGCTGTGCCTTATAGAAAGAAGGATAAATTTGGTCATTTATAAATTACGAATCTATTTATTCAAAAGGAGATTCGTACATCTTAGACATTAACACTATTGAATAATTTGTCTAGATAATATTTTAGACGCGGATCATTTATTGGTATTTTGGACGTGTCCGGAGTAGTATAGTAAGGAGAGTTCTAACCCAGGTCCTCTGAGGGGAGCGCGGGGGAATGCGGTGGAGGGAAACCTGGGCGCGGGGATAGCGGGGAGTGGAAGACTGGTTGCGCGCGCATGAGCCACGGAGTGGGGGAAGCCGCAATCGTGGAGGAGATCAGTCCAGGCCGAGCCGCCGCGGAGACCTCTCCAGACCCGACCCGCCGCTGGAAAATTTTCAGAGGGTCATCCCCTCCCTCTAAAAAATTTCTGGGGCCGGGTCTTGTATGAAAAATCTTTTCAGACCCGATCCGGCCCCAGAAATTTTTTCCCTAAATATTTGTATAAACCAGATCCGCCGCCAGAATATTTTTTGCAAACCAATATGCGACGGAAATTCCCCCCAACACAGAGAAATAATTTTGAAACGTAGAATCTTAAAATTAGTTGGTGAGAGAAGGAGGAGGAAGACGGGTAAATAAAATGAAGAAATAATATGCGTTTATGATATATATTGTTACATATAAGAATAAATATAAATATAAATATAAATATAAATATAAAAGAAAAAATGAAAAGAAATAATAAAAAGAAAAATAGAAAAAATACAATATAAATATAAATATAAAAGTAATAAAAGAAAAAATAAAAATATAAAATACAATATAAAAATATAAAAGAATATAAAGAATATAAAATACAATATAGTAATAAAAATATAAAAGAAAAGAAAAATAATAAAATAAAAAACTATTCGAAAAAAAGGGGGGAGAAGGTGGAGAAGGTGGAGGCAGCGACAACCCGTCAAACCAATCGAGTGATGGTGACGGTGATGGCGGAGATGGCGGTGGTGGTGTCACCGGTGATGATTGGGATGGTGGTGACGGTGAGGGCGATGATGGTGACGGCTGCTGCGGCAATGGGGGCGACGATTGCAGCCTGCGCACATCAATCCAGGGGGGCGATGGCGGTGATGGAGGCCGCAGTCGTCGCCGCAGGGTCCCCAATTGCTGGTATGGCACCCATGGGCGGCGTAATGGTGAAGCCATTATGGGCCCAATCACGGGCCCTGACCGCCGCATGGGTCTTTCCACAAATCCGTCTTGGGGTATATCCCCCACCAGGATGCGCGCCATCAACGCCCTCATGGCAATCGGCATTGTTGGCTGCTGATCCTAGAACATATACACAAACGTCGATATAATATTAGCACATTAAACATATTAAACATAAAACACACAAAACAATGTAGTGTGTTACAATCACTTGTGGCGGCGATGACGGCGGCGTAGGTTCAAAGAGCAGTGGAGGTGACGCTGGTGGAGAAGGCGACGCTGGCGGAGAACCCCAATCGGGTGTCCAGGGGGGCGTTGGTGGTGGCGAACGCTAGAACATAAAAACCCACGATTTAATATTGACAAGACCGCCTGATTTGAGCTCGATTGATATCAAAGGTTAAACACAATAAATGTTAAAAATATTTTTATGTACATACCTCGGGGTCACACTCAGACGCAATTCTATCCAATCCCATAATGACGCAGTGGCACACTAAACTTTTAAAAACTCGACGACTGTTAGCTGTCGTAGTCCATGTAGCCCATGGATAGTAAAGAAAGATACATAATTCTTCATAGAATTCGGGAAATTCGTAGAACAACTGGATATCATTGGGCTAATAGAGACATGGGTTGAGGAAAAAGATTGGGAGCAACTAAAAGACAAGTTATCGAACAAATTTCGCTGGAAATTCCAGTTTGCAGAGAGAGATAGTGTCCCCTCAGTAATAAATCCTACTACAGGTAGGACTACAGTCACATCAAAGTTGAAGAGTGCAAGGCAGAATTTATGACTCTGCCTCTGTATTCCACCGCATCCATCATGATTCAACAAGACCCAATGAGCGTTGTGATAGCTGTCATAGGCTCAGGACGGAGTCAGAGGCCTCGTTCACACGAAGAGAGCGTCATCAAGTTCAAATTTCTTTTTTATAATGATATTTTTACAATGGAATTTTATAGTGGAATTTTATAATGTCCCTAGGGTAGAGTGTCGATCGAATCGGATATGATATACCGCTTGTCGTCGTATGGACTTAGAGCGATTTTGGATTCCGAAATGGTGTACACTTTGTGCAATTTAGACCGTATGCATGATTGTCTGCGAACCGTTTGGATCTCCTTTTGCAAACACTCCGCGTAGTCGTCGAAAGTTATCGTCCTGGCTATGATGTTGGTCTTGACACCCTTTGCCTTTTTCGTATCTATTTAACCGTCTACACGGAGTACATACATTTTCGCTCTAAGACCTACGAATTCTATTGTAGGGTTTTCCCGCAATGAAATTCAGGAGTAGTAATACGTCACTCAGTTCTTATATAAGGTAGAAAAGATATATATTGTTACATATAAATATACTCAGGTACAATAGTTAATATACTCGAGCTAATTTTAGAAGGAACTAATTTCGCGCATGTTGAATGAGCTATTCGACTGTCGCGAGGTCTCTGTTCCCCCACTTTACCACCCAGGCTTCCCCCTCTCCTTGCACCATTCCGATTCTCTTTCACATACCGGGTAACCAAATAAAATGTGTATTCTACTAAACTCGTGCCATATTAAGATTTTATTTATTAGTAGTATTATATTGAAATGTTTACGGTATTAATATTATGAAATATAACAACAAAGTATAACATGTAACAATAAAATTTATTATACAAAACATTGGTATATATTTATAAAAAATTGGTATATATTTATAAAACAATTGTATATATTTATAAAACTCTGGGCAAAGGAAGATTATCATAAATATTTATAATGACAAGAAAGCTCAATTTCCGGATATGATGTATGCAGAAATGATGAAATTAGTGGGAAATACTTGCGGCGTGGGATATCGTACCGTAGTCGACAGTGTAAAAGAATTCAAAAGGACGGGGACCGTGACATCACCTTCGAGGAAACGGATAAGGCCCGATGTAATGCAGAAGATGTCGGAAGAGGAAATTGGAGCAATAAGGAAGCATGTGCACGCGTTTTGGGAACGAAGAGAACTACCAACAGTTCCGAAACATTTGGCGGTGATACAAAGGGACGAAAATTTACCACTTATATCACGGTGTACGTTACAACGTCTTATGAAGAAAATGAACTTCAAGTACGTACATAGAAAACGCAATAGTGCCCTTATCGAGCGGGAAGATATAATTCGTTGGCGCCGGACGTACATCACCAAAATTCGAGAATTCAGGGCGGCGGGAAGACCCATTTATTATTTGGACGAGACATGGGTAAATGCGGGCGACACACGGAAGCGAGTGTGGGTGGACAACACCATAGCTTCGGCATCGAACGCCACAGAAAGGGGCCTGACGATTGGTCCACCTACTCCGACTGCGAAAGGAAAGCGCCTCATCGTACTCCATATTGGATCGGAGGATGGTTTCGTCGAAAATGGCTTGCTATGTTTTGAATCGAAGACCAAGAGCGCTGATTACCACGACGATATGAATGCGAAACACTTTTTCGATTGGTTTAAGCGCACTATACCAAATTTAAAACCAAACGCCGTTATCGTGATGGATAACGCGCCGTACCACTCTGCGAAACAGGAGCGCTGTCCCGTAACGAGCTGGAACAAACCGCAAATAAGAGAGTGGCTTACCAGCAAGGGAATACAAATGCCAGATACCGCACTGAAGTGGCAGTTATTGAACGTAGTTCGCAGAATTAAGCCCAATTATGATAAATATGTGATCGATGAGTTCGCAAAAGCAACGGGAAGAACTATTCTCCGACTACCGCCTTACCATTGCGACTTAAATCCAATAGAGCTCGCGTGGGCGGTAGTAAAAGGCCACGTAAAAGCCAATAACAAGACTTTCCACCTTGCCGATGTAAAGCAATTATTGATACAAGGGGTGGAAAAGGCAACACCCGAAATGTTTGACCAGCTAATCGACGATATGCGGGATAAAGCGCAGCATCCTTCACTCGATGAAAGTGACCCAGACCACGAAGGTGCGCATTCGGGATTGGCGCCGGATCCGGATTCAGATTGAGACATCTACAAGAATAAATAAAAATCACATTAATTCCAGATTCAATGTCCTATTAGCACACCTAGTTCAAAGATACCATACTTCTCTGGTTGATCCGGGAACTCTGAGTGGTCCTTCCTCAAAAAAGTTTCTGAAAGGAGTACAGAAGTACATAAATATATATACATAAGAAAGATAGATTGAACGATTAGATTGTTGACATGAAATGCAGCTTACCAGACTACTGTGCAGTTTCTTCCTTGATATCTCAATCTGAATCCGACTCCAATTCCAAATTCGCATCTGGATCGAATTCTGCATGGGCATCTTCGCCGTGGTCTGGGTCGTCTTCATCGAATGAAGAATCATCCGCGTTATCCTGCATATCGTCGATTATTTGGTCCAGTTCGTATAATTTATCCTCCACCTTTGTTGTGTGGCGGATAAAATTTACCCACATTTCGGGTGTTGCCTTTTCCACCCCTTGTATCAATAATTGCTTTACATCGGCAAGGTGGAAAGTCTTGTTATTGGCTTTTACGTGGCCTTTTACTACCGCCCACGCGTGCTCTATTGGATTTAAGTCGCAATGGTAAGGCGGTAGTCGGAGAATAGTTCTTCCCGTTGTTTTTGCGAACTCATCGATCACATATTTATCATAATTGGGCTTAATTCTGCGAACTTCGTCCAATAACTGCCACTTCAGTGCGGTATCTGGCATTTGTATTCCCTTGCTGGTAAACCACTCTCTTATCTGCGGTTTGTTCCAGCTCGTTACGGGACAGCCCTCCTGTTTCGCAGAGTGGTACGGCGCGTTATCCATCACGATAACGGCGTTTGGTTTTAAATTTGGTATAGTGCGCTTAAACCAACCGAAAAAGTGTTTCGCATTCATATCGTCGTGGTAATCAGCGCTCTTGGTCTTCGATTCAAAACATAGCAAGCCATTTTCGACGAAACCATCCTCCGATCCAATATGGAGTACGATGAGGCGCTTTCCTTTCGCAGTCGGAGTAGGTGGACCAATCGTCAGGCCCCTTTCTGTGGCGTTCGATGCCGAAGCTATGGTGTTGTCCACCCACACTCGCTTCCGTGTGTCGCCCGCATTTACCCATGTCTCGTCCAAGTAATAAATGGGTCTTCCCGCCGCTCTGAATTCTCGAATTTTGGTGATGTACGTCCGGCGCCAACGAATTATATCTTCCCGCTCGATAAGGGCACTATTGCGTTTTCTATGTACGTACTTGAAGTTCATTTTCTTCATAAGATTTTGTAACGTACACCGTGATATAAGTGGTAAATTTTCGTCCCTTTGTATCACCGCCAAAAGTTTCGGAACTTTTGGTAGTTCTCTTCGTTCCCAAAACGTGTGCACATGCTTCCTTATTGCTCCAATTTCCTCTTCCGACATCTTCTGCATTACATCGGGTCTTATCCGTTTCCTCGAAGGTGATGTCACAGTCCCCGTCCTTTTGAATTCTTTTACACTGTCGACGAGGGTACGATATCCCACGCCGCAAGTATTTCCCACTAATTTCATCATTTCTGCATACTTCATATCCGGAAATTGAGCTTTCTTCTCATTAAAAATATTGACGATAATCTTCCTTTGTCCAGAGGTAACTATCTGTAAGAGAAACGTTTCCCATTAAATTGACGTATACATTTTTCAGGCCTTTCAGGTTAATATTTATCTTTATATATAATATATCAGTTGTTTATAATACTTCCTTATCATATTTCAGTTGCTAATAATATTTCAGTTACTTATAATATTTCAGTTGCTTACCTTTCCTTTTTTATTTTTTTGAACAGAATTCATTTTCATCCATAATTGTGTATAACATTTTCTAATTTTTTTGACACATTCAAGAAAAAGTCGAAACACGCGGTATATACGAAAGTGGCGCCACGCCAATGCTTTCGGCGCAGAACGGATGCGCAGCCGAAAGACCATTGGTGGTGGCATAGCCAATGAGCGCCAACATGCGCAGAACCGATCTAAACTCGTCGTTCGTCAAGTTACTTCTTAAATTAGCTCGAGTATAGTAGTGAAACGATATGCTTGGCACGAAGAAAGCGTTCTACCGACTACCGGAAGTGTGGCAGCGGCACACGGCACAAGCGGCCGGTAGGGGACCCCAGCGTCTCCGTGTATCGGGAGGAGGCGCGGGAGCTACGAACTCCAACAAATTCGGTCATTATCGCCCTGTTATTTTCATCCTTCATCAACCCTAGAACCTTCTTATTTAAGGGGGGAGCCTGCTTTATAAAGTCCAAAAAATAGATTTTTTCTTCATTGCCTAAATCGATAGATAAACTATCCAAGAATGTATTCACAAAGTTACAGCGGCCAATTCGAAGTATTTTTAAAGATACAGAACCGAGAGCAGGTAAGCGGCGAGCATATGTGCGAGCGCTCGGCCGGACACAGACGCGTGCTTCACCCTTTGACGCGTCCCCATTCGTCGATCATTACTTTTAAAGACAATCGAAATGGCAGAGTTGTGCAGTGTAATAGTACAGAATAGTCGTAGAGCAGAGTGAGTTAGAAATTTTATAAGTTGAACGCAGAGAATTGTAGCGATCGACCGCGAGCGAAAACTTTAAAGCGCGATTTCTCCAGTTTTCAGTTTTACGATTCTTTAAAATTGGCGGGTGTGATAGCAAAAAACTATGCGGCCTATTGAATTGAAACAAAGCTTATGCTCTTCAGTATTAAATTATTTTCTATGTGAACTAAAAAGATTGTTAAAACATTATTTTTAAATCATTTTTATAGCACGTTAAAGTCAAATGTTGTCTTTAAAAAATAGACATTCTTCTTCTCAAACTAAAAAAATTTATGATTTCGCGTTTTTTTCTGCTTTTTCATAGTTCACCCAGAAGAAAAATATATGAGCATTAAAAACCATTTTGATTTTTTCATTCAGACAAGAATTACAACCAGAATCCTTCCCGCCAATTGGAGACTGCAGTGGCAAAGCACTCCGAGAATCGGTTGATGAATCTGCCATATTCTATAATTTTATGAGAAAAAACATTTTTGTACTCATCGAATATATGTTTAAATATACCTAAAAGTTTACGAAGATCAATTGTTCCTTTCCCTTTCAAAAAAATTCGCGAAAAAATAATTTTTTTGGACTTTGTAAAGCAGGACACTCCTTTAAGCGCGGCATATTATATGTACTGTCGATGGGATAATCGCTTGTGTCGAATCTATCGATATTGCGTTTCATGATCTCGTAGATATCTTCGCATTGAATGTGATAAATGAGGCTGTCTGCGTCTGTGTATAGAATTTTACAATTTTGTCCATGCAGGGGAGACATGTACTCATGATGAAATTCATACAAACAAATTTTTTATATATCCAGAATGCACATACCCACATATATCGGTTTGTTGAATTTCACCTCGAGTTTTCGCAATTCAACAGCTATTAAATTTTCTGAAATAACACTTCTGCTGTGAAAATTCGGTTTCGCGATCATTGCCTCCGCGCCAAATCGTCCATCCCAATGTGTTAAAAGTTTTACATCCATATGGTTTCGTACATTTTCCATAGTTTAACGCGTTGTTCATCAATTTATATAAATTTTTTTCAAAATCGTTTGTCGCGCCTGTTCTGAACCGCGTATTTAGTTCGATGTAATCGCGGAGCCAGGGAGATTGAGCGAATTGAAGCACGCGGTGTATCTTTGTAATATGAAGACCATGAATCATGCACTGCTGCAGGTTGCGATAATGGATAACATAACGCTGCTTATCATATAATGTTGCGAGTAACTTGTCCTGTCTGCTGCCAGGTGGTTTGGCACGCGTCGGACAGAACGGTAGATCTGCATGAGCATCGTGCAGTCGTCGCGGATATTCCAGATCTACCTCGAGAATGTATCCTGTGGGCGAATCGATAGCGATCGAAGACACATCAAAATTTGCAACATCTTCGACCCATTGAAATTTGGCATATGGCAGGGGCTGACACATTGCCCATCCATGCAAATTGTTCACGTCAAAGTACATCAAGTACGATGACTGTTCCGATGCGTCGTAAGATGGCATGTACTTGTTATTGGTATGTAACGTCCGATTGCCAGGGACAGCTGAGCGTTACTGGTTCTCGAGAGGAGAGCGGCGTCCCCTCGAGTATAGGATAGGTGGGGTTTCGTTATTAGAGAGTAAAGGAGTAAAATCCAAACTTAAACTTCAACAATAGCTATTTATTTAATGAAACGATAACAAATTAATATTAATTACAGCTATGATTATATATTTTGTAGGTTTTGTATCTTTATGTATCTATATATCAATTATGTACAAGATATGTATTTGTCGCAGTGTAATGCCGCTTCCGTCTCCGGGGCGAGCTCGCTTCTGTTGATAGAGTAGAAGTGCCTACTGTGCTTCGTGCACTCCCTTTTATACCCCAATTTTAGCGGTCTAGCGTACGCGCAGTGGTTTTCTCGCTCATTAACTTATATTTTAACTTATATCCTTAACGGTGCTTATAATCAATTGTTCTTAGTGTGTTTTTCTAATGTTCATCTTTTTACATTTGCTTAAATTATAATTTTGTATGTAAGAGTATGTATAATGAATCTGCGCGTGTCATAATATATCGCTGTTTTATCGAATGTCGGTAACGCCGGGTTCGAGTCCGCGTGGGACGTTACAGGTATGTGCATATCTTCCGGAACATTGACTTAAACCCCCGCGTATACCGCGTTCGATAAACATGACCATATCGACGTCGGTGAGCAATTCGAATGTAATTTTGGTATGTTTTAGCATGGCATCCCACGTGAAACCAGGTAATGTATAATAATGCGCTGAATCTAATCCGTAACTCTTGATACAACTTTCGCGAAAATTTTGAAAAATATCTGCCAATAACAAGACATCTGTTTTCAAATACATGTCGCTGTATTCGCCCAAGGTTCTAATGTCGAAACGCCGCCAGACAGTCTCAGCGTGCGCGTAATCGCTCTCGGATACAGTCTCCCCCGTTAACGAACTGTAGAATGATTCGCGCGGTGGTAAGCATGGATCCTGCAGCTTGTCAGCATAATCAAGATATTCATATGGAAAGACACCCTTTCGCGTTAATAAATTGAAATCTTCAATGGATAATGTTTCAAATTGGGATCGTAAAATTTTTAATTTATCTGCGGTAAGAAAAGATGCTAATTTGTCGAGACTAATATTTAGAAATTTGTACGAATCGATGAATCGCAATTTAATATAATTTCGCGAGTCTGATTCAGCAGTATCTTCGACATTTTTTGTGAAAGAAATATACTTTTCTTTAGTTATTGGTAATACATCAACGTGTACTTTGCAAGCGGTGGCTATTTCCTCGATAATGAAATGTGAATCGTAGCCGGATAAATTATGAAAAACTATGTGGATGTAAAACGCATTTTTATATTTTAAATTGCACTCTGAATGTGCGGGTCCTCTAAACCGCCCGGATAGATGGCAATGATCGCGCACTCGTATATCATCAGCCTTGAATGGCTCTTCGCAAATATGACAATGTGTTGCATTGCGAAGTGTCATCCACTGGTCTTTCGTCAACTTTTCCATAGAAGCATTACTGGTCAGAATGGGTTTGGCAAAATTCGAAAAATTTTTTAGTTCGTCGACGGACCATGAAGCACAATCCGCGTCGCGGCGACATTGATACATCGATAGTGATGTATCGTACGAACAATGCATATCATATGCAATGCTGTGCACTTTGTGGTGTTGGTACGCATGTAATTTAGAATCTGCATCACCCATCCTGCAGTCCTCCGTTTTCTCGATGATGCACTCGAGATCTGCATATCCCACGAATGGATGTCGCTCCTTCATGCAGTGGTTCTTGAAACTGAGGTATTTGTCTGCCTCGCTGTGCAGCAGAATGGCACAGTCATTCATTTTCCCGCAGTCCACTGCATGGGCCTCCAACTTCTCGACGGATCTTTTTTTTTTTTTTTTCTTTTTTTTTTAACGTGGAGAAATCCGTAACGGATACCCCGCCCCCGGGGGAGGGACGAGGTTATGTGGGGCTTGCACCCACTAAAACTCCACGGTGGTCATCCTCGGGCGCGGTGTCGCACGCTCGAGGGGGAGGACTTGTGCGAGAGCAAACTAACGATACATTCGCTTGCCCCCCCCTCAGCGCAAATGCTGGCTCCGCGCTCAACAACCCCGCGCGTTACCGCGGGTCTTCCCAAACCTCCGGCGACGCGAGACGGACCCCGCGTCCGCGACGCCACTTCTGAGGGGGTCGCATGATGTTGTAAGGGGATGAGGGTGCCCCCCGGCACCCCCACCCCGCGACCCCCAGCGGTCGAGCAGTGACCCGGACGCGGCCCGAAGGGTCGCGGCCGGGCGGAGAGGCGGCACTAGGTCATATGGTCAATTGACCGCCGCACTCACCCTTTACCTGCTCGACGGCCTTCCTCGGGAGCGCGCTAAAAACGGCGCCAATGGCGCGGCTCCCGGGGGAGCAGCAGATGGTCGGCTGCTCCCCGGGGGGGGGGGGGGGCTCTGACACGAGGACCCCCCCCCCCTGATCGTAACACCGCCGTCGCGCCCTGCCACGACGCGACGCCGACGGCAACTCGCGGCTAAGGCCGCCTCCGACTCAGGGTAATGCCGACGGGGAGCGGGGGTGACGCCAGAAACTACGCCACCACCATACCTCCCCCGGCCCCGGGTCATCTCCTCCTCCCGATATTCTCGACGGATCTAAAGTAATGCAAGCATCTGCAAAACAAAAAAAAAATTTATTTCATTTTTTTTCGTGCGGCATTTCAACATTTCAAAAGTTTATATACGTACCGGTCGCAGATGAATTTCTTTCCATTGTGTCTGCTCAGCTGTGCGCTCACCAGCCGGGCAATTCTCGTGCCTCGGATTTTCGTTCGTAGAACATAAATGATAATATGTTGCCATTATGGCTTTCTTCATTTCATCAACCGATTCAATATTTCTTCTAATTGCTAAACCGTAATATTTGGTTAGCTTTTTTATCAGTGTGTCTGTCAGCTTCCCTCTTCCGCCATGCTTCTGTTCTTTCTTTACATTTCAGAGTCGACTGCCCATTCGTTTCTCAACGTGGGAGCATTCACTCTTCTTCACCTGAATATCGTCTCCATATGGATTTAAATCCAAAACTGCTTTGAACGTCTTGGAGTCACCGTCACCGATATAGTTCCCATACTTCACTCCATATTTCTCTTCTGACGTAGAAAACATTTCTGTTATGGAATCGACCTTCATTTTTCCAGCTGAACCGTCATGGTTTGATGCGCATTGTTCCTGATGATCTTCATACCATTCAGCGTACTCCGCTGTGCCTTCTTTTTTATGCCAAACCGTACACGCTTGACAATAACTACTTTTCACAACGAGGTCTACCACTTTCCCACTATAATATCCAATAAGCGTTGTCACACCAAACAACGAAGTAAATCCGCGTTTCTTCCATGACCCATCGCCGGACACTTTTAAATTTGTCGGTGACATTCCTTTTTTCTCTGTTTCTTCTTTTTCCTCCTTTACTGCTTTTTGACACAAACTGTCGAATACTGTTTTCGTGGCACAATAAGTATGCCCCACTATAAGGTCGTACATACATTTACTAAGTCCTTGCCCGATGTCCATAATGCCGCAGAACAAGTTTATGCCCTCTCTACCGACGCCTAAAAGTCGCATAGCGAAAACTATTCGTCGATTAATTTTATAACCATTCTTTATGAAAGGTCCTGACGAAATTATACGACGACTGCAGTGGCATGTAACAGCAATTTTAAACCCGAGGCCCCGAATATTTTCATCTTCGAATTTCACCTTTTTTTTTGCAATCTTTGCAAACAACTATTTCCGAAAGCGCATCGAAAAAGCTTACGAATTCTATTATTCTATAAACAAACGCAGGAGCACAAGAAATGTTTGAAGTACTCGCGGTAAATAATTTTCTCGCGGACGCACTTTGTCCTACAGGTTCGTCTTCTTGCCCAAGGTACTGATTGCCGTAAAACCTGCGCTTTGGAGGCTTCGATGCACGAGTATTGTCGTCTTTGCTTCTTTTCGGATAGGACATTTTGACTGAGAAGTCCGTACAGAACGAGATTCGGAGTACGACTGACGCTCGACGGCAAAACCGGTCTAGAATACCGCACAGCACTGACTAGAGAGAAATTTGCTGTGCTGTTATACCTAAACTACAAATATACCGTTTAGCAGGTATACCATAACTCACCTAAAGGTGCGTATCGACGTCGCGCGGCTTGCTCGCGGGGCACGCCGCACGGAGTGGAGAGTCTGGAGAGACCAGGTCAGTTTGCAAAGCAGCCGCGCGCTGCCTCGAGCAAAACTCGCAGGGTGATTCTCCAGCTACGCTCGTCACCCCGTGTCGAGGACAACCCCCTCCCCCCCGCAGTGCCTCACCGAATTTCATGGCTTTCGACCCTCGAAGGGGTTGGAGTGCCTATTAAGAAGTGAGAAATCTTCGACTTCGGCATTTCTCATCAGATCTTTGCGAAAACGACGCCATTGATTCCTCATGTTTCGCCGAAGAAACTGACACCACGAACAACGTAATTCGGACCATAATGAAGGTAATTCCATGAAAAATTCATTTCCATAACCTCAAGCTAATTTCGTTAATAATATGTAGTCCGATTTGCATGAAATTTAGTATGATTTTCATCGGAAAAATATAAGGAATCCATTGGCGTCACTTCCCTCTCGATACGATGAAGAAAAGAATTTCTTAATACGCTGTAATGGATATTTCACCCTCGGCTGCGGGGGCTCGACCTGAATTCGCTACGTTCGGCCTAGGATTCGTACCTTTTTCCGGAAAAAGCCATAAAATTCGATGGGCACTGCGGGGTGTGTTCCTCGCCACGGGATGACGGGCGTAGCTCCAAAATTACCCTGTATCTGTTTAAGAAATAAAATAATTCTTCATTCTTTATAGTATGGATATGGAAGTGTCGCCGATGGATTCCTTGGGGTTTTCCGATGAAAATCATGCCAAATGTCGTGTAAATCGGACAACTTTTGCATAGGGAATACAAATAGCTGTGTCAAAGTAGTCCGATTTGCATGATATTTGGTATGATTTTATTCGATGGAACACCAGGAATGTATTGACGTCGTTTTCGCAATGATCTGATGAGAAATGCCGAAGTCGAAGGTTTCTCATTTCTTAACCCGCCGGCAGGCGCGCGTGTGTACTCAGTACACGCAGGTCAGTTTTTGGCTGAAAAAAACATTTTACCGTGATGTATTGTACCCAGCACCCCTATGTATTCTTCCAGCGAACATTTCTGCATAATTCTACGTACTTGTCAGGTTCAAATTCGGATTGAAAGTGTCACTAATTGAATGAAAACGAAAGTATGCCGCGTATCCTACCGGCGTGCGCGCCCGTGTACTCACAAGTTTCCCAGGTGTTCGTCTCCGATTGTTCTGGTTTTTGGATATGTTTTAGGGGACAGAAGGATAAGATACACGTTTTTTTTTATTTTGACGCGTTTGCATGTTTAGGGGGTGAAACCACCCCTCAATGATATTCAGGTGTTCGTCTCCGATTGTTCTGGTTTTTTGGATATGTTTTAGAGGACCGAAAAATAAGATACACGTGTTTTTTTATTTTGACGCGTTTGCATGTTTAGGGGGTGAAACCACCCCTCAATGATATTCAGGTGTTCGTCTCCGATTGTTCTGGTTTTTGGATATGTTTTAGAGGACCGAAAAATAAGATACACGTGTTTTTTTATTTTGACGCGTTTGCATGTTTAGGGGGTGAAACCACCCCTCAATGATATTCAGGTGTTCGTCTCCGATTGTTCTGGTTTTTGGATATGTTTTAGAGGACAGAAGAATAAGATATACGTGTTTTTTTATTTTGACGCGTCTGCATGTTTAGAGGGTGAAACCACCCCTCAAAGAAGAATTTCTGTCGTGTCGTGTACACCGTAAACGGCGTACAAATATTTGGATATTTCAACTTTTATGCCAAAATATTATAAAATATTTATTCACAAGTAAATGCGATATATTATACAATATCACTGTTTTACAAATACATATATTTGTTGTAAATTAATCTATTTACATTAATTTCTCGATGGACGCAGACGTGTATACAATAGACGCAATTCAATTTATAGTTTAAACTAAGAATTTACTGTTCATATTATTGTTATTAGCAGTCCAATATACTCTTTGGTTTATAATGGACGTGATATTTTCTCTATCTTGATAAACTGTAGTTTAAATCTATAAATTTATAAATAATTAAATTAAATTTTTGGCAGGAGCTTCTTTTCGCCTTTGAATAATCTGACATAAACTGAACAGTTATACAGCAACAAAAGTGACCACTGATACTATAGATGAAGTGTGTGTCAAAAGCTTAGTATCTCGAGTCTGGAGGAGGTATGTCCACTTGTGTTCATTTTTATTTTCTACAATACAGTTGATATTAAAATTTCAAATTTATATTTTGATAAGGGTCGTAACAATCTGGGTCGACAAAAGATATTTAGATTAGTGCTAACATATGAAAAATCATTTTGTTGCAAGAACAAATAAAAGTATTATATACACAAGTATCACTGTGTATTCGAAATTGTAGTAATATATATGAAGTGTTTTAAAATAGCCGAAAAAAAGTGATTGTCCGTTATAATAAATAAATGTAAATATAATTTGTGCATAAAACTATATAGAACTATCACACCTGACATAATGTATAAACTATATGTAGGGTAAAGGCACCAGTAGTTGACCATGTATCAGTAGTTGACTACTGTTCAGAAAAACATGAAAAATATGGTTTTTAGAAGTAACGATCTTTTGAACAAAGTGCAGTTCTCCAACTGCACTTTTAAAAACCTTATTTTTCATTTTTTTCTGAAAAGTAGTCAACTACTGATACATGGTCAACGACTGGTGCCGTTACCCTATTATGTTAGTATATTTTTTATATATTTATCAATATAAAATCATTTATTACTATATAAATTATAAACTATAATTTTTAAGGTGAAGAATAATCTCCTTCTTCAGTGGCTTGTAAGCAAGGTAAACATATTGTTTTTGTAGTGGAATGCTTCTTGCATATAAAATTTTTGCATGACTCACATTTTATAGTCGTGGTACTATTAGGACAGATTCTACATCGCCCTCGTTTTGATGTTGATGAAGGTAGATTTGTTTCTTCTTCTGTACGATGCTGTTTCAAATATGCTGTTACATCTGCTGGTAATGTATACATATTTGCTCTTGCAACCAAATGTTCTTTTGTAAGTCTTAGAGCTAAATTTTTTAAAAATATTCTTCTTCTAAGTTGACTTTCGTCATTTTTTAAACAATATAAGATTTGTGCATTTATACCGGCTATATTCAATAAAATAAAAAATAATGCAAGTGGCCATCTTTTCGAAATTCGTGACACTGAATACTGTGAACACATGCGGTCGACAGTATCTACTGCTCCTTTTGTTGCATTATAATCTAATATAATCTGCGGTTTTTGTGTTTCAGCATCAATGTCTAACGATTGATGCATTGTGGACAACAAAAGGACGGCTTTATTTCTGCGAGGACAATATGATACCAGTGTCATATCTTTCTGGAATCCAAAAATTGTTGTTCCTTCTTGTCTCTCTTTATGTGGTAAAAATTGAGGTGGAATTTCTTTTTTGTTTTTTCTTATCGTCCCTATCAATGTTATTTTATTTTTTAATAAATCGGTAGCTAATGGATGACTAGTATACCAGTTGTCGACTGTTAAGTTTCTATTTTCGTTTTTTATATAATCTGTCAATCTTTTTACCACGTCTAGAGCTGAATTTGATACCTTATACGGACCGTCCATTTGTTGCCCACAATACACTTCCAAATTTCCCGTATAATAAGTTTTGGCGTCGCAGCATGCCATTACTTTTAGACCATATTTCGCGGGCTTCATGGGCATATACTGAATAAAACCACAACGGCCTCTGAATGGATGTAACATTTCGTCTATCGTTACATATTCCCCCATGATATAATTATTTTTGCAATTGACAGTGAACTTATCTAAAATAAACCGTATAGCCGCCAGTTTGTCTGTTTCCTTTCGCTCCGGTCTCGTGACCGTGTCATCAAAACGTAAGGACCGCAATAAAAATAAAAACCTTTTGTAACTCATTATACCTCGCAATGCCAACAGTCCTGTGCCATCTCTGTTCCACAATTCTAACACGTTTGCATGATTGGCATGTTTAACTCCGATAAGGAATAACGCTCCAATTAGGGCAAGAATTTCCGCAATTGACGTTGATTTACAATCTCTATCTCGCACGTACAGTAAAGTGTTTCGCTCAATATGCATATTTGTATATTTTACGATTTCCTCGATCATACTGCTATCAAACATTTTTTCAAAGGCGCTAAATTCATCCGTGATGTTTATAGCGCAGGGAGCTAATCCAGTCTTAAATTTAATTATATTTCGAGCTCTTATTTTACTTGTATTAGTGTATGGACTTTTTTTCCACTTATATTTTTGCTCAATATCCGAAAAATTGGGCGTTGGTTGCACGGTCTTACCTCCACGCTGCTTCTTCCGTTTACCACCTGCTAGTAACTTTTCTCCCTCTTTGGCAATATAAAAGTCTTCATTTTCGGTTACTGGCTCCGCAATATTAGATGTAGATTCCTCTTCCGATGCTTCTTGCTCAGTATTGCTGTCTATGTTGCATTCCTCCACAACCTCCTCTTCGGTATCAGATGCATTGTCATCTAGATCCTCATGCTTATCTTCATCCAAGTCCAGGAGTGCTCTCACATCAATTCGTGATCTATAAAAAGTAGAACACATAAATGAGAGATACAGAATGTATTTGCAAGACTACGCATTCTAAGTATATAATTGCAACAAATGCTAAAGTTATAGTTTTTGCGCTGTACCAGCTTTCTTCCAAAATAGTGATATGAAAGGACAAGATAACGACTTCGTATGAAAAATAAAACAGAAATATACTTACTGCGATGTGGATGCCATTTTAGTAGTTGCTTCTTATTTTGCTGGGGAGATGTATATAAACCAAAGTATATCACTATATACACTATATAGTGTGTATTAGTTACTATGTGCACGTATATGTACGTGTTAATACTCGCGAAATAGCGATACGTGCTGATTGGCGAATCCACGAATTATACAGCAGAAACGGTAAACGGTAAATCACGAACTTGACGACACGGTACCTCGGAGGGCTAGTACAAGAGTGAGAAACCGCGTCACCTTTGGAGGGCTATTTATACAGCCCTCGCAGAGGTACGCGTCCCTCAAGCGACGCCAAAAACGCGCGGGAAAAATCGGCACGAAATGCGTGGGCAGCGGAAGGTATCCACTTCCGCACGCCGAAAAATACTGACCTGAGCAAGTCTGGCTGTCAGATGCTCACGGGGAAAAACCGAGAGTACCTAACGGTGAATCCCATCTAAAATATGGAGACATGCTAGTGACGAAGCCGCTACAACTATAGCAGAAAATTACATATAAAGTTGAGTGTTTAGGGCAGGCATGTCCAGGGAGTTTCTCGCACGAGCAACCGCGAGTTCCTCTTCGAAGGCAAGAGCACAAGTTGGACGTGCCTGGTGTAGAGTCTCCAGTTCGAATACCTTCCAAGGTTGAATGCTTTCGCTAGCGAAATTCATAGAGTTCAGCTTATATACTATTTGCATATGCAGTGGCGGTGACTAATCACCGAACGCAAACGTTTTGTAGCGGCCATCGGCACGACCAAATACGAACATTTGGCGTGCAGATGGTCGGCATGGTTTATGACACGCGCGTCAGCAAAACTATTTTTGAGTAAGCCGCTTTCCGTTCCATTCGTGATTGAATTTTGAACAAAGCATTTTTTTCCTTCGAGACTTTCGTTTACAGCCTCAATAGTTATTGTGGGTATCATAAACCTCGAGTTTCCGAAGGGCCCAGGATGCGAGGCCGGGCGGCCTGTGACCGGCCACGTCATACGCCTCGGGGGCCTTGAGGAAATCCCGCTGCATTGCCAGGAGTATTTCTTCCGCCAAATCTCACCCCTTTATGGTGGAAGCACGCCGAAGACGCGCGAAACAGATGACGCGATTTTGGGCCTGAAAATAACCGATTGGTTGTCACCGGCATCGGGTCGACCAATTAGGAGGTGGCTTCAGTCGCGCGCTTCTTGCCGGAAAATGTGTGTCCGGCAGACGCCAGTCTTCGCCCACACCTAGGCAAGGTATAACATCTTGTCCGCCATAGGCATTGAAAATAAAGATTAACGTTCGAACTGCTGTGTAATTTTATAAGGGACATAGCCTACCTTCTATTCCTTTAGTTTCTATTGGTGCAGGCGTTGCTTCGATTCTCGGCTATCTAGTCGAACATCGTCGGAGGGTCCGCGGTCCAAAAAATCGGGAAAGCCGGACCTAACGGCGCCAGTCCGGCGACTCACGATTTTTATGAAGTAAATTGTTGAAATAATACTATAAAGATAATAAAAGAAATATTTTTCCCCGGAAGGCGAGCTTCTGTCCCCTGCACCCCTTCTTTAGTTCCACGGCTGGAGCAGGTAGAGTGGGCTTATCCTGATGCGGAGGTAGAAGACCGTCCGCCCGCTTCAGCTCGGCGTCTTATAGTACCAATAAAATAATTAAACGCTTTGCACCCAGCACAGAAAATAAAAATTTCCAACATTCGGTGTGCTAGTCTGCTAGTCGTCCTTATGGAATTATACGTTACTTGTGGTAAATTATTCTGACAATTTATTCCAATAACTCGTCATTATTTATTCACGTAATAAATTCGATCAGTCATTACTCAGATAACATTAGGAACAATAAACATTGAGTATTATTCCAATTACCGACTTGAAATAAATATTTATTTTCGGTCAACAGTTGAATCAATTCCTTTTAGTCAAGTATTTCATTTCTATGTAAATTATTTGTCAACATAAATTACTCGGATCAGTTATTTTTCAAAGCAGGGTTGGACGTTAGGTAAATAAAATTTGAAATTGTGATTACTAGAATAATATTACATGGCTATACTTGGTTAGAAATTATTTTGGAATAATTACATCGTCTCCGATTGCTTTGGTTTTTTATATTCTTATGAAAATGGAGGGGTGGTTTCACCCCCTAAACATGCAGACGCGTCAAAATAAAAAAACACGTGTATCTCATTTTTCGGTCCTCTAAAACATATCCAGAAACCAAAACAATCGGAGACGGACATCTGAAAACAGTTGAGGGGTGGTTTCACCCCCTAAAGATGCAAACAGGCCAAAATAAAAAAACACGTGTATCTTATTTTTCGGTTCTCTAAAACATATCCAGAAACCAAAACAATCGGAGACGAACACCTGAATATCATTGAGGGGTGGTTTCACCCCCTAAACATGCAGACGCGTCAAAATAAAAAAACACGTGTATCTTATTTTTCGGTCCTCTAAAACATATCCAGAAACCAAAACAATCGGAGACGGACATCTGAAAACAGTTGAGGGGTGGTTTCACCCCCTAAAGATGCAAACAGGCCAAAATAAAAAAACACGTGTATCTTATTTTTCGGTTCTCTAAAACATATCCAGAAACCAAAACAATCGGAGACGAACATCTGAAAACAGTTGAGGGGTGGTTTCACCCCCTAAACATGCAGACGCGTCAAAATAAAAAAACACGTATATCTTATTTTTCGGTCCTCTAAAACATATCCAGAAACCAAAACAATCGGAGACGGACATCTGAAAACAGTTGAGGGGTGGTTTCACCCCCTAAACATGCAGACGCGTCAAAATAAAAAAACACGTATATCTTATTCTTCTGTCCTCTAAAACATATCCAAAAACCAGAACAATCGGAGACGAACACCTGAATATCATTGAGGGGTGGTTTCACCCCCTAAACATGCAAACGCGTCAAAATAAAAAAACACGTGTATCTTATTTTTCGGTCCTCTAAAACATATCCAGAAACCAAAACAATCTGAGACGAACACCTGAATATCATTGAGGGGTGGTTTCACCCCCTAAACATGCAGACGCGTCAAAATAAAAAAACACGTGTATCTTATTCTTCTGTCCCCTAAAACATATCCAAAAACCAGAACAATCGGAGACGAACACCTGGGAAACTTGTGAGTACACGGGCGCGCACGCCGGTAGGATACGCGGCATACTTTCGTTTTCATTCAATTAGAGACACTTTCAAACCGAATTTGAACCTGACAAGTACGTAGAATTATGCAGAAATGTCCACTGGAAGAAAACATAGGGGTGGTGAGTACAATACATCACGGTAAAACGGTTTTTCAGCCAAAACAAACTTCCGTGTACAGAGTACACGACGCGCCCGCTCGTGTAAAACTTTTAGGCGCGCCCGCCGGCGGGTTAATGGTATTCCAAACCCCTCGAGGGTCGAAAGCCATAAAATTCAATGAGGCACTGCGCGGGGGTGGGGGGGTTGTCCTCGACACGGGGTGACGAGCGTAGCTGGAGAATCACCCTGCGAGTTGTGCTCGAGGCAGCGCGCGGCTGCTTTGCAAACTGACCTGGTCTCTCCAGACTCTCCACTCCGCGCGGCTTGCCGCGCGAGCAAGCCGCGCGACGTCGATACGCACCTTAAGGGTTCAAGAGAACATCTGCTTAGCTATGGTCGCAGAGCGGACCCAGCGAAGGGTCACGACACAAAAGCCGCTGTGCGCATGCCGCTCGCCTCCGCGCTCGTATACCTGCGCGCAAGAAATGGGCTGTGGGGCCCCTAAAACTTGGAATTTCCAATTGTAACTTTGGGAATATACTCTATGCATTGTAGTACTATAGATTAAAGCAAAAAAAAAATCAATTTTTACACCAGGATCCCCCCTTAAACCTCCCCTGGCCGCTCAGTGCTACGAAGCTGGCCTTCGCGCCTGAAATTCCCTCCAACCCTCAGTGCTACTGAAGTGATTGGGTCGTGGAAATAAATAAAACCGAAACAGTTTATTAACGATAAACTTAACCAACAGTTTATTCTTGGTAGGATGACAAAAAGTTTGTCATTAGGTTAGAAACTCGACAATGTATATAAGCACGTGACGCTCGGTCGTGCAGTCCGTACAGAATGCCCCACTGTTCCAAACCGCCTGAAGACGTGCCGGTGGCAACCGTCCGTCCAACGGAAGGGCAATTCTTTGTCGAACTCTCCGGCCTGATGACGTCATCAGGCCATCTCACGCTCTCGCCCGCCACACTACGAAGCTAGCCTTCGCGCCTGACACTCCTACTTACCCTCAGTGCTACGAAGCTGGCTTTGGCGCCTGAAATATGTAATTGCTGTATCTACAGCTTCCAAAACATTTGAATTTAATTCTTTCAACAAAAACGGATTATAACTATTTATTATAAAATTTCGTAAAAGGCTTATCACATACTGAACATCAGTGTTTGCAAACTTTAAATTGTTATATAGTTCACAAGTTATTATGAAAATTTCAATCTCTAGTTCCATATTTAAATATTTAACTAAATTATTAGAATAAAAAAATAAACTATTTATTTTATAATAATTGTATACAATATTACACAAACACTGAATTTGTGTAACAAACTTGAACAAGATGTAGATCTGGAAAACTGTTTATAAATTAAAACTTAAACATTTATAAAACTTTTGAGCACTTACATAAACATGCCATTTTTTGAAGCTCTGTAACTATCTTTAAAAGTTTTTGTGAAGCCACTATATTTTTATGACCCTTTATTTAAAAAATGTGTTTATGAAAGAAACTCCTGATATGGGGACATGCTGTGGAGTATGGAATATTCATCAAATAAAATAATTTGAAACAAAAGTCAACTGCTCGCAGAGGAGAGTCTAACTTGTAAAAAAATGTATCTAAAACGACGTGCAACGCTTCTACGCCATGCAAGGGTCCACACAATATGATATATGGTTGTGTTTCACTCACATTATTTTCTAAGTAATACATATATTTACATTCAATAAACTTGTTAAGTTTAAAATTAGCGCCTTTTCTCCATCTGGCGGAGAATCGAAGTAGGACGAGCGTGTCCTCGCTTTCTTCCGTTATACCGTTTTTCTCTTCTTCACTTTCCTGGCCCCCAGGGCCGGCTTTAGCTATATTGGCACCCCGGGGCAATATTATCATGGCGCCCCTCCAACGGTACGAAAATCATCTAGCAGCTTAGAACTTTTTTCGTTTTTGTATTTTTTTATTTTTGTTCATTAAATTTTTTTTTCATTTTTATTTTTTTTTTTAGCATTATCAGATTTTGTATTTTTTTTGTATTTTCGACCGAGAACTCAAGTTGAAAAATAGCAGATATTTAATCAAATTTAACTTTTCGGGCCTTTTTGTCGGCAAATGCACGGATCAAATCAGCGAAATCTAATTTTTCGGCAATTTCATTTTCAATCGAGAGCGCAGCTAAATTAGTAAATTTGGATTGTGAAATTGTTGATCGCAAATACGTTTTAATTAATTTTAGTTTTGAAAAACTGCGTTCCCCACTGTTCGGGAATCTACGCTTGCTTCGTAAAGATTTTGCCCGAGCCCAAGATAAAGTTACCGGTTCTCGCAAAAAGGAGCCCTCCTAAAACGAAACTTGTTCGACTCCGAATCGCAGGAAGGGATTGCTACTAATAACGAACGCACTTTTATAATAAACGGTTTAATTATCGGAGCACTCGAGAAACGAGGTATACCGCGTCGTCGCTACTAGAACAATAGCTCGCTCGACAGAGACCGGCGGTAATTAGGGGGGCCAACCGTCCTCCCCCCGCGGCACCCGCGAGAACCGAGCTACTCGGTCCACCCGGGGTCCCGCGGGACGCGGGGGGCACGCGGCTGCCGATGCCTCAATTCCGCCTTGCGAGCGCTGCTATAGATAATATAAAATTGTCTGTAAAAATAATATAAGATAGCATAAGTATAGTATAAGTATAGTATAAGTATAGTGTAAGTATAGTATACGAATAAAGACGTAAGTATAACACAGTTAATCGAACAGCGACGCGAGTCACAGACCCCAAATCCCCCCGCTACTATCCGTTTCCGAAACACCCACTAGCTACTGATACAGGTATAGTTACCAAGATGCGAAATGCAATCCATACATTCGGATATATTTCCTGAATTTTGCGTTGCTTAATAAAGTTTAAAACGCAAATGGGCGTAACATCGTTATCCGGAAGAATTTTTTTTAGACTTATGAGCTCATCACACAATAAATCTCCATGTATATCAGAATTGTGATCAACAGTAAGTTTTTGTTGCAATTTAGCACAAAACACCAAAAGTTCAATTCTTTCGGGGATTGTTTTAATATTATATAAAAATGACCATGTTTCCGAATAGTCATGCAACTGTTGAAACCTTTCTTTCGCCGACATTAAACAGGTGTCCAGCAATTCATTAAAAAATTCTATTTCGAATTTTTTCTGTGGGGATTGAATGGGTTCATCCGTGGCCATTTCACCAGCCTGACGTTTTATGCGTCGTAAGCGTTTCATCGGTGTAAAAGCAGGTTCGATTTTCAGTTCCTTTGCTAGGTCACTTGCTGTCACAAGAGCTTTTCCGAATCCAGTTTGTCGGTATTCTTCCAAGAAATTACAGCAGTTTTGAAACATATTTGTGCATTTCACGAGGTCAGCGTTTTTTGATTGAAGAGATTTGTTGACAACATTAATTTGGAAGAGAATATCGTACCAAACAACTAGAGACACTATGAAGCCGAAATCTTTCAATTGTTCTGCCAGAGTGCTTGCCTCGTGTGATACCGTAAGATCAGTTTTCTCAGTTTCGTTAGCTAAAGTGGTTAAAGCATCATGAACATCGCAAATTTGATATCGGACAGCTTTCACGCTATTTATTTTAGCTTTCCAACGTGTATCGCACAGTTTTTTTAAACTATACACTTCTAGATGATCTGTTAGGATTTTCCACCGCTTGGTAGAAGCAGAGAACAGAGTAAATAATCTCTGCAAAACCCCAAACAATGTTACAGACTTCACCGAGGATTTAGCAGCGTCACATAGTACAAGATTGTAACTGTGGCATCCACACGGTACAAAGAAAGCCAAGGGATTTAAATCTATAATTCTTTTTTGTACACCGATATTTTTTCCCTTCATGTTTGCTCCATTATCATACCCCTGACCTCTACAATTACCTAGCTCTAGCCCGTGTTTGTTTAGTACGCTCAGAATTGTTTCCATAAGACCTGCACCAGTAGAGTCATCGACTGGGACGAACTCTATAAAATGCTCCTTAATACTAACATTGCTACCTGATAAGTCTACGAATCGAATCGTTAGGGACAATTGTTCAACATGACTTACGTCTGGCGTGCAATCAGCTATAATTGAATAGTATATAGCGTTTTTGGCTCGCGAAACAATTTCTGATGTGACTTTGCCGCCCATCAGATCGATCAGTTCGTTTTTAACATTCTTACCACAATAGTGGTCTGAAATATTGCCTGTCTTTGCTAATTTTAAATGCTCCTCCATGATTGGATCGAATTTGCCTAGTAATTGGACCAATCCCAAGAACTTCCCATTGTTCGGGGTGAACAATTTGTCCGAGGTCCCTCTAAACGCCATATTATTTTCAGCCAGGTAAAGAACAATGTTCATTAAACGAATTAAAACATTATTCCAGCGCAAAGTTTCTCGACTGATCAATTTTGTTGTTCGGAATCGATTGCCTTTCCCGTTTTCAATCTCATTTCCATTTCAAACCACTGACAGTAGAATTTCTTATAGCATACGCTATTTTCGTGTGTTTTTAGGATTTCAGACAAATGCTTCCATTTGTTGAATCCTCCAGATCCCAAATTCGATGTCGATTGACTATCGAAAAGACGACAACAAAAACAAAAAACCCTATTCGTTGAAGGAGAATATACAAGCCAACGACGCGGGATTGTTTCATTATTTTGAAGTTTTTTAGAGTAGTAAGCATTTGAAAAATGACGGCCATCTGAGTCTTTTGGAATGTTAACTCGATTAATCTGCGTTGGACCTACAGTTACAATGTGGTCAATCGTTTTGATATTTAGAATACTCGGCCAAGTGCCTACATCGGATAAATCGACTGAAATTCCTGGAAATGAATATGAATCATCAGAATTGTTTGGATTGCGAGGAAGATCGGATATAGTACTAGTACTATTAGTAACCAGATCTTGGGAAGAATGTTTAAGATGTACATTTATCAGCGTCGGAGAGTACATCTGTAGATGTAGAAGGAGAAGCCTTAAAAGAAGGAGCAATAGTAGCAACACTAGTAACACATTGTTCCGAAATCGAAGAATCTACATTCAACGGTTTCGTTTCAATGTATTTATCGAGACACATTAATTTTTTCGCTTGCTGGAATTCTTTTTCCTTCTCGGTCTTGCGTTTCCGATATTCCGCACCAGATGGTTTTTTTTTTAATCTTTGCTCGGACATTTTAGAAAAACTAGCGTAAAAGCCGCAAATGCAATTACAGTAAACAAGAAAGAAAGGAACAAACCCCGTAAAAACAAAAAAACGAAAGGAGAAAACCTGTAATAATAAAAAAAAGACAGGAAAAAGTATTCAGGATACTTAGGGCTCGGATATTCAGAAGGAGGGAAATCGAAAAATGCTGTAAAACCAAGCACACGCTAGCAAGCAGCCTTTAGACTCTTTGTAGGACGCTGTAGGACACTGTAAGACCCAGCACCGCTCGAGACCAGACCAAGCAAAATGCGATCTCGTGCCGCACTCAACATTGGAGATTGGGGGTCCAGCGATCCCCACCACGCGCGTTAAGCTGGTGTGGGAAGCGCCCCATCAATCGTAGGTGCATGCGGCGAAAGGCGCCCACGTGGCAGGAGAGCCAAGTGTCGCGCCGCCGAAGAAAATCTGCGCCCGTGCCGAGCGGAGAGCGCTATGATGAGAGTAGGGCGCGATATTGTGTGTGACTCGTGAGCAGCGAGGCAGTGGGTGGGGGAACATTAGGCAGCGGCGCCCCGGGCGGTCGCCCTGGCTGCCCCCCCCCCTCCCCCTAAAGCCGGCCCTGCTGGCCCCAACGCGAAGCCAACCACGGCCAACCAGTGTCCACTAAAGATTTCCCGCTGACGCTGGTTGGCCGTGGTTGGCTTCGCGTTGGGGCCACTTGGCTGCCTTGGCGCTAGCGTCAGTTCACGCACACATTACCACCACTCCTGTAGATGTTTAGTCACAAACAATCCTTGGCAACGCTGACCCGATATGTCCTCAACGCGCGGAGAGGCAGCGGGAGAGCCCCTTCCTCTAACTCACCGTTCTCTATGAACCCATCAGCATCTCCTTCCCCTTCCCCTACCTCACCGTGCGCTATGAACCCTTCACCATCTCCTTCCCCTACTCCTTCCTCTCCGCCCGGGGGGACAGCGGGACGAGGCGCAGTCCCTTGTAGTTTCAAGATCTCACTAATGATTTCATTCCGTTTGTGCTGTATGTGTGATCGTAGAAATTCTATTCTTGACGGCTTTGGGGGGTATTTATAAGCTTTTTCGCACATTGTCCTAATTAATAAATAAGTAATTAGGCCACCGTCCTGTAAATATTCTAGATCGTCCGCTAACGCGCGGACTATTTTTTGGAATAAATCGGGTTTATCCAAAATATCTTTGCGATTTATCCGCATCGTTTCCGCAGTGTTTTCGGATCACTGGAAGAGAAACCACTCAAAAATATGGTACAAACTGTATGGTTTCGACTATAAAGTTTTCATCCGCGCCTTAAACTATCAACAATGAATGAGAAGATATCTAAAAAAACCAATGGAAATAAAGTGTATACATTAAAGCTTATTGAATTTGTCTTGGAACGCACTATCAAGTGATCTGTTAAAAAAAAATAGTTCCATTTATAAAACCGAATTTGACCATCGTATATTTTAAAATAATAATCGAAAAAAAAATTCGTCTGCGCTAATAACTTGGCCCTCTCGAACCATGCAATTCCATGCAAAAAAAAAATTTATCTCCAATACTTTAGCAGATATCCAGCTATTCAGTCTTCCCGCGGACACCCTGTGTATAAAGAATTTCATTTCATTTATATAATATATATATATTTTTTTTCATTTCGTGTATACATAATATACAAAAAATATATATTTATATATATTATTTATACACGAAATGAATATTTAAAAAATGTAGGGGAGACTGGGGCTAAGCCGCCACTTTTTTGGCGGTGCCAATTTTCGGCAATAAAATAAATAATTTTACCGTACATATTTATACTGTTGGAAAGAGTAAAGCCTCAGCTACAAAAGTACTATACGATATAATGTTTATCTGGCATAGTGTAATGAAGAAATCGAAAAATTGACGTTGGTGTATTTTCTGAAATGTCAAAATCGCCGGGGCTAAGGCGCCACCCCCTGGGGCTAAGTCGCCACCTTCTTTTCGTACCAAATTGTTAGTAGAAAATGAAAATTGTTTGAAGGAAAATACTCAAAGATGTGTTATTATTTTTTTTATTATGTTATTTTATTATTTTATTTTTTATTTGATCGTTCAGTCTCAGCATTTTTCCTAGGCCGCCCTCTTTTCCGTGGAACATTTTTCTCGAGAGATTTTCGAATTTCTTTTTTCTTTTCAAAATCCTTCTTTTCTCTTCTTTCCCACGCCGCAGTTTGTTCAGACGATAGCCTTCTCATTACGGGTGAGTCTGTTAACACAGCACTTTTCCTGCGTTTTCGTCCTCGACGACTTTGCTGCCTCGGTGCAGCCTTAGGTAACGGACGTATGGTTTGGAGCGTTGATCGCAACTCATCTTGGCAACCTGACACGGTTGAAGTCGTTGGTTCGTTTATATTTGTCTCCGGCTCGACTGTTTCTACAGATGCGGCTGACGAAGGTTCGGACCCAGAATTCCCATCGTTCGCAGAAGTTGAAGGGTTCTCTCGGTTCGTAACGCTGCTTGGTAAAAATTCATATTCTTGGAAAACATCCGGATTGAAAGGAAAAATCTCCGTGCACTCGAATCCGGACACGATATTCTGATGAGTCACGACGCGAAGAAGCGCAATTTTAACGATTCCGGGAATATCGGAAATTGTCATAGCTCAGTGTTCATCCATCCGCTGGGGTTTGCGTCTCCCTGGCAGCCCAAAGATCCGCCATTCAGGAAGTGATCTTGGAATTTTTTCCTAGGGAAAATAAAGAACGGAGCCAACGAACGTCCGCTTGCCGCAACGGCCATTGCCAAAGTGACAAGATATCCTCGTTCACCAGACGTCACGCGCCCGACTTGTTTGACGCCGCGTCGTGCAATAACTCTGTCGGGAGTTTGGACCGTAGTAATTCCCGTCTCATCTATGTTCCATATACAATGCGCTTGGAAATGCCAACGATCCAGAACGGATTTGAGCAGTACGAAAAAGTTTGCAACAGTTGTACGATTAAAACTGGTTGCGCGCGCTAGACTCGTTGCCTCTGGTTTTCGTATGCCTAGAGCCTGGTGACGTTTCAGGAAACCCCACAGCCAGTCTTTTCCAGCCATGCGAGAAGCCTCCCATGACGCTGGAATTTTCAGCTCCAATTTTATCGCAAAATCAAAAGCCAACCCACGTACTTCTCTTGCAGAAAGTCAGAAGTACATATCGTTGCAATGCAATAAATACTCTCGTAGAACTTCTTCTGCCTGGGCGGTGAAAAGCTACGGATGAAAAAAGTGAATTAGTACAAGAACTTTTTACATTGCTATTACTCTTTAAATTTGTTTAACAATTATTATTGAAATTTACGGTATTAAGTAGGTATTATAAGGGAGTTCTGGATCAAGTGGTAAGCTGTATGCTAAGGCGTGACGTTTGGAGCGAGAGAGAAGTACGATGCACATCTCTCTTCATTCGTAGACAAAACCTAGGTAGGTATTACGCGTGAAATATGTAAATCGAAACCTGTATGAACATCATCGTGAATTTCGTACAGTAATCGCGTAAGCATCTATCGAAAAATATAACGCGAGTATGCTCGAAGGTCAACTTCCGAGTATAATGCGTCACATTATTGACCGCGTTGACGGTATCGTGAAATTTAAAGCGGTACCGGAGTGGTCCTACCCCAACAGTAAGATAGATGATCCGCTCGACAGCGCGTCACAGCAGCGCAATGCGTGTGAACAGGCACGCGCGACGTTTGAACAAGGAGCGTGTGAGAGAGAGAGAGAAGTACGATGCACATCTCTTTTCATTCGTAGACAAAACATGGGTAGGTATTACGCGTGAAATATGTAAGTCGAAGAGTATGCTCGAAGGTCAACTTCCGAGTATAATGCGTTGCATTGTTGACCGCGTTGTCGGTACCGCGAAATTCAAAGCGGTACCGGAGCGGTCCTACCCGCCCGCGATAAGATGATCGCTCGGCAACGCGTCGCAGCCGCGCAATGTGAAACCTGCATGAGTATCTTCGCGAATTCGGTCCAGCAATCGCGAGAGTACCTATCGAAAAAATACGAGGCGAGAATGCTCGAAGGTTAAGTTCCGAGTATAATACGCTGCATCGTTGGGCGCTTTGACGATACCGTGAAATTTAAAGCGGTACCGGAGCGGTCCTACCCCAACGGTAAGATGACCGCTCGACAGCGCGTCGCGGCCGCGCAATGCGTGTCAACAGGCATGACCGCGAACGAGTTTAAACGTTTGAACAAGGCGCGCGAGCGAGAGAGAACTATGAAACACGTTCGCATCTCTCCTCGGACAAAAACATTCGGTATTATGCGAGACAGATTGAAGGAATGTTAGTTGACACTCCATGACTATCGCGAATTTAACTCGCATGTACTTACGTGTATAATACAGTCTACCACCGTGGTAATCGTAAGAATATTATACGGTGGGGGATATTTGATAATGAGACGAGGATGCAAAGGATTTCAGGTGGGGAGAATCGCATATTTAAATGAGTCCACATCTTCGACAGGGCGAACTCGTGAATGCGAAGTACTCTGAAAATCAAGTCACGTTTTATAATATAGTATTAGTAATATACTGTTTGCAACCACGAAAAGTGATCCGTCGGAAAAAGTGTCAATAAACCGGAACGATGGAAAACCGAAGGTAAAAACAACTCTTCTATTTCTTTACAAGTGAGCCAGGAAAGGATTCTTATCCAAAATTCGTACGATAGAGTATCGTCACCCAGAGAGGAGTGGCAGTTCCGCCCGTATGAAGAAGAAGAAGATGCAAGAGATGGATTCTACGGACGCCTAACGAAGCTGATCTGCCTCCAGGCGATGGGGCCAGCTTTTACTAACCGGAATGATCTGTACCGACGCAAGGTGTGCCGCGATTGTTATGAGGGGATGTCGGCGCAGGACAGGAGATATTGTACACCTGCCACCAAACATCTCGTCACACTCCGAAGGAGTCTTGTAAATTTCAAGTATTGCCTGGTCTGCACCGACCCACTATACACCATGGGGGTCGCGGGTCAGTGTAGAGATTGCATTAAAGCATACGATCATTTAAATCGTGAGAACTGGAGAGCGCTAGAGCTGGGCTTATCGCTCAATGTGTTAGAATTCGAAAAAGATGATGTAGAACGCTAAAAGTAAAAGTTTTTATTAAATATACTACATTTCTACCCGATATAATCACATTCCGATTCTATTACCTTCACCTCCGTTATTCCAAAAATCAAGCTGCGTTAAGGTATGATTCTTCGCTGAATATTCGATACTGCTTGGTTCGCAATGTCAATGTAGAAGCGATTCATGGTAACGCGCGCGCGCAAAAGGATCGTGCAAGGTATCAGACAATACAGATAGTTGTGTGAAAAAGTATTGTATTTATTGGTAACATATTATATAGGAAACATATTACATAGGAAAAAAAACATAGAGATGTATATACTATTGTGACGTTTGGTATGCATCACGAACGATCAATCCCAATCCTAATGCTAATAGTTCGCAATCTAACAAAGAGTTCGGTTCGTAGCAGTCACTTTCGGCAATGATTTTCTCATAGTCCGCAGTCGTTGTAGTAGCGGTACGAACAATGCTGACAAAGGACGCATACTTGCTGGTTACGGAGTACAGAATTTCCGATAAGCACGAGAACATGTAGTCGATACAACGAGTATATTTAAACATTTGAAGCATCGTAGCTTCAGACATATATATGATAGAACTATTATCCGAGATTTTAGCAATTCGTTCACTATGTATTCGTGTAAAATCAATACGTAAATGATCAATCGCGATAGGATCTTGGCGCGTTAATGGAGCATCGAAGCGGTAACCTCGAAGTATTTGTAATTCTTGCTGCAGTAGAAGCTTCCACGTAGACATGGAGAAGCAAACCTCGTGGCATTTATTATCGGTTATCGCGATCTCGATGCGGGGTGAATCCTGTCCGATGCATATCCCGATTATGAGACGTTTGTAGGCAGTAGCAGTCAATGGGTAATCACGTCCCATGATTCGAATGATAGGTTTTTTAGGTACTGATACAGATGGATTGCTGTAAGAAACATACATCCAGAGTTGATAATTCAGATCATTTTTTCATGTAAATCGAAAAAATATGTAGAGGAGTACTATGTACTACGTACCTCATATTTTGTTGATGGTGCTCCTGTTGCTGTTGCTGTTGCTGTTGCTGCTGTTGTTGTTGAGGTGGTCTGCAAGACCTCTCGACTCTGCTTTTTATAGTAGTTCATGGTAGAAGTATACTATAGTACGTCGGTAGGGAGGGAGGGAGGGAGGCGGGGACGATGATGGGGGAGGGGTAGGGGGAGGGGTAGGGGGGGATGTCCGAGTCAACCGTATTATTCAAATTATACGTAGTACGAAAAAATAAAATGAGAAGTAAAAAGTGATAGAAAAATTAATGGAAAACAGTGATGGAAAAAATGTGTAGAAAAAAGTGTATAGTGTATAGTGGAAAAATGTGTGATTGAAGTACTAGTAATTGATAGTATATAGATTTTACATAAAAAAATATACTGTGAGAACTCATCGGAGGTAGTAAGTCATGTACCGCTGTATGTGAACATCCGTGAAGAAGGATGAGAAGGAGGTTGAGAAGGAGAAGAAGGAGAAGAAGGAGAAGAAGGAGAAGAAGGAGAAGAAGGAGAAGAACAGAGTCAGTACAGTGAACAAGTACCTCGATATCCGAATGGACAATGGAGATAACGATTCGACAGCCTCCCCCTAATGAGTCATGGATAGTACCCCTACAACGCATCATGTTTATCATGATCTTTAAGAAAGACGGTTCATTTCAAGTTTCATGTTCTATAGTTTTTCATATGTTTCAGTACGCGAAGTTACCCATACACGAAGGGATATTTTAGTATTAAAAGCAATTGATCGTTTGCGATATATGTATCATACGCCATTGTACTGTTAATGATGATTGGAAGTTATTATTATTGTTTATGCATCGTAACCTACGTATGTTGATGATGATGATGATGATGGTAATGATGAGGGGGAAGAGGATGATGAGTAAAATAAAAGTAATTTATGTTCCATAAAAAAGAGTATGTTTATTTGATTGAAAATCTCTATGCATGTTAAAAATATATTGCAATAAAAACATTTTACACATTTATTCGTATATAGAATATAACAAGTATATAAAGTATAAATGTATGCAGAGTATATAAAGTATAAATGTATGCATATGCAGAGTATATAATGTATAAATGTATGCAGAGTATATAAAGTATAAATGTATGCATATATATATATATATATATATTGTATAAATGTATGTAGAAAATTATCGTACGTGCTCCACAGAATCTGGAAACAGAAGAAACAGAATGGTTATGCGTATTTTTAGATTTCGTACCTACGTAGAATATGTGAAAGCGTGTATATACTACTCACGTTAGATATCGCAACGCATGAATTGCCAAATTTTCTGCACGTTTTGTAACGCGCACATACAATTGCTACTGTCGTGGGAAGCACATCGTACGGTGTTCATTGCTGACATTGATTTTAAGCTCGGAACAGCAGTAGCAGGAGCAGCTGTGACAGGTACAATTCCACAATAATCATTACAGACATCGCATCCACCGACGTTATCATCGTTATCATTGTCGTCGCTGGCGTTACTGTTGTTACAGCAGCAGTCATTAGCGTTGTTCACATTATTTTTCGCTTTCTCGTACAAATCGGTAATATCCATGATATGCAAGTTAGGAATAGTTTGTACGAGTAGTTGTGATAACCACTCCTTTTTTTCCAAGCCCTTCACATACACTATATCAATATTATTGAGCTCACGGGCGAGCATTTCTGTTATTTTATAATATGGAATCCATCCTTCAGACCAGAGAAGCCCGTGGTGCCGCGTTGTTAGCCAGGTCGCCTGCCGCTTCTCGAACGGTGTCAGATTAGTGTAGGGGTACGGCGCACAGTGGTCTGGGTATATCTACATTTAGTGGCCAAAATTCTGATCTTTCTGAAACTTGGTGATTAAGGGTTTTTGAGGTCGCTGATAACGAATTTGGCACCAAAAATTTTAAATTCAAAATGGCGGATTCAATATGGCGCGCATTGTGGTCTGGAAAGCGGTATTTTATAGCCAAAATTAAAAATCATAGCCGTACTGGAGAAAAAAAAGAGAAAAAGAATCAGACCTAACATTATCTTTGACTTAAAAAAAATATTAAAAATTATTATATATATAAATATATATATAATTTTGTTTTATCTAAAACAAAAGCTACATCCTTCTTTCCTCTTTTACGTGCAGTTATTGCTGCTGCATGCACATTTAGTTAAGTTAGCATTTTTGGAAAAGTAGACAATATTAAAAAGATAAAAAAAGAACGTAAAACGAAAGTACGAGTAAAGAAGTAAGACGAAAACTGATTGATAAATATAGCTGAAATATACATATAAATACTTGATTATTATACGTCTTCTGAATCCAATTCTAAATTATTTAAATGCCTAAGTATGGGCAATGTTTCTTCATTATCTTCATCTGAATCCTCATCATCGTCAGTCGTTTCTTCGAAAGATGAAGTTGAAGAACTAGATGTCGATGCTTTTTCTTCGATAGATGGAGAACGCAGCAACAATAAAACTTCAGGAGGCAATTTGAGTTTTTTGAGCTGCTGTTTATAGATCCTGCTCTTTAAACTAATATTAGATATAAATGGATCGGAGGTTTCCATAGCCCTGTTAAATATATCTTCTAAATTACTTTTTCGGCTAGATTTCCGAGCATGGAACTGTCTATCGTGTTTGTAACATTTATTTTTGGATTCCGCGGCTTCTTCCGATAAATATCCTGGAGGTAAAATACATTTTTCTAAAATTTGTTTCCCATGTACTAAAACTTTATGGACTGTTGGCGGCATTGGATACCATGGGTATCTTTCTTTAAATATGCGTGCAGTTTGAAAACAAAATGCTTCAAATTTCTCTAAATTAATGGCATATTGACACGATATTGTGATTAAAATTATTTTGAAATTTTGAAGAAGGGAATTATCTAAACCTGTTATCTCGCTTAATATTTCCGTTTTTTGGAAAGCTCGACGAGCTGTGTTGCCGTCGTTTGTATTGCCACTTCCTCCTGCTTTAGGTTTATCTATGTTCAATGCTAAACGTTCCCAAAATAAATTTTGAACTTCTATTTTCCGTGATGCAAATATTTCTTTATCTTCCTTTCGTTTTATCTGCCATTTTTTTATTTTAATTCTGTAGGATATGTGTATAACGCATTCGAAGAATCGAATCCATGCATGTAGAGGACTGATTCCATAATATAACCTTTCCTCTTCTTTCGGTGCAAACTCTATTGCGCGTAGATCCATAGTTTCCAAAATTTGTTTAGGCCCTGCACCACAAATAGGACAGCGTTGAAACGATTTCGTTTTTGTTAATATATTCAACACCTTGCCGTCAATTAACGCCATAATTAATTTGAATTTTATCTTCAAAGTCTTGTCTTTGTGTGGCAAATTTAAATCTGATAAATTACTGATTTCATGATCAATATTTTGTTTTTCTTTAAGAATATGTTCTGCGGTTTCTTTAATGTACTCAAGTTTCACTGGCCTACAAAATCTCTTAGACTGCGGAGTGTCATTGTTCCATAAAATAATATTATTGCTTGTTACAAATTTTAGCGGTATTAGCGTAGTTGCAAAAAGGGAACCATCTGTGCCAACTATATTTTCTGATTGTTCGAATCTTTGCTTATATATAGAATGTCCGCTGCTACCATCAAAACCATAGCTGAAAATAATTTCACATTGAATCACATCATCACTGCTATTTGAAACAATACTGTCGATTACTTCTGTTTGTAACAACACAATTCTTTGTACAGTATGCTCTACAAGATTTTGCAATTGAACTTGTGCAGTTCTTTCCGTGACGATAATTCCGGGTGGTCTACAATTTTTCTTTGATTCCAATATAGCGTCATATTTAGGATATATGTCGCAATGTCGCTGTTTACTTTCTAATCTAATATTGACATATTGTCGTTTACTTAGATTATTATCGTAAAGAAAAGCTACAGCTTCCTCAATGGAAAATGGTATTCGCTCTTGTTTATTGTAAAAAAACAATTTCCTCATTTTTTTGGCGCGGTTAGGACTTCTCACTGTTTCATTTAGAACTACAGCTAAATTTTCGTTTCCTCTTTTACGTGCTGCCATACTTGTTGCATGTACGATTAAACCCAATTCTTCATTCATTTCTTTCGAAAGTTCTGCTGCTTCCCGTCTTTGTGATCGCGACGATTTTTCTTCATATGATAAACGAGGCCGCCCTACAGATGTTGAAGCTTCTGAATTAATATTACTATATTTTTCAAAAGTGAAATGCCCCTCTAACCATTCCTGATATTTCGATTTAAATTTGTATAATATTCGGTGAGAATGTTTCCATTTATTAGACAAATTAATGCAGAACACGCGCACTTTATCTTCAACTGATTTTTTGTAACTGTCAGAAATATCAGTCTGTTTTATTCCGTCGAAAATAAAGGCGGAAACGGCAGCTATCTTTTTATTTAAATTACTTTCATTGTGCCATGCGTTGAAAAGGTCTTCATTCTTGAAGTAGTACTGGTCTAAAAAAATAAAAACTTTTGTGTGCCCTTTGTACGAAAAAAAATGTTCGATGCAATATAGAAGTGAAACATACCTGAAGAATCTTGCGACATTATTATACGTATAAAGTCTTTGATATAATTATAACAAAAGTCCACAATATACACTACAACACTGTACACTATACACTGTTTTACTCTAAACTATGGAACTTATGAATAAAACTATAATACATGTAAAATATAACTATAATATACATATATAACTAACTTTTAATTTAAAGAATTTATACTGTAATATATAAAATTAAATGAAAACTTCAAACTGCAAGAGATGGTTCACTGTGCGCATTCGGTAAAAGACTAATCCGAGAAGGCAGAAAGACACTTCGAACTAGACAATATCCAGTGTTTATACGAATTAATACTAACAGAAGATAAGGTCCACGCAATGAAAGCGTTTCAGATTTCCCTCAACCTCCTCAGGCGCCTTTCAAGTGGTTGCATAGGGACACGCGCCGCGTTCAGAACGCCAAAACTCCTCGCGCGACGGATTTTAAAATCCCTATACAGCCAAAGGTTGCAGGAAGTAGCAGCTATAATTTACATGATCTGAACAGCAATTGTCTAAGCTTTCATATAAAATAGGTCCGATGTGTAACACTTCTAAACATTTTTTTATAAGCCTTCTCAAAGTTTAAATTGATATAAACATTGCACTATTTGTTCATGGAGTAAAAAATGCCTATAACACATATAAATAACTGAAATATACTTCCTTACCTATATAACTGTATGATATAAACACGTATTTTGATGTTCTATAATGAGTAATTAAAACAATTAGATTCACATAAAATTTCATGATTTTGTCTTTGTAATATTATATCTAATCAAAGAATCATCTGAAAAGGGAAAGCTATGCGGATTTAGAAGCACCGGAGGGTTGTCAATTCATAAAAAAAAATGACATTGTAAAGTTGAAGTTGAGAAACTGAATTTTGGCCACCATCCAGACCACTGTGCGGCGGCTCGAAAAGCCAATGACAAAACGTCGTTTCCGTACCGTGATTATTTTCGAGTATCGCAACTTCTTTAGCAACGAAGTTGTTACGTGCCGTCTTAAAACATTGCAGGTCCACCACGACAGACAGCATTATTAAGCAGTAGTATATAGTAGTCGCGACGGTGGCAGAATACTAACTGAAACCTTCGCGCCCATCGCCGCCATAGTGGTTAACGTTTGCATCACGTGGTTAACGTAGGTATCACGTGGTTGACGTATGCATCACGTGATTTTTCGTACCACGTTCGTCAGAGGACTGTACTGAACTATACGATCGTGTATGAGCAAACAATATGCGGTGGTATTAGCAGGTACGTTGTCTCGACATTCGAAATCGATTCGGATATCTACCGTGGCGGTTTTCACCGACTCGTTCTGCCGAGAGCAATCTATGATCGCGATAGGGGCACATCGCAAGAATTCGAGCGTGTTCAGCAACGGTTCACCGTGACCGTAATACGAACGGATAAATTTCGCGTACATATCGTATAGGAGCGCATATTTTGATTTATCGAAATCCAGGTTCAAATCATCGTACGGATACACCTCGGAATTCAGAAATAATCGTACGTTAGCGAGTTTGCACGCGTCGAATCTGCTCGCACTTTTCTCGAGATTATTCTTTCGATCGGTTTGCATAGCGAATATCACGTATCGCGGTTTCTCGATTTGCGACGAGGTTTTCACGGTCCACGTATGTTTCGTGGTCGTTTGTAGCAACGGATACTCGTACAGGTCCCATGATCGGAAACTCATCGTGATCGAACGATCCCTTTCCAGGAGACGTAACATCGACAGTTTGTTAACCTCTTCTAACGCGACGTGGGGCATACGCCATTGTATCTTATGGATCTTAAGTTTCGGTATTATCGCAGCGCTGATGGCGGTTCCGTACATAGCGTTTGTATCAACTCGCGCGCGAATTAGGATCAACTCGTGTCGCGTGTTTATCACGATTCGCCTGTAATCTTCGCAGAATCCTAGTAACGCGTTCAGGGGTATACAGAAATTGAACGCCGTGCTATTAAAAATGTCTTTATCGTATGCGATGGTATGATCCCAACCGGCGTTCATCAACGCTGTGCTTCTGTCGAGCGACAACGACGCGTAATGTTTCAGCGGGGTGGTGATTCCCAGATTTCTGGAACGATCGATCTCCACCCCGTTCAGTTCGTATCGAACCTCGTCAAACATGAACGCTACGCAGTTGTTGTCGAGAAAAACTCTTGCAGCGGCTTTCACTTCCGGGGCAGTCGTCGTGGCGGTCATCAAAGAAACGCGACCTTCGACGTATAAATAACTTTCGCACGGGAGCGTGTACAGATCTTGCTGCTGTATAGGTATTCTTATCTCGTCGTTATTATCAAACGTCGTGTTGGCGTATGGATTGTAGGTATGCGTCTCGATCTTTGTAATACGATCGTCGAAGGTAGGCATACTCGCAACGTCCAGTATGGTAGCCATCGTGTTAAATGCGTGTATATGTGTTTAGTAGGTTACGATGAATCCTAGAGATCGTAGGAAACGTGCGTTGCGATGAGTTAACGGCTTTCTTCCCCTTCCTCTTCTTATCGTTCCTCTTTCCGTTCCGCCGCCACCACCAGTTTTTATTATTCCGTCAGCTGTTGTTGCGGCTGTTGTTATTGTTGTTGTTGTCGTAGGTATTTCGCTTTGACGATTACTAGTGACAGAGACGAGAGGAGTATCAGCGACGGTGAACGATACGTCGTACGTACGATGGAACACTAACATGCTATGCGCGAACTCGCGCACGGTCACGTTTTCTTATCACGCAGACGTCGTTGCACGTGCAAGCGAATCGTTATTTCCTCACCGCGAAAATCTATAGGACGATCGTATTGATCAACGATGCGCACCGTTAAATCGTGTATCGCTCGTGTAACGATCGGTAGGTAAATGACGTTTCGGGGTGTTTCCGATATCTTATATCCCGGGGGTACGCGAGGTGAAAATTCATGAATCGTGTGTACCGGTTTGTCGTTACTGTACGCACCGGTCGTGACGTTACACGTTACTCTGATCACGTTAACGGTTATAATGTTCACGGGCTCGTCAGACTCGTGCCAGGTTCTCGATGTTAAAACACGCGTCGTCGAGAATCCTAACAACGAGCCTACGTTGTCAGGTTTTGTGAAGTCTACGACGAACGAGCAGTACAACTCGCTTTTCATAGTGTTGTTGTTAGCTCGTAGCACTAGCGGATACTTGTCATCATCCTCGCTGTAGTCATCAGCAGTGTTAGCGGCATTTAGGTTTTTGCGATCACGAGGATATCGATCGAGTAGTCGACGTCTCAAGTGTTTGGCGATAGCGTCTAATTCGTAGGAACCGTGGGGGATCGCAATGTATTCGCGAGTGATGTCCGCGATGTCGCTGTCAGGATCCTTACTCGCGACGAAGTAGAATTTATCGTTGCGTGAATCGATGTTCGGTATCGTGTGAAACGTCTCCAAGTCGGTGAGACCTAGTTCGTACAGTCCGTCACTCAAATCAATCGGCGGAAAATAATTAATCGTAAGTACACTGCTACGACCTGTTAACGTGAGCGTGAGCGACATTGTACTACCACCACCACTACCGGTTACGCTATTGCGACAGAGAGAGAGAAAGTGACTCGGGCGTACGATTACTCGTCAATTTATCTTAGGTAGTGTCGAGGCCAAAATTCCAGAGTCTTTTGACGTAGAAATTGTATGCACAAGCGACCACAGTTCGTCTCGTCGAAACGCTGAAAGCGATCGTGATTATACTTGATCCCTATCGTCACCGTTCCCCGCCGTCCGAAATAGTCGATCAGTTCCGTAGGTGGTCGCAAATTCGCGAAACTATCAAAATACTGCACGTGTGTTCCGCGTTTTGCGTACGCTACCCAGTGTGTACCTTCTCCACGATTCTCGTCCAGATTCGTGATACCGCATTCGTTCGGTCGTACGCGTGCAGGGAGCGTGTCACGCATAAACACTCCTCGAAAGAACGGTATATCGATGCATTCGCGCTCCAATTGTAGGTTCGTCATAGGTTGTTGTTGTTGTTGTAGCCGTCGCGTTATCGCCACAGTCGTCGCCGCAAGCCTGGTAGATTGACGTTTTTTTTTTTCTTTGATCGTCGGAGCCGTCGTCTCAGGTTCATGCCAGCGCCACGCTTGTACGGTGTCAGATGCATTCCTCGTCCTTCCATCGCATGATTATGACGTATCGCCTCTTCCAGCTGTTTTCGCGCTGCCTTGGTATCGTTGACCGCTTTGGTGATACCCGCCGCTCCACCGGCCAATGCCCCGATAGCTGACAGAGCGGGCAGCACAAACGGAAGAAGAAGTGGAAGAAAGCCACCGCGTTTCACCACCGGCAGGATACGATGACGTTGCGACTGTTGTCCCCTGGACTTGCGTTTCCTTCTCGTAGTCCTTGATACTCTCCTTTTTCTTCTCATACCCATACCGAGTCTAGTCTTAGCTTTCATCGTGGCCCACACTCCAGTCGCTGCTGCTTTTTCACCGAACGTTGCGTCGTTCGCAAACACTCGTTCCCGCGCTCGTTCGGCTAACGCGTGATCTGCCACGTGTCGACCCCCCAAGTCGCGGTGCTGTGAGTACGCGATGTCGTGTTCTCGACAAGCGGTGTCCAGCGGATTTATACCTGCGTCACCGCGAGTTAATCGCTTCAGCAAATGCGTTCCAGGTCCACAGAACTGATACCCCGGAATGTGTAGCTCTATCGGTAAACGGTTTATGATACTGTTCACGATACTCGAGCCTGTCTTCGTTGACTTGTTCTTCTTCTTCTTCGATTTACATGTTACCGATACCATACATATGAAATTGCGTATACGCGGAGCCTCGCGAGTAGTCGTGAGTCGACCGTTCTTCGATAGCGATCGGTTCGACGAGCGCAACTATTCTGAATCACTCCTCGCGTACCGCGAGTATAAATAGCTATCGTGTTACAGATTTGACGAGGAGAGAACATGCAATTCGCGAAACAGCCGAACACTATTCGCGTGATCGCGAACAGAACGCTGGATGTGGAATGGGATGAGAGTCGATCCCGCAGACACGGACCGTTGCTACCGAACAGCGTGCGAGCTGTGATTTGTGGACCATCAGGATGCGGGAAAACGAATGTGCTTCTCAGCCTGTTGGAGAGTTCGAACGGTTTACGCTTCGAAAACGTATACGTATACTCGAAATCGTTACATCAGCCAAAGTATCGGTATCTGGAGCGAGTGTTATCGCGCGTCGGTGGACTCGGATACTTCCCCTACTCGGACACCGTCGAGATCATCCCACCGAGAGACGCTCGACCCGATTCGATCTTCGTGTTCGATGACGTTGCATGCAACGAGCAGACTGTGATACGTGAATACTTTTCCATGGGCAGGCACGCTAACGTGGATTGCTTTTACTTGTGTCAATCGTACGCGCGAATACCGAAGCACCTGATCAGAGACAATATGAATTTTCTCGTGCTGTTCAAGCAGGACGGGACGAACTTGCGTCGTGTATACAACGATCATGTGAACACAGACATGACGTTCGAAGCGTTCAACGACCTGTGCGCGAGATGTTGGAGCCGGCGATACGACTTCGTAGTCGTCGATAAGGACAGTTCCATGTACGATGGTCGGTATCGACGAGGATTTAACGAGTTCGTCGTAGCGCGAGGACCTCAGTAAACCGTGAGTCCTTCATCGAGTAACACGAGGATGGCTAATGGATCCGCGACTATCGGTGTCAACATGGAGGCGCCGCAACAGCAACAACAACAACAAGGAATAGTACGAAAACGATGTCGTAGACAACAGTCGCGAGACGTTGAAACGAAGAAGAAAATTGCTAAAATCAGTGATGCTATACGAAAGAAATACACGAGTCTGAAACTTGGGAAAATGATTACGAAAGCTGCTGCGGAGGAAAGCGCGCGTCCGATCATCGAACCGTTGAAACACTTGGTTGAGAACACTGCAGTGCTGAAAACGAGTACAGCGATGTCACCGAAGCTGCAACCATCGATCGTCAAGAGGAAACAGCAGCATCATCACCGGCTGAAGAAGAAACGATTATCCTCCACGGCCGAAGCGACGATACGTCCTGTAACGACTCCGCTCCCAGAATCGAACGATAACTATGACGATAACGACAACGACGATACCGACGAGGACGACTATGAAACAACTGAGGAACGTGATCTAGGACAGACTGACGATTCGATTCAGGAAGTTCTCGATCCAAAAAACGCTGTCGACGATCTCGATGCATATACCCGAAACGTCGCCGGGCCGCTATCGCGTGAATATCTACAAATGTTCTTTCCCGATACCAAGAAACTGCTCGACCACGTGTACGGAGTGTACCTAAGCGACGATGAACAACTGAAGATTGGTGATTCCGTGCTTACCATCGATGAGAATGATAACGTTAGCGTGAAGGGTAAGCGATACGCGGGTACTCGAGGCTTGTACGAACTGCTGTTCATGCGAATACCGAACGATCGGGAGTACACGGATACCGATCTCGACGCGTACCGTGATATTTTGCTATCGACGAACGCACATAAACGGAATCATTCGGCTAATAAGCCTACGCTAGGCAACAAGGGTCATAAGTATAGGAAGATCGTGTCGTTGTTGATTAGCGGAGACCGCTACGGTAGCGGTGGTGGGGGTACGCGCGAAGGTGGAGGATTATCCATCGACGACGCAATGATGGTCACCGATAACGCGATCGATTACGTGTATTGGGATGATCCGAACGAATTGATCGATAAACTACGATTGCTCGTGGCGTCGCGCGACGCCGGACACACCGGACATGATAACGAAATCACCTCCATCGTGGAGGAACTTCGTGAAGCCGGTCTCGTCGTAAATTGATCGTTCCGATCGACGATACGTCAGTCTCGTTTGCGATCACCGTCGGCGACATGTCAGTGAACAAATTTGGAGCGTCTTTGCGCGGCACCGTCGATGCTACCGACGACTACCACAACGATCAACGTCTGGAGACGATTCGCGTGCTGAATCTGTACGTCATGAATTACGTTCGGGAGAACGCTCTGTGTCTGGACATCGATCGGTTAACGTTCGACGCAATGGAGCGTAAGATGCGTCGCGTGGCACATCCTGAGGAGGATACCGACGCTGCGACGAAACGATACGTGGACAACATGGAACGTACCGTCGGACGTGTCCTCGACACTATGGAGGAAGACATGTATGAATCGATGACGAAGCGACTGGACGCTTTGAAGAACGCGATAAATATTGCGGTGGAAGAACGCCTCCGAGACTTGGAGAATTTCATAAATACCGCGATACAACGACGCTTCGATCACTTGAAGGATAGACTTAACGAGCTTGCAATACCGATTGCGGAAGTACATAAACGAAAGGAAGCGCGACGATGAACGTGGATTCGAGTGACATTACCGCTGCCGCTATGAGTACGAGTAAAGAGCGAATACAATTGATCAACGAACTGCATGCTCCCGCGAGACGAAATTTCCCGCGGCGACGCGTAGTGATTCATGACTACGATGATCTGTGGCAGGCCGATTTGGTGGAAATGCGTGCGTACGTGAACCGTAACCGCGGTTACAACTACATACTCACGATCATCGATACGTTCAGCAAGTACGCATGGGCCGTGCCCGTGAAAACGAAAAACGGTCACGACGTGACTAAGGCGTTTGCGACCGTGTTGCGCCGGAGCGGTAGATGTCCACGAAACTTGCAAACCGACATGGGAAAGGAGTTCTACAACGCGGAGTTTCAACGACGCATGACTTCTCACGGGATCAATCACTACTCTACGTACAGCGTGATGAAAGCGTCGATCGTCGAGCGTTTCAATCGCACGCTGAAGAACCTGATGTGGAAACAATTCTCCTTGAACGCCTCCTATCGCTGGTTGGATCTGCTACCTACGCTCGTGCATACCTACAATCATCGTAAACATCGAACGATCAACGCACGACCCGTCGACGTAACATCCGCGACACCTTTACCGTTTACCACGCGCGAACTGTCCTCCGGCCCTAACACCTCGTCAAGTGCTGAACTACGGCGCACGAAATTCCGCGTCGGTGACAAGGTACGCGTGAGCAAGTTCAAGACAATCTTTGAGAAGGGCTATACGCCGAACTGGTCTACCGAGGTGTCCGAAATCATCACCGTACAACGAACACATCCAGTAACGTACATTTTACGTGATTCTGCGGGAGAACCGATCTCGGGCGGATTCTACGAGCACGAACTGCATTCGGTAGCGAATCCTGATGTCTATCTGGTTGAGAAGATTGTTCGTCGCAAGGGGAATCGGGTGTACGTGAAATGGTTGGGATTCGACTCGTCCAAGAACTCGTGGATACAGGAAAAGGATATTCTGTGATGTCTCAGCAGCTCCTTATTAATTATATGAATAAACATACATTTTCATTTAAATCGTTATTCTTTTATTCAATTCTTTATATTTTTGAAATAAAGAGTCATATACCTATACGTTTATAATATGTTTTTTATCATACTATCCTCAACGCAACGTCGATACAGTACAACACATATTCATAGAATAATCATACTCGAGCATGTAAACACTATACAAAGCGCGATAGGCAAAACAGTAGTCACGTAGCGCGGTCTTCAGCGTCGGCATCGAGTTCGGGAATCCGATAGTACCCCCATGGAAGGGTTCTGACCTGGTCGAGCAACACGTATCGCTTATCATCGAATGGACTGAGAGCGATCTTCCGCTCGGAGACACTATATACTTTATGTAATCGGGAACGGATATGGTTCTGACGTATCGTTTTTTCTGTGTGCTTGCGAAGACATCGAACATAATCCTCGAACCGTATCTCGTTCGCGACTACATGTCTCTTCACACCCTTTACTTTCTTCGTTTCAATCGTTCCCGAAGTCAACGATGACGCTGGATTGCACACTCGACTCGCATACATCTTTGATCGCAGTCCCACGAACTCTGTCATTACGTTTCCATTATTCTCATCCTTCATAAGACCCGGTACCTTCTTGTTTACACGCGGTATACCATACGGATTATTCTCCGCGTAATCGCTCGTGTCGAATCGATCGACGATGTCATGCTTCATCACCTCATACGCGTCATCACACTCCAGCTGATATAAGAGACTATCGGTATCGGTATACAAAACCTTACATTGATCGCCAAACTTCGCTCGCATATACTGGTAATGAAATTCGTACAAGCATACCTTAGACACATCAAGCACGCTCATACCCACGTATATAGGTTTATCGAATTTTACTTTCAATTTCCGCATCTCGATAGCGGTTAAATGCTCTGAAAATATCGTGCGACTATGAAAATTCGGTTTCGCGATCAACGTTTCTGCACCGTAACGACCGTCCCACCGTGTTACCAGTCGCACGTCCACTCGATTTCGCACGTTTTCCACCGTCTTGCCGTACACCGCATTATTCATCAGCTTATATAACGTTTTCTGAAATTCACTGGTGGCACGAGTCCTTAACTCCGTGTTCAGGATGATGTAGTCGCGTAACCAATCGGACTGATCGAATCGTAGAACACGGTGAATTCGCGATATACATAGACCGTACCGCACGCACTGCTTTAAGTAACGATAGTGGATGACGTATCGTTCCTTATCATGGAGCGTGGCGAGCAGCTTGGTTTGTTTACTGGTAGTCACGTGCTCGCGTACAGGACAGAACGGGAGGTCGGCGTGCGCGTCGTGAATCTCCGGAGGATACTTGAGATCCACTTCCAGCAGGTAACCCTCGAGTCCATCGTCGGGCAAAGAGTTCACATCTAAATTGACAACCTCCGCTTCGCTCATCCATCGAAATCCTCCGTACGGCATCACCTGTGACATCGCCCATCCGTACAGATTGTTCACGTCGAAGTACATTAAGTATGTTGACGGTTCCGATGTGTCGTACATCGATACCGGTAGGTGCTTATTGTTAGCGCGCGCATACCTATGCGAACATTGGCTTAGACCTCCTCGTATACCACGCTCCACGAATAGCAGCATATCCACGTCCGTGAGAAGTTCCAACTTGATGCGTGTGTATTTCAGCATTGCGTCCCACGTGAAACCAGGTAGCGTGCAGTAATGCGCAGGATCCAGTTTGTAGCTTGCGATACAGTCGATACGAAAGTTCTCGAACACGTCAGCGAGCAACAACACGTCAGTGTTTAGGTATAAATCGCTGTATTCGCCTAATGTCTGTACGCGAAAACTGTTCCACACGCTCACTGCATGCGTATAATCGGATTCCGACACATTGCTACCGTATAGTTGATTGTAGAAAGCTTCGCGCGGAGGCAACTGTGTATCATCCAACTTATCGTACGCGGTTACGTAATCGTACGGGAAGATCCCCTTCCTAGTTAGAAGATCGAGTTGCTCATCCGGTAAATGTTGAAACATTCGACGTAGAATCGTTAGTCGCTGTTTCCCGAGATCCGATGCAAGTTTCTGCAGACTCGTTGCCAAGAACTTGAAGGAATCAATGAATCGAAATTTTAGCATTTTTCGCCGATCCGCGCGCGTTCTCTCGATGTACGTCACCTCCTTCGTAAACGTGATGTATCGTTCTTTTGTTATCGGTAGCAGGCTGATCTTTCCATCGAACGCGGAGGCCAACTCATTGATTACGAAGTGCGCGTCGTATCCGGATAGGTTATGGAATACAACCGGTATCGTATACGAACATTGATATCGCAAGTTACATGACCTATGACCCGCGCCCCTGTACTCCCCCGTCAAGTTACAATGATCGCGCACTTTAACATCGCTATCGTCATCATTGTTATCGTCGAACGGTCGTTCACACATGTGACATACAGTTGCCTCGCGAAAACTCTGCCACTGTTGAGTCGGTAAGCGGTTCATGGATTTCGGATTGTCTAGCCGCGAGCACGCAATGTCGGCAAATTCACGTAGTTCTCGCACGAACCACTGTACGCAATCGGTATTGTCGCGATACGTACGATATTTACACAGAGACTCATCGTAGGAACAATGTACATAATATCCTATGCTGTAAGCTCTGTGTCGTTGATATGCATACGTGCGGTGGTGATCCAACGGTGTATGCTCCATATCCTCCAGCAAACATTCAAAGTCCGCGTATACGATAAACGGTACTCGTTCCTTACGCTCGTAATGCTCGAACCGTAACCATTTGTTTTCGTTGGACGGTAATTCTACGGCGCACTCATTCCATCGGAGGCAATCTACGGTATGCTTCTCCAATCGTTCTGTCGAGTGGAAAAAGTTTAGGCACCTGAAAACATATACAAAAAATGTTTCTTGGTCCGACACATGTCGTTCGAAATCATTTTATTATTCTTATTTGCTTACCTATCGCAAACGAACACTTGGCCATTATGTTTGCTGAGTTGACGGGAAATCAGTCGGGAGAGATTACGAATGCACGCAAAATGATAGCGCTGTGGATCTTCAGGACCCTGTATCAATAACACATTCACGTGTCTCCCTTCTCGCTTGTTGCTGGTCACGCGCAGAGTTGCGCAACTTCCGTCAGACCACAGGTAGACGTTCACCGATACGTTGTTCATCCCCTCGAACTTCTGTATCTGGTCCAGCGACATGGGAAGTTTCACGGTATCGGTACGAAGCACCTCCGAATAGTGCGGATATGACGTAATCCTACTCACGTTCGTAGCAGCCGGAAACAGGCTGGCTACGACTGACCACAAAAAACATGTGTTCTCTTTACACTCAACATTTATCACTGCTTTCTTCGCCATGACTTCACGCGGAAGCGGTACGTTACAACCGGCGCGAAGTGGATTATGCTTGTTTACATTAATCATGAGATTCTGCACTACCCGTAGGGTCCATCCACTCTCGCGCTCCTGAAACTCCTCCATCGCAACCAACGTCGGAGCGATCACGTGCGTCGCGTACCACTCGCACACACTCGAGGCCTTGAACAGTACTCGATTTCGCGTACCGAAACTCTTAACGTCCGTATCGTCTCGCAACATGAACTCCGCGTTCAAAACGGTATTCACTGACACGCTTAAATGTTCCTCGATGGCTGTCGTAATGCGTGAAATCACCGTTTGACGGGCGTTCCGAAAAAATCTGCGCGGATCTGCAGCTCCTACATTGATCACCGCTCCGGTCAACAGACGCCTCTCAAACGCAGTTTCAATTTCCTCCCACACCACCTTGGGTGACGTCACTCGAGTGGCAAGTCCATGACCTACACGCGATAACGCTCCTCGCACAATTGCACGTAATGTTTGTATTCGCGCGAGCAGCGATACCGTATGCTGTTTCTTCCACACCGGCACGCGTACACCTTGCTGATACTCGTTGATGAGTCGTATGGTCTCGTCGCATCGTTCCATCCAGTCGCGGAATTCTGCGGGGGTGCGTAAAAGTTCTGACATCCGAGACAATGTCATGAACGCGTTCTTGAACGTCTCCATAATCACTTGATATAAAAGACTCTATACCGCTCCGCAATACGTTTCCGCCACGTAGTAAGATCCGCGTCAGGATATCGGACAGGTATCGTTAAGATTATCGGCCAGCAGAACGACCATGCAACTCGTCTCGGACACTCGTCCACGTAACGTCGTAATTCGTGATCTAGAAACGTATCTACAGGCATTACCGCTGTAGGATTCAATCCCTCGTACACTTGCGTAGAATTTTTCTCAATATCACGTAACAGCATCAATGGCGTACATACAATCGCGGTAATGTATTTCTCTGTATGTCCCAAAATATTCTTATCCCCTACAATGCACGATACCATACACTCGCGAGCACTGCTGTATCGTGCTATATGTTTCATCACATCACGCTGATCACGTGTAAAAAATTCAATTCCATAGTCAAAAATACTAGTCCACACAGCCTCGCACAATGACTGAAGGCCTACGGTGTCACGAATCTTATGCGTTTCTAGCGTCACTGTTTCCACTTCCAGCTCACAGGTCCTAGATGGTGTTGGAGTATCATCAATTTCAAAAATCTCATCGTCCGACGATGACGATGACGATGAAAACAATAACGCTTGTCGCAGCACTCTCTCCTCATCTAGCTGTAACGTTTTCTGTCGCACACCAATCCGCATTGCCTTCAGACGTCGGATGATCAATAGTAAACGGCGTTCGTTACTTCCGAGTAGTAGGTTTTTACGTTGTAACTCGATGATAACTCGTAGGGCTTCGTTGCACCTATCTGTCCAGTCTTGGCATTCCGCGATCGTACGCAACAGCGGACAGCTTTGCAACAATCTTTTAAAAGTATCAATATGTACCTCCATTTAAACGGAGTTTTTTTTTTTTTGCTTTTTAGCTTTTTTCTTTTTTATGTTTTTCACTTAAGATACATTATATCTTACGGCTCCCTCTCGTCTTCTCCCGCCTGGTGCAGCATTTTAATATACACCGATAATCGCATTTCCCGGAACTGTTGCACTAACACTAGTAACCGTTCTTTTTGATTATCCCGCACTACGTTTTCACGTAGAAATTCCGCGGCGAGTTGCAAAAACATATCGCATCGTTCAAGCCATTCGTAACATTGGTCATACATTCGTAGCAGTGGCATTGCCTGAGCCAAAACTATAACTGCCTGCTCAAACGTTTCCATTTCAATGGGTATGTATGTCTCACTAAGTAAGGAACTGCCCTGTCGAAGATGTGAACTCTTTTAAATATGCGATTCTCCCCACCCGAAATCCTTTGCATCCTCGTCTCATTATCAAATATCCACCCCGACATGTCGCGTATACTTTTACAATCGCCCTGTGACGAAGGACGTGGATTCAATGACAGATATCTCTCGTCCGACGCTCGAGATTTTGTTGTGGAAGCTTTGACATAAACATGCAGTTTCGGCTTACATCTCCCAAACCTCTACGTATAATTCGCGATAGTCATGGAGTGTCAACTAACATTCCTTCAATTTACCTCGCATAATACCGAATGTGTTTGTCCGAGGAGAAATGCGAACGTATTTCATAGTTCTCTCTCGCTCGCGCGCCTTGTTCAAACGTTTAAACTCGTTCGCGGTCGTGCCTGTTGACATGCATTGCGCGGCCGCGACGCGCTGTCGAGCGATCATCTTACCGTTGGGGTAGGACCGCTCCGGTACCGCTTTAAATTTCCCGGTGTCGCCAAAGCGCCCAACGATGCAACGCATTATACTCGGAAGTTGACCTTCGAGCATACTCTTCGACTTACATATTTCACGCGTAATACCTACCCATGTTTTGTCTACGAATGAAAAGAGATGTGCATCGTACTTCTCTCTCTCTCTCACACGCTCCTTGTTCAAACGTCGCGCGTGCCTGTTCACACGCATTGCGCTGCTGTGACGCGCTGTCGAGCGGATCATCTATCTTACTGTTGGGGTAGGACCACTCCGGTACCGCTTTAAATTTCACGATACCGTCAACGCGGTCAATAATGTGACGCATTATACTCGGAAGTTGACCTTCGAGCATACTCGCGTTATATTTTTCGATAGATGCTTACGCGATTACTGTACGAAATTCACGATGATGTTCATACAGGTTTCGATTTACATATTTCACGCGTAATACCTACCTAGGTTTTGTCTACGAATGAAGAGAGATGTGCATCGTACTTCTCTCTCGCTCCAAACGTCACGCCTTAGCATACAGCTTACCACTTGATCCAGAACTCCCTTATAATACCTACTGTATTATGTCCATGTGTTGGAACGGCGACTTTTTCTAACTCTGCTAATTCATAATTATTTTTTCTGAGCCAATCCCGTAACGTGGTCCTTGAAATTTTGAATTGCTTCGCCGCAGTCGCAACTGGCATGGCATCATCCCTGACGGCTATGACGGCTTTTTAAGTCTTTCTTTATCAACTGCCTCACGTTTGCGACGGTACGTGCGTACCATGTTGCTGTAATGTAAATAACTGAGGCGTTTACAATTAAAGATAGAGTGAATTCGACTAACAATAAGTGACAATTATGAATGTGGCGACTTAACCCCAATGGCTTTGTGGCGACTTAGCCCCGAGCGCCAGTCACAACTTCGGTCGCTCAGAAAATATTTTAGGTAAAAGAAAATGAAAGGTTTCATATCAAAATCGTCTTTGGCATGCTTAATTCTCTAAGAATCACTTACCTTCAGATTTTCCGCGATGAGTGCGAAGGTGCAAACCGAAATTTTCGTTGCGAAAACAAATTCACTTTCGGCCACTTTTCATAGCAACCAACACGTTCAACGAAATAAAAATTATAATTTAGTATCTAAATTCACCATACAGTGGACGAAATTTCTATAATAACACTACTATTTTTAATAAAAAATGTCAAGTAATGTGCTAATACAATTAATGGAAGATTAGGAAATAGTGACGGAAGGATACAAAATAAGAAAAGGTCTTAAGAATTAAAAAAATCTTTGTATTTTTGTTATAAACTTAAATGTAATACTTTAAACTACAGAAGACTAACGAAATTTCCATAAGAACAGTGTATTAAAAACAAAACATTAGTACAAAAAACATAAAAAAGTATAATATTAATAAGATGTACTTCCGCCATTATGCTGAATTACTTGAAATATTCTGTTCGCCATACTACAAATTAATTTTTGTAATGTTGTAATATGGATTTTACTCCACTCAACTCTAATTGCCTTTTCGAGCTCATTAATATTATTATATTGCTTCCCATTTTTATATACGGCTCTTGATAGGATTCCCCATAAGTTTTCTATTGGATTTAAGTCCGGGGAACGAGCGGGCCACTTCAAAAGTGGCAAATCTTTTTGCCGAAACCATTCGCGTGACTTTTTAGAAGTATGAATTGATGCATTATCTTGTTGATAAACAACATTTTCTTCGTGATTGTCTTCAATAAATGGAATCAAACAATCTTCTAATAAATCTATGTATTTTTCTGAATTCATTCTTGTAGAAATTTTACAAAGTGGCGTCTTAGAGGAGTAACTGAATGCAGCCCACACCATCAAAGTTCCTCCGCCGAAATTTCTACTCATGGCAACAGATTTATCTGTGCGTAAGTCGTGCCAGTAATATTTCAATCCATCAGGTCCGTCTAAATTAAACTTTTTTTCGTCGGAAAATATTGTATCTTTCCACTCTTCGCTCCAAGTCATATGGTCTCGTGCGAATTCTAATCTTGCACGTTTATGCTCCTGCGTAAGAGGTGGCTGCAACGACCTTTTCGTCCACTTCAATCTGTTATCTTGCTGCAATATTTGTTGCACACGTCGCGTGGTCACTGGCAATTCCAAAATTTTTGTTACTTCACTAGCAGTTTTATTTTGGGTCGATATTTCTTTAAATATTCGCGAACAATCACGCCTTGTTAATTTTGTATTTCCACCTGTATAATGATTTTTACCGTAGTTTTCGCGTAATTGTAAAAAATGATATATACAAGTAGTGGATCTACTAATTTTTTTAGCGATCTCTCGAAGAGACAATCCTACATCGCGGTATGCTTCTATTTTTGCTTGTTCTTCTGAACTTAAAACTTTTCCTCGTGGCATTTTGGTTGAACAGAAATTATTTAATTTATTACTGTATATATTTAACAAATGCACATACATATACTGATAACACTGACTATTTCAAATGTTTCTCGTGGAAATGGTGAAACAGAACTAAATCAATGTGACCATTCTTATAGAAATTTCGCACTGACCTCGGTCAGCGAGTGACTGTTGTTTACATAACGCTAGAAAACACGCGACTTTGTTTACATAAATCGTTCCATAATAAAGGCATTGTAGTGTTCGTAAAGTTCCAGATGTACAACTAGTAAAAATTTATGGAATACATTACTTTTTGTGTGTAAATCAGAGTGTTCTTATAGAAATTTCGTCCACTGTACTCTGTCGGTCGCATTGAAATCTGATTGAAGATCTACAGTATCGACCGCGAGATCATACGATGTATAGATTCGGAGATATTTAAAAGTGGCTACTTAGCTCCGATGGCGGATTAGCCCCGGTCTCCCCTATACCAAACTATTTAAATATTAAAATATTGCAATGCTTGAAAATATTTGGTTATAAGTTACATATGAGTTCCATATAAGTCAAAGTAGATTGCATTTACCTCAATATGCTCTATGTAGGATCTCGCAATATCCCCTTGCTTGGGCTTCCAAATTCCCTCTATGTTCTTTGATTTAAAAATATGAGTGATTAAAGCAGGAGGCAGTAGCAAAGCTAACGTACTTGTATGGTCTGAAACATAATTTTTGAAACTTTTGATAATAAATGAATATCTATTTGAAGTAGAACAAAGTTTGCGATTGTATGACAATTAAACGTATGTCATTTAATAGTTGGATGAATCGTGAAAATTTATATATTTTAATAATAATTTTAAAAACTCACCAATACTTTCTATAGAATTGTTATTAGTCCAAACGTCATTTAAATCCATATAGTTTACATTGATTCGCTGAATTTGGTCATCACCACCATTTTGTGCCAAGCCGCATTGCGCCAAAGATTTTGTCTTTGCACCTTTTTTAGCTGCATTCAGTACAGCCTTGGCAAATGTAACAATTTTCTGGGCAACACTTCTCCAATTTCCAAGTAACTTGTCACCAACTTTGATATTTTTAAACTCATCGTCTTGTTTGGATTCGTAATTCTCAGACTTCTCATCAAAATCCGACAGAATCTAAAACGTGATATATTTAATGATATATTTCTTACATCACATCTAATTTTTAAATAGTTGATTTGCGAACATACCAATTTTGGTCCAAAAGTGCCTTTCAAGACTGTAAATTCATTTATTATTTCTGAAAAAGTTTTTGCTTTGAATAAAATATTGTGGCGTTCGGAGTAACTTAGTTTCCACGTATATAAAATCAAATCTCCGTCATTTGAATGTTGTTGATACAAAATACTGAGGTCAACCTCTATATCACTGGATTCTACACAATATATAAAAATAAACTGTTATGAAATAATAGAGACAAAGAATTTGTTATACTTTATGAATAATGTCATAAGTACTGTTTTTTTAAGTCATTCCTATAGATATATCGAACAATTAAATACCTTTTCTAGATACATCATACGGACGTGCTCGCAATGCTGAATTTATTAGTACTAGTTGTCCCAAATGATCACGTAGTGATGAGTAACCTTTTTGTAATAAGCCGCAACTATTATATCTTTTTCTGTTTTTGTTTGGTCCGTCCAGTTCTGTCACATATGATGGAGAATAATAAACCGATTTTAATTTTTCGGTGGGAAATAATTGAAATATCGATTCTGTTATTTGTTAAAAGTCGGTACTGCTCAATCTGCAATAAAATTGTAACACTTTTGTGTTAACTATTGTATTGACTACAAAATCATGAAAATTATGTGTTACATTTTTATGGAAATGCCAAATGTAAGGCTAAACATGTGTATTAAAAAATTCTGAAATCATTGTACATTGTATCATTATAATCATTAAAACAGTTTCAATTACGAAAATTGAATTTTCGTGTCTATTGTTGTCGTTAATTGCATTTCTCTTTGAATTATAATTCGGCATACTTCTTTCTGTAATACTATATTCGTTGTTGAATAATGAAAGAGTATTGTCTGCCCTATTAAAGTGGAGTTCAATAATTTATATAAAGGTTTTATTTTCTGGACTGCAAAACGAATAATAAATAAATAAAAAAGTAACGAATAAAAAATTATAATTATGTATTTTATGTGTATATGAATTTGAAAATGTTTTGAAGTTCTGTATAACTGAAACGCAGCCAGTGGCTTCATTTGAACATGATCCTATGGACGAAGCAATGGGCGCAGTTATAAAAGATGTAGATGCTTTTTCACAAATAGGTGTAGCAGGGGTATTTACTGTAGAATTATTTGTTACATCGTTCAATGGATTTCTAGGTGCTGAAGTTGAAGCATTTGTATCACTTTCAAAATCAAAGGCATTTATATTTTCTGTGTCTTGTGGATCTATATGTAGTGACATATGTTTGTTACACAAATCCATTTTGAACATATTTTTAAACTGTTCCCTACATCCAAGATGTACTGGTATAAAACTATCTATTTTATCACTAGACAATTGATAAAAATTGTATTCATTAACTCCATGAACCATAATAATTTCAAAATAATTAATCAATTTAAAGTTTGTAAGAAACTTTTAACAAAGAAACAGAATATATATACACACACATACTACTACATTTTACATTCACCTAACTGAACAATTACAATCGGAGATTGTTTTTCTAGCCTCAACTGTTTTAAGGCCTCAGTCAAAACACTAAGGTTAGGATATCAATAGACAATTATTTAAAGTCAAACATTCTATAGAACAATAGTGAGCATCATGAGTATCTAATTTCTGCCAGTTCAAACACAAAGTTTTGTTAGTGTCTAAAGTTACATATACACATGAATAAATATAAATGTTTTTATATACTTACATATAAATAGCGAAGGGAGATGTTCTAAATTATAATCCTTCAGTTTTTTTCTCGATAAAACACATTATTAGGAGTCTGCAATAGCGTGGCGTGGACAAATGCAAATGATGGCAACTGATGGCGACAATCAGTGTGAATCGAAAAAGAACAGACTGTGCACCAGCAGGGAAAACATAAATGCGCGTTTATCAAGAAGCCCGTTGTGAACGATGCTCAGCACCGATATTTCCGGTGCTGGACACCGTTGTGAATGGGGTACTCAGCACCGATATTTACGGTGCTGGCCTAGCACCGTTCCCAACGGTGCTGACGGTTTTCCGTGTGCTGCGAGGGGTTATCGGTAAGGAGCTGTTCGTGTATCTAGAGGACGTAGTTGTATCTTCGCGCACACTCGCGGAGCACATACACCGACTCGAGAGATTCTTCGAACGCTTCCGCGTGTATAACTTTGTAACCGTTAAGCCGCGGGGTTACCGGTGGGACGGTGGAGGAACCGTATCGCCAGCTCAGGACGGTGGTCCAGGGCCGCCGATCGAATGACTGAATACGTAGAGGTAAGGTAGAGTACGATAATTTATTCCGACGAGAGTACAGGGTATCCCGGCCAGGTCTATGCTGGCAAACAGAGTATGTACGGCTTAAACCTAGACTTACCCTATCGGCGCGGAACGCGGCGCGGTTCGCGTCGCGTACTTCGGAGCGTTGGTCGGCGATGCGTATCGCGGCGCGTATCTTGGTGCGTATATCGGTGGTCGATTCGGCGAGAGTGGAGAGGAAAGACGATTTGACCCTTCGGTGTCCAGGCGGGCCAACCCTGCCAATGGACCCTGGTCGGAGAGTCGGGGGGGTCCGGTCACCCAGTGGGCACAGCCCGCGGGTGAGTCGGCGACTGTAAGGACGCTCTCGAGAACAGAGATAACTCTGTTCGGGAGATCGATGGCGGTTATCGGTATTTCGTCCAGAGGATGGCTCACGCTGTCCTTCTGGGAACCGTGGAGGTGTGGAGGCGAAAAATGCACAGAGACTCAGTCTGTGGACGCACAAGAACTGGTGCAAAACACGGGCGCTTGGCTTTCGCAAGAACGAGTGGTTCGGCACAAGAACGTGGAATCGCACACGAGGTCTCCGGGAGAGGCGTACTTCGTACTAACGCTCTAGGCGGTCTCTGCCAAATAGGCCTATGCCCCCGACCTGTATGTCCTCGTCCGCACATTTTCGGCAGCGAGAGAGTCTCTCGCTGTGAAACCCTCTCGCGCCAGTTCTCGGTATTGCGGACGAGTGGTGGGGGGCAAGACCGTTGGCCCAGCGCGGTACGCGCTACCTCGGTCGGGCGCGTGGTGGGGGGTAAGATCGTCGTCCCACCGGCGTAACTCGTTACATCACCTCCTCCCCTCGGAGGACGCGATCTTACCCCGCTCTCCCACAGACCTCTGTGCGTGGTGTTTGTTTCGGTTTCTGTTTTGTTTTATTCTTAAATCTATCCTTAGTCTACCGGTTTCTTAAGTCTATCCTTAGTCTACTGTACATTAACTTATTCTAACTTAGACCTACTTAAAATAGCTACTTAATCTATTTATTGTGGGGGCGGGGGGTGAGGGCCGAATTGAATCCGCAGCTGTTTCCGGCGTAGGAGTTTTACCTCCATGTATCCCCCGGGTGTGGGGATCCGGTACCTCCGGCCGACCTGGAAGGCCGGTAGGTCCAGCCGGAGGTCCTGGGAGGTGGCCGGGTGGTACGACCACGGCGCTGCGGCGGTCGTCGGGGGAGGGGATGGCGGTGCTGGCGGCTGCGGCGGTGGCGTCGGCTCCGTCCTCGACTGCCTCGGTAGTTGAGTCGTCGGTCCTGGTGGTGGGGGTCTCGGCGGCTTCGTCGGCGTCGGCCTCCTCGGTGTCGGTGGCGGCGGTGGCTGGGCAGTCGGGGGTGGGGGGATATGGAGGTCCATTAGGGCCGGGGGGTTCCGGGGACGGGGCGGCGGCCTTGGTCGCTGCGTCGGCGGTGTCCGGGCTGGTGTCGGCGGTGTCCGGGCTGGTGGCTGCTGTTGCGGCGTCGGGGCTGGTGGCTGCTGCGGCGGCGTCTCCATCGCCTTCCAGGGCGGTGGCGGTGCCTGGAGCAGCGCTGCCAGTAGCGAGGCGGCCGGTCCTGACTCGTCCTCGGTGGGCTGGTTGGCCTCGGTGGTTGGGCACGGTGGTGTCGGCAGGATCGGCGGGGGCAGCCTGCTCTTCTCCACCTCCTCGACGAGGGTGATCCCCATCGTCGAGGAGGGTTTCCTGGCCGGTGGCTTTGGCCTTGCCGGTGGTCCTCGTGCCGGGGGGGGGGGGGGTCCGCCGAAGTCCAGCCGCCGTTTGGCTGCGGGGGCGACTCGCGGGGGGTTCCCTGGCCGTTTCGTCGTCCGGCACTCGATTGGCCTTTCCACGTTTTCGGCCTTCATGGCCACCGCCTCTTTCCTGGTGGCCTCGTGCGAGATTCGGGGTTTCGGTGCCATCTTCCAGGAATTTGGCTTTTTCCCCCTCCGGTGCGCCGCGGGCCTTATCTAGTTCTTCGCGCTCATTTCTGCACTAGTCCCGCGGCGCTTATCGCCGAAGCCACTTGGTTGTAATTAGGGGCTGTTTCGCGTTTGGTGGCTTCGGCGGCTTCGCGTTCGATCACTTGCGCGGGGGGGGGGGGGGTGGTTTGGTCGGCGGTGGTGGGGGCTTGCGTCCCGACAGGGAGGCCTCCCTCCTCTCCTCCGCAGGGCTTCAGGTCCTGTAAATGGGCCCTTCGGGACGACTTCCTTCCGCTCCGCAGCAGGACCAGGTTTGGCCCCACGTATTCCTTTACCACGTGGGGCCCTGAGAACTTCGGTGCCAATTTTGCATTGAAGTTCTTGGCCGCGGACGACAAGGGGTGCTCTCGGAGCATGACCTTGTCGCCGATCTGCGGCCGCCAGTCCCGCCGCCGGTGGTTGTAGGGCTTCTTCTGCGCCTCTGTGGCCTGGGCTTGCGCGTGGCGGGCGAGGCGAATGGCCTCTCGCAGACGTTCGACGTCGTCGTTGCGGTCGGTGCTCCGGTTTTCGGTGTCCTCCTCGGCGATCGTGGTTGGTGGTTGGCGGAGGGCCCCGGGGGTGGCTGGTTCCCGGCCGTAGTTGAGGTACGCCGGGGTGTATCCGGTGGAGTCATGTCGCGCGGTGTTGTACGCGAACATGACTTCCGGCAGCCAGTGGTCCCAGTGGCGATGGTCTCCGTCGGTCAGTTGCGCGATCATCGTTTTGATGACGCGGTTGACCCTCTCAACTGGGTTGCACTGGGGGGTGTACGGGGGCGTCCGCCGGTGTTCGATGCCGTATGTCCGGAGCAGTCCCGTGAAGTCCCTGCTTTCGTACTGCCGGCCGTTGTCCGTGATTACTCGCCGAGGGCATCCGAACCGGAGCACGACCCTCTCCTTGAGGGCCCTGGTGACGGCGGGGGCGGTGGCCTGTCGTAGTGGTTGGACCTCGACCCACTTAGTGAATTTGTCCTGCATCACGGCCAGCATGGTAAATCCTTTCGCTGACCGTGGCAGGGGTCCCACTAAATCGACGGCCAACACGTCCCACGGGTTTGCTGCGGGCGTCGTCTGCATGCCGCCCGCGGGCGCTCGCTGGAGTGCCTTGTATTCGAGGCATTTTTGGCAGCGTCGGACGTATCGCTTCGCGTCGCGGATCATTCCCGGCCAGAAGTAGCGTTGCGATAGCCGCGCTGCCGTTTTGCTGCCTCCTAGGTGTCCAGCGGTGGGTGCGTCGTGATTTTCCCGGAGTACGGTTTCTCGGAGCGGCTGGGGCACGCACCACTTCCACTCCAGCTCGGTTCGGGGGCCGTGGGCGTCCGAGATGTGGCGGTACAGGTGCCCATCCACGATGTGGTACTCCGGGTAACGGTGGGGTTCGTTTTCGGCGGCCGTTTTCATGCGCTCGTACCACGGGCAGCCGGTTGGCGCCTCCACGCTGGTGACCTCTGCTGCTTTGGAGTCGCCTTCGGGTTGCCGGGAGAGGGCGTCGGCGACCAGGTTGTTGGCCCCTTTCCGGTACTGGACGTCGAAGTCGTACTCCTGCAGCTCGAGGCCCCAGCGGACCAACCGGCCGGAGGGGTTGTCCATCGTCCGCAACCATTTTAAGGACTGGTGGTCGGTCAGGACGGTAAAGTGGTACCCCTCCAGGTACGGCCGCATCTTCCGGATGCCCCAGACGACCGCGAGGCACTCCTTTTCGGTGACCGAATAGTTCTTTTCGGCGGGGCTCAGCGTGCGGCTCGCGTATGAAATAACGCGTTCTTCGTTCTGGATCTCTTGCGTTAAAACCGCGCCGAGCCCCTCGTTGCTCGCGTCCGTCTGGAGCGTGAAGGGAATGGTGAAGTCGGGGCAGGCGAGTACGGGGGCGGTTGCCAGCTGTTGTCGGAGGGTCTCGAATGCTTTCTCCTCGTTTTCGCCCCATGTCCACCGTACTTTTTTTTTTAAGTAGGTGGGCGGCGATGTCGGTAAATCGGGGAATAAATCGCCGGTACCATGATACCATGCCCAAAAACCTTCGTAGTTCTTTTAGGTTCGTGGGGGCGGGTATCCTGGCGATGGCCTGCACTTTCTCCGGGTCTGTCGCTACCCCCTGGTCGGTGACGGTGTGACCGAGGTACTGCAGCTCGGTTCGGCCGAACTGACATTTCTCTTTATTCAGTCGTAGTCCGGCCGCCCGTAGCCGCTGTAGTACCTCGCGGAGGTTGTCCAGGTGCTCCTCGAAAGTGCTTCCGAGCACGATGATGTCATCGAGGTAGGCGAATGCCCGCGGCTCCAGCCGCGGGCCGATGATCTGATCTAGGAGGCGTTGGAAGGTGGCCGGCGCGGAGTGTAGCCCGAAAGGCATCACTCTGAAGTGGAACAGCCCCCTCCCCGGTACGGTGAACGCGGTGATCGGGCGGCTCTCCGGGTCAAGAGGCACCTGCCAGTATCCGTTGGCCAGGTCTATCGTGGAGATGTACCGCGCCCCCCGTAATTTCTCCAGGGTAGCCTGGACCTGGGGCAGCGGGTACGCGTCCTTTTCGGTGACCTCGTTGACCCGTCGAAAGTCAATGCAGAACCTTCGCTTTCCGTTTTTCTTCTTGACCACCACGACCGGGGAGCTCCACGGGCTGTTCGAGGGTTCAATGATGCCCTCCGCGAGCATTCGGGTGACCTCCTCGTCGATAATGGCTTGGGTGGCGGGATTCCTCGGCGTATACCGGTGCTTAACAGGCTCCGCGCCTGCCTTTAGTCGGATCCGGTGTTTGGCCATGTTGGTGAGGCCGGGCAGCTGGTCGAAATGGCCGAGCTCCTGTACGAGGAATGCTTCCAGCCGCTGCCTTTGCTCCCTAGTGCATCCTCGTAGGCCGGGGTTAGCTTCGACGGTGGCGGTTTCCTCTCGTGGTTTCCACCGCAGCTGCTGGATTTGTAGGGTCATCCCCACGATCCGTTGGACGTCGACCCCGAGGAGTACGTCGTGTGATAGGTTTGGGAGGACCGCGCATCGGAAGGCGTGTACTTCAGCTCCGATTTGCGCGGTCAAGATTACCTCCTCGGTGAGTTGTTCCGTGGCGCCGTTGGCCACTCGGACGAGTCGGTCCGTCGTGGTTCCGGGGCTCCCGCGCTCTCGACACCAATTGGCCATCGTGGGGCTCACGTATGATTGTGAGGCCCCCGTGTCGACGAGCGCTTGGAACCATTGGCTGTGGACCTTGATCGGGATAAATGGCCGGTCGTCGTCGCTTATTCCCTTCGAGGCCGTCTGGGTGGAGTATTCCGGTCGGTGCCTCGTCCGCCGGCTCTGTTGGCGTTTCCCGACGGTCCCTGGCATCTGCAGTCTCGAGAGGCTCGCCCCTCGGTTCCGCAGCGACTGCAGAACAGCCGTGCTGGCCGACGGCAGTCTTGGCGGTAGTGTCCGCGTTGACCGCACCTCCAGCAGCAGTCCTCCCTCCGGTATTCGTCGCCGACCACGGCGAGCCGCTGGTATCCCCGGACTTTTTGGGGTTCGTCCGGGGCTTTAGTCGGGGCTCTGGCCTTTTCGTCGGCTCGTGCTCGTTCGTGGTCGGTTGCCAGGTCGATGAGGTCGGGCAAGGTGTCGAAGTCCTTCCGGTGGATAAACAAGCGGTACTCGGGGCGGAGGTTCGAGTAGACCCATTCCAGCTGGTCCTCGTCGGAAATTCCCCCGTGGCGGCGCATCAGCAGCCGTAGGTGGTCGGCAAAGTCGGCCGCGGTTTCGGTCGACCCTTGGAGGCGTTGGTGGATGGCCTTCTCCAGCTCTTGCCGTGTTCGTCGCGGCATGAATCTCCGCTTGAAGGCCGGCAAGAACTTGTCCCACGTCGGGAGATTCTGTTTCTCGACGCGGAACCAGTGCAGTGCCACGCCTTTCAAAATTACTGTAAGGCACCGTAAAATTTGTTCGGGGGCGACCTCGTAGCTATCCTGGAGGTCTTCGAGCTGCTCCAGGAAGTCCTCGGCGTCCTTTCCTCCGTCGTAATGACCTCCCCACCTTCGTACTCGGTCCATCATGTATTGGACGGGAGGTGGACCATGGTCGCTCGCTGCCTCTGTTTTCCCCTTAGTTTTGGGGGAAAAACTGACGAGCGGCGTTTCTTCGGGGTCCGGAGCGTTCTCCACAGTGGCTACCGTGGAGATCGCTTTGGACGTGGTGGGTGGGATGTCTGCTTCGATGTCCCGCTGCATGGTGGTGTTGCGAAGGTGCGCCACTATTCGCGCTCGCAGCGCGTCGATGGATCCGGTGGCGTCGAGCTTGTATGATACCGCGAGCTCGACGAGGTCGGCTTTGGACTTTTCGTACACCCAGCTGACCCCCGTCATTCGATCGTCCTCCGTACTTTTGTAAGTCCCTGTTCGGGCGCCAAATGTAACCGTTAAGCCGCGGGGTTACCGGTGGGACGGTGGAGGAACCGTATCGCCAGTTCAGGACGGTGGTCCAGGGCCGCCGATCGAATGACTGAATACGTAGAGGTAAGGTAGAGTACGATAATTTATTCCGACGAGAGTACAGGGTATCCCGGCCAGGTCTATGCTGGCAAACAGAGTATGTACGGCTTAAACCTAGACTTACCCTATCGGCGCGGAACGCGGCGCGGTTCGCGTCGCGTACTTCGGAGCGTTGGTCGGCGATGCGTATCGCGGCGCGTGTCGCGGCGCGTATCTTGGTGCGTATATCGGTGGTCGATTCGGCGAGAGTGGAGAGGAAAGACGATTTGACCCTTCGGTGTCCAGGCGGGCCAACCCTGCCAATGGACCCTGGTCGGAGAGTCGGGGGGGTCCGGTCACCCAGTGGGCACAGCCCGCGGGTGAGTCGGCGACTATAAGGACGCTCTCGAGAACAGAGATAACTCTGTTCGGGAGATCGATGGCGGTTATCGGTATTTCGTCCAGAGGATGGCTCACGCTGTCCTTCTGGGAACCGTGGAGGTGTGGAGGCGAAAAATGCACAGAGACTCAGTCTGTGGACGCACAAGAACTGGTGCAAAACACGGGCGCTTGGCTTTCGCAAGAACGAGTGGTTCGGCACAAGAACGTGGAATCGCACAGGAGGTCTCCGGGAGAGGCGTACGTCGTACTAACGCTCTAGGCGGTCTCTGCCAAATAGGCCTATGCCCCCGACCTGTATGTCCTCGTCCGCACATTTTCGGCAGCGAGAGAGTCTCTCGCTGTGAAACCCTCTCGCGCCAGTTCTCGGTATTGCGGACGAGTGGTGGGGGGCAAGACCGTTGGCCCAGCGCGGTACGCGCTACCTCGGTCGGGCGCGTGGTGGGGGGTAAGATCGTCGTCCCACCGGCGTAACTCGTTACAACTTGACGCTACAGACGGAGAAGGCCAAGTTCTTGAAGGACAAGATCGTGTACCTGGGTCATATAATAGCTGCGGACGGAGTAAGACCCAATCCCGAGAAAATCCGGGCCGCTCTGCCTTCCCCGAACCGAAAAACAGAAAAAACTTGAAGCAATTCCTGGGTCTTGTGAACTACTGCCGTCGCTTCATCCCTGAAATGGCGAAGCGCGCTAAACCACTCACGAATTTAACGAGCACCAAAACTCCGTTCTTTTGGACTGAGAAACACCAAGAGAGTTTCGAAGACCTACGCCAGGCACTCTGTACAGAGGCGGTTTTTCGTCTCCAAATTATCGATATATAAATATGTATTGCGATGATACAAATTACGATGAGCCATTTATCATTACAACCGACGCGTCCGACGGCGCGATTTTGAGCCAAGGAAAAATAGGCGAAGATCCGCCAATAGCGTATGCCTCGCAAGTACTCGCACCCTGTCCAGAAAATTACTCGACTACGGAGAAGGAATGCCTCGCGATAATGTACGCTGTAAAACAAGTCCGCACGTACATCTATGGACGAAAATTTTTCTTGGTACCCGACCATCCGCCGCTTCAATGGCTATCCTCGGTAAAAGACCCGGTGTCGCGACTCGCCTGGTGGAAGATTACGTTCGCCGATTATCAATACGAGATCATCTATAAACCCAGCCGAGTAAACGCGAACGCCGACGCGCTATCGCGAAACCCGGTCTCGCATGCGTTCCTGACTACCTCGAAGGAAACCGCGCCGGAGAGCGAGAAGGAAGGTATAGGAACGCGCGTAGGCACGCGTCGTCAAGGCATGCCCAGACCGAATTATGAAGAACCACCGTCGTTCGACCTCCTGGATGATTCCACGCTGGAAGGACACGAACTCGAACAAGAGCTGCAACCGACAGAAGGAGATAACGCAGCCGGCATAGAGAGCAGGGCGAACTCTACCGTTCAAGATACCACAGAAGGGCGTGCCCGACGGGAGTGCCCGAGTTTCTGGATACGGAAAACGACGATCCAGAAGATAGTAACGAGAGCTCCACCATGTTAAGCGACGACTCGCGCGTAGGCCCACTTAAGCAGGAAGAAATCACCCTCTTGAAGAGCCTTGATGAAGAGTACCCCTCCATAGAAAAGGGGGAAGCATCGAATCTCCACAAGAACGTCAGTCCTCAGAAGACGGAGGACCTACGATCCGACCCAAAGAACGGGGGTTATGGGGTATACCTCTGCACGTAAAAGCCTTGGACATACCGCAGTCGACCATGATTTGTCCTGAGGGCGAAACCCTGGAGGAGCAGAAAGACCGATCGCCTCCCAGGGAGAAATCAAGCATAAGCCCACGGCCCGACGTGATTAAGATGCCTGACATAACGGAGTACCAAGAAACAAACTACGGGCCATTCATCAACTCGCCAAATTTTCCAACAACCATGCGGGAACCACTCAGAGTCAAGAAAAACACACTGGACGCTTTGGATGGCGAAACACAGCCAACGCAATGCGAAGTAAAAATTGTAAAGACGCATGAATCCGCTCCAGATAATTATGTCCATTTTATATCATCTGATAGGATATTAACCAGCCCAAATTATAAAACCTTAAAAGCTATCGGACTCCTCGATGAAATCAAATTATTAACCGAAGAATTGAGCAAAAACCGCGTGATTATCACCCGTAACGAAGAAGGCAAAATTTTCAGTATCGTCGGAGCAGGCAGCTTTTACCATGAAATGGTAGAAGGCGAGCTCGCGTCGGCACTAACAGCGCTCAGGGACGCCGCAGAGAACGAACGTGTCCGATCGCTTCGGGTAGCGGCGCATGGCGAGACCCTACACCGATTCGACACCGAATCGCTCCAAAGACACTTCAAAATTATTTTGGAACATACACCCATCATAATTACAATCTGCACGGGCGAAATGCAGTTTTCTATCGGAAAACGATCGAGAAGATATCATCCGTCACTATCACGAAAGCCTGATAGGAGGGCATATCTAGTAGAAATTTGTCTCGTTTTTCCCTATTTCTGGTGAGGTAATAGCCAGGCTTGGATAGGGAAAAACTAGAAAGGAAAAACTAACCAAATTCCGCCAAAAACCCAGTCTGTAAAACTGGAATAGTTGTAACTCGACTCTGGCTAACTAGTTCACATACAGTTTTTCCCTTTTAATTCCTGGCTATAGAAATACAACTGGGGAAAAAGTGGGGCACTAGTTAGTTTTTCCCTTGGTGCAACTAGCGCCCTACTAGTCATGTAATGGTTTTCCCTCCCAGGCGATAGTGTGGAAAAACTGGTAGTTGTTTGAAAAAATTTTGAAAAAAATATTACAAATACCTGTTAAATTGACAGAAAAATATTTATTTAATAAAATTATTTGGTAACAATTGAAAAATAGTACAATTTTATTCGGGTATAAAGTCGGTACTTTCCTTCTTCTTTCGCTGACTTCTACCTCCACTCAAATCTTTAGCGTTCGGCAATACGTCGCTCAAAGCCTTTTCGTACTCCTTCACTTGAAGCCTTTCATTATCCAAACTCCTTTGCCCATCGATGAAATCTAAAATTTTTTGTTCATCAATGTATCGAAACATAAAACTTATTCAAGTGTTCAGTAATAAATTAATTATACTTTGTATACTTGTCGAGAAAACGGTATCTTTTAATATGAGCTCCTTAGTGCTGCTCTTCTTCACTGCGGTGAATTGTGTTGTCACGTCCCGGGTGAGGTCTTTAGGAACGATGACTATGGGGCAGAGTTGTGCAGAATTACAATTGAATTATTATATGAATTATAATTACAAAATAATTCAATTACATTTTATTCAATTACATTGTAATTCGTAATTCAGATCTCGCATTCAATTAAAATACATCGTAATTTGTAATTGCAATGTATTTGCAATTGTAATTGCATAGTACAATATAAGTGTAATTGCAAAGTACAATGTAATTGAATTATAATTACGAATTAAGAGGTAACCAAATTGAGAGGTAATAAGAGGTGGGAAAGAAATATGTAGGTAAAGGTTTCGAACAGAAAAAAATTATTATGAGTGATGAATATGGTATTATGCATAAATTTATAATATATAAACAGAAATACCTTACAGATCGATTTTAATTATCTTCCAATTTTACATTCGTTTTGATGAACACTCTTTTTTCAAACATCTGGTCACTGAGGTTGCTTGATTTTGGGAGGTTGGTCATCGTAGCATAGGAGAACATCCTTTCCACAGCTGCGGACGAGGGGAGTGGTGTATTGTACTCAATGAAGACTTTTTTAATTGATGGGTATCTATCAAGCAGAAGTAGATCTTGCGATGGATCCTTAAAATATTGAAGCACATGGAGCTCGGCATCCAACAAGGTGGTCTCTGCTTCTTCATCTATCGAAGGAGATCCAAAGTCGAAGTAGTTGTTAAAAGTACTGCACGATTGTTCAGATTGACTAGATTGCGAGGCTGTTAATAACTTCATCTGTTCACCAACAACAGTTTTAAAGGCTCTTAGAATTTTTTCATGTTTCTCTGCAGGTATGCATATAATCCATTTCTTTTTAAATACTGGGTATGATAATGCGGCTATAGCTGCGGTCTCTGATTCGGGAGTAGTGAGATTTAGGAATGTTTCAAATCTGTTTTCGAATGACGTCAACAAGCATTCCGCTAAAGGCCTGCAATAAGTTAGAGGTGGTTCTTCTTGAGTTAATTTCTTCAATTTCTTTCGAGCAGCTAACAAGCAAGGTAATAAAATCCCGTAGAAAGTATTCTTATCACCTTGGAGAATGTCCAAAGCTTCTGCTAGGGGGCGTGTACACGTGATGTGTTCTTCAAGGTATGTGAAGTCGCTTGGCAGAAAAATCCTTTTCATTCCCAGCGATTTACATAAAGATTTAATTTTTTCTTTATGTTTACATATTTGTTTTATGGAATCATAAAGGCTGTTCCATCTGGTTTCACCTGGTCTATGTAAGCTACAATGCAACACACTATCTATGATTTCTGCCGATTTCGGGCGATTCGTTAATTTCCAAAGCGAATTACATTTTCCTATAACCTTCGTATGCAGTTGCTCAAATTCCTTGGAACGCTTCATAAACTTACTAACATCAGTCGTGATACAGAGACTAATAGTATGAGCAGCACATTTTAGATGTTTTGGTAGATAGTTTGGAAGGAGGTGGTCGATATCTTCATTATTCGTAGGCATCAAAATATCTTCATCATCACCGCTGGTGCATTCGTTGTAGCTACTGTTAGGCACATCATCCTGGTAATCCGTAACGAGGTTAACCAATTCTTCTCCCACATCGACTGCTTTTTCTATGCTCTTTTCTTTCACTCCATATTCTCTGAAGGCTTTCAAAAAGTTGCTGCCGTTGTCCGTTATTGTGGCTTTAATTTTGTTAGTGTCAACGTTGAAATCATGGTTTATTTCATTTAATAATTCAGCAATTCTGTTATAAGTATGGGGACTACGAAACCTCCGGCAAGCTAGAGTAACCGATTCCCTCTCCAAAGAATCGTTGATCCAGTGACATGTTACACCTAAAAAACTCCTTCTTTTTGCGGACCATATGTCTGCCGTGGTGCAAAGAAAATCAACTTTCCTTATCTTTTCTCGAATTATACTATTAAGCTTATCATACAGATTATTAAATTGTGTCACGAGGGAGCGTCTATTCGTTATGTGTAGCCCGAGAGCGGAAATATTGAAAAGATCCATGAATTCCTTAAAAAACGGGTCTTCAACCACTCTAAAGGGGATCATAGAACTGGCAATAAATTTAGCCAATTTTAAATCAAACAACTGCTGGGTTACTTTGACATGAGAGCTTTGACGAGATGTTTTATGACTGACCACTTTTCGTCTTTTATTCGCGGAAATGTAGTCAGTGTACTCTTTTACATCGTTCGGTGTATGGTTCCTTTTCAAGTGTGTAATAAAATTAGATGACACTGTGAGAGAACCCTTGATTTCAATTTTGTTGGGAATGCATTTAATACACTCGGCGACAGCCTTTTTTGATTTCAAATCACTTTTTTGGGGAATAAATTTGAAAAATTTTCCATCCAAGAATATCGGAAGTTCATCTCCTCCCTGCTCTTTTTCTCTTGCACCATCTTCTTGATGAATGTCGTCTTCTTCATTAGAAAGCATAAGTGCAGATACGTCCAAACTGTCCATACTATCACTTTCTAGAACACCACTCATTTTGCACCAAGAAAAGAAAATATACTGATGACACAACGGTACGAATGAAGTTTCTAGTCCACGGGAAACATTGACACTGACCACTGAGTCACGTATGAAGTAGAAACGAAGGATACGAAATATAAACCTGAAACGAGGATAGACGAAAAACATAAACATAAGATTGAGTCAGGTATGAACTGGAAAAGACGGGATACGTCGCGTCGTATAAACGTGAAAAATAAACATAATCATTTATCTCGCTTCTTCAGAGTTTGGACCTGTAATTTAATTTCATTGTATTTCAATTACATTATAATTCAATTATACACACAATTACAGTAATTAGGAATTGAATTAATTGAAAAGTTTGAATTACGTAATTGAATTACAACGCAATTGAATTACTATGTAATTGAAATACAATGTAATTAAATTACGTAATTCGATTACAGTGTAATTCAATTAGCACAACAGTGCTATGGGGAAGGAAAAGACAGGCGCGAATGTTAAATTCAGCACTCTGAAGCTTTTGAAGGGAGATCAGGCGCGAATCTTGAATCCAGCACTCTGAGGACTTTTGAAGGAAATTCAGGCGCGAATCTTGAATCCAGCACTCTGAGGATTTTTGAGGAGGAATTAGGCGCGAATATTAAATCCGTCACACTGAAGGTTTTGAAGGAACTTAGGCGCGAATATTAAATCCGTCACACTGAAGGTTTTGAAGGAACTTAGGCGCGAATATTAAATCCGTCACACTGAAGGTTTTGAAGGAACTTAGGCGCGAATATTAAATCCGTCACTCTAAGAATTTTGGAGGAACTTAGGCGCGAATATTAAATCCGCCACTCTAAGAATTTTGGAGGAGATCAGGCGCGAATCTTTAATCCAACACTGTAATCGACCAGGGAAGGTTTTTAAAAGGCGAATACACACCCGGGAAACACCCGTTAGAGTGCCTTGTATTTGTTTTGGTTTTGGTAATAGAATTTACCGTTGCATTTGTGTAAAAGAAACTACGCTTAGTATTTCCGTGGATTGTACAGCTCATGCAATAGTATGTTTGTAAACAGAGTAAGCGTCTCGCGTTCGCGAACAGAAATCGGCTGTTGCGGCAGCCTGTTTATTTGGGATCTTTGTAACCAAAGGATGCACACAATAATTCAAAGCGTGATTTTAAACAAAGCGGTTTATTGACTTTGTTTACGCGGTTATTATGCGTGGGACTTTTAGCATTTACACATAACATTTATAATATGATTATAACATTTATGACATGTGTATGGACATGAGGTACAATATGAGTCATAGGATAGTATACTTTTAATAATGATCGTTAATAAAATAAAGAAATATGATCGCAATAAGCGGTTATAAGACTAGGTATATATATATATAAAATAAGCATTAACGAAATAATATGAAAGTAATAGAATTAATAATACAGTAGATAAATGAAATTATATGGTATGAGGATAATATGCATAATAATGTTAGATAATAAAAGGGCTTACAGTAGTTGTCGTAGTTCACTGATTTTATAGTTTAACACTGTTTGAGATATACTTTTATATGAGTTCTATCACAGATAACTTTCTATTGACGAAAGAGAGTCCTGGCCTCTCGATCCTTCGTATTTATATGGTTTTACAGGAGTATTGCGGGGGTACGCGCGGTAAAGACCTTGACACATTTAGGAAACAAGACGCAGTAAGACTTCTGGGGTTTTTGTAAACGGTATGGCTATTGATAGACGTATTTATGTCACGTACGCCAAATATGCGTCGCAATTAGATTTCTGGGGTTTTTATGACTGCGGAAGGAGATACTCAACTCGTCGAATGGATTTTGGGTGTTTTATAGGAAAGGGGTTAGAGTGGCTTGGACTCTGTGAGTCGTAAAGAGGGGATTGAGACGTGGTCTCCATTTAAGAGGGTTTTTGTAACGAGGGACTTGTTTGAATTCGTTTTAAAGGGAAGGATTCGTGCCTCATATGGCGAATAGGCGAAGGGGTTTTGTAACGATCATCTTGTGATGGGGATCTCTAAGATACATCATCGAGGTGGAGTTTTGTATAGGTCATCTTGTGTTGGTGACCGCTAAGGTACAACATCAAGGTGATCGGCAATTGAGGAGATGGGGTAAGAGTTGAGTTTGAGGGACTTTGGTGGAGTGATTTTGAGGTTTACTAATGGATTTTTTTGAATAGAAACGCGCGAAAATTAGTGGGACGTCACAGTGTCGCCAAATCCCTGTGTAGATATTCTTTTAATAATGCTGTCAAGTTAATGTCGTCAAAGAATGCAGCTTGGAGAACAACGAGCACATCGATGAATTCTGAAATAGTTTGTAATACATAATATTTTCTGACAGTATTTTTTTATCTTTAACAGTCTGATATTTAATGGTTCTTCAACTCACAAAATCCTTGGAGAATTCCTCATTTGTTAACAAAAGCTCGCAGAATGCTGTAAACTCAGGTACAGTCTGGAGGGGCAGAGTCAAATTGTACTTTTTAGCCAGCAGATGAGCATTCAGAATACTATTATTTGATGAAGCATTGTCGCTCGATCCTTGGCTGTGTACCAATTCAACAATATCATTGCAATCCTTCTTTACTTCCGAAACATGGAACTCGATAATGTTACTGACTCCTCGAAACATCAGAGCCAAGTAATCTACGAAATATAAATATGTGATATAGGTATAAATCTTTAAAGAAAATCAATCAGTTTCATATATTGTACAACAATAGTGTTATTATGTATATAATAAAAATAGCATATCATTATATAAATAAGTATATGAATAAAAAATATTGTAATCAAGATTTCACTGAAACCAAATCACATAAAAGTATTCACAGTCTCATACCCTTTTTTGATATCGATTCTCCTCCTTTTTTACTCAGCATATCTGAGTATTTTGTGATCACATTTTCGATGAAAGAGTTTTTTTGGGTTGTGCTGAGGACCCATTTTGGAGCGTCTTTGAAATAGTTGTGTTCGAGTTTTTCGACTGCTTTGGCGTACAAGACCGTATCTGTTGGTGTCTCGCAGCAGTTGCAGGGTCTTTCTCTGGGGACTTGATTAACTTGGATTGTTTTGGTTTGTCTACAAATACAAAAAAAGAAGTAATTGAAACTTGAATATTTTTGAAGTACCATTACATAAAACTGATTCTACCTTGGATTTTTTCCGTAAAAAAAGATTTCTACTTTTGATTTTTGATTGAAGAGGACCGAGTACTTCGTCTGAGTCATCTGAAATAAAAAGACAGTAATGCCATAAAAGATTTAAAAATGCGTTTCTGTCCATGAAAATTAATTACCGTCGCTTGAAATAACCTCTTTTTGTAAGTATTTGTCTGTGAACATAATAAAAAAGATATAAGTCGAGACAAAGTGAAAATAAATTTGTTTTCAAACGTAAAAATTTTGAAAATCGACCATTTTCTGGTTTCTTTGGAGACATTTTTCGTATCTTCCTTGGAGTGATCAGCGTGGGTGATCTCTCTGAATAATCTGAAACAAAAATTCATGATAAAAATAGAAATTACATATATTCTGCCTATAATACCTTTGCTCGAGCCCAATGTTTCATCCTCTGTGTCTGAGAATCTTTTTATATCGCTGTAAAATGTCTTGTTTAGGAACGCTAAGAGTTCTAACAATTTTTTATGCAGCTCTCGCCTTTTCGTCACTATCCATCTCACTTCCAGTAGAAAATGCCGAAGATTGTCTTATGACGACCCGCAATTTCATCTCAGCTTCCTTATAATTTTCTAGAAATCGAATATATATTAAATTATTAATAATCTTTGAAAATCAGGTGAAGTATTCTTTTTATATGTTCCAAAGATATTCGCTGACATAAGGCATAAACAAAGAATCGCTCGAATAAAATTTTCTTACTTGCAAAAGCTCTAATCCTTATAGGATACATGGAGTATCCAAGATCAGCGTCTTCGTTCTTTTTAACGAGGCGTATGAGTTTTTTAAAAACATGGTCATTGTATGGAGGTGGAGGGTATAATGTCTCGCATTCCTCCTTAGGTTCTAGCGAAACTAAGAGTTGTAATCAAAAATACGAAACAATGTATCACAATAGAATGTCTACGGATGTCTTTCTGCCCTAAGAACGTTTGTTGTACATAGTCATATTCAAATAACGCTTTAAAGTTCGTGAAATAGCCCCTAGATGGCGCGCACGATTCTTTCAATTCGCGTTACACGGATGTTACACTATGATACTAAGGGTTAATAACTAAAGAAGCACTAGACTTAAGATTTAATTTCACATTCCGTAGATTGTGAAATAGGACTCTTAAGATTTGCCCGTTGGATGGCAATTTTGCACCGATAATTTGACTTTCGCCATGATCGAGTAAATATAATTTTTTCCTTGTACCTTCCATTTCACTTTCACTTTCACTACGATATTTCACTGTTACCTCGCTGAACGCTCAGAACATAATGGCCCAACTATGAGTTTTCGGACCTTCTGTCCCATCCCTTCCTGCGCAGGTAGAATTCTAACGGTTTCTGAGGGGTACAAACTGATTACCTGACTCAGCTGTAGCAGCATTTCGAAGGCTTTCAAAACTCGCATTTCAATACATGTACGAATTAAATATTTAAGAAACTGTAGTATTGTCAGAAATGCAACTATTTCACATGAAATTTAAAATGTACCTTGATAGAGTTTGTCAGATAAATGGCTGTGTTAATAGCCTCTCCCCAATAACGCCTCTCCAGTCCTGAATCCTCCAACATCGCAAGTGCCTTTTCTATAATAGTCCTATTGCACCTTTCAGACACTCGATTTTGTTCAGGATTATATGGGACTGTGGTTTCGTGAATAATGCCATACTTCCTTAAGTAGTCTTCAAAAACCCTATTACAGTATTCTTCCCCATTATCGCTGCGAAGACGCATAATTTTGGATTTCATCTGATTCTCCACAAGAGCCTTAAATTCTTTGAACATGGTAAACACTTCATTTTTGCGTTTCAACAAATATCCAAACGTTTTACGTGAATAGTCATTAGTAAAAGTTAAGAGGTAACGAGAACCACCCCATGAGGGTACTGACATCGGTCCACATACATCAGAATGGATCAGACCCAGTCGTTCCTGTTGCTCGCTTCGCTGCTTCAGTGGGAAAAGGATCTCTGGTTTGTTTCCCTTTTATACACGGCACACATGGTGGTTCCTCGGACTCCTTGAAAGACATACCATCAGCTAGACTATTTCTTAACCTAATTAAGTCTTTATGATTGAGATGGCCAAGACGCCTGTGGCATGTTTCTTGCGGTACATTTGTTTCATTTAGGAGCACGGTGGCTTTATCATTGTTGACAGGTTTTCCCGCTATATCCAATTTATAAATGCCTCCGACATTTGTACCTGTTATTGAATAATGTCCATTTATATCACAGGCAGCTTTATCGTGAATGTAACATTTTTTTCTCATCAAAAATAAGTATTTTTCCTTTTTCCGCTATCTTGCTCACTGACAACAAATTAGCAGTACAGTCTGGAACATGTAGTACATCAGTAACTGTTTTTTCCACCGACTCATTGTCACAGACAATATCAACGTCCACGTTTCCAACACCAACACCAGACATTGTATTTTTATCAGCTATTGTAACCGTAGACTTCACATCATCACAGTAATTTGTCATCCAGTCTTTTCTTTTACTCATGTGAACTGTACAACAACTGTCTATGCCCCAATCATTATAACCCAGTGAAATGGACGAAGCCAAGGCAGTATCAGGCATGGCAACTGTATAGAGTAATGCCTTAGTGTTATTCTTATTGTGTATTAAATATGACTAAAATGCAATAAAAACACTTCACTTCAAACTCAATGGCAATAGTAAACATCACATCGACGTGCGTTACGAAAAGTAGCACGTTTCAATTTTCTTACGAAAAGTAGCACGTTTGCCGTCGTTCTCACGAAAACTATCACGTTTCGGTTTTCGCTGCGAAAACTAGCACGTTTGAGCGGTTTGCCACGAAAAATAACATGTTTCGTCTTTCGCTGCGAAAACTAGCACGTTAGAGCGGTTTGCCACGAAAAGTAGCATGTTCGCGTTTACCCCGCGTTCGCAATTCCCCCACCCTCCCTTACTCAAATTATGTAGATTAAAATTTTCATACGTGTTGTCTTTTGGAGATTAGATGGAATTATTATTTATTAAACAATATTTTCAACAGTTGAATTCTTTTAAACTGCCCACGCGCCGAAACGCGATAGTTTCTGCAGTCTGCAGTATAATCCAAAACGCGCTATTCTTCGTGGCCAAACCGGATAATATGTTAGTTTTCGCCATAAATTCCCAAACGTGTTATTATTCGTGGCGAAACAGTATAACGTGCTAGTTTTCGTCGCAACAGTACGAAATGTGCTATTCTTCGTGGCAAGGCAGTCAAATGTGTTAGTCTTCGCGGCAGAAGACCAAACGTGCTAATATTCGTCAGAAACGATGGAACGTGCTTCTTTTCGTGACAAACCAAAACGTGCTACTGTTCGTAAGAAAATTGAAACGTGCTACTTTTCGTAACGCACGTCGACATAATTATTACAAAATAGGAACTGGGGGTAAAAACAGTTGCAAGAAAACTCGCGGACACAAATCTCTGAGAACAAATCGACGTGCGTTACGAAAAGTAGCACGTTTCAATTTTCTTACGAAAAGTAGCACGTTTGCCTCCGTTCTCACGAAAACTATCACGTTTCGGTTTTCGCTGCGAAAACTAGCACATTTGAGCGGTTTGCCACGAAAAATAGCATGTTTCGTCTTTCGCTGCGAAAACTAGCACGTTTGAGCGGTTTGCCACGAAAACTATCACGTTTCGGTTTTCGCTACGAAAACTAGCACGTTTGAGCGGTTTGCCACAAAAACTATCACGTTTCGGTTTTCGCTACGAAAACTAGCACGTTTGAGCGGTTTGCCACGAAAAATAACATGTTTCGGCTTTCGCTGCGAAAACTAGCACGTTAGAGTGGTTTGCCACGAAAAGTAGCATGTTCGCGTTTACCCCGCGTTCGCAATTCCCGCACCCTCCCTTACTTAAATTATGTAGATTAAAATTTTCATACGTGTTGTCTTTTGGAGATTAGATGGAATTATTATTTATTAAACAATATTTTCAACAGTTGAATTCTTTTAAACTGCCCACGCGCTGAAACGCGATAGTTTCTGCAGTCTGCAGTATAATCCAAAACGAGCTATTCTTCGTGGCCAAACCGGATAATATGTTAGTTTTCGCCATAAATTCCCAAACGTGCTATTATTCGTGGCGAAACAGTATAACGTGCTAGTTTTCGTCGCAACAGTACGAAATGTGCTATTCTTCGTGGCGAGGCAGTCAAACGTGTTAGTCTTCGCGGCAGAAGACCAAACGTTCTAATATTCGTCAGAAACGATGGAACGTGCTTCTTTTCGTGGCAAACCAAAACGTGCTACTTTTCGTAAGAAAATTGAAACGTGCTACTTTTCGTAACGCACGTCGAAATATGCCTTTATTACTTTCCGTGAATATAAACGTGATTTTCACTTCCACGTTCGTCTCGACGCTCTCTTCTCGACGCTTGCGCCCTCTCGTCCCTCATACAGTTACCCGACGCTCACGCCATCTAATTCTTCACACACTCCCACCTTGAGTTCTCAACTCAATAGTTAATTCTACATACATTGTTGCGCGACTCACTCATATAATTTTGCTATTCTAACAATGCGTCCACTTCGGGTTTTAATTTCTTTCTTGTTACAGTCCCTAGGTTCGCAATGGTCCTTTTCCTCAATCGTTTCGTCGTTTACCGGTTCGCTTACATCCTTCCGCACGTTGTCGACTCCGGACGTCCCATCGCTACCTATCTCCAAGGGGTAAATACGCTGCACCGGTCGCGTGAGCTGGCCATCCTTTGTTTTTAAGATGGCAACTCGCGGTATTCCGTCTTTTCCGATAACTAATTTCTCTATACGGGCTAAAGGCCACTTGACACGCTTGAGATTGTCCTCACCTAGGAGTACAACGTCTCCAACCCTTAGTTTTCGCGTTTCTTTAACATGACTCTTAGAAATCAATTGACTGAGATATTCTTTACGAAATCTATTCCTAAGATGTTCCATTATTTCTTGTCTGCGTTTGAATTTGGAGTCTAAGTCGATTTTATCAATTAAGTCGATGTCCGAAGTCGACATTTCCTTGTTATTGTTTAAGAACATCGCCGGAGTAAGCACTCTTAGGTCATGTGCCTCCCCCGAAACATAGGTCAACGGTTGCGAATTCAATGTCGCCTCGCAATCGCATAGAACAGTCGTCATCTCCTCATACGTGAGGCAGGCCTTCCCGAGTACCCTGCAGTAGTAGGGTAAAGCGGGTTCCAACCCAGGTCCCCTCCGGGGGAAGTGGGGAGTGAAAGGCCGATTGCGCGCGCACGAGCTGCAGAGTGGGGGAAGCCACAAGCGTGGAGGGGATCAGTCCGAACCGAACCGCCGCGGAGACCTCTCCAGACCTGGCCCACCCTCGAAAATATTTTCATACCTAACCGAGGAAGCGGATGACCCCAGAAATTGATTTTTATAAACTAGATCGCCCCGCCGGAATATTTTTTTTTGCAAACCAATAGATACTTCCCCCCCCCAACGCAGAGAAATAATTTCTAATCAACGTAGAATCTTAAAATTAGGTGGTGAGGAGGAAGACGGATGAATAAAATGTAGAAAATAATATTGGATTAAGAATATATATTGTTACAATGAAAAAATGCGAATAATTATAAAATATAAAAGAAAAAATATAAATATAAAAATGAAATAAAATACAAATATAAAAAATAAAAAATATAAAAAGTACAATTAAAATATAAAAGAAAAAATATAAATATAAAAATGAAAATAAAATACAAATATAAAAATAGAAAAAATAGAAAAAAATGTAAAATTAAAAACTACAACGATTAGGGTGCTGGTGGCGATGGGGACCGCGACTGTGGGATCCAATATGGAGCCCACCGAGGTCCATCATTTCGATCACGTTGCCGCAGGGCCCCATACACAGGCCCCCGCCGCACCCTCAAATCAAGCGCCTCCTCCAATGCAACGCGCAGCGGCATGTTCTAGATCACAAACACAAACGTTGATATAACACTAATACATTAAACATATTAAACATGAAGCATACAAAAAACAATGTACTGTATTGCATACCACATGCGCTGGCAATGGAGGCAATGGAGGCAACGGTGGTAACGATGGCAACGGTGGTAACGATGGTAACGACGGCAGCGGCGGTAGCGGCGGTAACGGCGGTAACGGCGGTAACGGCTGCGGTGACAGCTGCGGCGGTAACGGCGGTAACGGCTGCGGTGACAGCTGCGGCGGCGGAGATGGTGGCAGAGATTGCGACGGAGATGGCGGCGATGGTGCATCTCCCCAATCGGAGGACCAGGCGGGTGATGGTGGCGGCGAACGCTAGACATAGAAACCCGTGATTTAATATTGATACAACAGTATGATTTGATCTCACTTGATTTCAAAGATTAAACGCGACAAGTGTTACAAATATTGTTTTGTACATACCTCGGGGTCACACTCCGGTGCGATTCGTGATACTCCCATATTAAACTTTTAGTTACTGCTGGCACTTCCACGTTTGAAAGACAACTGGTCTCGCTACATCTCCAAGCTCTCGCATGTAAACCCATATCTTGAAAGATGCGTAGCTTTGCAAAGTAAGATGTTATTGTTCCCCACCTTCATCTTCGCTGACCACCTTCATCTTCGCTGACCACCCCATTCTTCCACGCACTCGTCATCATTTCACTGAAAATCCTCTCCTTATTCACACGCATCTTCTTTTCCTTCTCTGACACATCATTTCACTATACCATACCACTCTGAACGTAAATCGAACGTGGATCGTATCACTCTGAACGGGTATCGAACAGGTATTGAACGTGAATCGAATGGGTATTGAACGGCTTTGAACGGGTATTGAACGGGTATTGAACGGCTTTGAACGGGTATTGAACGGCTTTGAACGTGAATCGAACGGGTATTGAACGGCTTTGAACGGGTATTGAACGGGTATTGAACGGCTTTGAACGGGTATTGAACGGCTTTGAACGTGAATCGAACGGGTATTGAACGGCTTTGAACGGGTATTGAACGGCTTTGAACGGGTATTGAACGACTTTGAACGGGTATTGAACGGGTATTGAACGGTTTTGAACGGGTATTGAACGGGTATTGAACGGCTTTGAACGGGTATTGAACGGGTATTGAACGACTTTGAACGGGTATTGAACGGCTTTGAACGGGTATTGAACGGCTTTGAACGGGTATTGAACGGCTTTGAACGTGAATCGAACGGCTTTGAACGGGTATTGAACGACTTTGAACGGGTATTGAACGACTTTGAACGGGTATTGAACGGCTTTGAACGTGAATCGAACGGGTATTGAACGGCTTTGAACGGGTATTGAACGACTTTGAACGGGTATTGAACGTGAATCGAACGGGTATTGAACGTAAATCATACATCTCTGAACGTGAATCGTACTACTTCTACATAATTATAACTATCGTCTTAATCTAGCATACACCGCATATAGGAGGTTGGGGAGGGTGAAAAAAATAAAAAACATTTATGCATTAAAAATTGATCATATTTTATTTATGAATTTCTCTTTGGTGTTTAGACCACCAGTTGAATATTTTAAATACATTTTGCATGGCACAATGCTTCGCGTGTCTGCCACATCGCAGAGTATTAACTACATTTAGCTTATTTAGAGATTTAATATCCTCGTAGTCAATGTCCAGCGTCTCAATGATCATGTCCGGTCTTGTATTTTCATCGAGGAAATCCACAAGCCAGTCGCGTTTCTGCAACCCTTTAACGTATACGATATGGGATGCATCATCTTCTTCATCGATTGCATCAGCTACAGCTTTCGAAATTAGCTGTTTAGCCATACTGTATGGAACGCCTCCATCGTCCCATCGTAGTCCATGATGTTTTGCAACCAACCATCGGATGCTTGATTTGTCGGATTTTGTAAGAAGATATTGCGGCATCGAACTCCCAAAAATATAGTGCGAGAGAATTGTTCCTTTTCGTAGGACAGCCACTTCCTTGACAACAAATCTTCCATCGACGATGAATCCTTGCAGGTCAACAAATGTTGGTACAACCATTGTCGATATAATTTTAGAGGTCTGCTCGCTTTCAAGACAGATGAGAGAATGCAGTCTTTCTCGTAAAGCATCTCGATTTTTACGATGAAATTTTTGCACGAATTTGATACAGGAGAGGGCAGGCAAGTAGTATGACAATTTAATTTATTTTGCGCACCACGTTTGTTAGCGGATTGTATTCAACCACCCGATCATGCAGAATCAGACAGTAGGCCGTAGTATTTGCAGGTACATTCTCTTTACACTCAAATTCTATGCGCACGTCCACGGTACCATTTTTAATCGACTCATTTTGTCGCGAACAAACAATCACCACGAGAGGACCAAATTGTAAAAATTCAGCCACTGTGAATAATGCCTCGTTGCAACTATGTCCATAATACGATTTACGGAATTGCGTATACATGTGAAACAAGGTGGCGTGCTTATTCTTGTCAAAGTCAAAGTTCAAGTCATCATATGGATAAAAATCCGAGTTGAGAAAAAGTTTTACATTGGTCAATTTGCAATTGTTAAACTTAGTAACATCTTCAGTCATCACATTCTTTCGAGCAGTCTGTAGAGCAAAGATAACGTATCGCGGCTTCTCCAGTTGTGCAGATGCCTTCACGGCCCACGAATGCTTGGTTGTGCTCTGTAAGAGAGGATACTCGTACAGATCCCATGAGCGAAAACTAATGCTCAGGTTTTGTCCACTTTCCAAAGCATGCAGCAACGATAGCTTATTAACATCGTTCAGCGTCACATGAGGCATTCGCCATTGCACTTTAAGTAATTCAATTTCTGGTTCCAACATCGGCGATCCTATTAGAGAATTGCTATCGTTGCGCGATCGTATTAAAATCAATTCGTGACGTGCATTAATAATCATGCGTTTGTAGTCCTCACAAAATCCCAACAAATATTTTAGTGGGATGCAAAAATTGAAATGATTTTTCACTATTAGTCCATCGCGTCGTTTCAATCCCCATCCGGCATTCTCAATATTTTTGTCTTCGTCAGATGTTAGCGATACATAGTTTTTAAGCGTGCTAGTTATTCCAACGTTTCTGTTGCGGTCAATCTCCACGCCATTCAGCTCATACCGAATCTCATCAAATAAGAACGCCACGCAATTATTTCCCAACGTCGTTGTTGATGCATCGTTTGGTTTATTTATCACCAATTTCCCCTCCATGTAGAGGAAACTTTCACACGGTAATGTGTATAAATCCTGCTGTTGTATAGGTATTCTTATTTCATCGCTATATCCAAACGTTGCGTTGACGTATGGGTTGTACGTGTGAGTCTCGAGCTTGACGATGCGATCATCAAACGTCGGCTTCACTCCAATGCTTAGAATGTCGGCCATTTTCTTTCAACTTATATGCACACAATAAACCCCAATGATTTCAAAAATGCAATGTTCGCAGCACTGAGCCTCTTCTTTTTAGCGTAATCAGAGCTATTGCAGTTGTTGTTGCTGTTGTTGTTGTTGTTGTTGTTGCAAACAATTTCACTTGGAAGAAACGGATTTCTGGAGTTGTTCAACACAAGCATTTCTTTCATTCGCACCACATGTATTATCGTTGACGCCGTCGTACGTGCAGTCTCATGGTAATCTCTTCACCTTGAAAATCGAGCAACCGTCCGTCTTGATCCACAACGCGTATCGTTAGATCCGTAATGACTCGTGCGGTGATCGGAAGGTAAATGATCTGTGCGGGCGTTTCCGATATCTTATATCCTGGTGGAACTCTCGGAGAAAATTCATGTATCGTATGTACGCGCTTCCCATTGTTGTACGCACCAGCGGTCACGCTACATTCTATGCGAATAATGTTCACGTTCATGATATTAATTGGATCGTCCGATTCGTGCCACCGCCCTGGTTCTAATACCCGATTCGTCGAGAATCCCAGTAGCGATCCAATGTTATTGCGCTTCGTAAAATCTACAGCGAACGAGCAGTACAGCTCGCTTTTCATGGTGTTGTTGTTGGGACGCAACACTATAGGATACACATCGTTGTCATCATCAGAGTCATCGAGATTTTTAGGATATCGCTCGAGTAATCGCTGCCTCAAATACTTGGCAATGGCGTCTAGTTCGTAGGAGCCGTGTGGAATCCTAATAGTTTCAGGAGTGGTGTCAACACTGCTGTTTTTGATGCCATAGTTTGAGGTGAAGTAGAATTTATCGTTGCTCCAGTCGATGTTCGGTATTGTATGATAAGTTTCAAAGGTTGTTAAACCAAGTTCGTAATCATCGTCGCTCAAATCTATGGGTGGAAAGTAGCTCACCGCGAGGGTGCTACTCTTGCCGGTTAGAGTGAATGTTAACGACATATTCCGAGCTGTACGACTCGACTAGTACTGAATCATAACGGTGGGAAGTCAATCCTTAAATTTGTGGCCGATCGTTTGTAGAAATCGTAGACAGAGTTGTCCACAATTGCTCTGATTGTACTTCTGATACGACGTTCGATTGTATTCGATTTTCACAGCATCTTTATCCAGATATTGTACCAATTCTCTAGGCGGTCGAAGATTCCCGAAGCTGTCGAAATATATAGCTCGACACCCTCTCTTCGCATATGCCACCCAATGAGTTCCCGACCCCTCGACATTGTCCAAATTTATGATACCGCTCTCGTTTCGATGTACTCCTCCGGCTGGTAGTGCATTGCGCATGAAAACACCTCTAAAGAATGGAATACGCATACGTTTTGCCAACTCCTCCAATTGTGCATCGGTAGTTACACCGACAGGCATTTTTATTTCCTTTTCGGCGTTTTTTTTTCGTTTCGATATTCCCTGTCCGCGCTTGTATGGCGCGAGATAAAGTCCACGACCTTCCATGGAGCGATTATGGCGTTGCATTTCCTGCAGCTGATGTTGCGCCGCCTTATTATCGTTTACCGCCTTGGCGATCCCCGCCGCTCCACCAGCTAACGATCCGAGGACACCTAGCAGCGGGAGAAGCGGTAATATACCACCCCGTTTTGCTACTGGAAGAATCCGTTTTTTCGGTGCTTTCTTTGGAGTCCTTTTGCATGTTTTTGTTTTCATCCCCATTCCGATTTTCGTCTTGGCCTTCATAGTCGCCCAAACAGCCGTAGCAGCACCTCTTTCACCCAGAGTCGAGTCTCGCGCAACGATGCGTTTTCGCGCTTTGTCAGCGAGTACCTTATCTGCCGCGTGCCTTTCGCCGAGGTCGTTGCTACGCGAATATGCAATATCGTGTTCGCGACACGCTGCGTCCAACGGATTGATGCCTAGATCACCTCTAGCCAATCGTTTTGCTAGATGAGTTCCTGGACCGCAAAACTGATATCCCGGGATATGTAATTCGATAGGTAGCGCGTTTATCGCCCGATTTAACAAACCACGACCTTTCTTTACTCTCGTCGACGACATTCGCTACAGTTCTTAATCAATGGTGCCGGACCGTCGATATGCGTTCGCTGCCAAGGGCGATTATAATGTTCCAGACACCGACGATGCTGCTGAACCTCAGGATCGGCTTTTATATGCTCGGGGAGCCTGTCCCACAACTGATCAATGTGTCTGCCAAACTCTCGCAGTAGAATAACCTTTGGTATATATTTCAACTGCTCAGAGGTTAGATCTCGAATATCGCAATTATCCGACAGGATCAGAAGCATTTTGAATACTGCGCTGTTTTGCTTCGGCGCGGACCTATAAATAGGGCGCGTCGCCGCTTCGACGTATCAAAATCATTTTTTTCACAGTTCGCGGAGAGGATGCGATTCGTACGGCAACCTGTAACGATACGCGTGACAAATTTTGACGATAAATCGCGAGTGATGTGTCCGAAAACAATGCGCAGACACAGTAGCATGCTGCCAAACACTATCCGCTGCCTCATTTGCGGTCCATCAAATTGTGGAAAGACCAACGTGCTGGTGAGCTTGTTGGAAAGTCCTCACGGCGTCCGCTTTGAGAACGTGTACGTGTACTCCAAGTCGTTGCAACAGCCGAAATATCAGTATTTGGAGAATTTATTGACTCCGATAGATGAAATTGGCTACTTTACGTTTTCGAATAACAGTGACGTCATCCCCCCGAGCGAATCGCTTCCGAATTCCATTTTTATCTTTGATGACGTGGCATGCGACAAGCAAGATACGATAAGGGAATACTTTGCAATGGGGCGCCACTCGAACGTCGACTGCTTCTATCTCTGTCAGACGTATGCAAAAATTCCCAAGCATCTTATACGCGACAATGCCAATCTGCTGATTCTGTTTAAACAGGATGGTACCAACTTGAAACATGTGTACAACGATCACGTAAACACCGACATGTCTTACGAGGATTTCTGCGCTTTGTGTCGTAATTGTTGGCAACGGGAGTATGGTTTAGCGGTAATAGACAAGGATAGCGCGATGTCCAATGGACGTTATAGAAAGGGATTTAACGAGTTTGCAATACCATGAGATTGTCAATTGTCGTCGACACGTCGGTGGGAAAGCAACATCTGCGATACAACGATGATTGATATCGATAGTCTGGAGATTAAGGATCGCGAGAGAATAGTGAAGGAAATTGCAAAAACCAGCGAATCCATTCGCAAGAAATATCTGGCTTTGAAGACTGGCAAGATGGAGGAAGATATCGCGTTGGAGAGATACTTTAAACCTGTTGTCGAACCCTTAAAACATATTATGGAAAATACCGCAACGGCAGAAGTTGACAAATCGTCGCTGATGAGCACAAACATCGAAGAGAATGAAACATTAACGCCTAAAACAAAAACTCATCCGAATAGGAACACACAATGCAGGGCAAAGAGGAACACACAATGCAGGGCAAAGAGGAAACCACACACGTCATCGGAATATTCACTCGTAACCTCCACACCAGTTCAATCGAAGCGGAAACGACAGAATGTCACGTCAAACGATTCCTCGGTTTCTTCTACACCAATAAATACATTTCCTCTTGTACAATCGCTCTCAACCATTGGTGATGACGTTTTCGAAACTAGTCCCAATGAGTCGTTGGCAACATCTGTTAGACAACAACTCCAAACATCCGAGGGGCAAGAAACGTTTCGCAACCATTTCGGTCCGCTGGGGCAAAAATACATGAGCGCAATCCTAAGTAGTGATAAGGATACGTCAATGGACTATGTGTATGGTGTATACTTCGGCAATAGCGGAACGATGCTTGGGGATAAGGCTTTCGATATAGACAAGGATGACAATATAATCATAGATGGTGTAAGATATGGAGGAACACCCGGTCTTTACGAACTGATTTTCAAGAGAATTCCCGACGATACCACATACACCGATGCCGATAAACAAAAATACAAAAGTATACTGCTGGCGACGAATGCCCACAGACGCGATCATATCGCTAAAAAGCCCATATTGAGCAACAAGGGATACAAGTACAAACATGTAATTGCACCGCTACTCCCTCGCGCATCAACCAATAAAGCAGGGAAAGGTCTAACTGCACCGCGAGCCATAGTGGTAAATGGTAATAAGATAGATTACGTGCACTGGGACGATCCCAACGAACTGGTGGACCGATTGCGTTTGCTGGAAGCGTCGCGTCAGGCGGGTAACAACTCTCATGATCCCGAAATTCTATCGATTATCGAGGAACTCCGCGAGGTAGGCCTCATTATAAATTAAACTGTGCACCGATGATTTGCACTGTATACGTCGAGATGCCGATCAACAAATTTGGGGTATCGCTCGAGAAGAGTGGAGCAGCTAGAATGGACTATTACAAATGGAACGGTGTGCTTCGAAATTACATGCGAGATAACGCTCTTTGCGTGGTTGGTGTTGACTTTGATGCAAAATCACGCAAGATACGACGCGTAGCTCAGCCGGTGGTCGACACCGATGCCGTCAATAAACTATACGTGGAAAAGAGCATTAAACTTTTGAGAGAGCAGCTGGAAGAATTAGAGAGAAAGCTGATCATGTTTCAGAGAGATATGCTGACGTTGCAAAACAGCGTTCAAAAGATATCACAGGCGTCGAATTCTATTCCACAGCAGCGCTGCGAAGGAGAATCATGCGAGACGGTCGAACTTGTTCAGAATTTCCTCGGACCAACGGGAAGCACATAATGCATGTACACGATAATTATCGCATCATTCGTGTCAAAGACACCTCTGCGATCAAACATGTTGTCATTGTCGAAATCCATGAGTAAAGAAGAAAACCACAGCCACAGGAAGCAACAACTTGTTGAGGAATTGCATGCTCCAGCTCGAAGACATTTCCCACGGAGACGCGTCATAGTGCATGGATACGATGATCTGTGGCAAGCTGACGTTGTAGAAATGCGTCCGTACTCGCAATTCAACCAAGGTCACCACTACATACTCACAGTCATCGATGTGCTGAGCAAGTATGCATGGGCGTTACCGCTCAAGACTAAAAGTGGCGCTGAGGTGACTAAAGCGTTTGCAAAGATATTTAGAGATCGATATCCGAAAAATTTGCAAACCGATCAAGGAAAAGAATTTTACAACGCCGATGTGCAGAAACTCTTGACAAAACACGACATTAATCATTATTCGACATATTCGGTGATGAAGGCCTCCGTCGTGGAACGTTTCAATCGAACTTTGAAGAACAATATGTGGAAAATGTTTACGCTCAATGGAACCTATAAATGGATCGATGCGCTACCGCGTCTACTTGCAGAGTATAATGCACAAAAACATAGAACCATCAAAATGTGTCCTCGCGATGTTACTCCTGCGGTCGCCGATAAGCTGCTAGCCACCATATACAACAACATAAAGATCGCTGCTCCAGCAAGATTCAAATTGGGCGAGTTTGTGCGCGTGAGCAAATTTATTATTATTATTATTATTATTATTATTGTAAACGGGTAAAACCCTTTGGAAGCAGAAGATTCATAGCAAGGAGCAAATATACATGTAAACTTTACAAATAATTAAAATTAAACTTAAAATTAAAGTTGAGTAACCAAGTTAACAACTAATCGCTGTGAGTACTTACTATTAACGTATCACGTTAAGTGACCTATACTGAACGCTCATACAAAAGTTTAAAACCATCTTCGATAAAGGCTATACGCCGAATTGGACAACGGAGGTGTTCAAGATAGACAAAGTACAGGCAACTAATCCTGCGACGTATCTGCTCGTCGATTCCTGTGGAAAACCAGTTGCCGGAGGATTCTATGAACACGAGCTGCAACGCGTCGCCGATCCTGATGTATATTTAGTGGAAAAAGTGTTGCGTAGGAAGGGGGATAAGGTATACGTCAAGTGGCTGGGGTTTGATAAATCACACAATTCATGGATAAATAACAATAATGTATTGTAAAATAATAATAATAATACATGAACAAATAAAAATAATGTGTGGATAAAATAAATACATGTGTACAATTTATTTAACATTTGCTGCGAGTAATGTCGCTACCAATCATTCAGGACATATGCCAGCAGTTCGCAACTTTTTTACAATGATATTTTTTACAAAGGAATTTTATAATGTCCCCAGGGCAGAGTGTCGGTCGAATCGGGTACGATATACCGCTTGTCGTCGTATGGACTTAGAGCGATTTTGGATTCGGAAATGGTGTACACTTTGTGCAATTTAGACCGTATGCATGATTGCCTGCGAACCATTTCGATCTCCTTTTGCAAACACTGCGCGTAGTCGTCGAAAGTTATCGTCCTGGCTATGACGTTGGTCTTGACGCCTTTCGCCTTTTTCGTATCTTTTTTACCGTCTACGCGAAGTGCATACATTTTCGCTCTAAGACCTACGAATTCAGTCATTATCGCTCCATTATTTTCGTCCTTCATCAGCCCTGGAACCTTCTTATTTAGACGCAGCATATTATATGTATTGTCGACGAGATAATCGGATGTGTCGAATCTATCGATATCGCGTTTCATGGTCTCGTAGATATCTTCGCATTGAATGTGATAAATGAGGCTGTCAGTGTCGGTATACAGAATTTTACAATTTTGAGCAAGCAGTGGAGACATGTAATCATGGTGAAATTCATACAAACAAATTTTCGATATGTCCAGAATGCACATACCCACGTATATCGGTTTGTTGAATTTCACCTCGATTTTGCGCAATTCAACAGCTATTAAATTTTCCGAAAATACGCTTCGGCTGTGAAAATTTGGTTTCGCAATCATTGCTGATGACCGAATCGTCCATCCCAATGTGTTAAAAGTTTTACGTCTACATGGTTTCGCACGTTTTCCATAGTTTTACCAAATACCGCATTGTTCATCAATTTGTATAAATTTTTCTCAAAATCGTTTGTCGCGCCTGTTCTGAACCGTGTATTTAGTTCGATGTAATCGCGGAGCCAGGGAGATTGAGCGAATTGCAGCACGCGGTGTATCTTTGTAATACGAAGACCGTGACGCATACACTGCTGCAGGTTACGATAATGGATAACATAACGCTGCTTATCGTATAATGTCGCGAGTAACTTGTCCTGTCTGCTGCCAGGTGGTTTGGCACGCGTCGGACAGAATGGTAGATCTGCATGAGCATCATGCAGACGTTGCGGATATTCTAGATCTACCTCGAGAATGTATCCCGTGGGCGAATCGACAGCGATCGAAGACACGTCAAAATTTGCAACATCTTCGACCCATTGAAATTTAGCGTATGGCAGGGGCTGACACATTGCCCATCCATACAAATTGTTCACGTCAAAATACATCAAGTACGATGACTGTTCCGATGCGTCGTAAGATGGCATGTACTTGTTATTAGCATGTGCGTATCTTCCGGAACATTGACTTAAACCCCCGCGTATACCACGTTCGATAAACATGACCATATCGACGTCGGTGAGCAATTCGAATGTAATTTTGGTATGTTTTAACATAGCATCCCACGTGAAACCAGGTAATGTATAATAATGCGCTGAATCTAATCCGTAACTCTTGATACAACTTTCGCAAAAATTTTCAAAAATATCTGCCAATAACACGACATCTGTTTTCAAATACAAATCGCTGTATTCGCCCAAGGTTCTAATCCCGAAACGTTGCCAAACAGTCTCGGCGTGTGCGTAATCGCTTTCAGATACAGTCTCACCCGTTAACGAACTGTAGAATGACTCGCGCGGTGGTAAGCATGGGTCCTGCAGCTTGTTCGCGCAATCAAGATATTCGTATGGAAATACACCCTTTCGTGTTAATAAATTAAAATCTTCAATGGATAATGTTTCAAATTGGGATCGTAAAATTTTTAATTGATCTGTGTTAAGAAAAGATGCTAATTTGTCGAGACTGGTATTGAGAAATTTGTATGAATCAATGAATCGCAATTTAATATGATTTCGCGAGTCTGATTCAGCCGAATCTTCAACATTTTTTGTGAAAGAAATATACTTTTCCTAAGTTATTGGTAATACATCAACGTGACCTTTGAAAGCGGCAGCTATTTCCATGTCACGTCCCGGGTGAGGTATTTTTGGAACGGTGACTATGGGGAAGGAAAAGATCAGGCGTGAATCTGTCATCCAGCACTCTGAAGGTTCTGAGTGAAAGCCAGGCGCGAATCTATCATCCGGCACACTGAGGGTTCTGAGCGAGGACCAGGCGCGAATATTAAATCCGTCACACTGAGGGTTTCAGAGGAGATCAGGCGCGAATCTATCATCCGGCACACTGTGGGTTCGTAAGGAAGGTCAGGCGTGAATCTGTCATCCAGCACTCTGAAGGTTTTAAGGAAAAGATCAGGCGCGAATCTATCATCCGTCACACTGTGGATTTATAAGGAAGGTCAGGCGTGAATCTGTCATCCAGCACTCTGAAGGTTTTAAGAGAATAGATCAGGCGCGAATCTATCATCCGCCACACTAATCGACCAGGGAAGGTTTTAAAGCGAATTAGTACTTGAGGGGACACCCGTTAGCAGTCTTGTTTTGTTTTGGTTCGATAATAGGATGTACCGTTGCATTCGTACAAAAGAAACCACACTTAGTTTTCCTATGAATTGCACGGTTCATGCAGCAGTGTGTTTGTAAATACTGGGATCGCCCTCGCGAATCAGCTGTTGCGGCAGCTTGGTTTCGTTGGGAAGCCTTATGACTCGAGGATACACACAATAATTTGAAACATGATTGATAACAAAGCGGTTTATTAACCTTGTTAGAGCGTTTTTAACAATGCGTGGGAAGATTTTGTATTCACACACGCAACATTTATAATATGAATTATGAATATGAATGGCGATATATGTATAATAAGCATAAATGAATGATTATAATAGTAAGTAAGCAATAGGCATTAGTGAAAGTATATAATAATAAGTAAGCAATAAGCATTAATGAAAGAATACAATAATAAGTAAGCAATAAGCATTAGTGAAAGTAAATAATAATAAGCTATAAGCGTTGATGAATAAAGATAATAAAAGGTATGGGGTGATATGCACTATAATAATGATATATAATAATGACTTACAATGATTGTCGTGGTTCACTGATTTGAATATTTTAACACTTGGTTTAATGATACTTCTTACTGTAATGACTGTCTGTTGACAAAAGAGCTCTCTGGGCTCTCGATCCTTTGTATTTATATGATCTTCCAGGAGTACTGCGGGGGTACGCGCGGTAAAGACCTTGACAGATTTCGGAACAAGACGCAGTAGATTTTGGGGGTTTTTGTAACGGTATGGTTATTAATAGATGTGTTTATGTCACGTACGCCAAATGCGTCGTAATTACAATCACGTGTTGATCACGTTTGTACATTTGCGTCGCAGTAACGTTTCTAGGGTTTTTGCATGGGGCTTTGAAGCGAAATACTCAACCCATTTGGTGGAGTTTAGGAGGTCGTATAGGAATGGGGTAAACGGTGTATTGACTTCTGTGGTCATAGTAAGGGCGTGAGACGTAGTCTCGATTTGGAAGAGGGTTTTAAGGATGAGGGATTTGTTTAAACGTAGATTTGGAAGGGAGTGGTCATGCCTCATATGGCGAATAGGCGAAGGAGTTGTGTAACGATCATCTCGCGATGGGGATCTCTAAGATACATCATCGAGGTGGCGTTTTGTATAGGTCATCTTGTGTTGGGGACCGCTAAGGTACAACATCAAGGTGATCGGCGATTGGGAATCTGGATTGACCGTTTAGAGATAGGGACCACTAAGGTATATCGTCTAAATGATCGGTTGGGTGAGGGAGTAGGGTATGACTCGAGATTGAAGGTTTTTGGTGGATTGTGGATGGATTTGTGAGGAAGTGGTGTTAAAATACCGCGCGAAAAATAGTGTGACGTCACATCCATAATAATGAAATGTGAATCATAGCCGGATAAATTATGAAAAACTATGGGGATGTAAAACGCATTTCTATATTTTAAATTGCATTTCGAATGTGCGGGTCCTCTAAACCGCCCGGATATATGACAATGATCGCGAACTCGTACATCATCACCCTCGAACGGCTCTTCGCAAACATGACAATGTGTAGCATTGCGAAATGTCGTCCACTGATCTTTCGTCAACTTTTCCATAGAAGCATTATTGGCTAGAATGGGTTTGGCAAACTCTGCAAAATTTTTTAGTTCGTTGACGAACCATGAAATACAATCCGCGTTGCGGCGACATCGATATATCGATAGCGATGTATCGTACGAACAATGCATATAATATGCAATGCTGTGCACTTTATGTTGCTGATACGCGTGTAATTTAGAATCCGCATCACCCATCATGCGGTCTTCCGTTTTCTCGATTATGCACTCGAGATCTGCATACACCACGAATGGATGTCGCTCCTTCATGCAGTGGTTCTTGAAACTGAGGAAATTGTTGCCTTCGCTGGGGAGCAGAATGGCACAGTTATTCATTTTCCCGCAGTCCACTGCATGGGCCTCCAACTTATCGATAGATCCAAAGTAGTGCAAGCATCTGCAAAACCATAAAAATTTTATTTATTTTTTTTTCGCGAGACATTTCAACATTTCACAAGTTTATATACATACCGGTCGCAGATGAATTTCTTTGCCTTGTTCTTGCTCAGCTGTGCGCTCACCAGCCGGGACAAGTTCTTGATTAGTACAAAGTGCCCTACATCACCATGCTCTTGATTCGGTGTGTAGAGCAGGTTGACGTGTCGATCCCTCTTTTGGTTGGTGAGACGCAGCGGAAAGACTGCAACAGTTATCTTCTCATTGTCCTTCTCCAATCGCTCCTCGAAACTGTACACGTTGATGGAGATTTCGTTCTGCCGCTCAAACTTCCCAATTTGCTCCAGGGACATTGGAAACTCAATACCCTGGAGATTTAGCACTGAAGCATAGTCTGGGTATGAACTTTGACGATCAGTATGTCTTTCAGCGGGATGGAGAGCGGCGACCACTGCCCACGCGAAACATGCATTGTCTGTTGATTGTACACTAATTGTTGCATTTTTAGCAATAATTTCTGTGGTAACTTGTAGCGACACCCTGCACGCAGCGGATTGTACTTGTTAACATTAACTGTCAGATTCAGGATTCTCGTCAATGCCCATCCGCTGTCGCGTTCCTGGAACTCTTCCAACGATGCCAGGGTGGGTTCGATAACGCATCGTTGGTACCACTCCTGCAGATTGGACGCGCGGAAGAGTTCACAGTTTCGGGTATTGATGCTTTTACAAGCATGCTTGTCACCCGCCACAAATTTACCGTTAAACATCGTGTTCACTTTGAGGCTTCGATGTTTCCTCAAAACATCCTGCACATGCTCCAGCACAATGGTCGCTGCATCTTGGAGAAAGTTGCGCGGCTCGATGTAATTTGAATTTAGCACGGCACCAGTTAATACGCGGCTTTCGAACGCAGTGTCTATTTCGCGCCACAAAAGTCCTGTGCTGGAATGTCCTGCACCTTCACGCACGAAACGTCCGCGCAACGAATATTTTAGTCCTTCGAGTCGCGCGATTCGAGCAACCAATGATTGTCGAACCCCAATCGATAATCGAGGACGTTTCACTCGACTGTGTTCTTCCAACGATTCTATACACTCGTTACACCGTTCTTCCCACGTGAGGTATTCTTCTCGCGAAATCAATCGTTCGGATTGATCCAACAATTGGCGTTCTACTTGCGCGAATTCTTCCATGATCGTAAATGGAATGTAAACGTGATATCTTTTCCGCGCAACACGTTGCAACGATTTGAGGCTTTGTGTAGTTTGGAACGCATACTTATGCCCCTCCCCCAAATTTCCACTGATACAGCATAATTCTTTCTATGATTCACGCTTATGACGAATTAGCGCGCAAAATCATACGACACAGTTTCTGCTGACACATAATTCTAAGATTCGACGCTTTCAAAAGTATTATATTACATTCAACACACGCCAAGACTTTTATCCTTGAGGATGAGACTCAAATTACATATGATCGTGCGATATGCTGCATCGTTAAGATTGAAAAAAACATTATGGAAAAGCTGGAAGTTTTAAAATAAAATGTTGTGGTGGGGGGAAGCAATTACATCAGTATTTAAGTCGGCTCTCTGACGCTATTCCATCAATCGCTCAGTAGCCTCAGTGACTTTCGGCATATACAAACACAAGCGGAGTCGAGAGGTCTTGCAGACTTCATTGCATCGCATACGTTCGTGTCCGCACAATTAGTAACCGCATCCGTTCAGTAGACTCCGCCATAGCACGTATTCAAAAAATGTATAACCAACGTTTCAATAACGCTTCCTACATGTGTGGAAACCATGACAATCACTGGAACGATACGGATTTTCTAAATCAACAACAGCCGCAGCAGCAGTACAAACAGAATATAAGGTATATATAGTACATAGTACTCCTCTACGTATTTTTTCGATTTATATGAAGCCAACTGAATCATCAACTTTGGGTTTGTGATTCTTACAGCAATGCATCCGCTGCATCTGCATTAGTATCGAAAAAACCGGCCATACGAATCATGGGGCGTGATTATCCATTGACTGCTACTGCATACAAACGTCTCATAATCGGGATTTGCATCGGTCAGGATCCACACCGCATCGGTCAGGATTCGTGCCGCATCGAGATTGCCATAGCTGATAATAAATGTCACGAGGTTTGCTTCTCCATGTCTACGTGGAAGCTTCTACTGCAGCAAGAATCACAGATACTTCAACGTTTCCGCTTCGATGCCTCATTAGCGTACCAAGACCCTATCGCGATCGATCATTTGCGTATCGATTTCACACGAATACAGAGTGAACAAATTGTTAAAATCTCTGATAATAGTTCAGTTATATACATGTCTGAACCTACGATAATTCAAATGTTTAAATATGCTCGCTGTATCGACTACATGTTCTCATTTTTATCTGAAATTTTGTGCTCCGTAACCAGTAAGTACGTCTCCTTTGTCAACATTATACGTACCGCTACTACAGCGATCGCGGACTATGAGAAAATCATTATCGAAAGCGACTGCTACGAACCGAACTCTGTGATAGATTGTGAACTATTAGCATTAGGATTGGAATTGATTGTTCGTGATGCGTGTCATACGTCTGAATAGTATATACATCTCAATATTTTTTCCTATATAATATGTTTCCTATGTAATATATTTCCTATATATATTTTAAAATAAATTTCTTAAACGTATATTATTTCTCCATTTTATTTACCCGTCTTCCTCCTCACCATCTAATTTTAAGATTCTACGTTGATTAGAAATTATTTCTCTGTGTTGGGGGGAATTTCTGTCACATATTGGTTTTGTAAAAAAATATTTCGGTGGTGGATTTGGTTTAGAAAAATATTTGGGGTCGGATCGAGTCTGAAAAAAAGATTTTTTTCATACATGACCCGACCTCAGAAATTTTTGGAGGGAGGGGACGACCCTCTGTGGAAATTTCCGAGGGTGGGTCCGGTCTTGAGATGTCTCCGCGGCGGTTCGGTTTGGACTGATCCCCTCCACGATTGTGGCTTCCCCCACTCTGCAGCTCGTGCGCGCGCAATCGGTCTTTCACAGATTCTACGTTGATTAGAAATTATTTCTCTGTGTTGGGGGGAATTTCTGTCACATATTGGTTTTGTAAAAAAATATTTCGGTGGTGGATTTGGTTTAGAAAAATATTTGGGGTCGGATCGAGTCTGAAAAAAAGATTTTTTTCATACATGACCCGACCCCAGAAATTTTTGGAGGGAGGGGACGACCCTCTGTGGAAATTTCCGAGGGTGGGTCCGGTCTTGAGATGTCTCCGCGGCGGTTCGGTTTGGACTGACCCCCTCCACGATTGTGGCTTCCCCCACTCTGCAGCTCGTGCGCGCGCAATCGGTCTTTCACTCCCCACTTCCCCCGGAGGGGACCTGGGTTGGAACCCGCTTTACCCTACTACTCCCTGCGAAGGATATTCTTGAACATTCCAATTAATCGCTCCCACCATCCTCCCCACCAGGGCGCCGCGGGTGGATTAAATCGCCACTCTATCCGCTGTATGGAACTGTATTTCGCGACGTTTTCCCAGTTAATCTTTTCGAATGCGTTATTGGCCCCGACAAAATTGGTTCCATTATCACTATAAATAATGGAAGGCCTACCTCGGCGCCCTATAAAACGACGCAAACTTTCCACGAATCCCCTTGTCGACATGGACGACACAAGTTCCAAATGTACGGCCCGGTAGATCGCGCAGGTATACAAGCATATCCAACTTTTTTGCCGTCCGCGCAAAAGCAAGGGGCCCGCAAAATCAACCCCGGTCACTTCAAATGCCGCTGCATCCCTTACTCGATGGATAGGCAGCGTAGGCGGATCCACTTCTATCCGCTTAGCATTCTGTCGCTTACATATGATACATTTTGTTACAACCGATCTAACGGCTCTCCGCATCGACAGAACCCAAAATTTTTCTCTCAGCCGGCACATGACTGCCTGCACCCCCGCGTGGCACATATTCTCGTGCGTTTCGCGAATCAACAATTCAACCGCTTTATGCTTATAATCTAATAATATTGGGAATCGAAAAGGGAAACTATCCTCGCGTTCCTCGATTTTTGTTCTTAGACGAATTAATCCGTCCGAGTGCACGAAAGTCTGTAATGTCGCTAATCTCGGGTCCTTCTCGGACAAGAACATTTTACCTTGTAAATACTTCCAGAATTTTAATTCAACCTCAAGCATCTCTCGATATGTTATCTGTTTGCTCTCGCTATTTTTCGACTTAAGTTTAAAATTTTTAAATCTTATCATAATAGCAAGAAACCTTATCAATTTATTATACGACGAAAATTTCTCTATAATTTTTAGATCCTGTTCCGTGGCACTCAGCATTGTGATCTGAGCCGACCTCTTTAACTCACCCCTCACCTCATCCTCATCAATGTTGCTCGCTGGATTTGGCCAATCTTTATACGCGTCGCTCAGCCACTTAGGTCCCTCCCACCAGCGCGAGTCAAGCAATTGTTTGGCGTGACACCCGCGTGAAGGGAGATCGGCAGGATTCGCCTCTCCCGTAGAGGTGGAGAATTATCGATAGTCGGCACTATCGATAATTTCCGATAGTTGGGCCATTAACCATCGATAGTTATCGATAATTATCGATAGTGGTGGTATGATGCAATACATTTTGTACCCAGTAAATAGCGTAGCACATAGACGTCTATAGGCCGTCTAGACCTAAAACGGACATACAATTGAGGTCTTTTAAGACGTCTGTGCTATTTGGGTATATCACCTGAATTCTGATATTACCACAGAGGAGGTATAGAATACCTCCATACAACCTCCATACCTTGTCGGTGATATTACATGGTGTTATTCTGTGTTAGGAATAAAATACATTTATAATTGAAAAGTAACGTATATTTATTTTAATTTTGTAAATTACCAGCTTCTATCACCCATGCATTCTTATTTATAAATACTAGCATGTCCACATTTTTGGGTTTTAAACGTGTTCTGCGATCAGTTATAATTTGCCCTGCAGTGCTAAAATTTCTTTCGCTGGCAGCGACGATCCTGGAATACACATGTACTTACATACTAATTTACACAAATAATTTGTTTCAGTTTCCTTGTCGAGCAATTTCCAATAATTTAAAACATCAGTATTTTCTACGACATTTGGTTTTTCCAAATATTGCCTTTTTATGATAATGGCATCTGCAGCCGTGCTTCGACTTTTTTCGTTAATTATTTGTCCAACAAATACAAACAACGACTTTTTACATGGTGGACAATCACTTTCTGGATCTTTTATATTCTGAGTTTGTTTGTTTATGCAGGTATCTTTTAATATATTATTTAGATCTGACTCCAAAAGAGCTGATGCTTGATTAAAATTTTCCTGGTTTCTAAAACCATCCCTTTTAAATCTAGGATCAAGAACTGTTGCGATTCTGGTTATCGATCTTAACTCAAAAGGAAAGAGTCTTTCCGTTACGGACTGTATAAGATTTTTACAAATTATTTTGCCCTCTTTACTCTTCAAGTTTGGACAAAGATCGATTAAATAATTATAAATGCCATAACTTAGAGGTATAATCAATGAAATTGTTACGTAATTAGCTCCAGAAACTTTTGTTGTTGCTTCTTCGAAGCAGCTTAAAACATTTTTGATATCTTCTAAAATTGTTGTTTCATCCACCGACAATGGTAAGGGAGCATTCCGTAGCGTCAACAGTGCTGTGTTGACTGGATCAGTGACTTGTAAAATTCTTTTAATCATGTCATAACAGCTGTTCCATCTAGTTGGAACCTCCTGGATTAATTTATAAAACTGTTTATGTAAAGCTTGCTGCTCTTGTTTTAAAATTGCATTTGCCTTAGTGCTGCTTTTAAACCATTTTACTATATCCTTGCACCTGTCTAAAATAGCTTTTATATCCTTTAGCTTAAGAGCATCTTGCACAGCTAAATTAAGGGTGTGTGCGTAGCAAGGCAAGTGTCTTTTCTTGAAAATGTCACATGCTTTTATCATATTTGATGCATTGTCTGTAACAATGCAGGAAATTTTATTTTCAATCCCCCATTCTTTGGAAATTTTCTCCAGTGCCTGTTTAATATTTTCTCCAGTGTGGTCTTCGCACAAAAGTGTTGTGGCTAAGACAACCGTTTTCAACTGAAAGCTTGAGTTGATAAAGTGACATGTGACAGTCAGATATGATTCGTTATTTTTTGATGTCCACATGTCAGTCGTTAAGGCCACATAGTTAATTTTATCCAACATTTCTTTTAATTTTTTGCTATGTCGGAATACAGTTTTTGCATGATATTTTCCCTCAGTGTATATTTACTTGGAATTACATACTTAGGATCTAGCTTATTCACAAACATCCTGAAACCTTTATCATTAACTATATTGAATGGTTGGAAATCTGTTGCAATCAGGAGAGCCAATGTTACGTCTAAATCTCTTTTCCTCTCTGAATTATTATCATATTCCACTGATCTTTTAAAAAACGTGCTTATTGAATTCATGTTGGTCTGTGTTAAAGCTGACTCACTGCTAGTACTTGTTGATGCTTCGACTAGATCTTCCTGCGTATTTTGGGCTTTGTGAAATCTTTTTATATGGTCAGCTAAATTGCTAGTGTTACCGCTGGTTTTATACTCCTTCCCACAAGTAGTGCATTTCGCAAATTTGCCATCAGCAGACCTCTTAAAGAATTTCCAAACCAATGAAATCTTTCGTCTTTTATTTTGTACTTTCTTTAATGATTTTTCAAAATTCACATCATCTTCTCTTTCACTTTCATTTTCTTGATCCTGTTTCTTCAAATATTTGTAATATATATATAGAAAAACAAATGTAATATACATATAAAATAAAATAAATTTTTAATGTACAACTTACCATTTCTTGTTGAATCCATTATTATAGCAAAAGGAAAAACTATATAATATAAACTATATTACAACTAATAAACTATACTATATAATATAAACTATATATATAAAGAAAATAATACAAAGCAAGATTATTCAAGCCACAAATGCTTGGAACGTAAAATCACATAAAATGTCTTTCTGTGGTGTGACCAAATTGACAAAACACGATCGCTATCGTAAGTTACAGAACAAATGCCTATCAATAGATTGTAGTTACCGGTATTTTTAAATTCGCGGCATTAATTGATATACTTAGGAAATTAAAGTAATACATATATAAGGGAAACGAGAAATACAATCTAACAAATTATTCTTTATTATTCAATAGAATATTTTTAATCTATGTACTTCGCTATACCATTTTTTATTTATAAAAGTTTTAAAAGTAATAAAAAACGCTGTTCAAATATGTATAATACAGTTTATTTTTAATACGAGTAATAATATTACAAATTAAATTTGGGATTCTGAATTTTAGTTATTGTTTTTGAATTGACTATCCTACGATTTTCAATACCGATAATTATCGATAGTGAAAATAAACCATCGATAGTTTTCGATAGTGAGAACCATCGATAACTATCGATAGTACCATCGATAATTCTCCACCACTACAGTCTCCCGGCACATGTCTCCATGTTGCTGCCGCCGTTAACCACCTGATTTCTCGCACGCGATTGTAAACAAACGTACCCCATTGTAAATCTCGATTCAACCATGCTAGAACAGTTGTTGAATCTGTCCAGAGAAAGACTGGTACGTTATCGTAATTTAGGGCCCTTACAATTTCATGCGTCTGTCGACTAGCAATCGCGGCTGCTAATAATTCCAGCCGCGGAATCGAAGCTTTATTCGGAGCAACTCGCGCCTTTGCTGCAATAAACACCAATTGGGTCCGATCCCCATCCTCTACGCGTAAGAAAGTAACCGCCGCGTATGCTAATTTGCTCGCGTCGCAAAAGGTATGTAGCTCGTAATTCCCGGTCCCGAATTTCCACGGTATTTCGATATCCTTCAGATAATTTAACTGATTATACCATTTTAGAAATTCTAATCGAACGGTTTCGTCCACGGGGCTATCCCAGTCAATTTTGAGTTCGTGCAGCTTTTTTAGCATTAACTTTGGCAGCAAAGTTACGGGACAAGTAAAACCGATGGGATCGAATATTTTGTGCGCCATGGACAGAATCACACGCTTCGTAACCACCTCGAAAGGCTTCTCTTTCAGACTCGCCGGATTAATCGCAATCGTATCGCTAGCTTTGTTGAATAAAATTCCGAGCACTGACGTGGTTTCTTTCACAGTGGAGTCATGCGTGAACTCCCACCCTCTCAAATCAAAACCTCCCATAGCCATTATATCCCTAGCCTGCGATATAAACTCGGGCAATTCTTTTATCGACGCTCTCTTCTCGACGCTTGCGCCCTCTCGTCCCTCATACAGTTACCCGACGCTCACGCCATCTAATTCTTCACACAATCATGAAAAATGACATTTGAGTGTAAACAAGCAGGAAAGAGAGAGGTGGCAACCTGCAAGCCAAAAAAGGTGGCAACTTGCATTCCGACGCATTTTTGGAAAATATGAGAAAAAATTGTCAATAATTGTCAATTCATGATATGTTTGGAAATCTGTTTGGCATATGTAAATTAGATAAAAAAAAAACAACACAGTACGAATAGTTACCTTGAATTGTCGATAAAAATGTTCAATTGACGAGCACAGGGAAAACACACAATTTCAATAATTCAATTTCTTGACAAACATTATATCACACTTCGCTCAGCAAACACAGTGTTATTGCGTCTGTCCGCTCCAGAGGTTAATAAATAGTGACAACTACTCTTTTAACGTCGATGTGAGTCAGAATTGAGGTTATGACACTGCTAGAAAGTCGAAATACAGCAGGGGTGGCAACCTGCAAGTCTCCCCCCCCCCCCTACAATTTGCTGTTGATTTAAAACTATGTTACATTGCACATCAAGGAACATACATACCTGCCAAGAAAACATCATTATCGAATAAATTTTTTTCTCGAAGTTTCGTGGCTTCGACGAGTTTCTCCGATAATATTGTTTTTATTCTTGTGGTTTCCAGTATGCATTGCGACCATGTCCTATAAAAATCTCCAATAAGTAGTTGCTCTTGTTGTAATTCTTTGGTCGCAATGCGGGCTGGAACTAAGCAACGCACTACCTAGGGTAAAGTACCCAATTACTGTGCCCTGTTTCAGGACTTCCCGAGTTTTCTCTAGTAAAAATAACTTTAGTAATGAAATTGACTTGTCTTAAGCATTTAAAGATAAATTTCAATGTTTCTTTTATCGATATAAATTTTTAGATGAAACAAATATCACATCTTCTTTGGATAATATTAAATATAAAAAAAGAAGTGCTGGAATCAGTTACTGTGTGCCTCTAATTTCCAAAAATCAGTTACTGTGCCTTAGTTACTGTGCTCCCTTTCTGAATACTGTGCTGCAATTACTGTGCTTCCTCCTTGAATACCGTGCTGCAATTACTGTGCTTTTTATTAGGTACACTCATTTTTAAGTTAAATTTTTCTGTAATAAAAATGAAATATCATAATAAGTCACTTAAAAGTTCACATTAGAGATGACCACTTTAATAAATTCTTCATATTTACCGTACTTTTCTTTCCAAATATAACCGGAGGTGCGTTACAGGTTAGAATATTTAACACGCGCGGCAGTGTAAACGACACAGTAACTAACGCAACGTGCGAAAACAACTCCAGTTATTGTACACAGTAAATGACGCTACTTCTAAATTCGTTTCAGTTACTGAATTTGTTGAAAATAAATACAGAAATTCAAATAAATAATCGCTGTTTTGTTTTTCCGTAATCTAAATATATTTTACTAATATAATTAACGTTGTGAATCTTACCTAGAACGATTTATTTTACTGAATATTGACCTTCATTCGTTCAGTATTTTCTTAAGCTTTTTCATAAGTTTTACAGAAAATTTTGCGAATTCATTATCAAAAAAGTAAAATAATTTTTTTCGTAGCTTAAGAACTTCTGTGTGTTACATGTTTAATTTTAACAAATAAATAATTAACTGAATTTAAATAAAAAAATGTAATATCTTTTATTCGAGAAATATAAAGTTAATTATGCTTAATGATAAACTAGAGGCACAGTAATTGGGTACCCCACAGTAATTGGGTACTTTACCCTATGTCACCTATTTCTATCCACGTTTGTGGACTTAAATATGGATCTTTGTTTTTCGCGTCACAACATTCTTTTAATTCAACGAGGCGTTCCAGCATATCCAACGTTGAATGCCAACGAGTAGAGCAATCTATAATTGTTTTTTTTGTGCATTGCTTTTAAAAACCTTTTAACTACTGGAGACCGTAATTTTTTACACACTTCTCTAGCTTCACTTATTATTGCACCAATTTTTTTATCTTTTAATACATCTGTCACGGCTAGCTGCAATGTGTGAGCAGCACAGCGTACTGATCGAATTTGGTACTTTTCAGTACTGTCATCCTTTTCGTTAACAGTTGAAATGACTTCTTCGTTATCTGATAATGAAAATTCAAATTCTTCGTCATTTTCATTCCCATATACTTCATCTGTCGATAATGAATTTAAACTTTCGCTATCGCTGTCATCGCCACTATTGTCGCATTCTAAATCCTGATCATTTCCTACTAGTTTCACAAGTTTAATCATATTGAAACCATTATCAGTCGTGATCGAATAAATGTGGTTTACAGATATTCCGTAAGTGAGGAGTACATTTTTTTTAATATTTATTTTATATTTACAGCAGTATGTCTGTTGTATACTTATTTTACTGCTAATCTATTTAAAAAAACTTCTGTACCATTTACATATTGTACATTGATCCCAAGAAATGAGCGGTCCATGCAGGTCGCAGCATCGATTTTCAATGACAGTAATTTATAGATATACCTAACTGAAGTCGACGGTATCATGCAAACAATTTTTTGAAACGCAGCGTCGTTTATTAAGCTAAACCAGGCTTGGGAATTAAGTGATCTTTTCGGCCGAGTTTCAGAAGCAACGCCCTCTTTCTCCCGCCGCGCATCTTGGCCCCCGCGGCGACCAAGCTGCTAGGAGCGTCTGAGGCCCGTACCACGTGAATCGCGCGTGGCGCATTAGGGCGACATTGTATCAATATGTTTCCACACGTCCCAGAGAGCACGATTGCCGATGCGTTTTTGTTGTGTCAGCGCGCCACGCGCGATTCACGTGGTACGCGCAGAGTTGGGCAAAATGTAATCTAATTACAAATTACAAATTACGATTGAAATGTAATTGTGTAATTCAATTACAGATTACTTTCCATAATCGTTAATTTTGTTGACCACAATTACAATTGTAATTGCCACATGTAATTGTCTTGATCAATTACAATTATATAGTTCGTAATTGTAATTGTGCAAGACAATTACATTGTAATTGTAATTGTAATTGTGCAGGACAATTACATTGTAATTGTAATTGCATTTGTAATTTTGGAGGACAATTACATCGTAATTGTAATTGTGCGGGACAATTACATTGTAATTGTAATTGCATTTGTAATTGTGGAGGACAATTACATCGTAATTGTAATTGTAATTGTGCGGGACAAATACACTGTAATTAAAATTGTAATTGTAAATGTCAGGACAATTACATTGTAATTGTGCAGGATAACTACATTGGAGAGTAATTACATTGCAATTGTAATCGAAATTTTGCAGCGCAATTACATTGAAATTGCAATTGTGCAAAACAATTCCATAGTTATTAAATTGTAACTATTTGATCGTAGTTACAATTGAACAAACCGACAATCTTAAACAGACATTACTTACATAATACATATATTTTATTCAATGTGTCTAGGAGATTGAACCACTTCCTTTATATAGTTTATAAGTAGGTGTTCACTTGAGAGTAAAACTCGCGCGAGCAGTTCTTGATAGTATTTCTCACAAGTGGACACTACGTCCGAGAGTGACTGTCGGAGAACGACTTTTAAAGGCAACACCCAAACCTATGCGGAAATGTTTCGCGTTGATGTGAACAAACTCAGAAGCCGCCGCGTTTAGTAAAGTGCTGCGAATCCATCCAGGCCCGGATTAAGATTTTTGGGGCCCGGGGCTATCCAACCTTCGAGGGCCCCCGTGGTTGAATAAGCGGGGGGGGGGGGGGGGGGAGAGTAACAAAAAGTTAAACAATAAGGAGTTATAAATTGCTTAGAACTGTAGGCTTAGAACGGGGCCCCCTGGATAGTGGGGCCCGGGGCTGCAGCCCCCCTAGCCCCCCCCTTTAATCCGGGCCTGAATCCATCGCGACGAACTATTCGCGGGGGCAGCGGATCCAACGCGGATCAGACGCGGCTGCCCATAAGCCGCTACCAGGCCCGGATTAAGGGGGGGGGGGGGGCTAGGGGGGCTGTAGCCCCGGGCCCCACTTTCCAGGGGGGCCCCGTTCTAAGCCGTCAGTTCTAAGCAATTTAAACTCGTTATTGTTTAAATTTTTGTTCCCCCCCCCCCCCCCCCCCCGCTTTTCAACCACTGGGGCCCTCGAAGGTTGGATAGCCCCGGGCCCCAGAAATCTTAATCCGGGCCTGGCCGCCACGTATAAAAAACTGCTGAACCGCGTTGGATCCGCTGCCGCCGCGAATATTCGCGTTGGTCTGTGGGAGCCTTTAACTCTCAGACACTGGACGCGTTGTGAATTGCTGTCGAGTGAATACATAGGTAGTAATATTACTATCCGACAGTTGCTTCCGAAATACGAACCAGCATCGTAGTCTGAAAGTGCTATCGCGAGACAGACCGAAAGGGACGGTCGAAGGACGAGACCTTCACCTTAATTAATTTTTACGAAGAGGGTTCAATACTGTGGAACACGAAAGATAGTGACAAGGAGAGGTTTTTAGGTGTCCGCCTCCGATTACTTTGGTTTTTGGATATGTTTTAGAGGACTGAAAAATAACAAGTATGCTTTTTATTTTACTCCGTTTGCATATTTAGGGAGTGAAACCACCACTCAAAGTTCATAAGAAAAGGTACAAATGTAACTGACGACAAAAACATCATGCGTACAGCAAGTTATAGCGCAAATTAAATTTATATAAAGTTTTATTCAACACTGTGTTACAATATTCTTGAAACTAACAATAGGAACTTTTGTGCCTCTTCTTATGAATTTGGAGGAGTGGTTTATCCCCTAAATATGCAAACGGGTAAAAAAAAATGTATTTGTTAGTATTTCGGCCTCTAAAACATGTTCAAAAATCGAAGCAATCGGTGGCGGACAGCTAGAAACCTCTGCTTGTAAGTTTTTGCACGCCCATGAATCATGATTACGATCTCACCTCACTCTTATACCGATATCTCGGAAACGATCAACACAGATGTACCTGATTCCGAATAAATATCAAAATATTTTTATGAATATCTCAAAAACTAAAGCCGACCACCGATTACATCAGTTTACAAAATAAATAAATAAAAATTGCGCAGCAGATGTCACTATCTTTTTCTTATGTAAAATGGTCCCCTGATTCCGAAAATCACGTACCATCAAAATAGTATTTCTAGGGACCGGTTGACCGTATCCGGTCGTGTGTTCATTCAGTATGAAGTTTGAATGGAATGAAAGAAAATTCCTCGAGTGATATAAAGTAGGTATATTATTATTTTTAAGAGCAAGATATTAACAAATACAAAATTTAATATTTCTTTCTAAAGAAATTGTTCTGTTTCTCATTTTTTGTTATTACTTTATTATTATAGGCGGTATCATAAATGCTTTTAATTTGTTTACAATTTATGATCCTTTACTGAAATTACTCTTTTTACACCAGTTTCACGAAGTCATGACTGACTAAGATGTCGGCATCTATAACAAACCTTTAAAAAATGCTATTGTCTTCGCAGCAACAAGTATTCGCTAATTGTAATCGTAATTGTAATTGTAATTGTTTTGCACAATTACAATTGTAATTATAATTGCCCCACAGTTACATCTGACAATTACAATGTAATTGCTGTGCACAATTACAATTGTAATTGTGATTACAATGTAATTTCTCTGCACAATTACAATTGTAATTGGGATTACACTGTAATTGCTCTACTGTAAAATTCTTAGGTTAGGTTGAGCACGAGGTTGCTGGATAGGTTAGGATCGGCGATTGGCACTAAAACACTGAGTTGCACACAGGAATGTGACGTCTTTATTTGTAAAGAGTGTGCCAACGGGTGAGCCGTTGTGCGCACTTGAAATTAGAGGGTTGAGCCCCCGTACACTCTCTTGTACAATTCACACGTGTAAAAACGTGCACACGCGGACACGCACAATCGCGAATGCACACTCTCTTGATAAATGCACCCGAACTGTGTCGTGAACACCGTGTTTGAGCTTACAGATTAACTTGAAATGATATGAACACAATAATTGCTTGTTGAGCAACGCGGTAAAAGGACAATGAACAAAACGTGTTGTACGTTGCGCACGGTTGTGAACAGAATGAATTACAAGATGGATGCGCATTTTCGCCGCGGCGTCTTCTCGAACATTCTCGAGCGTCGATCGACAAGACGGACGCTGATTGGTTGTTCGATCGCGGATCGACCGCGACTTCCGCTGCCCAAGAGGTGCTGCGGTGATCGAGAGTGCGGCGGCGCAAAGAACTACTCATTCCCAAACATGCTCCCGCCATCAACACCTGATTGAAGATGTTGATGTTGAATCTGAAACAGGCAAATTTGACAATTTTGCAATTGGCCTGATTAATGTTGTAGTGGCGGTCTTGAGCGTCACGACTCGGGTGAGTCCATCCTTCCCTGGATGCAAGGTGATAACCCTCGCAAGTGGCCACTTGCTTGGTGGAAATCGCTCATCTGTGATGAGCACCAGGGATCCGATCTTCAAGTCGTTGGTTGGATGATGCCATTTGGTGATGGATAGTTGTCTCTGCAGGTAGTGGGATGACCACTGAGTCCAGAATGGTCGCATCTTTTTTTGAATGAATTGCCACCTGGCTGATGGCAAGACTGATGAATTCTCCACTGACGGTTCCGGAAGAGCTGAGAGTGGTTGTCCAACAAGAAAGTGCGCTGGTGTAAGTGCTGTGATGTCATCTGGGTCGTCACTGAGGGGCTCGAGCGGTCGTGAGTTGAGCATGGCTTCTATTTGTGTGAGAAGTGTGCTGAACTCCTCGTATGTGAGCACCGTCTCACTGACTGTACGCCGGAGATGGTGTTTGACTGACTTCACGACAGCTTCCCACTTGCCTCCCATGTGTGGTGCGGCTGGTGGGTTGAAATGCCATTCTGTCTTGTCATTGACAAACAGCTGATTCAATCGTTGATGCGCCTCAGTCCCCTGGGTGAACATCTTCTTGAGGACGGTGTCAGCTCCAACGTAGTTGGTTCCGCAATCGGAGTGAAGAGTGAGGGGAATCCCTCTCCTGGAGATAAATCTCCTGTAGGTGGCGATGAACCCTTCGGTTGTGTAGTCTGTCACCAGTTCTAGGTGAACAGCTGATGTGGTGAGGCACACAAAGACACAAATCCAGCCCTTTTGTGTCTTGGCACCTCTTCCTCTCGACGTCTTCAGTGTGATTGGACCCGCATAGTCGGTGCCAGTGTTGTTGAACGGCCGTGAGGGTGTAACTCTCGAAAGAGGTAGTTGGCCCATCAGTTGATGGGCACGGATCCCCCTTTGTCGAGCACACACAACACACCGCAGGATGTGAGATTTTACTGGCGCTCGCCCTCCAATGATCCAGTAGTTTTGTCGAATCTGGGCAAGGGTGAGCTGGGTCCCTCCATGAATAGTTTGTCGATGCGCATGGTCTATAATCAATTTAGACAGATGTGAGTGACGAGGTAAGATTGCAGGATGCTTACTTTCGTAGCTCGTGCAAACATTGTTGAGTCTGCCTCCAACTCTAATGACTCCATTCTCATCGATGAATGCGGTGAGTTGATTGAAGACATGAGCAGCTGGTAGTGTTGAGCCTGAGCTGAGCATCTTCATCTCGCTGGAGAAATAAAGCGCCTGCGTTGCTTTGATCCAGAAGATCCTGGCCCATTCTATGTCGATGGGCGATAAGGTGAAGAGCGGCAGCGTGACTGGAGCCTTCTTCAACCTTGAAACAAATCTGAAACACACTGATGTGATGCGAATGAGTTTGTTAAGAGATGAATATTTGTAGATGAGGTCCCAGTGATATTCAATCTTTTGAATATTGAGCAGCTTTGAAATGCCTGGACGAGCCTCTAGTGCACTCAAGTCTTCGTCTAGCATTGGTTGTGATGGCCATGTTTCACTGGGTTGCGCAAGCCATGGTGGTCCCGTCCACCAAAGCTTATGATGTTCAAGCTGTGATGTTGATAAGCCTCTTGATGCGCAATCCGCTGGGTTTGAAGTCCCTGGAACGTGTCTCCATTGTGCGCTTTGGGTGATCTCTTGAATTTGAGACACACGATTCCTTACGTAGTCCTTCCAGCGTGATGCGTGTGTTTTGATCCAGGTTAGTGTCACTTGTGAGTCCGTCCACAGATATGTTGTAGCAATGTTGAGCTTGAGCGTTGCTTGAACATATTTGGTGAGCTTCGCCAGCATCAATGCTGCAGTAAGCTCGAGTCTCGGGATTGTGAGCTTCTTTAGTGGTGCTACCTTAGTTTTGGAGCACACCAATGTCGCGACCTTGTGAGTTGTGGACGGTGATGATACGGTAATGTAAATTACCGCTGCCATGGCGAGTTGTGAGGCATCAGAAAAGCCGTGTAGTTCCACTGTAGAGTTACTGAAGGTGTTGAACCACCTTGGACATGATAGCTTGCGCAAGCTTGTTAAATCTGCTCTGATGATGAGCCATTGTGACGTTACTTGGGAAGGCAGTGGATCATCCCAGTTGAGCTTGTGTAGCCACAACTCTTGCAATAGTGTTTTTGCTCGAATTATGACCGGCGCTAGAAAACCTAATGGATCAAATATTTGTGCTACTTCTGATAAGATGAGGCGTTTGGTGAGCCGTGAATTTGAGCTTGGTTTTGAAGTGAAAGAAAATTCATCGTTGATCACATTCCATTGAAGTCCGAGAATTTTGGTATTGCAGTCGTCGAGTGATATAATTGAGCCTTGGGCTCGTTGGGTTTGAGAAATTGCATCAAGCAACGGAGGAAAGGTTGAATGCCATTTGGCTAGTGGAAACCCTCCCGCGTTGCACAGATCTTTTAATTGGTGAGCAATTGTAATGAGCATCTCACCTGTGTCTGCACCACCAAAGATGTCATCAACGTATCTGGCATGCGTGATTGATGGCACCGCCAGAGGAAAGCGATGACCTTCGTCTTCCACCAATTGGAGTAAAGCTCTGACCGCCAAAAATGGAGCAGCCTTGGTCCCATAGGTGACCGTTGTGAGCTTTAGGGCACCTCCTTTGAATCGTCATCGATCCACAGTATCCTTTGAAGATCTTGATCCTCCATCGTGAATCTTGACTTGACGATACATTTTTGTCACGTCTGTGGCAAAAATGTACTTGTGCTGGCGTATCCACAGCAGCACGTCGGTGATGTTAAGGAGTAGATTTGCACCCGTATGCATCAAATCGTTGACAGAATACCCAGTTGAAGTAGGGCTTGATCCATTGAAGACGACTCTCAATTTTGTCGTCTGGCTGTCAGGCTTCAATACTCCATGATGTGGAAGATAAAACACAGAGTGAGTATTAGGTGAAAGGGATGGTGCTCTTACCATGTGACGGAGCTCCTCGTACTCTTGCATGAAGCCTTGATAGAGGGTGCGATACTCGTCGTTCCTATTGAGTTTGACGAGCATACGCTTCAAGCAAGCGTGAGCTGCTTGATAAGAATTACCCAGCAGCTTCGGAGTCTCCTTCAGAGGGATGCGCACTGTGTATCGTCCTGTAGAATCACAAGTGTGTGTCGCTCGAAAGTGATCCTCACATTCTTGTTCTTCAGGTGTGAGCTTCATGGGTGTATCTGTTGGGAGCTCTTCTTGAATCCAAAATCGTGTCAGCATGTCTTGTAAGGAGTTGTCGACATGCTGCACGACTGCAGAATGGTGTGCTGTGACCGTACGCCGGTCCACTGTAACTGGTCCAAGAATGAGCCACCCAAAAATGGACAGCTGTCCAATCGGCATTGAAGAGTCGCCCTTCTTGAGGGTGGGCTTGATCACTTGTCCATACACGTCTGCGCCAATCACGATGTCTATCGGTCTTGATTTGAGAAAGTCTGGATCGGCCAACGGAAGGCCATTCAAATGTGGCCATTCTTGACGTGGCGGTTCCACCGATGGTAAACTTGACGTCAGTGCTCGCAGAACGTGTGCTTGAAAGTGCACTGTTGACATATCGTAGTTGGAGCGCAGAGTTATTAGTGCGACTCCTCTGGTTTGAATTGATGTGTTACCCCCAATGCCAGTGATCGTGATGGATGCATGGATGCGTTGAATCCTGAGCCGGTTGATGAGCTCTTCTGTGACAAATGTCAGTTCCGAGCCTGAATCAATCAATAATCTGACTGGCGAAGATGACACTGAAGTGATCAGCTGGGCGTTGGCTGTTGCCAACAAGGTGACTGAACAGTAGGGTGTGAGCACTGGCGATGATTGGTTGAGCCTCCTTCGTTCTGTTGAGCATGCTGTGTGCGTCTGAGTTGTGCGCTGTTGTGTGAGTGGTGGTGGATTGACGACTGCACCGAGACTTCAATGGGTTGAGCTGTTAGATGAAGCTCCCTCCACTGCTTGAGGTTTTGCAAAAGCAGTGGTGTGAGCAGACGGCTTTGTGAGGTGCAGCATCGTATGATGGTTAGCTGCACAAGTTTTGCACCGACGCGTTGAGTTGCAGTCTTCGGTGCGGTGCCTGCCACAGCAATTTCTGCACAACTTGTTTGTGGTGACGACTCTTCGCCTTTCCTCCACCGACAGCTCCCTGAACCGTGGACACATAACTACGTAGTGGTCCTCCTTGCAAAAGTCACATGTGTAGCTGTACGGTGAGGATGATGGCTGCACCGTTGTTCTGGGCTTCGTTGATGCAGTGTGCACGCTGCTCCTGCTAGGATGGTACCTGCTTGGTGGAGCAGCAGAAGGTTGTGCCTTCTTACCTTTCTGTAGCGCTGCTGCCTCCAGCCGTTCCAAAGCCACCACTTTGGCAGCAATGAAGGACTCCAGCTGCGTCAATCGAGGGTACTCCTTGGATGCGCCCACCGAAGTCTCCCAGGCTTCTCTGGTGGACTTGTCCATCCAGCTGGTTGCCTGGTGCACTAGCAAGATGTTGCACATGTCCTCGACGGCGCCTAAAGTGGTGAGCGTTTTGTGCACTTTGCTGATTGTGGAGACGATTTCATTGAGCGACTTTGCACTGCGCGTTGTGATCGGTGAGACATTGAGCAGCTTGTCCAGCTGCTCTTCGATGAGCACACGCTTGTTCGTATATTTCTTGCTCAATTCTTCCCAGCAAGACGGGAACGATGCACCTGTGAGCGGGTACGCATTGACCAGCTGCGATGGCTCACCTTGGAGGCTGGACCGCAGGTAATGAAGCCGGTCTATGTCCATAAGCTGCTGGTCCTGGATGATCAGTGAGGTGAACAACTCACTGTAAGCTGGCCAGTCTGTGTATGCACCAGAGAACGCGGGTAGAGCGATCTCCGGCAATTTCGAGGCCCTTGACATGGTGCTCGATGCAGCCGGTGGACGCTGCTGTATCGCCCTCACGTCCTCTCGGAGGCGGTTGAGCCTAATCTTGGTGGTCAAATACACTTGAGCCTCCTGCACCGCCATGTTTGCCTCGAAATATGGGTGGTTAATGAACTTGACCGGCCATGACTCCTCAAAATGCGCGTGTTCGCGAGTGAACGCTAGGTGCAGCTCCTCTACATGGGCTGCGAGTAGCTCGACCTCGTCGACGGACGTAGTGTGAGCTTGCGTGGGCATGTGCGCCTGCAATGCCTGAAGCAGAGATGGGCAAAAATTTATCTAAAAGTTTTAAGGAAAGATAACTTTCGGTTATCCTTTATTCGTACTTGTTTTTCTGAAGAATATATTCAACCTAGTTTATCTGTGAGATTTTATATCAGGAAATACATTCGTCACGTACAGTTTATTCGACGCTCGATGTAACGCGTATCCGTATTCGACGCCTCTATAGCGGCGAGACGGTATTCGAGAGGCATTATCCGTGACAGTGTAGCCGAGAGTTTCAGCTTATCTTTTACCATTATTCGACAGTCGAAGGCAGCGCCATCATGTATCTTACGGTTGTGTCCGTCAGGATTTGGCTACGGAAGTTTATCTGTGAGATAATGGCCAAAAATGGCCAGTTTCTACAATTTTCCTTTCTAGCAGCTACAACATTCTCGAGCTTCATAGTTTTTAAACCGTTCATTTATACATATGTATGTATTACGATCTGGCAACGTAGGATCGCAATGTCCAGTTATTCGAAGCCAACGAATAAAAATTACGAATCAAGATAACATGTGATTTTATCCTTTCCGAGTAACTCGTTACGAATAAAAGCGTCGCATAAATCATATCGGTAGATCGAGCTTCGAATAACGGATAAAGGATAACGGATAAACCTTGCGCGACATCTGGACGTTCGAATAACCCACAAGGTTACGCATGAACTTCTTCCAGTAAAATCTGACGGATCAACTATGTGACCAAGTTCCGAGAGATACGGACGTCGGATATATGGTGGCGCTGTATTCGACTGTCGAATAACAGTTGAAGATATCGAGAAACCTCTCGGATAGACGGAACGAATAAACTCTCTAAACCAAGCTCTGACGGATAGAAGTTACAGATAAACTCTCGCGCTACATCCGTCTTCGAATAACGAACAAAAGATACAGTAACTTTTATCTAAAGTGTATTTTAATAATTTTTTATTTAGATAATGCCCATCTCTGGCCTGAAGGGAGTCGTAGCGGCCTATCTGGGTTTTGGCCTTGAAAACCAGCTGCGAGGGCAACGTTGATGGTGATGTTGCCCTCGGTGGTTTTTTATCCCCACTCGTCCCCAGAGCCTCGGTGGGGATTGTGAGCACAATCGGTGCTGGGGAGGGCGCCCTTGACGAACCCGCCGATTTGACGACCTTTTGCTCGTCTTGGTCAGCCATCGCAAAACACGGGAGTTGAGCTTGTGAGCCCTCTAACACAGAACTTCACAGCACTGTAATGCTCAATCACCGATCCGGCTCGAAGGACCAAACTGTAAAATTCTTAGGTTAGGTTGAGCACGAGGTTGCTGGATAGGTTAGGATCGGCGATTGGCACTAAAACACTGAGTTGCACACAGGAATGTGACGTCTTTATTTGTAAAGAGTGTGCCAACGGGTGAGCCGTTGTGCGCACTTGAAATTAGAGGGTTGAGCCCCCGTACACTCTCTTGTACAATTCACACGTGTAAAAACGTGCACACGCGGACACGCACAATCGCGAATGCACACTCTCTTGATAAATGCACCCGAACTGTGTCGTGAACACCGTGTTTGAGCTTACAGATTAACTTGAAATGATATGAACACAATAATTGCTTGTTGAGCAACGCGGTAAAAGGACAATGAACAAAACGTGTTGTACGTTGCGCACGGTTGTGAACAGAATGAATTACAAGATGGATGCGCATTTTCGCCGCGGCGTCTTCTCGAACATTCTCGAGCGTCGATCGACAAGACGGACGCTGATTGGTTGTTCGATCGCGGATCGACCGCGACTTCCGCTGCCCAAGAGGTGCTGCGGTGATCGAGAGTGCGGCGGCGCAAAGAACTACTCATTCCCAAACATCTACAAAATTACAATTGTAATTGTAATTGTGCAGATCAATTACATTGTAATTAAAATTACATGTAATTGCAAATTATAATGTAATTGCTAAATGCATTACATGTAATTGCAATTACTTTTTAATCGGAATTACTCTGTAATTGCAATGAAAGTAATTGATTACATAATCAATTACAAATGTAATTGATTATGCCCAACTCTGGGTACGCGCCTGCGGTGGCTCGAGCTTTACGGCTGGCGCGGGGACTAAGACGCGCGGCGGGAAAAAGAGGGCGTTGCTTCTGAAACTCGGCCGAAAAGATCACTTAATTCCCAAGCCTGAGCTAAACGGCCGACCATGAACAGTAACTAAATTTACGCATTCATCTAATACTTGGACTCTAATGTGTCTCTTACTATTAAGAGAGCTTGAATTATTTCTTTCCGGTTCATCTTGTTTCCGTTTTTTATTTCGTAACATAACTAAAGTAAATTCGTTCGGATGTGTCGAAGACAAATGTGATAACAAATTTGTACCATGATTTCCCTAAAATTATATATCATAAAATATATAATCCAATATGTATTTACAAAATACTTACGGTAACTTCGTGATCACACTCCTTAATTACACATATCGATTTATTACGCGACAAATTATATTCGAAGTATTCATACACAACATTCGCCCTCTTCCTGCCCATTTCTTAGACTAACACTGGTGTTAACACTAATATTAACACTAAAGGACTAAAAAAAAATTAAACGTACCTACTAGAAACTAAAAGTACATTAATGAATTATCACTAGTGAATTAAAAAGTAAAAATAACGTAATAAATTCAATACTATAAAACTAATAAATTAATTTTCAAAAATATTTTCCTGCTGTAAGTACGTATTGCTTAACGCTCGATCACAGAGTGACGAGTCTCCACGCTCTCGTCACCGATCTCGAGAACAAATCTTCATTTGTTTATATTCCGCCTCCACTTCATCGCTGAGCCTCTCTGTTGTCCCTTTCTCGCATAAGGGACGTAAAGCGGCCTATAGACGGTCCATTTTACTGCGCAATATATTGCACAATATTTATGGTGGGTGCCCCACACGGTCAATAATATTCTGCAATATTCAATATTGCACAATATATTGAGCGTCTAGGGGCTGCTTACGGTAAAACGGCCCGCGTTCAGTTAACGTTTGATTCTTGTGGAGTGAACATGTTGAGTGACACGGAAGCTGGTTGTGTGGCCATTGCACTGGCTGTGAGCTTGGAAATGAAGAAGTCGAAGAAAAAGCGCAAATGGATGAAGGAGTGGTACAAAAGAAGAACTGAGTACACTCATGAAAACTTATTAAATGACCTAAGACTAAGTGAACCAAACGATTTCCGAAACCTTCTGCGACTAGACGGTGCATTATTTGATGCCCTGCTAAAAATGATTACGCCTCGAATTGAGAAAATAAATACTACTATGCGAGCTTGTATTCCTCCAAGCCAGCGATTGTCAATCACACTACGGTACCTTGCTACTGGGAATACTTTTGAGGACTTAAAATTTATTAGTGCCATATCTCCACAATCGATAGGTATAATTGTTATGGAAACTTGCACAGCTTTAATACACAGCCTGAAGGATTACATAAAGGTAAGAAAAAATATTAGTTATTCAAAATTATTTAATATATATTGCGATATAAATGGGTAAAAAAAAGGAGATTGACTAGTTGATGGCTGCGGCATGGACTCGTGTTGTGCATCATAATTATAGTCTATTCGTGTAATAATGGAGCTGGATTCCATACTAGTGGCACTGTATGGGGTGGACGTACGATTAACCCTGTTAATATGTACGGAATCCCGATGTAAAGTGCCCATTTGGCCTTCAAACAAAATATCGTTGATGGCCTTCTTAGCAAATAATTGTTGCTCCGGCGCCATTTTGGCCAGGTCTATGGCCCATGCTGCAGCAATCTTATCAAACTCGCTTTCCTTTCTTTCAAGGCGTTTCCTTGCCAACGAAATTAGCTCCTGAGCGTCATCTTTTTTAGTTCTCTTTTTTGGAGGTTCATTTTCATGCTGTGAATAAATAAGTAGTTTTTAATAAAGATATTGCACCTTTGTGTGACTAATAACTGTATTTTAAAATTGCAGATCCCAAAATCAGAAAGAGAATGGAAAATTATCGCGAATGGATTTAGTGATAAATGGAATTTCCCAAATTGTTTGGGAGCAGTTGATGGAACGCATGTAGCAATAAAGAAACCACCACATACGGGGTCTTTATACTACAATTATAAATTTTTTTTTAGTATTATACTAATGGCAGTAGTGAATTCCAATTATGAATTTATTATGGCGGATGCCGGTATAAATGGGCGAATATCGGACGGAGGCGTTTTGGGATACACGGCATTTGGAAAAGCGTTGTCAGACAAGTTACTTAAAATCCCAGAACCTACTACATTGGCAAATAGCGGAAACAAATTACCATTTGTTTTTCTTGGTGACGATGCTTTTGCACTGACAGATAATTTTATGAAACCTTACCGCCAAACAGGATTAACTTTGGAAGAACGAATCTTTAATTATCGACTGAGTCGTGCCCGCCATGTGGTAGAAAATGCGTTTGGGATTTTAGTTGCCAGATTCGGTGTTTTTCAGCGACCTATTGCGCTATCTCATGAGAAAACTCGAATAATTGTCTTAGCATGTTGCTATCTACACAATTATTTAAGTAGAAACCGGGCGCAAGCGTACATTTCAAGGGGCTCTGTAGATACTGAAGACTTGGAGTCAGGCCATATCAGGGAAGGAACATGGAGAACAAATGATCAGTCAACAGCACTGCAAATTTCTCACTCCAGAAATTCATCCACAAATGCAAAAGCCATCAGAGATAAATACCGCGATTTCTTTAATAATGAGGGCCACGTTCCATGGCAAGATAACTTTGTATAATAAAAACGGAATAAATAAATAACTAATATGGATGAATGATAACTACCATGAAATGAATGAATAAATAAATAACTACTTACACAGGTGGCATTAATTGGTTCAGTAACCTCTAACTCTTCCTCACCATCCTCATCGCATTCTGCGATTTCTATCGTATTTTGTGATTCCGATGGCTCCTCTTCAGGTAATAAAAATTTTATTTCGTTAAAATACCACAATGTGGGTTCAATGGGCTCCTCTGTTCCTGCACCACTTCTGGTGCAATGCTTCAACCGCTTCACCTCCTTTCTAAAATTAGTCCTTAATGAGTTTATTCTTTTAACTAGATCCTCTTTATCCGCCGTCGGATATTTTTCCCTATATTTCTGCAGCAGCTGCGCGTATTGTTTCGTCCTCGCGTCCTTGTTGCTGTACATTTTGCTGCTGACCTTCCACAATGCGGGTAGGGAACGGTACATCTCTATTACTTCGAGTAAAAATTTTCTTTCCTCCTCTTTTGTTCTCGTACACATCTTCCATAATGAAACACATAATATCTATGTTAATAACAGTTAATAAAATAAATAGGGATGTTAATGTTCAAAATATTATTTAATTTGTTGGGTAACACATACAAATATACATACAGTGTTGGACGAAAGTATTGAGGCGCTTTTAAAACAGAATAACGTGTTTAAAATTGGTCGAAACGACTTAAGTGTTCTTGAGAAGCTGCAAGGATAAGTTTTGAAAAAATGCAATTTGTCGGAATAGTGAAGGTCGCGTTTTCAACTTTTTTATCTCAGCCTGTAATGAAAATTTAAAAATCCCGTTTGTAGATTCAAATAAGTTGTTTACCTACATGCTGAAGAGTTCGTCGAAATCGGTTGATGCGGAAGCAAGCGACAGGCATCGAAATACCTATGTAAAATCTTTAGGTTTATTACATTTATAGGCCGAAAACCGTGTTTTCCATTACTTTTATTTGTTTCTGGCTCATAGCTACGTTACCGGGTAACGCCTTCCTGAGACGCTCAAAATAGCACCAAAGAACCCCGCACTAATTACATGGGAAATTTAATCCCGGTTAATCTCGTTCATTTTCACATATGTTGTAGCTTATGACCTGGTGAACAAAAAATGTAATAGGCAAAGACGTCTGTGATGGATAGTTACTTAGATACAGCTAATCAAACGGCAAAAATAAAAGTTACGGTAGGCTCGCGCTGTCTCGCATCGGCAGGACGCAACTCTCCTTATTCCTTGTTTTTTCTAGAAGCGGGTAAGCAAAGATAGGGTGCAATTCTAGAAAAGCTACCGCCTCATCTGTATACATACATTGAAAAGGATTCTCTCCTGGGTAAAATTACATACTAGTGGAGTACAATCGTTACGAATCGTACAGAACGTTGACATAACGTTATACAGTATTTTCGCAAGCAACTGCTTTTTTGCCATTGTTCCTGTTTTTATACAGGGTGTCCCATCCTAGAGTGGACAGCGGGATATCTCCTAAACTATTGGAGATAAAAATATAAAAAAAATATGTAATTAAATGGTTCGATGGGGCTACTTAATTAGCCGCGACGGATTTTTTTTCCGATTATTATTTTAAAAGATACGATGGTCAAGTTCGGTTCTTCAAATGGCACTAACTTTTCTGAAGTCCTGAGTTGATAGTGCGTTCCAAGACGAATTCAATAAGCTTTAATGTATACACTTGATTTCCACTGGTTTTTGAGATATTGCGCTGGCAAATTTGCTGATTTTCACTTGAAAAAAACCTCTGGAATAGCAAGGACCGGGGTCGGTCTTGCAGGCGCCACGGGTGGCAGGGCCTGCTGAAATAGATACCTACCTGCCAAAGGTCTACGCAGGCCAAAGGCTGGACAATTCTTTTCCGTCAGAAATGCTACTTTGGTAGGTACATCTGCGGAATCGAGAAGCGCACCGTTACTTTTATTTCGCACTTGCTTCTACGCTCGGATGGCCGGTTATTTTGGGAGGGGTGCAAGTTCGATTGGTTAGGTTAGTAGGTGTGAAAGTTGCTAGACTAAATTTCAACCATAGGGAGCAGATTGTATTAGAACCAATCGGATTTGCATCCCTCACAAACGGCTGCTCTCTTGAAGAGGCCCTCTTCACAGCAATGCCCACCTTCAATCGCACGGAATACGTTAACGCATGCTATTGTTTTGATATTGAAGCTCGTGTTTATACTCGAGAGGACCACGCGTCGACAGCGGGCTAGCCCTTTTCTTCCTGTGTCTCCCCACGAGGAGTATTGCCGGTGGATTGTAGGAGCGTAGATGTCTGGATGCCAGTTATTGAATTCAGGAGACGATATAAACACTTTATTACAAAACACACATGTACTATAATTAAAGTAAATCGTATTCCTCGCGGGCAGGAGTACTGATAATGATCGAACTTGCGCCCCACTTCGCGCAGACCGATTACGCGGAGGGTAGTCGGATGTCACCTTAGAGCATATAAACATGGAGGAAGCATGCAATAGGTGAAAATGTAGAGGGCGATAGAAAGAGAAAGATATACATGTGGGACACCCCCTCTCTTTCTAACGTCAGGGGCGCCGCCTGGCGCTAGAAAGAGAGGGGGTGTCCCACATGTATATCTTTCTCTTTCTATCGCCCTCTACATTTTCGCCTATTGCATGCTTCCTCCATGTTTATATGCTCTAAGGATGTCACACACTGCACAATTGATACAGGGTAACAATTCTGGAGCAACGCCCGTCAAGGAGATGCGGCCTGGTACCCCGTGACGAGGATAGCCCTTCGCAGTGCCTCGCCCGATTTTTATGGCTTTTTTCGGAAAAAGGTACGAATCCTGGGCCGAACGTAACGAATTGAAGGGTTTCGACCCTCGAAGGGTTTGGAATATCATTAAGAAGTGAAAAATGTACAGGATTTCAAATGTTTGCTTCTTTTCTTCATCGTATCGAGAAGGAAGTGACGCCAATGGATTCCTTATGCTTTTCCGATGAAACTGACACCAAGAACGACGTAATTCGGAAAATAATGAAGGAAATGAACAATTCATTTCCATAACCTCAAGCTAATTTCGTTAATAATAGCCCGAATTACGTGAAATTTGGTATGATTTTCATCGGAAAAACATAAGGAATTCATTGGTGCCACTTTCATATCGATGCATTAAAGAATGAAGCATTTCTTACTATGCTGAAATTAATATTTCACATTTTCACCCTCGACTGCGGGGGCTCGACCCCAAATTCGTTACGTTCGGCCCAGGATTCGTACCTTTTTCCGGAAAAAGCCATAAAATTCGATGAGCACAGCGAGGTGTTGTTCTCGCCACGGGGTGACGGGCGTAGCTCCAGAATTATCTGTTTAAGATATAAACTAATTCTTTATTCTTTATCGTATGGATATGGGAGTGTCGCCGATGGATTCCTTGGAGTTTTCCGATGAAAATCATTACAAATATCGTGTAAATCAGACAACTTTTGCATATGGAATGCAAATAGGTTGTGTCAAAGTAATCCGATTAGCGTGATATTTGGTATGATTTTCATCAGAAAAACATAAGGAATCCATTGGCAACACTCCCATATCCATACGATAAAGAATAAAGAATTAGTTTATTTCCTAAACAGATACGGGTAATTCTGGAGGTACGCCCGTCACCCCGTGGCGAGGACAACACCTCGCAGTGCCCATCGAATTTTATGGCTTTTTCCGGAAAAAGGTACGAATCCTGGGCCGAACGTAACGAATTTGGGGTCGAGCCCCCGCAGTCGAGGGTGAAAATGTGAAATATTAATTTCAGCGTAGTAAGAAATGCTTCATTCTTTAATGCATCGATATGAAAGTGGCACCAATGGATTCCTTATGTTTTTCCGATGAAGATCGTACCAAATTTCACGTAAATCGTACTATTATTAACGAAATTTCCTTCATTATGTTCCGAATTACGTCGTTCTTTGTGTCAGTTTCATCGGAAAAACATAAGGAATCCATTGGCGTCACTTCCTTCTCGATACGATGAAGAAAAGAAGCAAACATTTGAAATCCTGTACATTTTTCACTTCTTAATGATATTCCAAACCCTTCGAGGGTCGAAACCCTTCAATTCGTTACGTTCGGCCCAGGATTCGTACCTTTTTCCGAAAAAAGCCATAAAAATCGGGCGAGGCACTGCGAAGGGCTATCCTCGTCACGGGGTACCAGGCCGCATCTCCTTGACGGGCGTTGCTCCAGAATTGTTACCCTGTATCAATTGTGCAGTGTGTGACACCCGACTACCCTCCGCGTAATCGGTCTGCGCGAAGTGGGGCGCAAGTTCGATCATTATCAGTACTCCTGCCCGCGAGGAATACGATTTACTTTAATTATAGTACATGTGTGTTTTGTAATAAAGTGTTTCTATCGTCTCCTGAATTCAATAACTGGCATCCAGACATCTACGCTCCTACAATCCACCGGCAATACTCCTCGTGGGGAGACACAGGAAGAAAAGGGCTAGCCCGCTGTCGACGCGTGGTCCTCTCGAGTATAAACACGAGCTTCAATATCAAAACAATAGCATGCGTTAACGTATTCCGTGCGATTGAAGGTGGGCATTGCTGTGAAGAGGGCCTCTTCAAGAGAGCAGCCGTTTGTGAGGGATGCAAATCCGATTGGTTCTAATACAATCTGCTCCCTATGGTTGAAATTTAGTCTAGCAACTTTCACACCTACTAACCTAACCAATCGAACTTGCACCCCTCCCAAAATAACCGGCCATCCGAGCGTAGAAGCAAGTGCGAAATAAAAGTAACGGTGCGTTTCTCGATTCCGCAGATGTACCTACCAAAGTAACATTTCTGACGGAAAAGAATTGTCCAGCCTTTGGCCTGCGTAGACCTTCGGCAGGTAGGTATCTATTTCAGCAGGCCCTGCCACCCGTGGCGCCTGCAAGACCGGCCCCGGTCCTTGCTATTCCAGAGGTTTTTTTCAAGTGAAAATCAGCAAATTTGCCTGCGCAATATCTCAAAAACCAGTGGAAATCAAGTGTATACATTAAAGCTTATTGAATTCGTCTTGGAACGCACTATCAACTCAGGACTTCAGAAAAGTTAGTGCCATTTGAAGAACCGAACTTGACCATCGTATCTTTTAAAATAATAATCGGAAAAAAAATCCGTCGCGGCTAATTAAGTAGCCCCATCGAACCATTTAATTACATATTTTTTTTATATTTTTATCTCCAATAGTTTAGGAGATATCCCGCTGTCCACTCTAGGATGGGACACCCTGTATATCTACAGTTTTATATTATATTTTATATTTATATTGATTTTATATATAGTTTTTTTATATATACAGAGGTATTAAAAAACATTCTATCCAAAACTATCAGGGAGTGGTCCTTCTACAGGTTCACCTAACATTAAAACATATTTTCGCATAATTCGAAAACTGTGGCCAACCGAAACATACGTATATGTATAGTAAAAGGTTATTCCATATGTTGATGACTTCAACATATTTAAAAATCATCCGAATCGTGGAGAAAGCTGCTTTCCTCGAACTTTACTAAGGACAACTCAGTCAGAATTAGCAATATTGAAGTTCTCGTTTGGATGTTGTTGCGGTGGTCTGTGAGCAGCATCTAATATTGTTTCTAACTATAACGAAGACGGATAACGAACATTGTCTTGATACCTTGCATACCCTAGGTACCACAGCACACTTGCCACATGTGAACATGTACCAAGGGTCCTTGCACCAGATTTACAGGTACAATAATAACCTAAAATTGGCTCGGTATCATCGTCTACACCAGGCCTGCCCCATCGGGTGCAAATACCTCCTGAATTTCTGGGACCCGGGCACCACCGAGCGCGGGACTGGTTACGTTGCTAACCACAGCATGGGTTGCGGGAGAATTGCATGAGTGTGCAGCCGTCCATGTAGGCTCGTACCACGACGCACACTCATGCAGTTCTCTCACAAATTTCGCAACGGGTAACAATGGAACAGTCCCGCGCTCGGCTGTTACTCGGGTCACAGAAATTCAGGAGGTATTTGCACCCGATGGGGCAGGCCTGGTCTACACCATCTGATTCAAGAATGTTGTATGCTATAAATATTTGATGTTTTGTAGCATTTCTAAACCGTGAAAACACTCGTACCCTTATGAGACCAGGTTCGTCAAGGAGCGAATCTAATTGAAACTCTTCTGTGTCGTCACGCTGCATTTTATCCTGAACGTAAGATCGTGCCAGACGAACCTGGAATGTTCCAATCGTCAAATCTCGTAAATATTCTAAGGTCAGGTGCGGAAAATTATGTAAATGCTCGTCATTTAAATGTATCCACATTGCATTTCTATAGCGCAGCCTTTCAATTTCAACTCGTGCGTACACAACATTAACTTCTTTGGACTTATGAAGAAGTTCTTGTGCCAATTCTGTATTAGCGCCTTCCATTGAAATTAGCGGGTGATATTTGTTAATTATAGCCCCTGCAATATTATAAAATTCACCAAGATGATGAATATGGTGCATATTAATTATGTGGTTAAAAAACTTAAAAATAGACTTAATATGCCCATTTCTAGTTTCAACTATCCATCTTGTTTTCGTCACCAATCGAGACTCATTTGCCTCTTCAGTAGATAGTTGTTTCTGATGGCATTCAAGTAAGGCTGGCATCCTGTAATCAATGCCTAATTCACGTAGTAACGGTTGGGCATCTCGATACCCACGATCTAATACGAAAATATCGCCATCTTGGAACCATTGTCTCATATCATTCACGTCGCGTTCAAATTCGCTATTTAACATTCGAGCATCATTATTTCGCGAGTCAGAAAAGTATGGTCCTTGAATAGTCAGTATATATCCATCTGGAGCAACTATTAACGCTGGTTTTACCAAATGTCGACCTTTATGTACGGAATACGTTTGTCGTAAAACACGAAAGTTACTACTTTTGTTAATATACGAATAAGTCCCATCAATATAAGCAATTACTTTTGAAATACTCGGTTCAGAATTATATAACTCATTTGCAAAAGACGTAACATGATTCGTTATATATTCATCTCGAGTTATTGCTTGAAAACCAATATTCATCGGGACAAATCTTTGTAATAAAGACTGTCGAACTTTGGTAATAGCTAAACTTACCGACTGTCTAGAGGAATATCGAAAAATGACTTTAAGAAATTCGTCAGATAATCCTTGCCGTAACTTACATAAAAAAGTCAAAAGGTCTTTTTTACTAATGTTTCGGAAACAGTGTTCTTGAGGCACTCGATCGCAGTATGTATACAGATCCTGAAACTGTTCTTTTGTAATAGGTGCTACAGTCTTAAAATCATCATCTGTAAAACAGTTTTCATTGTCGTAGCAACTTTTACTGTTCGCTACATCTCGAAGTGCCTGTAGAAAAGCTTGCAACTGCTGCCCTTTTATTACAAATGGTCTATTTATGTAACGCAAGGCGGAAAGTAATGGTTGTAAAATATGACCATTGCTATCTAAATGTCGATTACAGCAATTAACATATTCAGGGATATAAATATTTTTCATAACGAAAACATTTACCCTGCATTCTAGAGAAAGCCGATGGACATTTGCAGAGGAATTGCAAAATATACATGAACTATTTCGGGTTTGAGTAACAATGTTCAGTCTTAAAGAAGCTGGATCGCGATTTATTTGCTTTATTTCATCCTCAATAGATAAATTACAATTAAAACATAGCCGACTTTCAGCCCCTATATCAATGGGTTCAGAATCTAATCGGTGGCGTCTAAGAATTGCAATTTCCTTTTTGATAACATTTTCTTCGCCATTTATTCGCGACATTTGTCGATTACGAAAACTACGACTGCAAACATAGCAGCAAGTTCGATTTCTATATGCCATAATGTAACAGTTTAAAAATAGAGCGCGCGTGCTGCGCTAAGCAATCGGACAGCGGAATGTATTACTACAGTGTTAGCGTCGATTTCGTCCTCCAGCATCGGCAACGATTTCATAGCTTTCGGCTGGCTAGCTAAACGCGAGATCCCTCATGCAGCGTAGTCCCTCACCACTTCTGACAGATCGACGGTGCGGTGGAGGGGGAACTACTAGCGAGGTGGTAAAGCGGAGAGAGACCGCTGGTCAAAGTCAAAGTGAGGCGTAGCGCAAGCCTACCGTAACTTTTCTATTTGCCGTTTGATTAGCTGTATCTCAATAATTATCCATCACAGACGGTTTTGCCTATTTTGTTCACCAGGTCATAAGCTACAACATATGTGAAAATGAACGAGATTAACCGAGATTAAATTTCCCATGTAATTAGTGCGGGGTTCTTTCACGTTTCTTTTTTATGATTTTGTTGTTGCGACAACCTATTTGTTTGTAATGAATGTTTTACCTTCGCTTTGTTATGTGAACAATTAATATTAATTTTCATCTTGCTCTCATTTGTGCAATAATTTTTTTCCCTCAAATTGGTATGCTACAATTTAGATATTTTATCAATGAACAATAGAGTTGTGGTCTTTCCAATTTGAGACGAACCTGGGCGTCATAATTTGATACACCGCTCACGCGGATGTAATACGCGGGCCAACATAAAGGGTGTCCCAAAAATGCTGCGGTTCCTTAAAGGGGGTGATTCGGGGGGTGATTGCAAACAACTTTTTCCTTTGCGAAAATGCCCTCCGAGGTTTCGTTAACGAGATATTAATAAAAAGCACCGACCAATCAGAGCGCGAGCCTTCCGCTGGAGGTCCCGCGCTAGCGTGGCCGCGCGCCGGGCCGCGCTGCGACTACGAACAAGCAAGGCGGCATGCATCGAAGGAAATTGCGTAGAATGGCAAATGAAAAAGACGTAACAAAAAAATCGAACCTTTTGCCATGGTTTGTTTGCCATTTAAAGTGAATAATGAATAAAGGATAAATGGATGAAAATCACGTGTAACGTAAAAAGACGAATACACATTTTTTTTAGAAGATTCGAAAATAATAATTATTTGAAGTGGGAGGATAAGGAATACGTAAAATTCCTTGTGTTAATAACATATCCACGAAAAGGTAATGTAACAGGAAACTAACGAAAAGTGATCGTAGTTCGTTATTGTGATAAAAATCCGTAACTCAATAACGGCCAGCACTGTTGCTGATAACGAATAAGTCTGTTTAAAAAGCCCGAATAAATATTTTCGTACGAGAATTTTGAGAATTATCGCCGGAAATAAGCCATAGCTTGCGTTAAATTTAAAAATGAATGATCACCATTAAAGTAACTAAAACTCACCCTTGTCGAAAATTCACCTGCAACTTGAAAACTTGTGTCACTGGGTCACTGAACCGATCCTGGTCATCGATGGACGAGCCCAGTGCACAGCTGATCCCAGGTATACGACACTACCCAAAGTTAAGGGTCGCAATGTCAGGTGCGTCCAGGGCAACGTACCGAATATTCACTTCACTGCACGGCTACTAACACTGGTCACTTAATTTATTTTTCATGGAACGTGTTGTTGCTACGTTCTAAAAATTGGTGGAAATGAATTTTTACTTGGCGTTCGGAGCCGTGGGTAATTCCCGCGCAAATTCTCACGCTGCAGCACTTGCGTCCTCGTTGTTCGGGGGGTACACCCAGAACATCGCGTAATACTCTTGAGCAGAGAACATTTGTCTGCGACGCGATTGCTGACTGCTGACTGACAAGATTTTTTCCAAGCGACTTCTTCTACACCCAAATAGTTTTTCTGGTTCCATTATGAGTTGACCCCCACCAGGCCAAGAGGCTTCAGGTAAAAAGAAGCCAGCACATTTTCGGAACACACGTGTTTTGCACAAGTGCAACGAAAACTTTCACAAAAGCCCGCGCTCCGTCCTTCTACTGCCAATGTACCCATTGCTTCGAGATAGAAAACAGACACCACGTGTATCGGTTCGAAAGGGTCCGAAGAGAAGAGAAACAGAAAGTCTTCGAGTTGCTATAAAGAAAAAAATCCTGCTTCCTGTTTCCCTTTTCCGATACCCTGAGTTCACGTCTGCTACGAGGCGGAACCAAGTAAGGCATAAATTATCCGAAACTGTAGGAAACCGTTCTCTACCGCCGACTTGCGGGACAATACGGTCCTAAACCGCGACCCTGGCGAAATGCTCTGGCTGATCAGCCTGATTAATTTTGGAGAACTAGAAATTACAGAGTATTATCCAGCATCAATACGTGTCGCGGAGAGACACAGGAAAAGAAGGGACAGTCCGCTGACTGCGCGTAGTCCCGCCTGCTTCATCCCACCTTCAAATTAAAGACGGATCCCTTATCTCTCGAGTATAAACACGTGCTCGAATTTCAAAACACAAGCACGCATCGACGTATTCGGTGCGAGAGACTGTGGGCTTGAGGTCCGATTGGCCCCAAACTAACCAATCTGCCCTGCATCCCTCCCAAACGGCCACTGTCCTGAAGAGGCCCTCTTCACAGCGATATCCCCTCCACAGGGCCCACCTTCTCTCGCACGGAATACGTCGACGCATGCTTTTGTTTGGAAATTCGAGCGCGTGTTTAGACACGAGAGATAAGCAGGCCCGATTGGTTAGTTCAGGACCAATCGAACTTCAAACCCGCCTTCTCTCCAACGGAATACGTCGACGCGTGCTTTTGTTTGAAAATTCGAGCGCGTGTTTAGACACGAGAGATAAGGGATCTGTCTTTAATTTGAGGGTAGGACGAAGCAGGCGGGACTACGCGCAGTCAGCGGACTATCCCTTCTTTTCCTGTGTCTCTCCGCGAGACGTATTGATGCTGGATAATACTCTGTAATTTCTAGTTCTCCAAAATTAATCAGGCTGATCAGCCAGAGCATTTCGCCAGGGTCGCGGTTTATGACCGTATTGTCCCGCAAGTCAGCGGTAGAGAACGGTTTCCTACAGTTTCGGATAATTTATGACTTAATTGGTTCCGCCTCGTAGCAGACGTGAACTCAGGGTGTCAGAAAAGGGAAACAGGAATGGTATGCAGTTTCTTCTTTATAGCAACTCAAAGACTTTCTGCGTCTCTTCCCTTCGGACCCTTTCGAACCGATACACGTGGTGTCTGTTTTCTATCTCGAAGCAATGGGTACATTGGCAGTAGAAGGACGGAGCGCGGGCTTTTGTGAAAGTTTTCGTTGCACTTCTGCAAAACACGTGTGTTCCGAAAATGTGCTGGCTTCTTTTTACCTAAAGCCTCTTGGCTTGGTGGGAGTTAACTCATAATGGAACCAGAGAAGCTACTTGGGGGTAGCGGAAGTTGCTTGGAAAAAATCCTGTCAGTCAGCTAGAAATCGCGTTGCAGAAATGTACACAGCCCAGGAATACTACCGTATGTTCTGGGTCTACGCCCGGAACGACGGGAACGCAAGTGCTGCTGCGCGAGCATTTGCGCTAGAATATCCCAATATCGAAACACCAAGCGAGGATACGTTTCGTCGGTTAGCGTCGCGGCTTTAAAACGTAGGAAAAACACGTTCCATAAAAAGTAAATAAAGTGATCAGTGTTAGTAGCCGTGCAGTGAAGTAAATATTCGGTACGTTGGCCTGGACGCGCCTGACATTGCGACCCTTAACTTTGGGTAGTGTCGTATACCTGGGATCAGCTGTGCACTGGGCTCGTCCATCGATGACCAGGATCGGTTCAATGACCCAGTGACACAAGTTTTCAAGTTGCAGGTGGATTTTCGACAAGGGTGAGTTTTAGTTACTTTAATGGTGATCATTCATTTTTAAATTTAACGCAAGCTATGGCTTATTTCCGGCGATAATTCTCAAAATTCTTGTACGAAAATATTTATTCGGCCTTTTTAAACAGACTTATTCGTTATCAGCAACAGTGCTGGCCGTTATTGAGTTACGGATTTTTAGCACAATAACGAACTACGATCACTTTTCGTTAATTTCCTGTTACATTACCTTTTCGTGGATATGTTATTAACACAAGGAATTTTACGTATTCCTTATCCTCCCACTTCAAATAATTATTATTTTCGAAACTTCTAAAAAAATGTGTATTCGTCTTTTTACGTTACACGTGATTTTCATCCATTTATCCTTTATTCATTATTCACTTTAAATGGCAAACAAACCATGGCAAAAGGTTGAATTTTTTGTTTCGTCTTTTTCATTTGCCATTCTACGCAATTTCCTTCGATGCATGCCGCCTTGCTTGTTCGTAGTCGCAGCGCGGCCCGGCGCGCGGCCACGCTAGCGCGGGACCTCCAGCGGAAGGCTCGCGCTCTGATTGGTCGGTGCATTTTATTAATATCTCGTTAACGAAACCTCGGAGGGCATTTTCGCAAAGGAAAAAGTTGTTTGCAATCACCCCCCGAATCACCCCCTTTAAGGAACCGCAGCATTTTTGGGACACCCTGTATGCTCTGCAGACCTTGTTTTTACCAAGTGCTTCGGCCGCTACCGTCTCCGGAGCGAGCTCGATGGCTTTGTAAGAACGAGGTTCTATAACTTTAAAATGTGCAAACCAAATAGGAGCAGCAGTATCTTTTATACACTGAGCGAGCTTAATTTTGCTGGTTGATATTTAGCTGCCTCTAGGCTTGAGCATTCGTCAGTCAGGAGAGCGTATTCGCAGCTTGAATGTCCCGCTGTGCTGTGCGCGCATCATTTTATACTGGAAAAATGGCGGACTGGCACATGCGCAGTGAGTCGCTATTTGTTATTTCGTGTTTTGTTCGCTTATTACATTATAGTTTGTCTTGTGCTTTTGTTAATACCTATAATTATTTATTCCTAATTTTTTTATAATAATTGTTTCTCTAATAATCATTTGAATTATAAATTACGCACAAAAGTATTTACAATGTGTTTGCGCGGTAATAGAAGATGGTTTGCGTGGTAATGCGGATCGGTTCTGTTTTACCGACAGTCGGTGTTTACCGGTTTGAGACCCCGTGGGACGTTACAATATATAAGACGGTACCAAACGACGTCGCTATACTTGGCGTTTGAAATCGACGTTCCAACGAATGTAACATTGTAACGTCGTATTCTCTATCACTCGCGATCACACTATACATATTACCAGAAAAATGCTGGTAATTCCTTTGGTGTCGGTATTACAGCGATTTCGGTACTATATCGGTTTGGATATGATTTTGGTAACATAATAGGAAAACTGAAAAAATTACCGGTAAATATAAGTAAATATACCGGTATTTTCATATACCGGTATGACGTCATACCGGTATTTTCGTATTTCGGTTTCTATAAGGGTTACGAAAGTACAACCGAAAACTACCGGTATAATACCGGTATTTTACGTACCGGTAGGAGTCCCTGCCGGAAGGGCCCATGTAACATCTCCATACGGTCTATCGAATACTGTTTTCGCGGCAGTATGAGTATGCCCTACTACAAGGTCGTACATAGATTTGCCGAGCCCTTGCCCGATGTCCATAATGCCGCAGAATCAATTTATGCCGTCTCTACCGATGCCTAAAACTCGCATAGCGAAAACTATTCGGCGATTGATTTCATATCCGTTATTTATGAAAGGCCCCGATGAAATTAGGTGACGGCTGCAGTGGCACGAAACAACAACTTTAAATCCGAGGCCCCGAATTTTTTCTTCTTCGAATTTCACATCTTTTTTGCAATCTTTGCAAACAACTATCTCTGACAGTGCACCAAAGAAACTTACGAATTCCATTATTCGATAAGAAAACTTAGAAGCACAAGTAATGTTGGAAGTACTCGGGGTCGATAATTTTCTAGCGGACGCACTTTCTCCTATAGGTTCATCTTCTTTTCCAAGATACTGATTTCCGTGAAACCTTCGCTTTGGAGGATCCGATGCACGAGTATTGTCGTCCTTGCTTCTTTTTGGATAGGACATTTTGATTCACAAGTCTGTTGTTATGAGATGAAGTGAAGTGGAAGCCCTCGGGTTCACTAATTGCACTTTTATTTTAAACAACTACCTTTAATAATTAAATACACTTAATTAAATCAGGAACCGACAAGAGTATCCTCGAATACTCTGCTGCGCGTAAATAGCTTAGTTATAATGACTGCTCACTAAGTGTCACGGTTTGGAACTGACCGGTCTTATTTTTGGGGTCCTATTATACAGGGTGTCCCAAAAATGTCGCGTTTCCTTGAAAGGGGTGACTCAGGGGGTGATTTGAAACAACTTTTTCCTTAGCGAAAATATTGTCCGAAGCTTCGTTAAGGAGATATTAAGCAAAAACCCCGACCAATCAGAGCGCGCGCCTTCCGCCTGAGTTCCCGCGGTAGCGTTGGCTACGAGGTAGGCGACCGCGCTTGTGCTACGAACGTACGAACAAGCAAGTCGGCATGCATTGAAGGAAACCGCGTTACACATTTTTTTTTTAAAGCAGAATCTTAAATAAGAATAATTTGAAGTGAGAGGACAAGAAGTACGTAAATTTCGTTTTTAAATAAGGCATAAACGAAAAGCTAACGTAACAGAAAATGTACGACAAGTGATCGTAATTCGTTATTGAGGTAAAAATCCGTAGTTTAAGAACGGCCAACACAACTAAATTTAAAAAATAATATTAGGTGTATGAATAAATTCTTTCCGACTGGAATTTCTATCGCGGTGGTATTCAGAAGCTGCCAGAAAAATGGCAAAAGGTAATGAACAATAATGGAAATTATTGCGATGATCGAGTTGTTTTCATATTTTTTAAATCGAACTGTTATTGTACCCTAAAATCGGAAAGAATTTATTTTCACACCTAATAATCACCAATAAATTAAAGAAAACTCACCCTTTCGGACATTCCTTTCCTTGCTTTCCTTCCCTTTTCGGAAACCTGTGTCACTAGGCCACTGTACCGATCCTGGTCATCGGCGTCCAGTGCTCAGCTGATCGCAGGGTCAATGTACCGAATATTCACTTCACTGCACGGCTACTAACACTGATCACTGAATTTATTTTTCACGGAACGTGTTGTTCCTACGTTATAAAAATTGGTGGCCGCGAAAGGGGCCGATTACTGTTAATTACTGGGACGAGATTACTACTACAGTAATTCGTCGTTAGTGTCACGTTTTTACCATGCGTTATAATCACGCTCACTATCCCCACCATTTCTTGGAATCCTTCAGTCGAGAGTGAGAGAATCCGAGAACGTGCGAGAGAACAAAAGAGTCGACACGAAGTTGTCGTCGGCTACGAATGGTGTCCGCATCGCGTTAGTATCACGCTGCCAGCCCCGATCGTCGTGATTCTAACGAGGCATTACTGTATTACCCGTCGAAAAGAAAACTCGTGGCAGACTGTCTCGGGCTGTGCAGTCCGCTGCTGTGCAGCGATCGGATACGGATCCGACCGACGATCGTCAAAACAAAAGCGTAGGCTACGCTTGGTCAAATCGCTCTATCCCACTCGATCTCGTGTTTCGTTCGATCTCTTCGTCGCGGGGCGTGACAATGTATGTGGCAACTTCAGCCAATAACCAAAATACGTGTGCCCCGTCTTTAAAAGTGTGCCCAAATAGGTGACTCGACCAATCGTCACAGCAGCGGACTGCACAGCCCGAGACAGTCTGCCACGAGTTTTCTTTTTGCCGGGTAATAGTAGTAATCTCGTCCCAGTAATTAACAGTAATCGGCCCCTTTCGCGGCCACCAATTTTTATAACGTAGGAACAACACGTTCCGTGAAAAATAAATTCAGTGATCAGTGTTAGTAGCCGTGCAGTGAAGTGAATATTCGGTACATTGACCCTGCGATCAGCTGAGCACTGGACGCCGATGACCAGGATCGGTACAGTGGCCTAGTGACACAGGTTTCCGAAAAGGGAAGGAAAGCAAGGAAAGGAATGTCCGAAAGGGTGAGTTTTCTTTAATTTATTGGTGATTATTAGGTGTGAAAATAAATTCTTTCCGATTTTAGGGTACAATAACAGTTCGATTTAAAAAATATGAAAACAACTCGATCATCGCAATAATTTCCATTATTGTTCATTACCTTTTGCCATTTTTCTGGCAGCTTCTGAATACCACCGCGATAGAAATTCCAGTCGGAAAGAATTTATTCATACACCTAATATTATTTTTTAAATTTAGTTGTGTTGGCCGTTCTTAAACTACGGATTTTTACCTCAATAACGAATTACGATCACTTGTCGTACATTTTCTGTTACGTTAGCTTTTCGTGTATGCCTTATTTAAAAACGAAATTTACGTACTTCTTGTCCTCTCACTTCAAATTATTCTTATTTAAGATTCTGCTTTAAAAAAAAATGTGTAACGCGGTTTCCTTCGATGCATGCCGACTTGCTTGTTCGTACGTTCGTAGCACAAGCGCGGTCGCCTACCTCGTAGCCAACGCTACCGCGGGAACTCAGGCGGAAGGCGCGCGCTCTGATTGGTCGGGGTTTTTGCTTAATATCTCCTTAACGAAGCTTCGGACAATATTTTCGCTAAGGAAAAAGTTGTTTCAAATCACCCCCTGAGTCACCCCTTTCAAGGAAACGCGACATTTTTGGGACACCCTGTATGTACCCCTTTTTGGTGGTGGGGTACAGGGTGATGCGTCCATGGTGGCGCATCCACGATGAAGAGTCTGCTGTGACACAAACCTAGTACCCTTTTGATAAAGCGTCGGAGTCATGAACGAATCCCAGTAATTTGTCACCGCACAACTAATAGTAAATACATTTGTGTTACCTAAACTACAAATATACCTTTTAGCAGGTATACCATGTGTAAAATAACGTTTTTGCTTAGAGCGGTAGGAATGCCGGAAAGGTTATGTTCGATGATAAACCACCACAGACACAGCGCGTTAAAATAAAATGAAGTCTTTATTCTAAAATGGTGCACAGATGGCTTAGCCGTGAGCACACGTTTGAACAATCAGAGTGAGCCCCCGAACACCCTCTTCCTATATAGTTCGTCGAGCACGCTTCGACGCCACGTGATCACGCCCAACGACGGATCCACAATCAATCGATGATCTACACGCGATTAATGAACACCTACACAAGTAATTGAATCTAGCAATTGATGAAGAATGTGCACTGAGCACTACTATTAACGAGGTGAGCTAAAAAACAGAATTGCGAGCAACACGTTTGTCTTTGCAGACTGCGAAAACGAGAGTGAATTCAAGATGGATGCACACTTTCGTCCCGGCGTCGTCTCGAACCTTCTCGAGCATCGATCGACCAGGCGAAATCTCATTGGTCGATTGATTGTGGATCGACCGCGACTTCCGCTGTCCAGGAGGTGCTGCGGTGAGTGAGCGTTCGGCGGCGAAGCGAACTACTCAATTCCCAAACACCATGACTCATATAACGGTTCAAGAGTAGATCTGCTTAGCTATTGTTGCAGCGCAGGCCGAGCGAAGGGTCCCGACACAAAAGCTGCTGTGCGCGTGACGCTCGCCTCCGCGCTCGTATACCTGCGCGCAAGAAATGGGCTGTGGGGCCCTTAATAAAACTTCGAATTTCCAATTGTAACTTTAGGAATATATTCTATGCATGTATGCATAGATTAAAGTAAAAAAAAAAATATTTTTTCGACTTTTTACACCAGGATCCCCCCTTAAGCCAGCGGTGCCCAGAGGTGGGGCTTCTCTCGCACCTGCTTCCCCTATCAATCGTTCCTTCCCCACATAATATTCGTGAGGAATAGTCGAATTGGCTTGCTGTAGCGACGTGTGTCACTAATACACACTTCATGCGTAGTGTCATAGTCGCCTCTTTAGCGTCGCGTGGTATCCCTGATGACGCGGGCGGAAGTGGGAGAACCCCAAAGGGCTCGCGAGGCCTGGGCCCAGGTTTGGATTGCGCTGCCTTAAGGGAACTAGGCAGTCGAAAAAAAAACTATTTTTTATTGCATTTTTCGAAAGTGCTATCTTTTCTGAATAAATTGTCACTGGATTTATATTAAAATTCTCAAAATTGTTGATTTGGCAGCTAAAAAGGTCACGCGGCAACTTACAGCGTCGCCTTTGACTAGAAGGGGCAGACAGTTGGTGCTCATGACAAAACGTAAAGGCCGAAAATAATTTAGCTACGTACTGTGACGGTCGTCACTCCGGTGGGAAGGATAGATGTGGATAGTCTCAGTCGGTTAGCCGGGTTCCTGTTAAAATCCCTCTTGTCGATAATTATAGCTTTATTTCCTCGTCCTTGAATATGTACACTATTTACAAAAGGTGGGTATGACTTATACTACGCGTGGTCACGCCGTTGTGGAGCGGCGGGCCGGCGGCGCGGCTCAATGAAACGGCGGTGGTCGGTCCGCGTTCGGGCGTGTCCTTATCGGAACGGTTGCGTAAGAGACCGTGCAGTTTCCGGCCGTCTCTATAACGGAACGGTATAGGAGAAGAGACCGGCCAGCGTCCGGGCGTCTCTATAACGGAACGGTAACGGGAAAGAGATTGGGCAGCATCCAGGCGTCTCTATATCGGAGCGGTAACGGGAAAGAGACCGGGCAGCATCCAGGCGTCTCTATATCGGAACGGTAGTGGACAAGAGACTGGGCAGCATCCAGGCGTCTCTGTATCGGAACGGTAGTGGGAAAGAGACCGGGCAACGTCCAGGCGTCTCTATATCGGAATGGTAGTGGACCAGAGACCGGGCAGCATCCAGGCGTCTCTGTTTCGGAACGGTAGCGGGAAGAGGATAGACGATGATCAGGCGATCGGCGGTTACTCGGATCTTTTACCATGTCCTTGCACCGGGCAACATCCAGGCAGGTCTGGTGGTGGGGGATCCGTATCCCCACTGGAACTACTTCGCCTTAGTCGCGTTGAGGCTTATGTCCCGATTCTTGGAAATTCCCAGCAGCGAGAAATCGACGCGATCTAGCGGCGCGGTGGGGAGTGAGCGTCATTGCGTTGACGCGTCGCGTTGACGCGTCGCGAGACCGGCTTGCTTCGGTCGGGTTCGGTAGTTCTCGGTCGCGGTCGCCCGCGCGCTTGGCCTCTCGCTCACTCCCGGTCGCACCGCCGTGCGCTCGACTCTTCGCGCTGGGACGCTACGTCACAGTACAACCACAAACCTGCCCCCACCCCCCTGACGTACAAAAACCCATTTTACCGATTTAAAACGACGTCTCCAATGAAGAACTTCTTACTGGTGTATCGGTGGATTTACACAGAACGCAAACAAGAGCTACAATAGTATGGTTTGGAAAATAGCTTCGAAAATGATATTTATCGGCCCAGGAAATAGTAGAGAAATGTTTTTTAATTGTTTTTTTTTATTCGAAGAATAAGGAGTGAAAGCACTCTCCTACTCGCTACCCCCGCTTCGTACCGCCATCCATCTGGCGGTTGCACCTTGTACCTGCGCCGCTGAGACCGGGCCTCCGCGTGGTGGAGAGACAATCGTCGTCACACCATCTTCTGGGTTGCACTCTTGCGATATCTACTGTGAGCGTAAATGACATTACCAATGTTTGAACAACAAAAGAGTCTCAAGAAACCCGAATCGTACTTTGAAATATTTTGACGAGCGCATACTCACATTCACATTTTTGAAAAAATGATATATGGTAGGACAAGGGTTGAGGTAAAATCCTACCAGGGCCCAATGCAAATCACCATACCGAGAAATTAATCAATCTGGAAAAAGGTCTTTCAGAATCCGTATAGTTTATCTCACTGTATGCGGCGTTGTACCGCCCTATTGAGGTTACTACCTACTGGTTTATTGCGAAGTCTTTTCCGCTATTCTCGTTGAGTTAACACAGCTGACTCATGTTTTTAATAAAAATTGTCTCAATTTCTGCTTGTTGTTGTTGTGTGTATTGATTCATGGTTAATTTCGTGCTATTCTACTTTATAACTGAAAAAATGCCAGTAAATGTTAAAGTAAAAAATTACGGCTCTTTCCAAATTGGGAGTTATTTTTGCTCCACCTTGTGGTTGATCGCTGCAGTACGCTGGCGCTGGTTCAATAACAACGCTCGAGTTTGAAACCCAGCAATTTATGAAATTCATTTAAGCTTGAAACTTTTCAAGTACGTAGAATTAAAATAAATCGACTTTATTTTTTTATTAAATGAATAATTGGGTGTCTACACAAGCGGTTGAATATAAGTCAAATATTTTTCGACTCCATCTCTATCCACAGGTTCTTTAAAGCCGAGCGTAAAGGTGCGATTCCACTGAGGCAAACCAGTGGAACATGTTGCATGCGACCCGGTCCACGGGCGACGTGTTGCATGCGAAAAAAAATGTGACCGTGTCGCATGTCGCCTGTTGCCAAATTATTCAGTGGAATCCCACCTTAACACTTTATGTGGTTGCCACGTAATATTTTGACATACATATACTTATAATTATACGAAGTCAATTTTGAAACATCTTTCACATTTATTAATGATGGATTTGTTTTATTTAAGGTTGTAGCAGCTCCATTTAATGATCACTTATGCCTGGCCGTAGCACGAGAATTAGAGAAAACATTTGGTGGTTGGGTGCCACCAGTTTAAGGGCAAGGAGTATAGCTTGTAAAAAATTGTGACGCATGTTAATCATGATTATTGATATTTCATGTTAATTATTATTAGTATTGCGTAACGCCCGCGCAATACACAATGTCTACGCACAGATTATAAAATAGGATTTGTACAGTTTACAACGGAATTAAACTTGAAAGTTCAAAAGAATCTGATACATCGCACAAACGTAAATAAGATGGACTTAATGTCATAGCTATCTTTTCTTGTGGCAATGAAACAGGGCTAGTGATGCAAACATTCCTCCAAAAATGATGAGTCTTCATATGATCGTGAATATCTGTGGAAGCATAAAAAATATTAAAAAAATTAGAAACTGAGTTTTGTGGTACTCAATTACCTACAATATAGTGATCTAGATCAGGGCTGAGCAACTTGTTCGCCGCCGCGGACCGCACAATCCCCATTACCAGTCAGCCGATTCCCCCGCCATCAGCAATATCAACTATGTAAATAGGAACGAGAGCTCCGCGTCGCTGTTTAGAGTGTAGGAGTCAAGTAGGTATGTAGGGGGTCGTTTTACTACGGCTCAGCAGAGCAGGCAAGTCGGGGAAGGGACCGCGGGTTGCCCAGCCCTGATCTATATATTGCGAGAATAACTTACTCTTTCAGAATTCATCCACACCTTACTTAATAAGCTTTGATTCTACTTTGTAATTACAATTAAGTAGATAGCTTTTTACAAACTTTTTACGATTATGTATATGAATTGGTTCACACGATTTTTTAAACTGATAAAATCCATTCTTGATACCAGAAAATGCAATAAACCACACCCACATCTTAAGACAGTTACAACCGACATTCAACAAACTGTACCTTAGACTTTAGACATTCAAATGAACAAGATGTTTACTGTATACAGAGTGTCCGGCAACAGATGTTAGAAAATTTAAGGGGTGTGTCTACATGTCAGGAGAAGACAAAAATCAAGCATGAAGAATTTGAGATATTAATGAGAGATATTAATTATTGGAAATAACGCGTACGAAGTGTCTTACGCCGGGAACTGACATGGGATCTTCATCAAATCGAAAATTAAAAAAAAAAATTAAAACTGCAGGAAAGTAGTTGAAGTGATGCGAATAACGTAATTATTTTTGTTTCGGCAATGAAACGATCCTAGCGGTGAAGACACGCACTGAATGAAATTGTAAGTTTTCATGTGTATTTCATATCTATGATCGTGTGAACGCACGACACCAATCCTTATCTCGTTGAATTATATCTATTTAAACGGCACAACGTTTATTGCACTGACACAATTATATACAGGACGAGGCACAGCACTTATAATTACATATTAGACTAATCTTAGCGTACGTTTAATTTTAAGGCAATAAACTAAGTCTTATGTAAGGAATCTGAGATCAGACTTTGTAATTTGATTTATCCTGAACACAGCTAAACTGGCGCGATTGCTTTTTTTTTCGATGCACGCGGGAACGAATCGGTGGCACGAGAGATTCTGCCGGCTTATCGCGACGAAGACTCCCAGCACAGCTGACTTCGTGATGTGAGTACCTCGCCAAAAAGACCGCACCTCTGCGTATCTAACAGAAACGTACAGGTTCAAGACAAAGGACCGCCGCACAGTGTGGTGCCTTTTCCCGAAAAGCTGGCCAAAATTCAATTTTTCCCTATCATAGGCACACTGACAAGAGCGACCATGTCTCTATACAGGAATACTAGCGAAATGGGTACGACCCCGCAGCTATTTTGACCTTATTATCTTATCTTAGCCAAGTGTCAAATAAGGTAAGTTGTCAAAATTTTTGAAATGTCACGAGTTTTTACACCATATAGGACACTGAATTATTATCTCAATTAACAAGGTAAGTCGCAAAAATGTTTTAATAGACTTTTTATGTAGAGCTTATAGAAACGAAGGGGACGCACAGTGTTTGAGAATGAGCTAAAGATAAGAGAGGAATCTTAGACAGGTCACTGATTTACCACTTTGCACTTTCCGGTGAAACACCTCGTCAGTTTATTCTTTTTAACATTAACGGTTAACACAATTGAGAAGTCCTTGAAATGTACAATGATGTTATTGATCACTGACCACTAGGGTGGTCCTTATTTTTCAACTTCCGATTTTTTTTGGTCTTACCCGCCTAAAATATGAGGTTTGGTGAGAAAATGATATGTGTAAAATTTCAAAGTGATTTGACAACGGGAACCCGTGTCGCATTTGAGTTGAAGTTTTGAAAATATCGTGATTTCTCGTCAATTTCGGACATAATTGTGTTCGTCTATCAATCATTCTTTGGTCTCTGCCTCTGTAATTTCCGTTTAGGTAATTTGCTCGCTGGTTATCCCTGATTTCTGTGTAATGTGTGTTATATCTGCCTCCTAGTATTCTGTCGTATTGCCATTGAACCTGCTCTGCCCTGTCTCTTTGCGCTAGTTCCTCAGCAAACTCTTTTCCTCCCCTTCTTTCTATTTCCATTGCTTGGATATCCATCATTTTTTGCCTGTAGTATGAATCTCTCATTTCCTCCCATTTCGACTTTTTCTCTGTTTGCTTCGCGTCTATTTCCCTCCAGCATTCTTGTACTATTTTATTCTTATTCAGCCGTTTCGTTTTCTCCTCATATTTTATTGCTCTTTTCCCCGCTTCTATCCTTACTTTGTCCGTTTTTGTTTCCTCCAAAATTAGATACGCTGGTGTATTAAAGTCCAAACCTAAAGTCAACCTTATGTATTTCTCCTGTATTTTCTCTACCTTTTCTGCTTCCGTCCATCCCCAAATTTCTGACGCGTACAGCAAGATACTTTTCACTATGCTTCTGAATATTCTCATTCTTCTCTCAAAATTGTTCTTGAACATTCTTTGTCCTATTCCCCATATCTGCGCCATTGCTATTCTTGCTTTCTTTGTGACTTCCCTTATATGCATCTCTCTGCCCCCATTTTTCTGGAAATTATACCCTAAATATTTGAACTCTTTTACTTCTTCCAGACTGTGCCCCTGCCAGCCCCATTCTTCTCTCTTCTTCTTTCCTCTTCCTTTATGGAAAATCAGCACCTTAGATTTCTCTGCATTCAGTTGCAACCCTTTCCTTTCCAGGTATTTTTCAAATCTTCGTATCATGTCCTTAAGATCTTTTGGTTCATTTGCTAGTAACGCTATATCGTCCGCATATGCTAGAGTCCAGATTTTTTCTTTTCCTATTCTTACTCCTCCCGCTTGGTTTTTCCTCATGGTTTCCTCCAAATCTGCTACATATATTGTAAATAACGTTGGACTCAGTGGGCAGCCCTGTCTTACCCCTTTTGTTGTCCAGAATTTGGATGACATTTCTCCGTTTGCTTTTATAGTATTTCTTGTTTCTGTGTAAATTTCTCCAATTCTCGTCCTATTTCCTTTCTCTTCACGATGTTCCGAAGTTTTACTCTATCCACTTTATCAAATGCAGCACTTAGATCCGCGAAAAAGGTATACAGCTTTCCCCCTTTTTTCTGTATTTCTCTGTTAGCTACATAGTTCAGAATAAAAATGTTATCTGTTGTCGACCTACCGCTCCTGAATCCTGCTAGTGTTTCCGGTATTATGTGGTTCTTTTCCAATTCCTCTTTTAATCTTTTTTCCAGGACCATAGCATATATTTTGTACGCTGTGTTTAGGATCGTTATCCCCCGGTAGTTGCTCACCTTTTCTCTATCTCCTTTTTTGAATATTGGTGAAATGACCCCTTCTTTCCACCTCTCCGGGAATCCTTCTCCCTTCCACACCTTATTGAAAATTTCTGTGATTCTTTTTACTATTTTCACGTTACCGTAAATCCAGGCTTCATTTTCTATTTTGTCTTCCCCAGCTGCTTTCTTCTTTTTTAATCTCCTGATTTGTTCCGTTACTTCTGTTTCTGTTATTTCCTCTTCCTCTTCTCCTTCCGTGTTTTCTATTTCTTCCAACTCTCCTACTTCTTTTTTACTGTCGACGCCTTCTAGCAATGTTTTAAAGTGATCCTTCCATTCTTTTAAATCTATTTTATTGGAGATTCCTATTCTTTTCTTTCTTTGATTATTTATGTATTCCCATATTTGATTTTCTCCCTTTAATTGCATTATCTCATTTTCTGTATATTCTTGTAATTCCCTTCTCCTTTCTTCGCACACTTTTTTGTACTCCCTTCTTTTCTTTTGGTAGTCTTCTTTGTCTCCTTTACCCCTTCTCCAGTTCCTCAATGCTTTCCTAGCTTCTCTTTTCTTTTTTGTACAATTCGAATTCCACCACTTAAAGCTGCCCAATTTCCATTTTTTATTTTTACTTCTTCTTTCCGTACTGCATTATTTATTTTTCCTACCATTTCTTCCACCATTTCATTCACCTCCGTCTTATTAAAGTTTATTTTGTTTAATTCCATTTGAAACTCTCTCTTCCCTTCCTCTGTCCAGACTCTTCTCTCTCTCCACCTCTCTTCCTGATTTCCCTCTCGTTCTCTCCTTTTATTTCCCTTATATAGTTCCGCAATCAGAGGCATATGGTCTGACTCCACTCTTTCTTCCACTGTGAATTTCTTGATATCTTCTTTCGCCTCGACATTTGTTATTATATAATCAATTACCGTGCTGCCTCTCGGCCCCGTATATGTGTACTCTCCTTTATCATCTCCCTCCATATTCCCGTTCAGAATATTCCATCCTCTCTCCTCCACCATCTCTAATAACAACTTTCCCTCTGTGTTTTTAACTTTGTCTTTTGATCTCCTTTCGCCATACTTTTCTTCTATTCTAAAATCGCCCCCTTCCTGTCCAATTCTTGCATTGAAATCTCCGCCGATTATCAGTTTCACTACCTCCTTCTCCTCTATTATCTGGTCAAGCTCTTCTTTCGTCTCCTTCATGTCTCTGCTGTATACTGTTATTATTCTCCATTTTTCATTTTGTATATTTATTCTTCTCTCTTGAATATGTTTCGTTCCCGCGTTCTATTCCTCCTCTTCTATGCCCTTTCTTATTCCTGTGATAATTCCGCCTATCGCTCTCCCTTTTTTTCTCTCTCTGGTGGCATATTTACATTTCCATGAGAATTCTCGTGGCAATTTATCTTTCAATCCTTCCCATTGTTTCTCTTCAATCCACGTTTCTACTAATCCTATTACATCGAGTTCTTTTAAGAAATCCCAAAACTGTTTGTCTTTGCTGAATAATCCAGCTACATTCCAGTATCCTATTTTAAATGTATCTATTTCTCTTTGACTTCTTATTCCTTTCCCAATTCTGTGTACCCCCTCTCCCCGCATATCTGCATCCGCAGGCGCGCGGGGAACGGGCGTTGGTACTGCCTTTTGTCGTGCTTTCGTTGTCCTTGTAAGCTCTGCGATCCTCCAATAATTTAGAGGTTCACAGAACTTTGCCGACTCCAAAAATTTACTTCTTTCAGCCCACCATCCTCTTTCCAAATAAATGTTTTATCGTTGATTTTTACTTTCTTGTATCCAACCTTCACCTTTGCCCCTTGCTCCCTCTCCACCTTGGCAATATCTTTAATATTTCTTTGTATCTCCCTTTCCTTTTTCGTCAGGTCATTGTCAATAAATAGCCTCTTATCTTTCAATGTACTCTTCTTTAGCATTACTGCTCTTTTCTGTTGCCAGCTTCTTAACTTCGCTATCAGTAGCCCTCTTTTATCTCCCATTCCTACCCAATATGCTTCCTCGATTTCTGCTTCTACCTGCAATTCGTGCCTTAACACATACTCCACCGTATCCTTCGGCGTCTCTTTACGCGGTAAATCCTCTCCCCTTAGGGTAATATTATTCCTTCTCTCTCTTTTATCTCTAGCCTCTTCCTTCGTTTCTAACCCCTCCAGTCTTCCTGTCAGCGTTTCTGCCTGAACATTCTTGGCCTCCAGTAATTCTATCCTTCCTCTCATTTCGTTCCTTTCCTTCTCCCATATCTCATCCCTGCTCTTCCACTCGTCCCTCAGATCCTGCATTCCCTGCCTCAGATCTCTATTATCTTTTCTCAGCTCTTCCATGTCTTTCTTAACTGCCAGCACAGCTTCGATCAATTTGTCTAATTTTGCATTCATTTCTTTTTCCTGTTCTGTCTTCTGACTGTCCGGTGTTTCCGCAGTTCCTATAACTACCCCAGTTTTCTTCGTTGGAGGCGACCTCCCTACTTTCCTTGCTTTTAAGAATTCTTCTTCTATTTCCTTTTCGGCCCTTAACCTCTCCTGCTCCTCCTCGCCCTCCCGTTTCCTCTTGAATGAGTCCAGTATCGAGCCTTCGCTGTTCGCTCTTTTTCTTCCCAGCTGTTCTGCCAACGATGGTCTTCCCCTTCTTCTCGTTTCCTTTTGCACTTCCCCGCCTTCGCCTGCTCGGCTCATTAGAGTCACCGCTCTTCTTTACCTACTGCTGTCTGCGCTTTGTCTTCTTACTTCTTCCACTCCCCTAGATGTCACTTATCCTTGCCACGTATCTTATACTTCGTGCACTCGTTTCACACCTTCACTTCTTCGCCTTTTATCTCACCCTTAGACCCTTTATTAACTGTCGCTTATACCGTCCACCAATACCTTGTCTAATCCCCTCGTTTTCCACCCAACCTCGTAATTTTCTGCGCACTTTTGCCACACTTTTCGTCTATTTCTTTCACCTGTCTGCATACACACGTTATTCTCTCGCGCACGTCACGTGGTTCCCCCTAAATGCATTTTAATGTATGATATATCCTAAATCAGAGACCACAACTGTTACAACCAAAATAAAAAACAGTTCTTTAAAACTTAACTGCCTTCCACTTAAATAAAAATTAACTGTGCCTTAATGACAACGAACATTTTTTAACACCTATTACTTTTGGTCTCTGTCTTAAATATTATATAATATTTACGATGTAATATAATATAATACAATTTAACCCAATAAAGTTGACTGAAATCCCAAATCCATAATCAATGCACACATAATTCACACATTATCCAATGATAAATGAAGCACAGGGAAACAGAAAGTAAATATAATGCACACAAATTCAACGTAATTGCAATACAGGGTGTCCCAAAAATGTCGCGTTTCCTTGAGAGGGGTGACTCAGGGGGTGATTTGAAACAACTTTTTCCTTAGCGAAAATATTGTCCGAAGCTTCGTTAAGGAGATATTAAGCAAAAACCCCGACCAATCAGAGCGCGCGCCTTCCGCCTGAGTTCCCGCGGTAGCGTTGGCTACGACGTAGGCGACCGCGCTTGTGCTACGAACGTACGAACAAGCAAGTCGGCATGCATCGAAGGAAACCGCGTTACACATTTTTTTTTTAAAGCAGAATCTTAAATAAGAATAATTTGAAGTGAGAGGACAAGAAGTACGTAAATTTCGTTTTTAAATAAGGCATAAACGAAAAGCTAACGTAACAGAAAATGTACGACAAGTGATCGTAATTCGTTATTGAGGTAAAAATCCGTAGTTTAAGAACGGCCAACACAACTAAATTTAAAAAATAATAGTAGGTGTATGAATAAATTCTTTCCGACTGGAATTTCTATCGCGGTGGTATTCAGAAGCTGCCAGAAAAATGGCAAAAGGTAATGAACAATAATGGAAATTATTGCGATGATCGAGTTGTTTTCATATTTTTTAAATCGAACTGTTATTGTACCCTAAAATCGGAACGAATTTATTTTCACACCTAATAATCACCAATAAATTAAAGAAAACTCACCCTTTCGGACATTCCTTTCCTTGCTTTCCTTCCCTTTTCGGAAACCTGTGTCACTAGGCCACTGTACCGATCCTGGTCATCGGCGTCCAGTGCTCAGCTGATCGCAGGGTCAATGTACCGAATATTCACTTCACTGCACGGCTACTAACACTGATCACTGAATTTATTTTTCACGGAACGTGTTGTTCCTACGTTATAAAAATTGGTGGCCGCGAAAGGGGCCGATTACTGTTAATTACTGGGACGAGATTACTACTACAGTAATTCGACGTTAGTGTCACGTTTTTACCATGCGTTATAATCACGCTCACTATCCCCACCATTTCTTGGAATCCTTCAGTCGAGAGTGAGAGAATCCGAGAACGTGCGAGAGAACAAAAGAGTCGACACGAAGTTGTCGTCGGCTACGAATGGTGTCCGCATCGCGTTAGTATCACGCTGCCAGCCCCGATCGTCGTGATTCTAACGAGGCATTACTGTATTACCCGGCGAAAAGAAAACTCGTGGCAGACTGTCTCAGGCTGTGCAGTCCGCTGCTGTGCAGCGATCAGATACGGATCCGACCGACGATCGTCAAAACAAAAGCGTAGGCTACGCTTGGTCAAATCGCTCTATCCCACTGGATCTCGTGTTTCGTTCGATCTCTTCGTCGCGCGGCGTGACAATTTATGTGGCAACTTCAGCCAATAACCAAAATACGTGTGCCCCGTCTTTAAAAGTGTGCCCAAATAGGTGACTCGACCAATCGTCACAGCAGCGGACTGCACAGCCCGAGACAGTCTGCCACGAGTTTTCTTTTCGCCGGGTAATAGTAGTAATCTCGTCCCAGTAATTAACAGTAATCGGCCCCTTTCGCAGCCACCAATTTTTATAACGTAGGAACAACACGTTCCGTGAAAAATAAATTCAGTGATCAGTGTTAGTAGCCGTGCAGTGAAGTGAATATTCGGTACATTAACCCGGACGCAGTGTGATCAGCTGAGCACTGGGCGCTACCCAACCATAAATCTTTTCGTCCACCGATAACCAGGATCGGTACAGTGACCCAGTGACACAGGTTTCCGGAAAGGGATGGAAAGCAAGGAAAGGAATGTCCGAAAGGGTGAGTTTTCTTTAATTTATTGGTGATTATTAGGTGTGAAAATAAATTCGTTCCGATTTTAGGGTACAATAACAGTTCGATTTAAAAAATATGAAAACAACTCGATCATCGCAATAATTTCCATTATTGTTCATTACCTTTTGCCATTTTTCTGGCAGCTTCTGAATACCACCGCGATAGAAATTTCAGTCGGAAAGAATTTATTCATACACCTACTATTATTTTTTAAATTTAGTTGTGTTGGCCGTTCTTAAACTACGGATTTTTACCTCAATAACGAATTACGATCACTTGTCGTACATTTTCTGTTACGTTAGCTTTTCGTTTATGCCTTATTTAAAAACGAAATTTACGTACTTCTTGTCCTCTCACTTCAAATTATTCTTATTTAAGATTCTGCTTTAAAAAAAAAATGTGTAACGCGGTTTCCTTCGATGCATGCCGACTTGCTTGTTCGTACGTTCGTAGCACAAGCGCGGTCGCCTACCTCGTAGCCAACGCTAACCGCGGGAACTCAGGCGGAAGGCGCGCGCTCTGATTGGTCGGGGTTTTTGCTTAATATCTCCTTAACGAAGCTTCGGACAATATTTTCGCTAAGGAAAAAGTTGTTTCAAATCACCCCCCCGAGTCACCCCTTTGAAGGAAACGCGACATTTTTGGGACACCCTGTATATGTTTACCATGGTGTAACGTTCAACTGTCCGGGGACAACTGAGCGTCGAGGTACCTGAGGGGAGAGCGGCGTCCCCTCAAGTAACGGAAAGGTGGGGTTTCTACTCTACAGACTAAAGAGTGATATCTATGGCTTTTAAACTTAATAATGCTTATTTATTCAGTAATACTTAGTTAAATAGTAACAATAATAATTAATTAATTAATATAGCTTACAGTCTACGATTATATATACTCTCTTTCTTTGGTTTTCTATGTTTTCTGATTCTAATGCTACGTAATATTTGAATATGTATATATATATATATATATTGCAGAGCTCGGCCGCTGCCGTTTCCGGAGCGAGCTCGATGGCTTTGTAGGAACAAGGTTCTATGACTCTCAAATGAGCAAACCAAAGAGGAGCACCAGTAACTTTTATACACTGGAGATCCGCCGCTGCCGCTTCCGGAGCGAGCTGAAACTCACTGGTTGAAACTTAAGCTGCCTCTAGGCTTGAGCATTCGTTCGTCACTTGAGCGTATTCGTAGCTTGAATGTCCCGCTGTGCTGCGTGCGCCTCCTTTTATACTGGAAAATTGGCGGGCTGGCGCATGCGCAGTGAATCGCTATTCGTTATTTTATGTTTTGTTCGCTTAGTACATTATAGTTTGTTTTGTTCTTTTGCTAATACTTATAATTAATTATTCCTAATGTTCCTATAATAATTGTTTCTCTAATATTTATCTAATTTATAAATTATACATAAAAGTCTTATAATACATTTGCGCGCTAACTGAAAATAGGTTACATGGTAATGGAGATTGGTTCCTACTTTACCGACAGTCGGTTTCTAATGGTTTGAGTCCCCGTGGGACGTTACAATGGGTTGAGCAGCTAGATTCCATATTGCTTTCCTCTTCCTGTCTTACGCTCTCCAACACATTAGGTATGCTTGGAACTGTAATGAGTGACAGAATGGATATATAATAGATGAGTAATGATAGTATTTGAGTCAAAACAGAACTTTTTGTTTCGATAATGTTGTCAATATATTGTAGAGTCGATCCTTTTATAATACAATACATTCGTTACATCAAAACCATATTCCCATAGTACCGTGTTAAAGGAGGATCGACTGTACAATAAGAATGTATGCTTCATGTAATACATACCATTCGTGATGCCTTCTTCATTGTCAAGCTTATTTTTTAATTGCTTGAAGCAAGGTACACAGTTCAGTCTCAAAAGAGGCCTTGGATACCTTTTCCATATATCGCTATCTTTAAAATGAACATTACATATGCGAATGATCCTATTTTCTCTGGCATCAATGTTCGCAAACTGGAGCCACTTCTGCTTTACGCATGCAGTCTGCCATGGCACATTTATGTGGCATTTTATGTTAACTGTTAAGAAAGAAAATAATAAATACAATAACGCTCAAATAATATGAAATACGCGAAATAGTTTAGAATACTTTTTCGTTGATTATTAAAACATGCAAACATTATCTAAAATATACTTACGTATTAGGAAACAACGCCGAAATTTACAGAAAACTCAACAAGACACACAACTACACTCGGTGATGTCCTACAACAGAAGAATGAAAAACGGAAAGTCCAGCAAAGGCGCGTCCGAAAAATGGTATGGTCTTATTCCCGCGTATAAGATGACGCTGTGACGTATTTTATGCACCACAGAAAATATAATATATATGTTTGCACTACACGTTCTAAACGATTCCTTAAAAGTTCGGTTCTGAGATACTAGGGGCGCTATAAATCGTATACGCATACCTTCCACTCTATCTAATACTGTTTGCTATACGGTAGCAATGTGTCGGAATCCGATTATACGCATGCAGTGAGCGTGTGGAACAGTTTTCGCGTGCAGACATTAGGCGAATACAGCGATTTATACCTAAACGTGTTGTTGCTCGCTGACGTGTTCGAGAACTTTCGTATCGACTGTATCGCAAGCTACAAACTGGATCCCGCGCATTACTGCACGCTACCTGGTTTCACGTGGGACGCAATGCTGAAATACACACGCATGAAGTTGGAACTTCTCACGGACGTGGATATGCTGCTATTCGTGGAGCGTGGTATACGAGGTGGTCTAAGCCAATGTTCGCATAGGTATGCGCGCGCTAACAATAAGCACCTACCGGTATCGCTGTACGACGCATCGGAACCGTCAACATACTTAATGTACTTCGACGTGAACAATCTGTACGGATGGGCGATGTCACAGGTGATGCCGTACGGAGGATTTCGATGGATGAGCGAAGCGGAGGTTGTCAATTTAGATATGAACTCTTTGCCCGACGATGGACTCGAGGGTTAGGGGAGACCGGGGATAGTTTGGACAATTTTTGATTAATAGTCTTTAGCGGGCCTGTAAGATGCCTTAAGGTGCCATTTCCAATGCGCGGCTCGCCGCGGCGGCGAGCGGCGCGGCGCCGCCTCAGCACGCCGCGGTACACTGGTACAATGGAAAAGCATTCATCTGTTCTCCTATCTGCGACTTCGACCGCGCGCGGCTGCGGCAGGTTGCTACAGTGTATGCAAGTCTGCTCCAGGAGCAGCCTAGGCTACTGGAAAAGCAACACAATGGGACGAGTGTCTGTTTTCCGCCATTATGGCAGAATCTACTAGCCGCTCGACGGCCTGTGGCTGCCAGTCGCTACACTGCTCCAGAAGCAGTGTAGCGACTGGCCGCCCCGCGGCCCATCGCCACAATGGGACAGAATCCCCAGAAATAAGGAAACAAGTCAGAATTTAAAAGTTATGGAATTATGTTTTTATATATTTTTTGCAAGCTAATAATATGAGGTCTTAAAAATGTAAAAATATCATGGCAGCTACTTCTGCTGTATGTGTAAACATGTGTTCTCGAAGCGTTCGTCGGGAAACATCCGTCTCCCAGATGTTGTAAAGGGACAATCGACATGACATTTAGTATGATTTTCATCAGAAAAACATAAGGAATATATTGCTGTTATTCCCTTATCGATACGATAAACTATAAAGAATTTTTTAATACGCCGAAATGAATATTTCACCCTCGACTGTGGGTCGGCGACCTCAATTCGCTTGGGTCGGCCGAGGATTCATACCTGTTTCAGAAATAAAATATTTCTTTATTCTTTATCGTATAGATATGGAAGTGACACCGATGAATTCCTTATATTTCCCCGATGAAAATCGTACCAAATTTCGTGTATATCGGACTATTTTTAACGAAGCTAGCGAGAAATTATATAAATTAAGTTTTCATCTAATTTCCTTCATTATGCTCCGAAATATGTCGTTCTGGGTGTTAGTTTCATCGACGAAACATACGGAATCGATTGGCGTCGTTTTCACAAAGATCTGATGCGAAATGCGAAAATCCTGGACATTTATCACTTCTTCTTGATGGTATACAAACCCCTTCGAGGGTCGAAACCCATATTCGGTGTCGAAGACGGTCCTCGAGACCTCATACAACAATAGACCTTGGTCAAGTGCTCGAAAAGGGACAGCGCGGCGCGTCGTGGGGCCCTGGCGGCGACGCTTATGTATAGGAAATGCCGTCTGCGGCCGCACGACGAATCCTGCGGCGTGCTGAGGCGGCGCCGGGCCGCTCGCCGCCGCGGCGAGCCGCGCATTGGAAATGGCACCTTTACGGCTATAAATTGTACACCATTCGATAGCTCAGAATATGCGCTATTCATTTGAACCTGAGAAACGGGCCTTACATTCCCTAGTATTACTTTGAGATGAAAAAAGTTCAGAGATGCATATTGTCCAAAGTATCCCCATTGGTGGGGTTACATTGGACATAGCACGGGGATAGTTTGGACAGATGGAAAGAAATGATAATGAATAATCCAATAAATATATAATTTATTTAAAATGACAAATAGCCTGTTGGGCCATTAAGGAGCCCGACCTCCATGGTGTTTTCCAGAGCCGCGCGAAAGGGAAACTAGAAGCCAATGATACCGCGGATGTACATCGGATAAGAAAAACTGTATGAGTGTGCGGTGCAAGCTCGTATTCATAGGCTGAAATAACTGGCCTCTTGGGCCAGTGACAGCACTGGGGCCCCTAAGAATCCCAGCCTATCCTACGTGTTATCTGTCCAATGTAACCCCTCATATCATATCAAAACAAAATTATTCGTTCCTTTCCTCAAAAAGGGTACTTTGATTTTTGCATAGCATTACTTTATTCTAAACACATTCAGCAATGCCTCAAAAAAGTTACAATAAAATTTTTCCATAATGAAGTATCCGAATCACAACAAAAAGTAGATGAAAATATTATACAGTAACATACAAGAATTGAAAAGTGTGACATACCTTGTCATTCGTGAATGCAACACGCCATATTGAATATCAGTTGATTTGGTGTGCATATAGGCACAAACTACAAAAAAATTGCAGTCATCGTGACACTATGGAGGCAATTTTCAAACTGTCCAATGTATCCCCGTGACCAAACTATCCCCGGTCTCCCCTACCTGATGGCAGTGGATCTCAAGTATCCTCCGGAGATTCACGACACGCACGCCGACCTCCCGTTCTATCCTGTACGCGAGCACGTGATTACCAGTAAACAAACCAAGCTGCTCGCCACGCTCCATGATAAGGAACGATACGTCATCCACTATCGTTACTTAAAGCAGTGCGTGCGATACGGTCTATGTATATCGCGAATTCACCGTGTTCTACGATTCGATCAGTCCGATTGGTTACGCGACTACATCATCCTGAACACGGAGTTAAGGACTCGTGCCACCAGTGAATTTCAGAAAACGTTATATAAGCTGATGAATAATGCGGTGTACGGCAAGACGATGGGAAACGTGCGAAATCGAGTGGACGTGCGACTGGTAACACGGTGGGACGGCCGTTACGGTGCAGAAACGTTGATCGCGAAACCGAATTTTCATAGTCGCACGATATTTTCAGAGCATTTAACCGCTATCGAGATGCGGAAATTGAAAGTAAAATTCGATAAACCTATATACGTGGGTATGAGCGTGCTTGATGTGTCTAAGGTATGCTTGTACGAATTTCATTACCAGTATACGCGTGCGAAGTTTGGCGATCAATGTAAGGTTTTGTATACCGATACCGATAGTCTCTTATATCAGCTGGAGTGTGATGACGCGTATGAGGTGATGAAGCATGACATCGTCGATCGATTCGACACGAGCGATTACGCGGAGAATAATCCGTATGGTATACCGCGTGTAAACAAGAAGGTACCGGGTCTTATGAAGGATGAGAATAATGGAAACGTAATGACAGAGTTCGTGGGACTGCGATCAAAGATGTATGCGAGTCGAGTTTGCAATCCAGCGTCATCGTCGACTTCCGGAACGATTGAAACGAAGAAAGTAAAGGGTGTGAAGAGACATGTAGTCGCGAACGAGATACGTTCGAGGATTATGTTCGATGTCTTCGCAAGCACACAGAAAAAACGATACGTCAGAACCATATCCGTTCCCGATTACATAAAGTATATAGTGTCTCCGAGCGGAAGATCGCTCTCAGTCCATTCGATGATAAGCGATACGTGTTGCTCGACCAGGTCAGAACCCTTCCGTGGGGGCACTATCGGATTCCCGAACTCGATGCCGACGCTGAAGACCGCGCTACGTGACTACTGTTTTGCCTATCGCGCTTTGTATAGTGTTTACATGCTCGAGTATGATTATTCTATGAATATGTGTTGTACTGTATCGACGTTGCGTTGAGGATAGGATGATAAAAAACATATTATAAACGTATAGGTTGTGATGAAGCGTCCCGAACCGAGCGACGCCAGAGCACAACCGAACATAACCGATCCGCAACGCGCCGCGATACCCCCACCGCGACCCCGGTAGCGAGTACGCGCATTACCGATAGATCGCGCCGTCCTTCTCGCAAGTGGAAATTACCACGAATTAGGACATAAGCCCCGCGGCAACCGAGGTGAGGCATCCGGAGTGGGGATTAAGGAGCCCACTCACCACACCGAGCGAGCGGCCGGATATTGCCCGGGTTCGAGCGTTGTGGACGACTCCTTTCGTAACTTATACCGATATCACTGTGGAGGGACTGGATATTGCCCGGACTCCCGAGATACCGTACCGATTTCAGTGGAGAGACTGGATAGAGCCCGGACTCCCTGAAAACACTCCGCTCCTTTTCCCGCTATTATCCAAGGTGGCTGGACATTGCCCGGGCCTCGAGTAACGGCAAAGCTCTACCGATACCGATTCCAAGTGGAGGGACTGGATAGTGCCCGGACTCCCTGGAAACACTCCCTTCCTTGTTCGCACGTCCACCACGACGGCGGGCCAGTACCTGTAACGCTTCGCGGTCACCGCCAGACGCGGTTACACATTGTATATAGAAGGATAAGGCCTGTACATATTAGATTAAGGATTGAAGGAATAAACTAAATCTTAGCAGATAACGGGGACTCGTTGATATGAACCCTGCGGCTCGACTGAGTTGACCAGCCGAGTCTCCCCGACCTTGCGTGACGCCTGAGAAGAGGCCGTCACAAGGTATATGACTCTTTATTTAAAAAATATAAAGAATTGAATAAAAGAATAACGATTTAAATGAAAATGTATGTTTATTCATGTAATTAATAAGGAGCTGCTGAGACATCACAGAATATCCTTTTCCTGTATCCACGAGTTCTTGGACGAGTCGAATCCCAACCATTTCACGTACACCCGATTCCCCCTGCGACGAACAATCTTCTCAACCAGATAGACGTCAGGATTCGCTACCGAATGCAGTTCGTGCTCGTAGAATCCGCCCGAGATCGGTTCTCCCGCAGAATCACGTAAAATGTACGTTACTGGATGTGTTCGTTGTACGGTGATGATTTCGAACACCTCGGTAGACCAGTTCGGCGTATAGCCCTTCTCAAAGATTGTCTTGAACTTGCTCACGCGTACCTTGTCACCGACGCGGAATTTCGCGCGCCGTAGTTCAGCACTTGACGAGGTGTTAGGGCCGGAGGACAGTTCGCGCGTGGTAAACGGTAAAGGTGTCGCGGATGTTACGTCGACGGGTCGTGCGTTGATCGTTCGATGTTTATGATGATTGTAGGTATGCACGAGCGTAGGTAGCAGATCCAACCAGCGATAGGAGGCGTTCAAGGAGAATTGTTTCCACATCAGGTTCTTCAGCGTGCGATTGAAACGCTCGACGATCGACGCTTTCATCACGCTGTACGTAGAGTAGTGATTGATCCCGCAAGAAGTCATGCGTCGTTGAAACTTCGCGTTGTAGAACTCCTTTCCCATGTCGGTTTGCAAGTTTCGTGGACATCTACCGCTCCGGCGCAACACGGTCGCGAACGCCTTAGTCACGTCGTGACCGTTTTTCGTTTTCACGGGCACGGCCCATGCGTACTTGCTGAACGTATCGATGATCGTGAGTATGTAGTTGTAACCGCGGTTACGGTTCGCGTACGCACGCATTTCCACCAAATCGGCCTGCCACAGATCATCGTAGTCATGTATCACTACGCGTCGCCGCGGGAAATTTCGTCTCGCGGGAGCATGCAGTTCGTTGATCAATTGTATTCGCTCTTTACTGGTACTCATAGCGGCAGCGGTAATGTCGCTCGAATCCACGTTCATCGTCGCGCTTCCTTTCGTTTATGTACTTCCGCAATCGGTATTGCAAGCTCGTTAAGTCTATCCTTCAAGTGATCGAAGCGTCGTTGTATCGCGGTATTTATGAAATTCTCCAAGTCTTGGAGGCGTTCTTCCACCGCAATATTTATCGCGTTCTTCAAAGCGTCCAGTCGCTTCGTCATCGATTCATACATGTCATCCTCCATAGTGTCGAGGACACGTCCGACGGTACGTTCCATGTCGTCCACGTATCGTTTCGTCGCAGCGTCGGTATCCTCCTCAGGATGTGCCACGCGACGCATCTTACGCTCCATTGCGTCAAACGTTAACCGATCGATGTCCAGACACAGCGCGTTCTCCCGAACGTAATTCATGACGTACAGATTCAGCACGCGAATCGTCTCCAGACGTTGATCGTTGTGGTAGTCGTCGGTAGCATCGACAGTGCCGCGCAAAGACGCTCCAAACTTGTTCACTGGCATGTCGCCGACGGTGATCGCAAACGAGACTGACGTATCGTCGGTCGGAACGATCAATTTACGACGAGACCGGCTTCACGAAGTTCCTCCACGATGGAGGTGATTTCGTTATCATGTCCGGTGTGTCCGGCGTCGCGCGACGCCACGAGCAATCGTAGTCTATCGATCAATTCGTTCGGATCATCCCAATACACGTAATCGATCGCGTTATCGGTGACCGTCATTGCGTCGTCGATGGATAATCCTCCACCTTCGCGCGTACCCCCACCACCGCTACCGTAGCGGTCTCCGCTAATCAACAACGACACGATCTTCCTATACTTATGACCCTTGTTGCCTAGCGTAGGCTTATTAGCCGAATGATTCCGTTTATGTGCGTTCGTCGATAGCAAAATAACACGGTACGCGTCGAGATCGGTATCCGTGTACTCCCGATCGTTCGGTATTCGCATGAACAGCAGTTCGTACAAGCCTCGAGTACCCGCGTATCGCTTACCCTTCACGCTAACGTTATCATTCTCATCGATGGTAAGCACGGAATCACCAATCATCAGTTGTTCATCGTCGCTTAGGTACACTCCGTACACGTGGTCGAGCAGTTTCTTGGTATCGGTAAAGAACATTTGTAGATATTCACGCGATAGCGGCCCGGCGACGTTTCGGGTGTATGCATCGAGATCGCCGACAGCGTTTTTTGGATCGAGAACTTCCTGAATCGGTTCGTCAGTCTGTCCTAGATCACGTTCCTCAGTTGTTTCATAGTCGTCCTCGTCGGTATCGTCGTCGACGTCGTTGTCGTCGTCGTCGTCGTCGTCGTCGTCGTCGTCGTCGTAATCGTTATCGTCATAGTTGTCGTTCGATTCTGGGAGCGGAGTCGTTACAGGACGTATCGTCGCTTCGGCCGTCGAGGATAATCGTTTCTTCTTCAGCCGGCGATGATGCTGCTGTTTCCTCTTGACGATCGATGGTTGCAGCTTCGGTGACATCGCTGTACTCGTTTTCAGCACTGCAGTGTTCTCAACCAAGTGTTTCAACGGTTCGATGATCGGACGCGCGCTTTCCTCCGCAGCAGCTTTCGTAATCATTTTCCCAAGTTTCAGACTCATGTATTTCTTTCGTATAGCATCACTGATTTTAGCAATTTACTTCTTCGTGTCAATGTCTCGCGGCTGTTGTCTACGACATCGTTTTCGTACCATTCCTTGTTGTTGTTGTTGTTGCTGTTGCGGCGCCTCCATGTTGACACCGATAGTCGCGGATCCATTAGCCATCCTCGTGTTACTCGATGAAGGACTCACGGTTTACTGAGGTCCTCGCGCTACGACGAACTCGTTAAATCCTCGTCGATACTGACCATCGTATATGGAACAGTCCTTATCGACGACTACGAAGTCGTATCGCCGGCTCCAACATCTCGCGCACAGGTCGTTGAACGCTTCGAACGTCATGTCTGTGTTCACATGATCGTTGTATACACGACGCAAGTTCGTCCCGTCCTGCCTGAACAGCACGAGAAAATTCATATTGTCTCTGATCAGGTGCTTCAGTATTCACGCGTACGATTGACACAAGTAAAAGCAATCCACGTTAGCGTGCCTGCCCATGGAAAAGTATTCACGTATCGCAGTCAGCTCGTTGCATGCAACGTCATCGAACACGAAGATCGAATCGGGTCGAGCGTCTCTCGGTGGGATGATCTCGACGGTGTCCGAGTAGGGGAAGTATCCGAGTCCACCGACGCGCGATAACACTCGCTCCAGATACCGATACTTTGGCTGATGTAACGATTTCGAGTATACGTATACGTTTTCGAAGCGTGAACCGTTCGAACTCTCCAACAGGCTGAGAAGCACATTCGTTTTCCCGCATCCTGATGGTCCACAAATCACAGCTCGCACGCTGTTCGGTAGCAACGGTCCGTGTCTGCGCGATCGACTCTCATCCCATTCCACATCCAGTGTTCTGTTCGCGATCACGCGAATAGTGTTCGGCTGTTTCGCGAATTGCATGTTCTCTCCTCGTCAAATCTGTAACACGATAGCTATTTATACTCGCGGTACGCGAGGAGTGATTCAGAATAGTTGCGCTCGTCGAACCGATCGCTATCGAAGAACGGTCGACTCACGACTACTCGCGAGGCTCCGCGTATACGCAATTTCATATGTATGGTATCGGTAACATGTAAATCGAAGAAGAAGAAGAACAAGTCAACGAAGACAGGCTCGAGTATCGTGAACAGTATCATAAACCGTTTACCGATAGAGCTACACATTCCGGGGTATCAGTTCTGTGGACCTGGAACGCATTTGCTGAAGCGATTAACTCGCGGTGACGCAGGTATAAATCCGCTGGACACCGCTTGTCGAGAACACGACATCGCGTACTCACAGCACCGCGACTTGGGGGGTCGACACGTGGCAGATCACGCGTTAGCCGAACGAGCGCGGGAACGAGTCTTTGCGAACGACGCAACGTTCGGTGAAAAAGCAGCAGCGACTGGAGTGTGGGCCACGATGAAAGCTAAGACTAGACTCGGTATGGGTATGAGAAGAAAAAGGAGAGTATCAAGGACTACGAGAAGGAAACGCAAGTCCAGGGGACAACAGTCGCAACGTCATCGTATCCTGCCGGTGGTGAAACGCGGTGGCTTTCTTCCACTTCTTCTTCCGTTTGTGCTGCCCGCTCTGTCAGCTATCGGGGCATTGGCCGGTGGAGCGGCGGGTATCACCAAAGCGGTCAACGATACCAAGGCAGCGCGAAAACAGCTGGAAGAGGCGATACGTCATAATCATGCGATGGAAGGACGAGGAATGCATCTGACACCGTACAAGCGTGGCGGTGGCATGAACCTGAGACGACGGCTCTGACGATCAAAGAAAAAAAAAACGTCAATCTACCAGGCTTGCGGCGACGACTGTGGCGATAACGCGACGGCTACAACAACAACAACCTATGACGAACCTACAATTGGAGCGCGAATCCATCGATATACCGTTCTTTCGAGGAGTGTTTATGCGTGACACGCTCCCCGCACGCGTACGACCGAACGAATGCGGTATCACGAATCTGGACGAGAATCGTGGAGAAGGTACACACTGGGTAGCGTACGCAAAACGCGGAACACACGTGCAGTATTTTGATAGTTTCGGGAATTTGCGACCACCTACGGAACTGATCGACTATTTCGGACGGCGGGGAACGGTGACGATAGTGATCAAGTATAATCACGATCGCTTTCAGCGTTTCGACGAGACGAACTGTGGTCGCTTGTGCATACAATTTCTACGTCAAAAGACTCTGGAATTTTGGCCTCGACACTACCTAAGATAAATTGACGAGCAATCGTACGCCCGAGTCACTTTCTCTCTCTCTCTGTCGCACTAGCGTAACCGGTAGTGGTGGTGGTAGTACAATGTCGCTCACGCTCACGTTAACAGGTCGTAGCAGTGTACTTACGATTAATTATTTTCCACCGATTGATTTGAGTGACGGACTGTACGAACTAGGTCTCACCGACTTGGAGACGTTTCACACGATACCGAACATCGATTCACGCAACGATAAATTCTACTTCGTCGCGAGAAAGGATCCTGACAGCGACATCGCGGACATCACTCGCGAATACATTGCGATCCCCCACGGTTCCTACGAATGAGACGCTATCGCCAAACACTTGAGACGTCGACTACTCGATCAATATCCTCGTGATCGCAAAAACCTAAATGCCGCTAACACTGCTGATGACTACAGCGAGGATGATGACAAGTATCCGCTAGTGCTACGAGCTAACAACAACACTATGAAAAGCGAGTTGTACTGCTCGTTCGTCGTAGACTTCACAAAACCTGACAACGTAGGCTCGTTGTTAGGATTCTCGACGACGCGTGTTTTAACATCGAGAACCTGGCACGAGTCTGACGAGCCCGTGAACATTATAACCGTTAACGTGATCAGAGTAACGTGTAACGTCACGACCGGTGCGTACAGTAACGACAAACCGGTACACACGAGTCATGAATTTTCACCTCGCGTACCCCCGGGATATAAGATATCGGAAACACCCCGAAACGTCATTTACCTACCGATCGTTACACGAGCGATACACGATGCGCATCGTTGATGAATACGATCGTCCTACAGGGTGTCCCAAAAATGCTGCGGTTCCTTAAAGGGGGTGATTCGGGGGGTTATTGCAAACAACTTTTTCCTTTGCGAAAATGCCCTCCGAGGTTTCGTTAACGAGATATTAATAAAAAGCACCGACCAATCAGAGCGCGAGCCTTCCGCTGGAGGTCCCGCGCTAGCGTGGCCGCGCGCCGGGCCGCGCTGCGACTACGAACAAGCAAGGCGGCATGCATCGAAGGAAATTGCGTAGAATGGCAAATGAAAAAGACGTAACAAAAAAATCCAACCTTTTGCCATGGTTTGTTTGCCATTTAAAGTGAATAATGAATAAAGGATAAATGGATGAAAATCACGTTTAACGTAAAAAGACGAATACACCTTTTTTTTAGAAGATTCGAAAATAATAATTATTTGAAGTGGGAGGATAAGGAATACGTAAAATTCCTTGTGTTAATAACATATCCACGAAAAGGTAATGTAACAGGAAATTAACGAAAAGTGATCGTAGTTCGTTATTGTGATAAAAATCCGTAACTCAATAACGGCCAGCACTGTTGCTGATAACGAATAAGTCTGTTTAAAAAGCCCGAATAAATATTTTCGTACGAGAATTTTGAGAATTATCGCCGGAAATAAGCCATAGCTTGCGTTAAATTTAAAAATGAATGATCACCATTAAAGTAACTAAAACTCACCCTTGTAGAAAATTCACCTGCAACTTGAAAACTTGTGTCACTGGGTCACTGAACCGATCCTGGTCATCGATGGACGAGCCCAGTGCACAGCTGATCCCAGGTATACGACACTACCCAAAGTTAAGGGTCGCAATGTCAGGTGCGTCCAGGTCAACGTACCGAATATTCACTTCACGGCACGGCTACTAACACTGATCACTTAATTTACTTTTCATGGAACGTGTTGTTGCTACGTTATAAAAATTGGTGGAAATGAATTTTTACTTGGCGTTCGGAGCCGTGGGTAATTCCCGCGCACATTCTCACGCTGCAGCACTTGCGTCCTCGTTGTTCGGGGGGTACACACAGAACATCGCGTAATACTCTCGAGCAGAGAACATTTGTCTGCGACGCGATTGCTGACTGCTGACTGACAAGATTTTTTCCAAGCGACTTCTTCTACCCCCAAATAGTTTCTCTCGTTCCATTACGAGTTGACCTCCACCAGGCCAAGAGGTTTCAGGTAAAAAGAAGCCAGCACATTTTCGGAACACACGTGTTTTGCAGAAGTGCAACGAAAACTTTCACAAAAGCCCGCGCTCCGTCCTTCTACTGCCATTGTACCCATTGCTTCGAGATAGAAAACAGACACCACATGTATCGGTTCGAAAGGGTCCGAAGGGAAGAGACGCAGAAAGTCTTCGAGTTGCTATAAAGAAGAAAATGCATACCATTCCTGTTTCCCCTTTCTGACACCCTGAGTTCGCGTCTGCTACGAGGCGGAACCAAGTAAGTCATACATTATCCGAAACTGTAGGAAACCGTTCTCTACCGCCGACTTGCGGGACAATACGGTCATAAACCGCGACCCTGGCGAAATGCTCTGGCTGATCAGCCTGATTAATTTTAGAGAACTAGAAATTACAGAGTATTATCCAGCATCAATACGTCTCGCGGAGAGACACAGGAAAAGAAGGGATAGTGCGCTGACTGCGCGTAGTCCCTCCTGCTTCGTCCTACCCTCAAATTAAAGACGGATCAGCAATCGCGTCGCAGACAAATGTTCTCTGCTCGAGAGTATTACGCGATGTTCTGTGTGTACCCCCCGAACAACGAGGACGCAAGTGCTGCAGCGTGAGAATGTGCGCGGGAATTACCCACGGCTCCGAACGCCAAGTAAAAATTCATTTCCACCAATTTTTATAACGTAGCAACAACACGTTCCATGAAAAGTAAATTAAGTGATCAGTGTTAGTAGCCGTGCCGTGAAGTGAATATTCGGTACGTTGACCTGGACGCACCTGACATTGCGACCCTTAACTTTGGGTAGTGTCGTATACCTGGGATCAGCTGTGCACTGGGCTCGTCCATCGATGACCAGGATCGGTTCAGTGACCCAGTGACACAAGTTTTCAAGTTGCAGGTGAATTTTCTACAAGGGTGAGTTTTAGTTACTTTAATGGTGATCATTCATTTTTAAATTTAACGCAAGCTATGGCTTATTTCCGGCGATAATTCTCAAAATTCTCGTACAAAAATATTTATTCGGGCTTTTTAAACAGACTTATTCGTTATCAGCAACAGTGCTGGCCGTTATTGAGTTACGGATTTTTATCACAATAACGAACTACGATCACTTTTCGTTAATTTCCTGTTACATTACCTTTTCGTGGATATGTTATTAACACAAGGAATTTTACGTATTCCTTATCCTCCCACTTCAAATAATTATTATTTTCGAATCTTCTAAAAAAAAGGTGTATTCGTCTTTTTACGTTAAACGTGATTTTCATCCATTTATCCTTTATTCATTATTCACTTTAAATGGCAAACAAACCATGGCAAAAGGTTGGATTTTTTTGTTACGTCTTTTTCATTTGCCATTCTACGCAATTTCCTTTGATGCATGCCGCCTTGCTTGTTCGTAGTCGCAGCGCGGCCCGGCGCGCGGCCACGCTAGCGCGGGACCTCCAGCGGAAGGCTCGCGCTCTGATTGGTCGGTGCTTTTTATTAATATCTCGTTAACGAAACCTCGGAGGGCATTTTTGCAAAGGAAAAAGTTGTTTGCAATAACCCACCGAATCACCCCCTTTAAGGAACCGCAGCATTTTTGGGACACCCTGTATAGATTTTCGCTTGCACGTGCAACGACGTCTGCGTGATAAGAAAACGTGACCGTGCGCGAGTTCGCGCATAGCATGTTGGTGTTCCATCGTACGTATGACGTATCGTTCACCGTCGCTGATACTCCTCTCATCTCTGTCACTAGTAATCGTCAAAGCGAAATACCTACGACAACAACAACAATAACAACAGCCGCAACAACAGCTGACGGAATAATAAATACTGGTGGTGGCGGCGGAACGGAAAGAGGAACGATAAGAAGAGGAAGGGGAAGAAAGCCATTAACTCATCGCAACGCACGTTTCCTACGATCTCTAGGATTCATCGTAACCTACTAAACACATATACACGCATTTAACACGATGGCTACCATACTGGACGTTGCGAGTATGCCCACCTTCGACGATCGTATTACAAAGATCGAGACGCATACCTACAATCCGTACGCCAACACGACGTTTGATAATAACGACGAGATAAGAATACCTATACAGCAGTAAGATCTGTACACGCTCCCGTGCGAAAGTTATCTATACGTCGAAGGTCGCGTTTCTTTGATGACCGCCACGACGACTGCCCCGGAAGTGAAAGCCGCTGCAAGAGTTTTTCTCGACAACAACTGCGTAGCGTTCATGTTTGACGAGGTTCGATACGAACTGAACGGGGTGGAGATCGATCGTTCCAGAAATCCGGGAATCACCACCGCGCTGAAACATTACGCGTCGTTGTCGCTCGACAGAAGCAAAGCGTTGATGAACGCCGGTTGGGATCATACCATCGCATACGATAAAGACATTTTTAATAGTACGGCGTTCAATTTCTGCATGCCCCTGAACGCGTTACTAGGATTCTGCGAAGATTACAGGCGAATCGTGATAAACACGCGACACGAGTTGATCCTAATTCGCGCGCGAGTTGATACAAACGCTATGTACGGAGCCCCCATCAACGCTGCGATAATACCGAACCTTAAGATCCATAAGATACAATGGCGTATGCCCCACGTCGCGTTAGAAGAGGTTAACAAACTGTCGATGTTACGTCTCCTGGAATGGGATCGTTCGATCACGATGAGTTTCCGATCATGGGACCTGTACGAGTATCCGTTGCTACAAACGCCCACGAAACATACGTGGATCGTGAAAACCTCGTCGCAAATCGAGAAACCGCGATACGTGATATTCGCTATGCAAACCGATCGAAAGAATAATCTCGAGAAAAGTGCGAGCAGATTCGACGCGTGCAAACTCGCTAACGTACGATTATTTCTGAATTCCGAGGTGTATCCGTACGATGATTTGAACCTGGATTTCGATAAATCAAAATATGCGCTCCTATACGATATGTACGCGAAATTTACCCGTTCGTATTACGGTCACGGTGAACCGTTGCTGAACACGCTCGAATTCTTGCGATGTGCCCCTATCGCGATCATTATTTTTTTATTATTATTATTTATTATACGGGACAAGCCCAATATGGTACACGTAAAATAAAATAAAAAGAACGCAATAATATACTGTTGATTGAGTACAGACGAATAACACAGAAATGCCTAGGCGAGGAAAAGGTTCTTATTGCGCCAACTGCGATCCTATAAGTGCAGTGACCGACCGTCTAAAAACTGCCAGAGAGGTGCCAAAGAAATCTACTCTGTCGGCCAACTCGCACCCGCGCAAACATACCCTCGTGATGGGGTCGCTCTGACGCATATTAGTCCGAAAAAATTTTACCCGAAATAACGGCGTAGATCGCAATGGTTTGGACAGCGCGCAAAAGTTAATTAAACCCAGCAATTGGGGACAAGTAATGCTCCCATTAATGATCCTAAACAGAAAGGACAGGTCGGCCAACTCCAATCTCTGAAAACCTGTGTTGGACCCTCTCTAGCGCCACCATAAGGTAGGCCTGATGAGGGAACCAAATCACCGACGCATATTCCAGGTGTGGCCTAACCAGCGCATCGTACAATAACTTAAAGGTATTAATACTCCTGAAACCACGTGAGTGCCGCATGATAAAGCCAATCTGCTTAGAGGCTAAGTTAGTAGCTCTGGTGATATGCTCCGCAAAGGAAAAAGTAGTATTGTAAGTCACACCCAGGTCACATACGCTCTCAGTGCAAGACAAGTACGAATGTCCCAGCGAGTAATTAAAAATCCACGAACTAAATGACCGGGAAATCCTAAGGACCTGGCACTTCGACAAGTTCAAAGGAAGTCTATTTACCGTGCACCATACATAAAGCCTGTCAAGGTCACCTTGGAGCTCCCGGGCATCGTCCATGGAGTTAATACTGGCAAATAATTTAAGGTCGTCTGCAAAAAGTAAGGGAGTACCGAATTGAAACAACTCCGCTGGGTCGTTGATGAAGATACAAAAAAGCAAGGGACCCAGGTGTGACCCCTGTGGCACGCCCGATGTGACCCTTATCGGTTGAGAAAGGCAGCCACGCACCTTAATAACTTGGGTTCGGTCCGTTAGATAGCTGCCTAACCATTGAAAAAGCCTACCATGGAACCCGAATACACCCAATTTCCTCAGCAGAATGTCGTGGTCAACCGAATCGAATGCCTTCTTAAAATCTGTATAGATCACATTGACTTGCTGGCGCGCGTCCAACGCGGAGGACACATGACTCGCAAACACTGCCAAGTTCGTCACCGTAGATCTACCCGGGAAAAAGCCATGCTGTGCATCTGATAATCTACTTCTGATCTGGCCCGAGAGCTTACTGGTGACCACTTTCTCAAATATATTGGGAAAGCAACTAAGAAGCGAGATTGGTCTGTAGTTAGTGACGTTTCTCTTATCCCCCGATTTAAAGATAGGCGTCACGACACTCGATTTCCAGGACGTTGGGAAGGACCCAGAATTGAGTGACCTGTTAAACATAATCCAAAGTGCCTTAGAAAGGCCAAAAATACACGATTTAACAAAGAACGGGGGTAGTCCATCAACACCAGCTGACTTTTTCGAGTCGAGATCATCAATGGCTTCGAACACCTCCGCGAGACTAATGTCTAAGCTAGATAGATTCATCGCCGTAGCGCCGTCCTGGACAGGGCCTGTGGCCGATCGAGCGGTCGGAAGGAAAACCGACTGAAACTGTTTCGCGAAGAGGTTCGCAATTCCCTCATCCGATTCCGCTATGTCGTCGCTACGATGCATAATATCAGGTAATCGAGTGTCCCCCCTCCTGGAATTCACGTGCCCCCAGAAGGCATTCACATTGCACGAAATATTTTTTTCTAGCCTATCCATATAAGTGTCAAAATCCCTCTTAGCTAACTCCTTACACTGCGCACGGAGAAACGAAAAATTATGGAAATTACACAGTAAGTTGGAGCTCTTCCAAATACCGTGCGCTCTCTTCTTACTACGAATAGCCTGCCGTAGTTCCCGCGAGAACCAGGCAGGAAAGGACGACTTAAAAGTACAATAAGTAGGTACATACGACTCAATCAGATGCTTTAATTGCGAGTTAAGAAATCAGACGGACTCGTCCGTAGATAAGTTCCTAAGGGCGCAGTCCCAATCAATATTAGTTAGTGCAGCGTTAATGGAGTCATAATCAGCTCTAAGAAAGTCAAACTTGACCGCTGCCCCCGCCTGAGGTCCACCGCTGCTGGCTCCCAACGGAAAAGACAGGGCCGGGTGAAACGAGTCCACCGGTAGAATATTGTCCCCCGGATTTGAGATATTCGGCACATTAAAATTAGCAAAAATCAAGTCCAGCATCTTACCATCGCAATTACGCACGTGATTATACTGAAATACATTATGGAAGTTGAAGCATTCCGCCAACGCAGCCGACGACAAGATGTCGTCAGCGCAATCCGACTGCAATACTGGGACCATCGCCGCGGAGGAATCGCAATGCCAAGTAACACGTGGCAGGTTAAAGTCCCCTAAAACGCAGAAATTCAGATCCTCCGCTCGTACTAGCAACTCGTCGATACTACTACAATGCCCAGCATAGGACGCAGGCGGTGATCCGGGCGGAAAGTAAACAGCACCAAATAAATAAACCGATTCGCCCATGGTAACTTTCACAAAGACCTGCTCAATATTACCGACGGACGGAACAAGCTCGACCGCACTCCAGCCTCTCTTCACAGCGATAAGAACGCCTCCTCCTCGGGAGAACCTACTAGTTGCCGCACACCTATCATTTCGGAAAATACAATAATTATGCAGCCCCAATTCGGTAGAAGCAATATCGTCCGTCAGCCATGTCTCCACAAGCACTATCACGTCATAATCAATATGATGCGTCAAGATTGACTCGCTCAGATCCCGCAGTTTAGTTCGCAGGCCTCTTACGTTCTGGTAATAAACCAGAGGGACTAATCGTGGTTTTTTGGGACAGACCCAGATCCCTTCCGCGCGATCATCGGTGTGCCATTTTTGAACTTGATGGTCAAGGTTGGATCCTCAGAGAGGCGAAGACGCTCCTGCAGTCCCCGAAGGTGGTTCCTCTGTTGCTCCGTGTAATCCATCGCGATTCTTTCGGCGCCCTTGTAGTTGTTCTTCCGGCGGATGATCGATAGAGCCGAAATGTCGGATGGTAGCGACACCTTGATGGGCCTGTCTTTACCGGGGCTCTTCTTACCGATCCTCCTAACTGTTATGTTGTCATAACAATTAGGAGCCACCTCATTTAAAATCGACGCCACCTTGACGCGGTCGACGTTGACAGTTGATCCACCGGGAACCGTTACCCCCGAGGTATCGTCTTCCTTTAATTTAAAAATCATCAGGTTGTTTTCCCTGCTCCTCCTGTCGTTGACTTCCGCTACCGCCGCCTCGATCCCATCAACGTCGCACGTTCGTGATAGTGCCCCCAAGTCGTTCAATCTGGTCTCCATCGCGACCACTCGACTTGACAGCACCCCGACCGAAGAGCCCAGCCTGTTGCATTCCTCTCTGAACTCGCGCAGCATCTCACTCCGGCAGTTGGCTAGCTCCTCTCGATATTCGCTTCTAAGCTGGGCGCGGAATTTGTCCAGCTCCTTGCTCATGAGCCGCTGCAACGAGCTCAGTAACGCGTCGTTTGCGGGGTAGTCAGTTGGACCAATCCCCTCAGCTTGAGAGGACCCGATACTTAAGGGCCCCAGTGAAGGAGACCTAGCACCAATGCACTCCTTACAGTCCAACAGCATGCCGGTTTTCCACTGATGACCAGTTCGGCCCAGGCAGCCACGGTGCGAGAGAACGCCACAGCTTGGGCAGGACAAAGGGTTAATCACCACGGCCCTGCACCCTTTACACACTTTCTTGCCCGACATCGTCAGTTCCGAAAATCGATTCACCAGGACCGCCAAACACTGAGCGCGAAGCTATGTAACAGGTGAACAACCACGTGGCACGCAATAACAACACGAGCTAAATAGACGTCTGTACTCTGTAACAGCTGACTGCTGACTGATCATAGATTGCTCTAGGCAGAACGAGTCGGTGAAAACCGCCACGGTAGATATCCGAATCGATTTCGAGTGTCGAGACAATGTACCTGCTAATACCACCGCATATTGTTTGCTCATACACGATCGTATAGTTCAGTACAGTCCTCTGACGAACGTGGTACGAAAAATCACGTGATGTATACGTCAACCACGTGATACATGCGTCAACCACGTGATACCTACGTTAACCACGTGATGCATACGTTAACCACTATGGCGGCGATGGGCGCGAAGGTTTCAGTTAGTATTCTGCCACCGTCGCGACTACTATATACTACTGCTTAATAATGCTGTCTGTCGTGGTGGTCCTGCAAGGTTTTACGACGGCACGTAACAACTTCGTTGCTAAAGAAGTTGCGATACTCGAAAATAACCACGGTACGGAAACGACGTTTTGCCATTGGCTTTTCGAGCCGCCGTACCCCTTCACTAATCTGACGCCGTTCGAGAAGCGGCAGGCAACCTGGCTAACAACGCAGCATCACGGGCTTCTCTGGTCTGACGGATGGATTCCATATTATAAAGTACCAGAAATGCTCGCCCGTGAGCTCAGTAATATTGATATAGTGTATGTGAAGGGCTTGGAAAAAAAGGAGTGGTTATCACAACTACTCGTACAAACTATTCCTAACTTGCATATCATGGATATTGACGATTTGTACGAGAAAGCAAAAAATAATGTGAACAACGCTGATGACTGCTGCTGCAACAACAGTAACGCCAGCGACGATAATGACAACGATGATAACGTCGGTGGAGGCGATGTCTGCAATGATTATTGTGGAATTGTACCTGTCACAGCTGCTCCTGCTACTGCTCCTGCTACTGCTGTTCCGAGCTTAAAATCAATGTCAGCAATGAACACCGTACGATGTGCTTCCCACGACAGTCGCAATTGTATGTGTGCGTTACAAAACGTGCAGAAAATTTGGCAATTCATGCATTGCAATATCTAACGTGAGTAGTATACAGGGTGTCCCAAAAATGTCGGACTTCCTTGAAAGGGGTTAATCAGGGGGTGATTTGAAACAACTTTTTCCTTAGCGAAAATATTGTCCGAAGCTTCGTTAAGGAGATATTAACCAAAAACCCCGACCAATCAGAGCGCGCGCCTTCCGCCTGAGTTCCCGCGGTAGCGTTGGCTACGAGGTAGGCGACCGCGCTTGTGCTACGAACGTACGAACAAGCAAGTCGGCATGCATCGAAGGAAACCGCGTTACACAGTTTTTTTTAAAGCAGAATCTTAAATAAGAATAATTTGAAGTGAGAGGACAAGAAGTACGTAAATTTCGTTTTTAAATAAGGCATAAACGAAAAGGTAACGTAACAGAAAATGTACGACAAGTGATCGTAATTCGTTATTGAGGTAAAAATCCGTAGTTTAACAACGGCCAACACAACTAAATTTAAAAAATAATATTAGGTGTATGAATAAATTCTTTCCGACGGGAATTTCTATCGCGGTGGTATTCAGAAGCTGCCAGAAAAATGGCAAAAGGTAATTAACAATAATGGAAATTATTTCGATGATCGAGTTGTTTTCATATTTTTTAAATCGAACTGTTATTGTACCCTAAAATCGGAAAGAATTTATTTTCACACCTAATAATCACCAATAAATTAAATAAAACTCACCCTTTCGGACATTCCTTTCCTTGCTTTCCTTCCCTTTTCGGAAACCTGTGTCAGTAGGGCACTGTACCGATCCTGGTCATCGGCGTCCAGTGCTCAGCTGATCGCAGGGTCAATGTACCGAATATTCACTTCACTGCACGGCTACTAACACTGATCACTGAATTTATTTTTCACGGAACGTGTTGTTCCTACGTTATAAAAATTGGTGGCCGCGAAAGGGGCCGATTACTGTTAATTACTGGGACGAGATTACTACTATTACCCGGCGAAAAGAAAACTCGTGGCAGACTGTCTCGGGCTGTGCAGTCCGCTGCTGTGCAGCGATCAGATACGGATCCGACCGACGATCGTCAAAACAAAAGCGTAGGCTACGCTTGGTCAAATCGCTCTATCCCACTCGATCTCGTGTTTCGTTCGATCTCTTCGTCGCGCGGTGCGACAATGTATGTGGCAACTTCAGCCAATAACCAAAATACGTGTGCCCCGTCTTTAAAAGTGTGCCCAAATAGGTGACTCGACCAATCGTCACAGCAGCGGACTGCACAGCTCGAGACAGTCTGCCACGCAATTTCTTTTCGCCGGGTAATAGTAGTAATCTCGTCCCAGTAATTAACAGTAATCGGCCCCTTTCGCGGCCACCAATTTTTATAACGTAGGAACAACACGTTCCGTGAAAAATAAATTCAGTGATCAGTGTTAGTAGCCGTGCAGTGAAGTGAATATTCGGTACATTAACCCGGACGCAGTGTGATCAGCTGAGCACTGGGCGCTACTTAACCATAAATCTTTTCGTCCACCGATAACCAGGATCGGTACAGTGACCCAGTGACACAGGTTTCCGAAAAGGGAAGGAAAGCAAGGAAAGGAATGTCCGAAAGGGTGAGTTTTATTTAATTTATTGGTGATTATTAGGTGTGAAAATAAATTCTTTCCGATTTTAGGGTACAATAACAGTGCGATTTAAAAAATATGAAAACAACTCGATCATCGAAATAATTTCCATTATTGTTAATTACCTTTTGCCATTTTTCTGGCAGCTTCTGAATAACACCGCAATAGAAATTCCAGTCGGAAAGAATTTATTCATACACCTAATATTATTTTTTAAATTTAGTTGTGTTGGCCGTTGTTAAACTACGGATTTTTACCTCAATAACGAATTACGATCACTTGTCGTACATTTTCTGTTACGTTACCTTTTCGTTTATGCCTTATTTAAAACGAAATTTACGTACTTCTTGTCCTCTCACTTCAAATTATTCTTATTTAAGATTCTGCTTTAAAAAAAAACTGTGTAACGCGGTTTCCTTCGATGCATGCCGACTTGCTTGTTCGTACGTTCTTAGCACAAGCGCGGTCGCCTACCTCGTAGCCAACGCTACCGCGGGAACTCAGGCGGAAGGCGCGCGCTCTGATTGGTCGGGGTTTTTGGTTAATATCTCCTTAACGAAGCTTCGGACAATATTTTCGCTAAGGAAAAAGTTGTTTCAAATCACCCCCTGAGTAACCCCTTTCAAGGAAGTCCGACATTTTTGGGACACCCTGTATACACGCTTTCACATATTCTACGTAGGTACGAAATCTGACAATACGCATAACCATTCTGTTTCTTCTGTTTCCAGATTCTGCGGAGCACGTACGATAATTTTCTACATACATTTATACAATATATATATACTCAGCATCCATTTATACTTTATATACTCTGCATACATTTATACTTTATATACTTGTTATATTCTATACATGAATAAATGTGTAAAATGTTTTTATTGCAATATATTTTTAACATGCATAGAGATTTTCAAGCAAATAAACATACACTTTTTTATGTAACATAAATTGATTTTATTTTACTCATCATCCTCTTCCTCCTCATCATTACCATCATCATCATCAACATACGTAGGTTACGATGCATAAACAATAATAACTTCTAATCATCATTAACAGTACTATGACGTATGATATATATCGCAAACGATCAATTGCTTTTAATACTAAAATATCCCTTCGTGTATGGGTAACTTCGTTTGCTGAAACATATGAAAAACTATAGAACATGAAACTTGAAATGAACCGTCTTTCTTAAAGATCATGATAAACATGATGCGTGGTAGGGGTACTATCCATGACTCATTAGGGGGAGGCTGTCGAATCGTTATCTCCATTGTCCATTCGGATTAGAGCTCTTACTTTTTGACCCGTCGGGTACCCGTCTACCCGAAACAACTTCAAGCCATTGAATGTGGTATTGTTCAATCATTTTTGGCTAACATCAGACTATACCCCAGACAATCACAGACAATACTACATTCAATTGCTTGAAGTTATCCCGGGTAATGTCCGGGTACCCGGGTACCCTACGGGTCAAAAAGTAAGAGCTCTAATTCGGATATCGAGGTACTTGTTCACTGTACTGACTCTGTTCTTCTCCTTCTTCTCCTTCTTCTCCTTCTTCTCCTTCTTCTCCTTCTTCTCCTTCTTCTCCTTCTTCTCCTTCTTCTCCTTCTTCTCCTTTTTCTCCTTCTTCTCCTTCTTCTCCTTCTTCTCCTTCTTCTCCTTCTTCTCCTTCTTCTCCTTCTTCTCCTTCTCCTTCTCAACCTCCTTCTCATCCTTCTTCACGGATGTTCACATACAGCGGTGCATGACTTACTACCTCCGATGAGTTCTCACAGTATATTTTTTATGTGAAATCTATATACTATCAATTACTAGTACTTCAATCACACATTTTTCCACTATACACTATACACTTTTTTCTACACATTTTTTCCATCACTGTTTTCCATTAATTTTTCTATCACTTTTTGCTTCTCATTTTTTTTTTCGTACTACGTATAATTTGAATAATACGGTTGACTCGGACATCCCCCCCCCTATCCCTCCCCCATCATCGTCCCCGCCTCCCTCCCTACCGACGTACTATAGTATACTTCTACCATGAACTACTATAAAAAGCAGAGTCGAGAGGTCTTGCAGACTTCATTACATCGCATACGCTCATAACCGTACTAGTAATTAGTATCCGCGCCCGTTCAGTAGACTCCGTCGTAGTACGTATTCAAAATGTATAACCGACATTTCAACGATACTTCCTACATGTGCGGAAATCATCCTAATCACTGGAACGATACGGATTTCCCAAACCAACACCCACCTCAACAACAACAACAACAACAACAGCAACAGCAACAGCAGCACCACCAACAAAATATGAGGTACGTAGTACATAGTACATAATACTCCTCTACATATTTTTTCGATTTACATGAAAAAATGATCTGAATTATCAACTCTGGATGTATGTTTCTTACAGCAATCCATCTGTGTCAGTACCCAAAAAACCTATCATTCGAATCATGGGACGTGATTACCCATTGACTGCTACTGCCTACAAACGTCTCATAATCGGGATATGCATCGGACAGGATTCACCCCGCATCGAGATCGCGATAACCGATAATAAATGCCACGAGGTTTGCTTCTCCATGTCTACGTGGAAGCTTCTACTGCAGCAAGAATTACAAATACTTCGAGGTTTCCGCTTCGATGCTCCATTAACGCGCCAAGATCCTATCGCGATTGATCATTTACGTATCGATTTTACACGAATACATAGTGAACGAATTGCTAAAATCTCGGATAATAGTTCTACCATATATATGTCTGAAGCTACGATGCTTCAAATGTTTAAATATACTCGTTGTATCGACTACATGTTCTCGTGTTTATCGGAAATTCTGTACTCCGTAACCAGCAAGTATGCGTCCTTTGTCAGCATTGTTCGTACCGCTACTACAACGACTGCGGACTATGAGAAAATCATTGCCGAAAGTGAGTGCTACGAACCGAACTCTTTGTTAGATTGCGAGCTATTAGCATTAGGATTGGGATTGATCGTTCGTGATGCGTACCAAACATCACAATAGTATATACATCTCTATGTTTTTTTTCCTATGTAATATGTTTCCTATATAATATGTTACCAATAAATACAATACTTTTTCACACAACTATCTGTATTGTCTGATACCTTGCACGGCCCTTTTGCGCGCGCGTTACCATGAATCGCTTCTACATCGACATTGTCAACCAAGCAGTACCGAATATTCAGCGAAGAATCATACCTTAACGCAGCTTGATTTTTGGAATAACGGAGATGAAGGTAACAGAATCGGAATGCGATTATATCGGGTAGAAATGGAATATATTCAGTAAAAACTTGTAGGTACTTTTAGCGTTCCACATCGTCTTTTTCTACCTCTAACACATCGAGCGCTAAGCCCAGCTCTAGCGATCTCCAGTCCCCATGACGCCAATGAGCGTATGCTTTAATACAATCTCTGCACTGACCCGCGACCCCCATGACGTATAGTGGGTTGGTGCAGACCAGGCAATACTTATAATTTACTAAACTCCTTCGGAGTGGGACAAGATGGTTGGTGGCAGGTGTGCAATATGTCTTGTTCCGCGCTGACATCTCCTTGTAACAATTGCAGCACACCTTGCGTCGGTACAGGTCATTGCGATCAGTATAAGCTGGCCCCATCACCTGGAGGCAGATCAGCTTCGTTAGGAGTCCATCTCTTGCATCTTCTTCTTCCTCTTCATACGGGCGGAACTGCCATTCCTCTCTGGGGGGCGATACTCTATCGTACGAATTTTGGATAAGAATCCTTTCCTGGCTCACTTGTAATGAAATAGTTGTTTTTACCTTTGGTTTTCCATTGTTCCGGCTTAGTGGTACTTTCTCCAACGGATCACTTTTCGTGGTTGCAAACAGTATAAAACGCGACTTGATTCCCAGAGCACTAGGTTCACATTCACGAGCTTGCCCTGTCGACGATGTGGACTGATTTAAATATGCGATTCTCCCCACCTAAAATCCTTTGCATCCTCGTCTCTTTATCAAATATCCACCGCGACATATCGCGTATACTTTTACAATCGCCCTGTGACGAAGGACGTGGATTCAATGACAGATATCTCTCGTCCGACGCTCGAGAAATTGTTATGGAAGCTTCGAAATAAACATGCAGTTTCGGCTTACATATCCCAAACCTCTACGTGTAATATTCTCACGATTACCACGGTGGTAGACTGTATTATACACGTAAGTACATGCGTGTTAAATTCACGATAGTCATGAAGTGTCAGCTAACATTTTGTCCGAGGAGAGATGCGTACGTATTTCATAGTTCTCTCGTTCGCGCGCCTTGTTCAAACGTTTAAACTCGTTCGCGGTCGTGCCTGTTGACATGCATTGCGCGGCCGCGACGCGCTGTCAAGCGGTCATCTTACCGTTGGGTAGGACCGTTCCGGTACCGCTTTAAATTTCACGGTATCGCCAAAGCGCCCAACGATGCAGCGTATTATACTCGGAAGTTAACCTTCGAGCATTCTCGCCTCATACTCTTCGACTTACTTCACGCGTAATACCTACCTATGTTTTGTCTACGAATGAAAAGAGATATGCATCATACTTCTCTCTCTCTCCCCCTCTCTCACGCGCTCCTTGTTCAAACGTCGTGCGTGCCTGTTCACACGCATTGCGCGGCTGTGACACACTGTCGAGCGGATCATCTATCTTACTGTTGGAGTAGGACCGTTCTGGTACCGCTTTAAATTTCACGGTACCGCCAACGTGGCCAACAATGCGACGCATTATACTCGGAAGTTGACCTTCGAGCATACTCGCGTTATATTTTTCGATAGATGCTTACGCGATTACTGTACGAAATTCACGATGATGTTCATACAGGTTTCGATTTACATATTTCGCGCGTAATACCTACCTAGGTTTTGTCTACGAATGAAGAGAGAGATGTGCATCGTACTTCTCTCTCGCTCCAAACGTCGCGCCTGCGCATACAGCTTTCCACTTGATCCAGAACTCCCTTATATTACCTACTTTTACGCTATTTTATCCGCCATCTCTGCGAGTTTATTCAAGTCACTAATGTCACCCGCGGCTAGAATCGCGCGCGTAGTAGCTGGTAAATGCTCGTTAAAGATTGTACGAAGTATTTCGTCGCTGCATTTACCCTTGTTTAAACCGCGGAGCCTGTTTAAAATCAATGAGGGCTTTCCCGCTGTGGAAAGGGTCTAGCCGGATAAGCTTAAGGGGGTAGTGAACTATTTCAGCTCCAAAAAATCGATTTTTTTTTTACTGATTCTGAAAGTCTTATCCTTTATGAACATTTTAAACAAAATGTCATGAAGAAATTCAAATAATTGTAGAAGTTATAGCAGCGAACGTAACTGAGTGCGCGGCCTCGCAGAGCGGTATTGGCATAGGGGACTTAACTTTGAAGCCGTTTTTCTCGAAACACCATTTTCAGACACGGTGTACATCATAACTCTTGAACCAATGAATATTTTCACTTGAAATTTTTACTGGACGTGTAGAATTCCTTCTTCTACAGAGTGGAATTCCCGCATCAACATTGGATGTTTATAAAACATTTTATAACTGATTAAAGACGATTTTTTTCCGTAAAAATGTCGAGGAAAAATTGATTCGTGCGTAACTTCCACAATTTTTGTTCAAATTCATCGCCAAAGTTCCACTCTGTACATTTTGGTGTATAAAGTACTCACCCCAAAGCATTTTGCTTTCAAATGATTGGCTCACCTGAATCGATGTACACCACCTGCAGCGGTGCGCCGTACAAGGCTATCTTCAACGATTAATAACTTCGACAATTTTATACATTCCAACGATTTATTTTTTGGTAATTACTCGCAAACGTGCCCACAATAGATTGTGAAAAGCAGGACTATAACGATTATTTGGTATGAACGTAATTTAGCGTTAAAGAAACTATCGATTTTACGTATCTAATAGTCCACTACCCCCTTAAGGAAAACGGCCCCAGCACCAATTTTAATATTTATGTGTTCTAAATAATGCTCTTTGCCTAAAAAACCACTGAGAAAAATTTCAGATCTCTACCCCCTCTCGTTAGGGCAGGCCTGCACAGCTAGGCTGCGGCGGGCAAGAGCGCTCTCGATTGCTCGCGAGCAAAGCGAACAGCGACGCCGTGAGCAGTTCCCCCACCCTGTGGCCACTAGCTGCCGTAGTATGCGTGTAAACTGTAAGGTGGGTTGCGGACGTTCAGCGGCACTCTCGGCCAGCAGAACGTATTGAATCGAAATGGGGTGAAATGCAACCAGTCATTGAGACGTCGACAGCTACCTTTCTTTTTGAAAAGTATTGTAATTTTTAGATACTTACCGTTACAAGGAAACAACAGCATTTTGTCGCATTTATATACATATAGGGTAAAGGACCCAATTACTGACACCTAACCAATTACTGTCACCTTAAACTATTTTACTTAAAATAACGAATAAATAAACTATAATATATAATCTATAGTATACATTATAGGTTGAATTACATAATTCTTTTTGTGCATGACTTTACAACGTTTATTTATTCGTTATTTTAAGTAAAATAGCTTAAGGTGACAGTAATTGGTCACATATGTATGATATATGTTTATTATATATAATTATTACCCCTATGTACTCCTTTCTTTAAAAAAATATTGTCAAATAATAATTCTATACGTGGTGTATGTAAAAAACGTTCAGGAAATAGCAAAACAAATTTCTGTACACATCCAGTTTCTCGCTACACATACATCTGAGCAAAGCTGGTTGCTAGCTTTAATGGGCCTCAGACTACCGACTCACGAACACTCCCCACCACGGCACTGTTGCTCATGACGGCGTGGTTTAGCGCTTACGACGCTCTTTCCTCACGCTGTCGAAAATTTTTGCCCGGCGGGCATTCAGCTGTTCAGGACTGCGTTAGGGTGATATGGGGATAACAACCCTAAACTTTACTATTTTTTTCGCAGGAACTACTTAAGATATTTGAATGTTTAAAAATGCAAATAGTAGGTACTTTTTAGCTCTACCACATATATTTTTTTTTTCGAAATTGTAGATCAATTGTTAAGGGTGGAAATAAAGGAATTCATTTTTGGGGGGTTGTTTTGGCAAACAACCCCTTGAGTGACACCTACGAAAAAAATCAGGAGTAAAGCGTCACTACTTAAGTATTATCTATTTAAGTTACAGAGGGATCGGATTGGTGGAACATAGTAAAAAAAAAAAATAAAACGTATATAAAATCTCTTGGCATATTGTACTAAATGGGCCGGCCGCATGACCAATAGGGAGGCAAAAAATCGTGCATGTTTAGGATCTTTTTCAGGAAAGCTTAGGAAAATGTATATTCATAAATGCCATTACGTTGTAAAACTTACATATTTAACCAGTTTTGGCAATTATTAATCAAGCGCTTTGCGACGACTGCCGCTGATGGAAATGGATCGTCTGAAATAAACAATTTGGACATTTTTAGATAATGTGTTGAATATTTCTAAAAGGAGAACGCGTTTAAGGTTTTGTGTGTAGTTTACACCTTAATAAAAAATAATTTTTTAACTTACACGTTATCGACTTCTGGTTCTAATCTTTGTCGCTGTCTTCGTCAATAACAGCAGTTACGGTGGTTATATCGAATAATTCGGTTAATATTTCCGCTGGCTTAATAATTTTTTATTTGTAACGCCCATGTGCTAAATAATAAATTATGGCAGCAACATGGGAACAGTATCCCACAGTCCTATTGCCATTTGCACAATCACAGGTATAGTGTTGTATATCTGTAGAGGTGTTTGAATTTGGTTCGTACTGAATATAGCACTGGTATGTTTTGCTGTTTATGTGCCTTGAACGGACTTTCATTTTTATAATATTGCTATTTTCTTTATAATAGTCTACGTTCAAAACATCCTCAGTATTCATTACCTCGGCGAGGTAGCATACCGCTTGTGACAACTGATGTATACCCGTAAATACCAGCTTCAGTTCATTTTCCGTAAGTTCTGGAAAATCTATGAGCGAAGTTGCAGACATTGTCGTAAAGGGTTTTTTACGTCGATTTAAATGTTCCGTTTCCACTAATTCCTGAAGTGTGTTTCGTTGAGATTGACGTTCTTTCATATATTCAATTATCGTCTCAGCGAGTTCTGGATCAGAATTTAATCTCTTCCCAAACATGTTATGTAGGAATCCAGCTATTCGGCATAACGATTTCAGACCTGGTAGCATCTTATTGTCCATGCTGTGGTGCAATAAACGATACTTTTGCCCTATAGCACCGTGTACTGCTTCTACTACCCAACGTACTTTTGTCACAAATCGGGAGGCATTCGCTTCTTCCGTGGTTAATTGTGCTCGCTTCCCTTTAAATGCCGGCATTAAAACATTATATCCTTGATCCTGCATGTTCTGTACAGCATCCCGGAAACCACGGTCGACAATAGAAAAATCACCTGACCGTAAAATTGATTTTAATCCAGTAGGATCTTCTAACAGAATTTTGATTATACTGGCATCGTTTATTGTACCATTAAATGGACCTGCTATATCAACAACGTAGTCATTTGTTGTGCAGATGGTAAATGGCTTGCATAATGGTGCCTTTTTCTGTCCGGAGTACGATTTCCTCTGATACACATTATTGCTACTTTTTCCGTGTCTAACATATGTCCCGCCAAATATCAATGCCAATTGTGTATCTCCAAAGTCAAAAAGCTTTTTCGCAACATAGGTGGTTTCAGCCGAAATCAGATCCTCCCTAGATTTTGCATTTAGTCCAAAGCAAGTTGGCAAGACATCCTTTTCAAATGCATTCATTATTTGGTGGTAATAATCGGACACTTTCTGTTCATATTCTAGGCCGAGTATCTGCTGAATCATTTTGTTTGAGCTACCACTTCTAAGCTTAAATAAAAATACTACTAGAGCTTGTGTTACTGTCCGTGACCCGCTGTTTCGCATACTGGTGAACATTTGCCGCAGTTCTATAACCACCACAGTCAATCACGGTTCCGGGGGTCGTCGGTGTGACTGTTCCCTTGATATGGTTCTTGGGGGTGCTCGTCACTCCTAACACGGCTGAATATTTGGCTGGCGCACTCGCGTAATTCAACGCTAACCGGCGTAATTGATTTTTCCTCCCCGCTCTGTGGCCTTTAGGCATTAGGACCTTTAAATAATAGGGTTGAATTGAATTGGGTTTGGTTCATTTCCCGGGGATCATGGTTAGTATCTAATACCCAGTGATACCGTGGGCGGCTGGCCGCTTATAAGTATCCCCTTTGACGGATGCAAAACATGATTTCCTGTGGACCATCTTCGATCGACTAACAGCCGTTTTAAGGGTTTGATTGAACGCGCAATCGCTGTTATAACCATTGTTTGGTGATACCGTAGGCGGCTGTCCGCTTATAGATGTCGCCATTGACAGGTGCAAATCATGATCGGTATAATCATGCTTTCTCGGTTATTTAAATTGATTTTAAGAAAAAAAAAGGGTAATAATGTCTAAAGTAGGGATTAGGGACACTAAGGTAAAACTTCGCTCACTTCTATAATGTTCACTAAACTTTTATTTTATGTCGACTGGCGGTACATCACCAGGGTTGCCACCTCTCCGTTTTCGGCCCGGAAACTCCGGGATTTGAAGCAAATCTCCGGGCTCTGGTTTTACTGGAAAAATCTCCGTGGTTGGAGAAAAAGCGAGATAATAAGAAATTGTTATGCTTTCCTTAACAATGCATTGCTTTTAAAATTTTCAAGTGTCTCAAGCAGCGACATCTATCGAAAATAATAATTCTTGGGGAATTTCTAACTGTTCTCGAAAATCGCCATCTCCTATCCCGGAAATGACCCGAATATTCGAACGTCATTTGTTACTGCTGAGCCCAACGTTGCTATGGTATGCTTACCATAGCAACGCTGATGAGCATTCCAAAGAAGAAAGAGTATCAAGGAGGTGTCATTGTTACCTATATATCTGCGGTTTTAAATTTGGATGTATGTTATATGTATATTCTATAAGTGCAGTAATAATATCTAAGTGCAAATCTAATAATTTAAACTTTTCAAACAAGGCTGTTACAAGTAAGTATATGTATTATGTACGTATGAATTTGTTTTCTAAATGCTTTTTTTTAAGTTAAATTATTCAGTGTTATATAAAATTGTATAAATATAATTCAGAGAATTTATTCGTTTGTAAAGTGACGTCCCACTATTTTTCGCGCGGTATTTTAACACCACTTCCTCACAAATCCATCCACGACTCCATCAAAAACCCTCATACTTAAGCCTTACCCCCTTTTTCAAACCCAACTGACCGTTTGGACGATGCACCTTAGCGGTCCCCATCTCGAAACGGTCAATCCAGATTCCTGATCACCTTGACGATGTACCTTAGCGGTCCCCATCTCAAGATGGTCAACTACGACCTCCAAATCTACTTCAAACAAATCCCTCGTCCTTAAAACCCTCTCTTAAATCGAGACTACGTCTCACGCCCTCTCTATGACCAAAGAAGTCAGTACCCCGTTTACCCCTTTCCGATACGACCTCCTAAACTCCACCAAATGGGTTGAGTATTCCGCTTCAAAGCCCCATGCAAAAACCCCAGAAATGTTACTGCGACACAAATTTACGAACGTGATCAACACGTGATCATTACTGCGACGCAGATTTGGCGTACGTGCCATGGAACACACCGCACATACCCTTCACCCATTACCAGTACAAGACAAGGCCACATAAAACCCCTAAACACCGACTCTATTAATAACTAATTGCGACGTATCTTCAAAGATCAGTCAAGGTGCATACCGCGCACACTCTTCACCCCTGACAATCCCGACAATAGTGTAACGTTCGACTGTCCGGGGACAACTGAATGTCGAGGTCCCTGAGGGGAGAGCGGCGTCCCCTCAAGTAACGGATAGGTGGGGTTCTATTCTACAGCAAGAGAGTAATATCTACGGCTTTTCAAACTTAACAATACTTATTTAATTTAATAACGTTTACTTTAATAATAACAATAATGAATAAATAATTAATATAACTTACGATCTACGATTAAATATACTCTTTTTGGTTTTATGGGTTTTTTTTTGTACTAATACTACGTAATATAAAAAATAGGTATATGTATATATTGCAGAGCTCGGCCGCTGCCGTTTCCGGAGCGAGCTCGAATACTCTTGGCAATCTCTGTAGTAAGATCAGCCGCTACCGGGTCCGGAGCGATCTCGATTCTTTTGACAGAGTTCTGTTTTATGCTCTACAGACCTTGTTTTTACCAAGCACTACAGCCGCTACCGGGTCCGGAGCGATCTCGATGGCTTTGTAAGAACGAGGTTCTATGACTCTCAAATGAGCAAACCAAAGAGGTGCACCAGTAACTTTTATACACTGGAGATCAGCCGCTACCGGTTCCGGAGCGATCTCGATCCCACTGGTTGAAACTTAAGCCGCCTCTAGGTTTGAGCATTCGTTCGTCACTTGAGCGTATTCGTAGCTTGAATGTCCCGCTGTGCTGCGTGCGCGTCCTTTTATACCGGAGAATTGGCGGGCTGGCGCCTGCGCAGTGAGTCGCTATCTGTTATTTCATGTTTTGCTTGCTTATTACTTATTATTTTGTCTTGCGCTTTTGCTAATACTTATAATTAATTATTCCTAATATTCCTATAACAATTATTTCTCTAATATTTATCTAAATCATTAATTATACATAAAAGTCTTATAATATATTTACGCGGTAACAGAATATGGTTATATGGTAATGGATATCGGTTCCTACTTTACCGACGGTTGGTATCTAACGGTTTAAGTCCCCGTGGGACGTTACAGTATGATCCCTGCAACGATATCTTATTGTAAATTGTTTCGTTCATTCGGAATTAGTTCATAAATCTTATGTTTGTATAGGTGGGTACCCGGGTACCCTGGTTATTGAGAACCAGCATGTAAACTTTGACGTGACAATTCTCCGAGTCCAAGAAAAAGAAACGAAGTCTGAACGCATATTCCTCTTTCAAAATGTTCAAATAACGAAGATCCAAACGGTCATTTCGAAATTTTATCGGGAACATAAAGTTTTTTCATAAAACATGCCCAGGTGGGCACCCGGGTACCCGGTTATTGACATAAGGGTTAAAATAATAATCGAAAAAAAAATTCGTCGCGGCTAATAAATTAGCCCCCTCGAACCATTTAATTACATATTTTTTGTGTTTTTTTATCTCCAATACTTTAGGAGATATCCAGCTGTTCAGTCTACGCGCGGACACCCTGTATATAAATGACAAGAAAACGTAATGTTACTTAATGGGGTAGACACGGGTAATGCAGCGCGCTGTATACCGACACAATCTGGCCTGAAACATGGGTTTAGGAAATTACGTTGTTCTTCCTTATACGAGCCGACTTTGAGCTGGGAGAGGTCTCATTCGAAAGAGGAAGGTTCAATGCAGCCCGGACTGGTCATGGTTCACCGAGATTTTGTTGATATCTAATCATAAGAGTGTCCAAAGTAGAGCAAAAGTAGAGCAGAAGTCGACAAAATACACTCGCAGATTCCAAGTATTCGTAGGTCACTAAAAGAGTTTTGCGACTCAAACGATGACCAGAGCGAGCTGCATTGAACCTTCCTCTTTCGAATGAGTCCCCACCCAGCCCAAAATCTGTTCATATAAGGACAAACAACGTAATTTTGTGACTGCATTCCCAAATACGAGTTCCGCCATATTGGCGATGATACAGAGCAAGTCCCGTGACAAATTTAGTTCAGCTAGTGGATACGAGATGGCGCTTTCTCGGGAGGACTGTGGGGATCCAGGTTAGGCGGTTGCACCAAACGATCCCCGTTTATTGCCTTCGGCGTATGTATACGTATAGGTGTGGAAGGATCGAATAAAAGATCGTGCCTCTTCGGCTATCCAAGGTATTAATATAAACACCAACAGCCAGGTAGATATGCTGTAGTGTTAAACAATGACTATCAAGTACAATCAGTCTTATTGCGCGATACAAGGATCGCTATGGAAATACTTAACGTCAACCAAAGGTAGCGTTGGAGAATGAACAACTCCTTAGCCGTAGACGTTTCGGATGACTGTGATCTGCCGCATGGCAACGCTTGTCAGCGCGCGCGGCCCGTACACTACTCCCAGGACAATCCCTGTGGAGGGGGTACCCGCTCCCTACACACTCCCCCCCGAGTGCGGATGCAATCGTGCACGAGCTTAAATGTAATTAAATGAAATATAATATTTACACGGTATTTACACTATCTCTTCTCCCCTCTCCCCTCTCCCCTCTCCCCTCTCCCCTCTCCCCTCTCCCCTCTCCCCTCTCCCCTCTCCCCTCTCCCCTCTCCCCTCTCCCCTCTCCCCTCTCCCCTCTCCCCTCTCCCCTCTCCCCTCTCCCCTCTCCCCTCTCCCCTCTCCCCTCTCCCCTCTCCCCTCTCCCCTCTCCCCTCTCCCCTCTCCCCTCTCCCCTCTCCCCTCTCCCCTCTCCCCTCTCCCCTCTCCCCTCTCCCCTCTCCCCTCTCCCCTCTCCCCTCTCCCCTCTCCCCTCTCCCCTCTCCCCTCTCCCCTCTCCCCTCTCCCCTCTCCCCTCTCCCCTCTCCCCTCTCCCCTCTCCCCTCTCCCCTCTCCCCTCTCCCCTCTCCCCTCTCCCCTCTCCCCTCTCCCCTCTCCCCTCTCCCCTCTCCCCTCTCCCCTCTCCCCTCTCCCCTCTCCCCTCTCCCCTCTCCCCTCTCCCCTCTCCCCTCTCCCCTCTCCCCTCTCCCGTCTCCCCTTGTTTGCGATTCGAGCAGTAGTTCCTCTCACCACCGCTCTCATCCCACCGCAGCACCTTACGGGCAGCGGAGCACGACGGCAGATCTACAATCGATCACCGAATCAGATCTGGCCGCCGGTGCGATCACCCAATAGGACCAGTCGTCCGCGCGATCACCCAATCAAAGCTCACTTCCGCTTGACGCGTCTTCCAGAAGCTTCTGGAAGACACCAAGGCGGAAACTGGCTTGGGGCCATGGTTCTCTCTTGTTCGTAACGTTCACCGAATCACACGCATCACGCACCTGATTATCGTACTGTTCAAACGCGCAATCTCTCATTCTCTCAAAGCTCACCGCTCATGTAACGCGTTCTCGGCTCACCACGCGTGTTAATCCGCTCAACAAACTAGTTTTTGAATAAACGACGTGGCTAACGCTGAGTTGCTGTTGTTTGAATCTACTTCACCAACCCTAACCTCAAATTCCGGCACGCGAACAACACCTATTCGCGAACACCTCTCCTCTCCTCTCTTCTCTTGTCTTCTCTTGTCTTGTCTTCTCTTCTCTTCTCTTCTCTACATATATAACGCGGAAAGTATTATTGTGTCTGCAACGGGTAAACTCGGAAACTACTTGACCAATTCTCCTGCGGTTTTCACAGATGTGTAGAGACAACATTTGAGAAGTTTTTAGGCTCTTTATCATCTCGATATTACTAAATGGGACTGAGTAATAAGCGAAATAGTGAAGCGATGCAGATAAATCTTACGTGGCGTCCACCGCGATGCGCGCAAGAGATGCGCGTACGGTTCCCCGCACGGTGCACAGTGTTCGATGGGTATAGGGAAATGGTAAAAAATTAATAACTTCTCTCTGGAGTAAAATTTTTGACAATGAATTTTATATTTATTTATAAAAGGACTATTTTTATACATCTTTGATGTTATAAGTTTTTTTAAAAAATTTTTGAATGCATGTAAGGTAAGTGCGGGTAATAAGGCCCATCAGGTAATATTGCTTTCATTATATATTATACAAAACATCATAGTTTATAGTATAATGTTCACAGATTTCTATAAAAAAAAAGAGTTTTCAAAAGTATGTATAATTTTTTTATTAAAAAATGATGGATCATTAAGAGGGCCTTATTACCCGCACTTACCTTGGTTCATTCAGCTTCGGATTCTGAAACAGTCGATAAACTTGCTTCCGAGGATTCTTCGTCAGCATTAAGAGATGATTCCTCAGTACATTCATTTGTTATCACATAGTGCATAATTTCGGCAAAATCTTTCCTTTTTACCTTGGAGGATTTTTTTCTGTGTAGTGAGACCACGGGATCTGAACTTATAATAAGGAAATTAATCAAGTCTTTATTGGTATTCTTTCTGGATGATTTTCTGGTATGGTGTTCTCTAATATTATCTTATATTTTTATGTGTAGCTTCTAAAGCCTCTTCTGACAGTTGCCCTATTGGAATTTGATGGTGTGATATAATATCACTCCCGTGAATTAGTAATTTGTGCATACTTACTGGCATATAATACCAGCCATAGTTCGTTAAATATAATAATTTTGCCTGTTCTGTTAATTGTTTCCATGCAGTAATATTTATTTTTAATCCACTTGAAACTACTCTTAAAATTAATCCAATTTTGCATATTAAGTCTTCATTTATTGCTGTTATTGTTGAAGTCATATGAGGGTTTTTGAAAACGTCTTAATAATGATTTTTATTTTTTTCTGTTTCGGGCAAATTCGGGCAGCTGAAATTGACGGGAATATAAAGCTTAATGTCCCCTAACTTTATATAAAAAAAATCACGGAGGTACTTTTCGGTACGTTTTTTAAAAGTCTCCTAGAAGTTGATAAACACTTAACATAACATATTCGTACAAATTGTTAGTATAGTAAAAAACTGACTTGAAGGTATGACAGTATTAAACACAACTTTTAAAAATCAAATGAAAAGCATAAACATTCCGCCAATGGGACGTGTTTGATAAAATGCACCGTGATTTGGAATAAATTTATAGGGCCATTTTTTACAACAAATTGGTAAATTGAGCAAAAGTTATGGGTAGCATTAAAAACTACGTTTCTTTATTAACATTTTAAGATACAAGAATTTGTGGATCGAACACTTCGGATTTTTTACTTTTGTACATTACGTCGAACACTGTGCGGTGGTGGGGATCACGCGGTTGCCAGGAGTACAGACCCTTCCACCGCTCCCAACCGCGTTCGTTGTCCATGCTCCTGGCATGCCCGGGGGAGATGCTTGATGCCTTTTTTGTAAATATTCATACGTTTTTGTAAATAATCACAGTTATTCATTAGTTGAATATATGTTTTAAGCAGTTACGTTTTCTTAAATATTATTGCCGTTATTAATACATAATATGGGAAGCCCGAGCAACGCCGGGTACTTTAAACTAGTATACAATATGTACAGACGCATCGTTACTACGAGGATGGCAATGAGCTTGCAATTTTGCAAGTGGTTCTGTTCCGGGAGTGAAAGTAATCTTTTTTCACGCATATGCAGGGGGGCGGAATCTCCAGCAAAAGTTTTGGATTGTTGCGTGGATCTTCGGGAACTTGCGTCGAATTCCAGGGAATTGGGGTCGATGCCCGCGGAATGCAAAAGCACTCTGCTCGGAGGATGCGTTCAGGTTTTGAATTCGGGAATTAGAAGGATTACAAGCAAACTTTATATTCAATGTTGAACGTATAATATATATATTTTGTAGGGTTTGACAAAATACGTCTTTACAGAGTCGACTCTCAAAGCGGAATGAATGATCTTCAGTTTCTTGTTGTTAACATAAATAATTAATTACATTTGTTTTCTAATGAGCGTTTACATGATTTCGGTGATGATAAATAAAAGTTACAATGTTAACGAGCGTTTAATTACCTGGCCATGACTTTATTTAATCGCATAAGAAAAACCAACAACTTCATGAGCTTCCCCCCTTCTTTAATTTAAATTTCCCGCCGAATGAAAAGGTTAAGCTATGTTCACATCATGGCGAGGCAACGGGAATACAGCGTTCGGTTCGAACTTCGCGCTTCTTTGGTTCATGGTGAGCTGATGAATACGCAACAGGATCCGTATTTCAACGCCATCTACGCTATGAAAGATTGTGTTTAGAACTAAAATTCAATATGGCGACCCATACCGGGAGAATTGAAATATGCTCAAAATTTGCGTACTGCAATGTAGCATAAAAGATACATTTGTTGACGTGTTAAAAAGATTTGGATATGAAATTCAGGTGTTAGAGAAAAATATTTAATTAAATTTGCAATAATTGGATGTAATTAAATATTTCTCATTCGCCTGAAGTTTCTTACCTAAACCTTCCCCGTGTTTTAAATTATTAGTGGCATAATTGGACATTATTTTGCCAACAATAATTGATAATGCCAACAAATGTATCTCTTACCCTACATTTTGTATAATATACTTAATTGCAAAAATACAAGTAGCGGTAAGGGATAGTTAGTGGCACAGATTTTTCTTTTTAAAATATTCTTTTTATTTTTGTCCTATATATTAATTACTTCTTTTTACAAGTTTCATTATAACGTATGCATGCTTCCTTCGCCAAGTGTGACTTCGCTCTAAGACCTGCATCCTTACCCTTTAATAATGGTTGATTTTCTTACACAAACATTTAATGTATTCCACGGTTGTTAATTGAATGAAAGCTTGACGCAGGGATTCCGAATGTTCGTTACATGTTACAAAGGATAAATCCGATACCACGGACAACACCAAAGTCAATTTTTTTAAAACCTCTTTCTTAAAGCAGAAAATGCCGATATTCGCCCCCAAAAGGCTGTGGGCCTCTTTAAAAACTGTATTTAAAATATTCAAATTATGCAGTTCCGATATGCAGATGCAGCACCGTTTAAATTCAACATCTGAATATAATGTTCTCAAAATTGCGGAAGTATCTATGCAAGTACTCGTTTCATCGCAATCATCATTGCTAAAAAGCATATATGGGTCACTAGTAGGTTTAGTTTGTACAAGCATCGTTGTGTCATGTGCGTTCTGTGCGATTAAAGCCATATTGCGAAGTGAAAATAGTGGTATTGCATCATCATCTTCGCAATTTCCTCTAACGGTGTTAGCACACGTTAAATTATTAATGAGCAGGGATTTAAATGAATTTTGAAACTGGAAGGACGTCGGATTGATGTTTCGACCTCCATGACTCCTAATCATTCCACAGAAATTTTCCAATGGATCCTGATTGATTATCCGCGGGGAAAAGTTTGTGAATTTTAATTTCTGTAAATCCCGCCATTGGCGTTGAAATCCAATCAACGTCATTTTCAAATTTTTTAATGAAGGCACACTTTTCACCTTTGTCGTTTTCACGTCCACAAAGCGAAAATTGCTGGCCAATATACTATTGGCCTCCTTCCAGAAGGTCATGTGGGAGGTGCCGGCAGTCACTTCATTTCTGAGTGCATTTTTATCCTTTTTCATGTCTCCTTTCCTGCCGTTCATGGAGTTGAATATGTCATTTAAAAATTTCACAACTTCAGATGTCGTCACTCCTTCCTTCACCGGCATTTTTTTAATCCCTCAGTTGTCTGCACTGCACCTGTAAATAGGATGAACATTTTTATTTGCATGTGAAATAGAATTGTAATGCACATAAAAAAATAAAAATACAAACCTTGAATACACATGAAATGGCGAATGAATGATGACATTGTTCTGCTTAAAGATTGAACAGCTGTCTTCACCTTCATTTTGTGTATTTTCTTCTTCCTAATGTGTACATCGTGTAATTTTGGCATTTGCTTCTTTATTGTATTCATGGTTTTGCTATCTATATCGTATGCTAATTCTAAAATATCCCACGAACCAATATATCTAGCATTTTGATCTGACGATGACAAAATATCCTGGATGAAATCTGGTGTGAGAATAAATTTCTGTATTTTCTCCAAATTATGGTCCTTTTTTTTATTTTTGTTCGGGATTTGTGGAAAAACTACCTCTATGTTTTTGTCAAAAAATTATTTCTCATTCCCTTTATCAGATGTGGAGAATCAAATAGAGGAACTATAGGTTCTCCTGAAATTTGAATTCTGCCACCTGAAAATAATAGTGTTAGTTCATTCGGTATAAAAGAAACTGACATAGTTTTGTGGAGAAGGGTGGGGGCATCCTGTATATACTTACAAAAAGATCTGTTCTCCTTAATACATAATGACCTTGTTTCCTCCAGCAGTCTTCTTATACATGTAGGATTTCTCCTGTTGTTATTTGGATTCTTTGGGCGAATGGGACGCGGATATGGAGGTCTTATAAATAATTGAGGCCCAGTTAATATTAAAATAGATAATATTTAATACTTGTAGGTCAAAGTGGTTAGATAATGGTATAAAAAATAAGAGAGATATATATATAAACGACAGTGACAATAACGCGCGACTGTCCTACCGAACGATCGTTACCCAACTCCCTTTGTCCGTCTCACCACGCGACGATGCCGACGCGCTTTTCGGCTGTTTGTCTTGATGCGTCACACGCTACGCCTCGACCAGCGCTCATCGGCACCCCACATTCGGCCATCCTACAGGTCTTCGGACCCCGAAGACACTCCTAAATACGGCTTCATGTAATCTGCCGCGGTCGAGGTAATTCTTGGCCCTTCGCTTTCGCCAATTCGCACTACCTCATATCGGTTATTTCGCTTCACCTTTACTACTTTGTATGGTCCAAGGAACTTCGGCTTAATTTTCAAACCCGAACCAAATTGCGTCCTTTGAATCGCTACTAAGTCGCCTTCTTTATACTTAGTTGCTACCTTGCAAGTTTTGTCGTGATCGCGACGATTTTCCGCTTGGATCTTAATAATACTTTCTTTAGCCGCTCGCCTTAAACTATCACGATCCGCATCAAACATCTCTATAGCTTCCTGTTCAACTAACGAGAGAATTCGCACGTCCTCCTTCTGTTTCATTTTTACGCCAAAAAGTACTTCAAAGGGCGTCATGCCCACTGCGCGTTGAAAACTGCTATTTAAACATCGTTGCAATTGGTCAACATGCTTATACCAATGGTCCGGCTTCTCTATAGAAAGTTTCGTTAACACCGAGACAATCGTGCGGTTGATGCGTTCAACTTGGCCATTCGCGCGTGGTATACCGGTGGTTATCGTAAAATGTTCAATAGACTCTGACGCGCAATAATCTTTAAATTCTTTCGACGTAAAGGCTGCCCCCTTATCCGAGATAATACGTTTTGGATTTCCGAAAGATTTTTGCTGGATGGCTAACTTTTTTACTACTTCCGCCGCGTTCGTCGTCCTCGTCGGGTATATCCAAACAAATTTAGCGAACGCATCCACAACAACCAAAATATACTGGTACTCTTTACTCGTAGATGACATTGGTCCCTGATGATCTATATGGTACGTGCATAGTGGAGTATCTCCCTTCGGTATGGGCGAGAGCATGCCTTCCTTTTTCCCTTTTTTCTTTTCCGCTAAGATACATGGAACGCAACAACTGATAACCCTCGCTACTCGCTCGCTTAAATTAGGTATATAAAATTCTTCTTCTATTCGACCCATCACTCTCTTGACACCGAAATGTCCATTCTCGTGCACCTTTCGAATGGTATCCGCGAACATACTAACCGGTAGTACAATGACATTTTTCTCACCGCATCGCTTTAACAACAGATTATTTTCTACAAGGTAATCCTCATATGGATCCTTTTCTAATACCTGTTTTATTGCCTTAAGACGTTCGTCTTCGTCTTGTCTTTTCCGAATGATTCCGTGCAATCTATCTTCAATGACCCGGACTGGGTATCGACTTAATGCATCCACGTGTTTTAAGCGTTCGCCCGCTCGGTGTTCTACTGTATAGCTAAAGTCTGCCAGACCCATCGTCCATCTCGCAACCTTCGGACGAAGATCCTTTTTATACAATGTTTTTTGCACCGCCTCGCAATCGGTAATTATCTTGAAATCTAATCCTAAAAGGTAAACGCGGAATTTCTGCACCGCTCTTACTATCGCTAATAATTCTAACTCGTACGAGCTATACTTCTTTTCCGCCTCGGTAGTCTTTCTACTCATATAGTGAACGGGATGGAACATCTTCTCGCCGCTATTTTTCTGCATTAAAACTGCCCCGTATCCCTCGGCACTGGCGTCAGTGTGTAATTCTGTGATTGCCTGGTGCCGGAAGATACGCAGCACTGGTTCGCAAGACAGCGCTGTCTTCAACGCAACGAACGATCGTCTTTGATTTTCGCCGAAATGGAATTTAACGCCGTCCTTCAACAGGTCCGATAACGGGTACGCGATACTAGCATAGTTCTTTACAAACTTGCGAAAATACCCCGTAAGCCCGAGAAAGCTCTGGATATCTTTTTTCTTAGTAGGCTCCGGGAACGCCTGTACTGCTTTAACTTTACTTGGAGACGGACCGACTCGACCATTTCCAACAACGTGTCCTAAGAATTCCACTTGTGGTTGAAGGAATTTACATTTTTTCCAGTTTATGCGCAAACCATGCGCTTCCGCGGTTTCCAACCGTCTTTAATATTCTTTAATAGTCTTTAAATTCTCGAACGCGTTCTCTTCGCTGATACCCGGCACGATCAGATCATCCATATAGGTTATAACCACCTTACGTCTAACTAATTCCCGGAAGACACTGTCTATAAATCGCAGAAAGCTCGTCGGACTATTACAGAGACCAAACGGTGTCTTGACAAACTCGTACTGCCCGTCGGGCGTGACGAACGACGTATATTTTCGACTCGCCTCGGCAACGGGCACGTGAAAGAATCCGTTTTTCAAGTCGAGCACCGAAAAAAATCGCGCACCTGTCAAAGCGTCGATACAATCTTCTATCAGGGGCATCGGAAATCTATCCCTGATTATTTTCTTATTCAAGAAGCGATAATCTATGCACACCCGATACGTCCCATCTTTTTTCGGTACTATAACAATAGGACTCGCGTATTCACTTATACTTATCGTGATTATACCTGCCTCAAGCCATTCTTCTATTTGTGCGTCTAATATTTCCTTTTCTCTAAAAGCTAGACGCCTGGGTCGAAGTCGGATTGGAATTTCGTCGCTAACCGTGATTCGCGTCTCGACCGTTGTCTTAACATCTTTAACCGGATTATACTTTCGTATAATACTTTGCAACTTATCTTTATACGGTCCACTAACAATGTCCAACTCGCCCTGCTCGATACAGTTGATACTCGCCAATTCACCCATCTGGACGTCCTCCGGTGCGTTGTTGGCGTGTTCCATCTCCTTGTCTTCCCCGTTCGCGTCGTTACTCTTTGGCGTCACTTTTCTTATGACGATTTCACCTTGGTTTATCTGCACTTCTACACCTTTTAAAAAGTCTTGTCCTAATATTATTTCCGTAGACATTGCTTCATTGGATACCACGAACATTCCGACATCGAAATAATTATCGTCGACGCGCACTTTCGTCGCGAACTTCCCGACGGGTACCGTTCGCGCGTTTCCGAAACCGGTAAAAACTCGCGACGTCGCCTCTAGCGACGGGCTACCGATTCTGCGATGCGCGTCTTTCCGAATCAAGTTCACCTCACTTCCCGTGTCCACAAGAGCATAGCACGTTGTGCCATTTATATCGACGGCACTTAGTCTGTCCTTTACACTTTTTACGCAGCTGACACTGTCTGCGTTGGGTTTCGGTTTCACCTGCGTTCGGCAGTCTTTCGACAAGTGTCCGAACGCGTTGCATGCGAAACACTTGGGTCCCTTTGCTTTATTTACACAGTTTTTCACCTCATGTTCCGCTGACCCACAAGAGAAACAATGTAATTTCCTCTCCATCTTCGAGTCTCGAATCGGCCGCTGTCGCGTCTTTCTGTTTTCTCCGTCGGATGCTTTCCTTTCCCAGTGTCGACTGCCCTCACCTTCTTTTCCTTTTTCTTTTCTTCTATCGTATAATTCTAGCCGTCTTCTTAAGTCGTACAGTGCGTTAGCTTCGTACAGCGTGCTCTTATTTGCCTCTTTGTCCGGAATCCCATTTATGACATGTTCGATCAGCGCATCATTTTCGATGTATCCTTGACTCGCGATCTCTTGCATGGCGCATACGTATTGCCGCGCACTTTCATTCGGACCGCGTTTCCGTTTTCTTAATTGTTCGTGAATCACTGCACTATTCGTCTCTATCTTGAATTCGCGCATCAGCTTCTTTTTCAGAATACTCCACGACACGACTCCCTTCTCGTACGCGATGAACTGTTTCGCCGACCCTTGTAACATTCTTTTTCCATATAGCAGCTTTTGAAGATCGTTCCAGTCAAGTAAAGTGCTCAACTCTTCGAAATCACTGATCCATTTTTTTATCGGCAGTTTGTCGTCACCATTGAAATACGGTATGCTGTTATCAACGTCTTTGATCGTGAATTTTATGATTTCTTTTCTCGCACCTGCGTGTCTCTTCAATCTACGTGGTTTTTCGTCATCCTCCGGTTCGGATTCGCTATCGACATCTTCGTCCGAACCGCCGTCGTCCGCTTCTTCCGCTTCTTCCGCTTCTTCTCCATCATCCTCTTCCTCTTCTTCGTCGTCATCGACGTGCTCGGCCGCTTTCAACCTTTGTCTCAGTTCGTTCTTATTTCCTGTGTTTGCCAAACGCAATTCTTTTAGCTTTTTCCTAAGCTCTTTCACTTTCATTGCGTCGATCATGTCTCCTGATAGATTCCGGTTTCTTCTCGCTACTTCTTTCTGCTTCAATTTGGTCTTGCTTCTTACTTTTTTGCTCGAGGCTGCTGCCTCCTTGGGCACGATGGTTCTGTCCAGACTTCCTTTATCGCTCTGTTCGTCCATGCTGTCTTCTTCGGACATCGCTTGCTTACTTGCGTCGCTGCTCATCCCGCTACTCTACTGTCTACTGTCACAACTTATTACGGCACACTTCCAACTTTAAACAACTTAATCACCGTTCCGCGATTGATCTTGCAACTTCTGGCTAGCGGTCAACTTCCGCGCTGCCCAACTTCAAATCACTCGCCAACCGACAACTTCGTCTGTATTTTGCCTTCCGTAGACCACTTTTTCACCACTGCACAATCAAGACCATTCCATTCATTCGCCCTCGAGATATCCCGGCGACGAGCCCCCAATTGTAGGATTTCTCCTGTTGTTATTTGGATTCTTTGGGCGAATGGGACGCGGTATGGAGGTCTTATAAATAATTGAGGCCCAGTTAATATTAAAATAGATAATATTTAATACTTGTAGGTCAAAGTGGTTAGATAATGGTATAAAAAATAAGAGAGATATATATATAAACGACAGTGACAATAACGCGCGACTGTCCTACCGAACGATCGTTACCCAACTCCCTTTGTCCGTCTCACCACGCGACGATGCCGACGCGCTTTTCGGCTGTTTGTCTTGATGCGTCACACGCTACGCCTCGACCAGCGCTCATCGGCACCCCGCATACATGCAGCGTTTGTTTGTCCTTGGTCACAAACCGTTGCAACAACCTTGAACCCTGATGCCTTTATGGCTCTTACTAATTCTTTCATGCAACGCATCAACTGTGCAGCATTTGTGCATCCCTTACAATAATTGTAAGATAAGGGAATCTTCCAGTTTTTGTTAAGGGGGGTCACTCAAGTGAAAATGAACTACCAGTTATTTTACAGATGAAAAATTGAAAATATGTATTTCCATATTATTTTTTACGCTGAAATGAATTATGTAAGAATTAATACAGTGATATTTTTTTTCAAAAATTTAAAAAAAAAATTTCGAAAAAATTATTCGATTTTAAAATCCATACCCCTATCTCTGTAGTATTGTATACAAAGACTGCAGAAAAAATTTCAGCTCGAAAACTTCATTTTTGTCCGAGTTATAAAGTTTTTATGTTTTGGCATAGTAACTAAAACGCTCCTGCTCCGTACGTTGGACCTTCTTCTTCTTGCAATGCCTGGTCTCTTCGTGATTGTGCAGTTCGTATCATTTTTCTTGCACGTTTGTATCTTTCTGAGGCTTTCTGTTTATACCTGTGTAACGTTCGGCTGTCCGGGGACAACTGAGCGTCGACAGATCCCCGAGAGGAGAGCGGCGTCCCCTCGAGTGTAGGAAAGGTGGGGTTCTATTCTACAGACTAAAGAGTAATATCTACGGCTTTTAAACTGAATAATGCTTATTTATTTAATAAAACAATAATTAATATAGTTACAACAATGAAATAATAATTAATATAGCTTACGGTCTACGACTATATATACTCTTTTTGGGTTTTATGTTTTTCTGACTCTAACGCTACGTATTTTAAAATATATATATATATGTATATTGCAGAGCTCGGCCGCTGCCGTTTCCGGAGCGAAGCTCGAGTACTCTTGGCAATTTCTGTAGTAAGATCGGCCGCTGCCATTTCCGGAGCGAAGCTCGATTCTTTTGACAGAGTTCTGTTCTATGCTCTACAGACCTTGTTTTTACCAAGCACTTCGGCCGCTACCGTTTCCGGAGCGAAGCTCGATGGCTTTGCAAGAACGAGGTTCTATGACTTCAAATGAGCAAACCAAAGAGGAGCACCAGTAACTTTTATACACTGGAAGCTGAATCCCACTGGTTGAAACTTAAGCTGCCTCTAGGTTTGAGCATTCGTTCGTCACTTGAGCGTATTCGTAGCTTGAATGTCCCGCTGTGCTGCGTGCGCCTCTATTTATACTGAGAAATTGGCGGGCTGGCGCATGCGCAGTGAATCGCTATCTGTTATTTTATGTTTTGCTTGCTTATTACATATTATTGTGTCTTGCGCTTTTGCTAATACTTATTATTAATTATTCCTAATATTCTTATAACAATTATTCTTCTAACATTCATCTAAATTATAAATTATATATAAAAGTCTTATAATATATTTACGCGGTAACAGAATATGGTTATATGGTAACGGAGATCGGTTCCTATATTACCGACAGTCGGTATCTAACGGTTTAAGTCCCCGTGGGACGTTACACCCCCCCCCCCGGGGGATCTTTCGTCCTCGAGAGATTGGAACGGAGGTGGGGAACGAAATGGACATTGTATTTAAGTATATATGGAATATTTATTTAGATGGGTTATATGGCATTGCTGCTCCTGATCCAAACAATGCCAGGAGTCGCCATAACTTTTTCCTAGGGTCTGCCTTTGGCAGAGCTCTATAAGTTTCCCAGTCCGGGTCTGGAATGTCCACCAGAATCAATTTTGGCCATCTTCTTGGCGGAACTTCTGGGACCTTGAACTCCGGGGTGCTTGGAAGGATAAAGTCCGGAGTTGTCGGGTACTCCGGTGTTGTTGGTAGTGTGAATTCCGGAGGAGTATGAGGTCGTGTCTTTGAGAGGAAGGTTTTGTTAATTTGGAAAAATTTGTGATAAAAGAGCAGTTTTTACCATTCTTTCTGTACTGTCTGGGAGTGGTGTTAGTAGTGGAGGAATGGGGACCATTTCACGGAATATGTCCTCCAATTCCTGTATGTCTTTTTTATGCTTCGTGTGGCGATTGCCGGAGCGTCTTGGCATTTTGTAATGTAATGGCAGACTGGTTGCTGCGCAGGCGTGGATTTTAAAATTTACTCGTTGGGTCTTATGTTTTAGTGCCCTCTAGCGGATTCTACGGGAATTAGTTTTTCTGCAACTATGTATGTTGCCTATGCTACCGGTCTACTTAGTATCTATTTTTTTCCTTAATTTTGGGGGTTTTTTAGGTTAAGTTTCATTTGTTTTATGTATAAAAATATATGTTTATTAAGATGAAGAATGAAAGGTGTGAGTATTTACTACATTATGTTCGTGTGTGGGCTGTGTAATTGTATAGTGTGATGTATAATGGAATGATATGAATATATAAAAGATAGTAAAATAAAAGTGTATGTGTTAATTACATTCTGGATGTGTGTGAGGCGTGTATATGTAGAGTATAATGTGTGGTTATATAAATAGAAAAATGATTAAATTTTTAATATATCTTTGCACTCCTTGCAATCCTGCACTGGTTGTGCTATGTATAGTGTCCTGCGACAAAAGTGGCATATTCGCCACCGCCGTAGGTTTTGCTTCGCCACTAAATGCTTTTCGAGGGGCTCTTCGTCCATAATATCAACTTTCTGCGTGCACATTACGCATACTATGCTACTTTTATAATAGTAGATATCTTTGTCGTAATATTTCTTTAAAAACGTTTGGTTTGCCATTATGTATATACTTTTTGTCGCAATGAAGAAATCCTTTGTCCGTATCTCCTTTTATAGCCTACCCATGCAGGGTTGCAACTTCTGGTAAATTCGCCTGTTTTACGCGGTTCATATGGACGATCCTAGTTTGTTTCGAATTAATTTTTATTTTTAAGTTGCTTTTCTCCAGGATTTCGATAATCCGGTAGGGTCCGCTGTATTCCGGTCCCAATTTTTCCTTTCTTGGTTGCAATAACCATACGTAATCCCCTATTTTGTAGTTTTGTGGTTGAATCTTTTGATCGTAATAATGTTTCTGGCGAATTTTTGACTCTTCTAGATTTCTTCGCGCCATTTGTCGGATGTGATATAACTTATCTATCAACTTGTCGACATAGTCCGGATATGTTTTAATGTTGTCCGTTGAGGGAATACTGGAAGGAAGACGTGCTTTTCTTCCGAAAACAAGTTCGTGAGGCGTAAATTTCGTGCCTTCGTGAGTGCTTGTATTATACGAGAACATTGCTTGAGGTAACCACTGATCCCATTGCTTTTCTTTTGACACGTAATGTCGTAGGTATTCAACGAGGACATGGTGACTTCTCTCTAAAGATCCATTAGATTGAGGATGAAATGCAGAGGTTCGATATTGTTTAATGTGAAACGCTCTAGCAAATTTCTTCATGAGGGCAGTCATAAAATTTGGTCCCTGGTCAGTGAGGATTGCTTTAGGACTTCCAAACTTACAGATGAAATGCTCTGTAAATGCCTTAGCTATATCTTCTGAGGTGACACTTGCCAATGGAATAGCGAGAGAGTATTTAGTCAAGTTGTCCTGGATAGTGAGTATATAACTATTTCCTATATTTGTAAAAGGTAATGGTCCTACTATATCCATTGAAATCTTATCAAAAGCGTCAACAGGTGTGTCTGTTAGTATCATGGGTTCCTTATTCTTTACTCGTACCAGTTTAGTCTTCTGGCATTCCAAGCAAGTCTTTATAAACTGTGTTATCTCGTACTTCATATTCTTCCAGTAGTATTTGCCTCTAATTCGATGATATGTCTTATAGGTGACTGATGGTTCTCCTGGATGATCTGGTGTCTTTCTTGCACAGGAGGTGTTAGGAGGGTGCCTTTGCAGAAGATGAATTGGATATCTTCTTGATTTAATAAAATTTTATCCTCTTCTGATGAGATGTATACTTTTGTGGCTTTTTCAGATACCAGGTATGTATGAAGTGACCTCAGTGATTTGTATACGTCTTCTTCCGTTGGATGTTCTGGTGTGATAAGTCCAAGGATTGTGTGCTTCCCTTCCTTGATTTTTACTAACTCTCCAAGTCTTAATTATTATTATTATTATTATTATTATTAACGTCTTTTATTGCAAAAATATACCAGAGGGCTATAAACGGAGGGTAAACATCGACAAAAGCACAGGCGAAGTTCAGTCCAAGACTGATTTACAACTTAACCTAAGGCGGTAACTTAACCTATTTAAAAATAATACAGAAGGAGAAAAAAGAAAAAGGAAGACGGAACATACTAGCCTAGGATTAATATAAATAATAAAATATAACCTAACCTAACCACGGCTTGAAAGAAGTCAGGACAGCGTATTATAGAAAACATAGGAACAGAACAAACTAACCAATCGCAAAGAAGGCAATGAGACATTACAACGGATGAAGCAACAGAAAAGACTTACACGAGCATCTAAAGGAGGAGAGAGTCGGAAGTGCGCGGATTTCAGAAGGGAGTGAATTATAATAATGGGGACCGACATAGGAGAAAGAAGCGCGAAGGGAGTTCGTACGATGATAGGGGATGGAGAGCAGGTCTTGAGATCGAGTAGAGTGAGCAGTATGAAAGGATGCATTGGTAGGGAGAAGGTTAAACAAGTAAGGAGGGGAGCAGTCGCGAAGGATTTTATAAACAATGCAACAGAGATGGAGAATCCATCTCTGTCTCATGGGGAGCCATCCGGATTTTTCCAGGAGGGGCGAGATGTGGTCAAATTTACGAGCACAATAGGAAAAGCGGAGACAGGAGTTCTGCACGAGTTGGACACGAGAGGCAAGACTGGCAGAAAGACGAGGACCATACACAACATCACAATAATCAAAGAGAGAGATGATAAGTGATTGACAAAGGAGAAGCTTCTGATGAGTAGTAAGGAGATATCGTGAAGGGTAAAGGATACGAAGACGAGTATACGCAGCACAACAAAGGTGAGAAATATGATTTTCGAAATGTAACAGTGGATCAAAGCGAAGCCCAAGACTTTTAAGAGAGCTGCTTGGGACGATGGTAGCTGAGTCAAAGGAGAGAGAGAAAGGCGGGAGCTTGGCTAGCCGAGTAGGGGTACCGACTATAATCAGGGAGGTCTTAGATGGGTTAAGGGAAAGTCCGTGCGATTTGGTCCAAATCAAAATATCCCCTAACTCCTGTTCAAGCTCAGCGGTAGATGTGTCGTCATAAGCAGCGCTAACAGAAGTAATAAGCTGCAAGTCGTCTGCATACATGTGTGCGACCGAGAACTTAGGAACATGTAGAAGAGCCGCAACATAGATCAGGAATAGGAGCGGACCAAAAACAGATCCTTGAGGCACACCACGCAGGATGTATCGCAAGGAGGAGTACAGAGAGCCACATGCATTGACGACGACGACCTGCTGACTGCGAGCCGTTAGGTAGGAGCGAAACCAATTAAGCGCGAGCGGAAAAAGACCAATATGATGCAGCTTGGCAATCAGCAGATCGTGATCAAGCGTGTCAAAGGCTTTAGAAAAGTCCAGTGATGAAATGACCGCCAAACGACTAGAGTCCAGCGCACGCAGAATAGTACCCGAGATATGTAGCATTGAGGTCGTGGTACTGAACCCACGCCGAAAACCTGACTGGTGATTCGGAAGGACACCACACTGCTCCACAAAGTGCTGCAGCTGCCCACAACACAGCCTCTCGAGAAGTTTTGACAAGAACGGGATTAAGGAGATAGGGCGAAGCGAGCTTAAGTCCTGCGCCTTGGAAGAACCAGGGGATTTTGGAATAGGATGAACAATTGCATGTTTCCAGATGGAAGGGACTGTACCCGAAGATAAGGATGAATTAAAGATATGGAGGATCGGATCAAGACAGTGAGGAATGCAGTAGAGGACCATTGTGCCAGAAATGTCATTAGGACCGGCGGAAGTAAGTTTGATGTTCCTAAGCGCGAGATAAAGGTCGTTGAGCGAGAACGGAGAAAAGGAGAAGGTGTTAGCGGAGGAGGAGGACAGAAATTTTGCAACAAGCTCTGGCGGGACACTGGTAGGAGGGAGAGTATCGAGGAAGTGATTGTTAGTAAGGTTAGGGTCGTTTAATGAAGTAAATGAGGAGGGACGTCGCCTAGGAGAGTGAAGACCGGAAAGAGAGATGTAATGCCAAAATTGCCTGGAGGAAGGCGTCGAATTAGACAGGTGAAGAAAGAAGGCACGCTTTTCCGCCCGAATAGCACAAGTACAGAGATTACGCAGCGCTTTGTAATTAGACCAGTGTAGTGCCCTGTGGGACCTTTTAAATTTGGCTAACGCTCTGTTACGCATCTTAATGAACCTTTGTATATTGGCCGTCATCCACGGCGACGGGGGTTTCGTTACCCGGATTTGCTCAATAGGCGCGAAGCGGTCAAAAAGTGATGTTAGAAGCGCATGGAGGATGTTCGCTTTATCGTCCGTGGTGGGTGCATTGTAAAGGGGTGACCAGTCAATACCTTGGAGAGCCGTATTGAACTCATCGACCGGGATTGCTTTTAAGTTCCTTCGTTGCAGATATTGGTGCGAGCGCGACGGCTTAGGAAGGTCAAGTACAGCGTAAGTTAAAGCGTGGTCACTGATGTGACTTGCGTCCAACAAGCCACACGCAGCCGGCTTAAGATCACAATATAGCATAATTAAGTCAATAAGTGTAGAAGATGATTCAGTGATGCGCGTAGGTAGGGTGATAATTTGTTTAAGGGAGAGAACAGTCATAAAATGGATTAAGAGCCTCGTATATGTATTGCTCGCCAAGTTCATGTTAACATTAAAATCACCCAGGCAGATAAGGTGATCAGCATTGCAGTGCGTGTCAAGGAGAAAGTTGAGTAGTGCGTCAAGAGACCCAGAGGGGCAGCTTGGAGGGCGATACACTGCCAGGAATAACACACGTATGCGGTTAAACATTAGTAGAATACCAGCGATATCAAGAAGCGGGTCACAATTGTACATTATTGGCACACTATCACACACGAGGTCAAAGCGGATGCTTGACTTAACATACACCGCAATGCCGCCACCACGGCGAAGAAAATCGGAATGCCTATCCACACGTAACAAAGAGTAACCGGGAATTGTAAGAGACGATGAGAGTATACCCTCGTGCAACCACGTTTCAGATAAGGCCAATACATCAAAATTATACTTCGCAAGCAGGTCAACAATATCCATGAAATGCGCGGTGAGTGACCTTACATTAAGATGCGCAATCACTAGGTGGTTAGCGTAAGTGGAAATAATGTGAGAAAGCGAGGGGTCGCCCGATGACAGGTCAGAAGAGTCAGCATCGGTGGAGGCTGGCGTAGCAGGCGGCGAGAGCAGAGGACTGTGCGAGCTGGAAGCCGACAACCAGGAGCATGATTCCGCTGAAGCCGATCGGGAAAATGATCCAGTGCGATTTTGAAGGCCTGGCGAAGAGCGTCATTGAAGAGGAGGGGGATTTCCGGCAGAATGTGCAAGAGAAGGTGTGAAGTGCTGCGCCTGCAGCTGTGGCTGTAAAGAGTGGGCCTGCATCGAGTCAACCAGTAGCCCAGAAGAAGAGAAGAGCTGCTGCGTAGAAGAGATGCCTGGTGCGTGGGAATTATTGGAATCAGTTTGGAGCCCCAACTGAACCATTTGAGGAAACTGCTGCGGCGAGGTATATTTGAAAGGCCGCGTGAAAGGTCGTTCACTTTGACGAATACAACTCCCCGCTTCATCCACACGTAACTGCAATTATGTGTTTTGCCCAAAGCCTTGGCCTCCGCCAGTCTGCGTCTCTCCTCTTTAGTAGAGCGCTCGTTGATAAAAACTAGCGTCTTCGGCCATGGAGGATGGATGTCCGACGCCAAGAGGTCCTTCCGATTCTTCTTGCCCATCAGCCACGCGTCCCTAATGGTTGTGGAATTTTGTGAGGTTTTATATTTTTTTCCTTATATAATTTTCCTCCTGACGGTCCTATTGGCCTGCCTTGTGTGTTTATAAATATTACTACGTATCCCTTGCCCATCCATAAATGATCTTCTACCTCTATGTTTTGGTTTTTAACAGGAATATTTGATATTACTCTGGGTTTGGCTAGTGTGGGTTGTTTGTGTCTTGGAGAATGTGGGGGAAGAGATAATAATGGTGGAGGATAAGAGGATGGTGGTGGAGGAGTAAGTATTCTTCCTCTCTTTATCCTGATTGGCGTTATGGGGCCTGTGTCTGTGCTGGATTTTAATTTTGGTTTTTTCTTTTTAGGCGTGTGGTGAGTGTTCTTTTCTGAACTTGATTCTGCGTCTATTTTGGGAGGATCCTTATAATTATGTTGTGGTATTACAACCATTTCGTCAATCTCTTTTATTAGATCCTCTTCTTTCTTGACGCGAGGTTTCTTGATGTGAGGGGGTTTATAGGGTATCACGACTTGCGGGGGTGCGTGTATTTGGACTTGGGGGGTCACGACTTGCGGGGGTGCGTGTATTTGGATGGGAACGGAGATTTGATGAGGCGCGTAACGAGGGAGTGTATGCGTTTCCGCTTCAACATTCCGTTTCTTAGTCTCGGGACGAGAGGAGGAGGTGTTTGTGCTTTGCTTTTTCCGTTTTAATTTTTTTCGCTTTAAATTTAACGCATCGCTTTCGTCATATGAAGAGGAATCGGTTTCTGATGAGTTAATTATTAATTGTTTGTGTGGAGCTGGATTTCCAGAGGTTGATGCTGTAGTTTCCCTTTGTCGGGTTGGAAATTGATGGAATTCTTTTAATTTTTTGTTTTCATGTGAATTTGTGTCCGAGTGAGCTCTTTTTGCATGTAATGGTAGTGAAATCGGATTCCTAGACAATGCGTCCGCGTTTGTGTTGTATTTCCCGGGTTTATATAAAATTTTGTAATCGTATTCCGCTAATTTAATTTTCCAGCGCATTAATCGAGACGTAGGGTTAGAAAGATTCTGAAGCCATTCTAATGGTTTATGATCTGTTATGAGGTAAAATTTTCGTCCGTAAATGTAAGGTCTGAAGTGAAAAACTGCATATATTATTGCCAATAATTCTCGTTCTGTAGGAGAATATCGTGTTTCGGCGTCGTTTAAAACGCGAGATGCGTAAGCTACCGGTAAATCTTTTCCTATTTCCCCTTGACTGAGGACCGCACCTACAGCAATACCTGAGGCGTCTGTCGTGATGTTGAATACTTTATCGAAGTCCGGGAATTGTAATATGGGTTCCTTGCAGAGAATTTTCCGTAAAGTTTCAAATGCCTTTTGTTGTTTGTAAGTCCACTCGAATTGGTAATTCTTCCTAGTGAGATTGGAAAGTGGTCTTGCAATTTTTGAAAAATCCTTTATGAATCGCCTATAATATCCACTCAGTCCTAGGAATTGTTTGACGTTCTTGACCGTAGTAGGTGTTGGGAATTCCTTTACAGCTATTACTTTTTTCGGGTCAGGTTTGACTCCGTCCTCTCCTATTATGTGTCCCAAGTACGAAACTTCTTTCTTCAAAAATTCGCATTTATCCGGTTGAAGGTGAAGATCCGCTTCTCTTAGTCTGTCCATTAGTCGTTTAAATTTAGTTGCATGTTCTTTTAATGTACTGGCGTATATGACAATATCGTCTAAGTATACAAACAGCTCTATTCCTTGGAGCCCAGTCAAGACCTGGTCCATTAGTCTCTGGAAGGTGGCTGGTGCGTTCTTAAGTCCAAATGGCATTCTGGTGAATTCGTAGTGCCCGTAAATTGTGGAAAATCCTGTTTTATGTCGATCGTCTGGATGCATTGGAATTTGATGAAATCCAGATGCAAGATCGAATACCGAAAAATACTTTGCACTTCCTAACTGATCTAGTATATCAGTTATATTTGGCAGAGGATAAGCATCTCCAATTGTTAGTTCATTTAATTTTCTAAAGTCAATTACAACTCTGGACTTTATATTTCCCTGAGTGTCTTCTTTCTTGGGTACAGTCCAGATCGGTGAATTATAAGGTGAAGTTGATGACTGTATGATTCCTTTTTCAAGCAATTCTTTAGTCTGTTTTCTAACTTCTTCCTTATATGCTTGAGGATACCTGTATTGTTTTGTAAAAACAGGAACGTTGTTTTCTGTAATTATCCTGTGATATGTTTTGTTTGTTGCTTCCAGTTTTTCTCCTGGAAGGTAGAATCTGTCTGCATGTTCCTTTATTAGTTGTTCCACGCTGGCTCGTTCCTCTGAGTTTAAGTGGTCCAATCGTAATAATTGTAATAATTGGTGTGTTCTATCAGTTCTTTTATATGTGGTTGTTGTTTCCTCTTCTGCAGGTATTTCTTCGAATTCTTCTAGTTCAACTGACGGTACTGGAATTTTGATGTCCTTTGTGGATGTATTTATAGCAAAAAGAAATGCTACACCGTTGTTATTCGAAACCAGTGCATTTCCCATGTGTATGTTAGTGTAACGTTCGGCTGTTCGAGAACAACTGAAGGTTGAGGTCCCTGAGGGGAGAGCGGCGTCCCCTCAAGTATAGGATGGTGGGGTTCTATTCTACAGACTAAAGATTTAAATCTAAGGCTTTTAAACTTAATAATGCTCATTTATTTAATAAATCAATAATTAATATAGTTACAACAGAGAAATAATAATTAATATAGCTTACGATCTACGACTATATATACTCTTTTTGGGTTTTATGTTTTCTGATTCTAACGCTACGTATTTTAAATATATATATATGTATATTGCAGAGCTCGGCCGCTGCCGTTTCCGGAGCGAAGCTCGAGTACTCTTGGCAATTTCTGTAGTAAGATCGGCCGCTGCCGTTTCCGGAGCGAAGCTCGATTCTTTTGACAGAATTTCGTTCTATGCTCTACAGACCTTGTTTTTACCAAGCACTTCGGCCGCTACCGTTTCCGGAGCGAAGCTCGATGGCTTTGCAAGAACGAGGTTCTACGACTCTCAAATGAGCAAACCAAAGAGGAGCACCAGTAACTTTTATACACTGGAGATCCGCCGCTGCCGTTTCCGGAGCGAAGCTGAATCCCACTGGTTGAAACTTAAGCTGCCTCTAGGTTTGAGCATTCGTTCGTCACTTGAGCGTATTCGTAGCTTGAATGTCCCGCTGTGCTGCGTGCGCCTCTATTTATACTGAGAAATTGGCGGGCTGGCGCATGCGCAGTGAATCGCAGTTTGTTATTTCGTGTTTTGATTGCTTATTACTTAATATTTTGTCTTGCGCTTTTGCTAATACTTATAATTAATTATTTCTAATATTCTAATAATAATTGTTCCTTTAATATTTATCTAAATCATTAATTATATATAAAAGTCTTATAACATATTTACGCGGTAACAGAATATGGTTATACGGTAACGAAGTTCGGTTCCTATATTACCGACTGTCGGTATCTAACGGTTTAAGTCCCCGTGGGACGTTACACCTCCCCCCCTGGGGGTTCTCTCGTCCTCGAGAGATTGGAACGGAGGTGGGGAACGAAATGGATATTGTATTTATGTGTATATGGAATATTTATTTAGATGGGTTGTATGGTACTGCTGCTCCTGATCCAAACAATGCCAGGAGTGGCCATAACTTTTTCCTAGGGTCTGCCTTTGGCAGAGCCCTATAGGTTTCCCAGTCCGGGTCTGGAATGTCCACCAGAATCAATTTTGGCCATCTTCTCGGCGGAACTTCTGGGACCTTGAACTCCGGGGTGCTTGGAAGGATAATGTCCGGAGTTGTCGGGTACTCCGGAGTTGTTGGGAGTATTAAATCCGGAGGAGTGTGAGGTCGTGACTAGAGAGGAAGGTTTTGTTAATTTGGAAATTTTTATGATTGAATAGCGGTTTTTACCATTCTTTCCGGGCTGTCTGGGAGTGGTGTTAATAATGGAGGAATGGGGACCATTTCATGGAATATGTCCTCCAATTCCTGTATGTCTTTTTTGTGTTTAGAGTGGCGATTGCCGGAGCGTCTTGGCATTGTCGTATCGTAATGGCAGACTGGTTTACTACGCGTGCGCGGATTTTAAATTTTACTCGTTGGGTCTTATGTTTTTAGTGCCCTCTAGCGGATTCTACGGAATACAATTTCCTGCAACTCTGTTGCCTATGCTACCGGTCTCTACTTAGTGTCTATTTTTTTTTTCTTAATTTTATAGGTTAGGTTTAAGTTTCGCTTTTGTTTTAAGTAGAAAAATATAATATGTTTATTAAAATGAGGAATGAGAAGTGTGAGTATTTACTACATTATGTTCGTGTGTGTAGTGTGTAATTGTAAAGTGTGATGTAGAATGGAATGAATGATAATATAAAAAGAAAGTAAAAATATATAAAAGTGTATGTGTTAATTACATTCTGGATGTGTGTGGGCGTATACTTGTGGAGTGTAGTGTGTATATAGAAAGGTGGTGTGGAGATATTAAGTGTCCATTGCTCTTCGGCATTCTATGCATTTTTGCACCGGTTGTGCCACAAAGAGGGTCCTCCGGCAGAAATGGCAAATTCGCCAACGTCGTAAATTGTACTTGCTATACAAATGTTTCTCAAGAGGTTCTTCCTCCTCGATCTCGACTTTCTGGGTGCACATAACGCATATTATTGCGTTCTTATAATAATATATGTCATTGTCATACACTTTTTTTAAACATACTGGCCCCGACATTTTTAAGTATATGTGTATGTTTGCCTCGTGTATACTTTGTCGCAATGAAGAAATCCTTTGTCTGCTTCTCTTTATATAGGCTTCCTATGCAGGGTTGCAACTTCTGGTAAATTTGCCTGTTTTACGCGGTTCATATGGACGATCCTAGTTTGTTTCGAATTAATTTGTATTTTTAAGTTACTTTTCTCCAGGATTTCGATAATCCGGTAGGGTCCGCTGTATTCCGGTCCCAGTTTTTCCTTTCTTGGTTGCAATAACCATACGTAATCCCCTATTTTGTAGTTTTGTGGTTGAATCTTCCGGTCGTAATAATGTTTCTGGCGAACTTTTGATTCTTCCAGGTTTTTTCGCGCCATTTGTCGGATGTGATATAATTTATCTATCAACTTGTCGACATAGTCCGGATACGTTTTAATGTTGTCCGTTGAGGGAATACTTGAAGGAAGACGTGCTTTTCTTCCGAAAACAAGTTCGTGGGGCGTAAATTTCGTGCCTTCGTGAGTACTTGTATTATACGAGAACATTGCTTGTGCTAACCATTGATCCCATTGCTTTTCTTTTGACACATAATGTCGTAGGTATTCGACGAGGACATGATGACTTCTCTCCAAAGATCCATTAGATTGAGGATGAAATGCAGAGGTTCGATATTGTTTAATGTGAAACGCTCTAGCAAATTTCTTCATGAGGGCACTCATAAAATTTGGTCCCTGGTCAGTGAGGATTGCTTTAGGACTTCCAAACTTACAGATGAAATGTTCTGTAAATGCCTTAGCTATATCTTCTGAGGTGATACTTGCCAATGGAATAGCGAGAGAGTATTTTGTCAAATTGTCCTGGATAGTGAGTATATAACTATTTCCTATATTTGTAAAAGGTAATGGTCCTACTATATCCATTGAAATCTTATCAAAAGCGTCAACAGGTGTGTCTGTTAGTATCATGGGTTCCTTATTTTTTACTCGTACCAGTTTAGTCTTCTGGCATTCCAAGCAAGTCTTAATGAATTGTGTTATCTCGTACTTCATATTCTTCCAGTAGTATTTGCCTCTAATTCGATGATATGTCTTAGTTATTCCCTTGTGTCCGCCTATACAGGGTGTCCCAAAAATGTCGGACTTCCTTGAAAGGGGTTACTCAGGGCGTGATTTGAAACAACTTTTTCCTTAGCGAAAATATTGTCCGAAGCTTCGTTAAGGAGATATTAACCAAAAACCCCGACCAATCAGAGCGCGCGCCTTCCGCCTGTGTTCCCGCGGTAGCGTTGGCTACGAGGTAGGCGACCGCGCTTGTGCTACGAACGTACGAACAAGCAAGTCGGCATGCATCGAAGGAAACCGCGTTACACATTTTTTTTTTAAAGCAGAATCTTAAATAAGAATAATTTGAAGTGAGAGGACAAGAAGTACGTAAATTTCGTTTTTAAATAAGGCATAAACGAAAAGCTAACGTAACAGAAAATGTACGACAAGTGATCGTAATTCGTTATTGAGGTAAAAATCCGTAGTTTAACAACGGCCAACACAACTAAATTTAAAAAATAATATTAAGTGTATGAATAAATTCTTTCCGACTGGAATTTCTATCGCGGTGGTATTCAGAAGCTGCCAGAAAAATGGCAAAAGGTAATTAACAATAATGGAAATTATTTCGATGATCGAGTTGTTTTCATATTTTTTAAATCGAACCGTTATTGTACCCTAAAATCGGAAAGAATTTATTTTCACACCTAATAATCACCAATAAATTAAATAAAACTCACCCTTTCGGACATTCCTTTCCTTGCTTTCCTTCCCTTTTCGGAAACCTGTGTCACTGGGTCACTGTACCGATCCTGGTTATCGGTGGACGAAAAGATTTATGGTTGGGTAGCGCCCAGTGCTCAGCTGATCACACTGCGTCCGGGTTAATGTACCGAATATTCACTTCACTGCACGGCTACTAACACTGATCACTGAATTTATTTTTCACGGAACGTGTTGTTCCTACGTTATAAAAATTGGTGGCCGCGAAAGGGGCCGATTACTGTTAATTACTGGGACGAGATTACTACTATTACCCGGCGAAAAGAAATTGCGTGGCAGACTGTCTCGGGCTGTGCAGTCCACTGCTGTGCAGCGATCAGATACGGATCCGACCGACGATCGTCAAAACAAAAGCGTAGGCTACGCTTGGTCAAATCGCTCTATCCCACTCGATCTCGTGTTTCGTTCGATCTCTTCGTCGCGCGGTGCGACAATGTATGTGGCAACTTCAGCCAATCACCAAAATACGTGTGTCCCGTCTTTAAAAGTGTGCCCAAATAGGTGACTCGACCAATCGTCACAGCAGCGGACTGCACAGCCCGAGACAGTCTGCCACGCAATTTCTTTTCGCCGGGTAATAGTAGTAATCACGTCCCAGTAATTAACAGTAATCGGCCCCTTTCGCAGCCACCAATTTTTATAACGTAGGAACAACACGTTCCGTGAAAAATAAATTCAGTGATCAGTGTTAGTAGCCGTGCAGTGAAGTGAATATTCGGTACATTAACCCGGACGCAGTGTGATCAGCTGAGCACTGGGCGCTACCCAACCATAAATCTTTTCGTCCACCGATAACCAGGATCGGTACAGTGACCCAGTGACACAGGTTTCCGAAAAGGGAAGGAAAGCAAGGAAAGGAATGTCCGAAAGGGTGAGTTTTATTTAATTTATTGGTGATTATTAGGTGTGAAAATAAATTCTTTCCGATTTTAGGGTACAATAACGGTTCGATTTAAAAAATATGAAAACAACTCGATCATCGAAATAATTTCCATTATTGTTAATTACCTTTTGCCATTTTTCTGGCAGCTTCTGAATACCACCGCGATAGAAATTCCAGTCGGAAAGAATTTATTCATACACTTAATATTATTTTTTAAATTTAGTTGTGTTGGCCGTTGTTAAACTACGGATTTTTACCTCAATAACGAATTACGATCACTTGTCGTACATTTTCTGTTACGTTAGCTTTTCGTTTATGCCTTATTTAAAAACGAAATTTACGTACTTCTTGTCCTCTCACTTCAAATTATTCTTATTTAAGATTCTGCTTTAAAAAAAAAAATGTGTAACGCGGTTTCCTTCGATGCATGCCGACTTGCTTGTTCGTACGTTCATAGCACAAGCGCGGTCGCCTACCTCGTAGCCAACGCTACCGCGGGAACTCAGGCGGAAGGCGCGCGCTCTGATTGGTCGGGGTTTTTGGTTAATATCTCCTTAACGAAGCTTCGGACAATATTTTCGCTAAGGAAAAAGTTGTTTCAAATCACGCCCTGAGTAACCCCTTTCAAGGAAGTCCGACATTTTTGGGACACCCTGTAGGTGACTGATGGTTCTCCTGGATGATCTGATGTCTTTCTTGCATAGGAGGTGTTAGGAGGGTGCCTTTGCAGAAGATGAATTGGATATCTTCTTGTACGAATATTAGTTCTATTAAATTTCGTAATTGATTTAATAAAATTTTATCCTCTTCTGATGAGATGTATACTTTTGTGGCTTTTTCAGATACCAGGTATGTATGAAGTGACCTCAGTGAATTGTATACGTCTTCTTCCGTTGGATGTTCTGGTGTGATGAGTCCCAGGATTGTGTGCTTTCCTTCTTTAATTTTTACTAACTCTCCAACTCTTAATGGCTGTGGAATTTTGTGAGGTTTTATATTTTTTTCCTTATATAATTTTCCTCCTGATGGTCCGATTGGCCTGCCTTGTGTGTTTATGAATGTCACTATGTATCCTTTGCCCATCCATAAATGATCTTCCACTTCTGCATTTTGGTTTTTAATAGGAATATTTGATACTATCCTTGGTTTGGCTGGTGTGGGTTGTTTGTGCCGTGGAGAATGTGGGGGAAGAGATAGTAATGGTGGAGGATGAGAGGATGGTGGAGGAGGAGTAAGTATTCTTCCTTTCCTTATTGTTATTGGCGTTATGGGACCTGTGTCCGTGCTAGATTTTGATTTTAATTTCTTCTTTTTAGGTGTGTGGTGAGTGCTTGAGCTTGACTTTGCATCAATTTTGGGAGGGTTTTTATAATTATGTCTTGGTACTATGACCGTTTCATCGATTTCCTCAATTAAGTCCTCTTGCGGTTTCTTGATGTGAGGGGGTTTATATTTTTGAGGTATCACGACTTGCGGGGGTGCGTGTACTTGAGGGGGTGCGTGTATTTGGACTTGGGGGGTCACGACTTGCGGGGGTGCGTGTACTTGTACAGGAACGGAAATTTGATGAGGCGCGTAACGTGGGGGTGTATGCGTTTCCGCTTCAACATTCCGTTTCTTAGTCTCGGGACGAGAGGAGGAGGAGGTGTTTGTGTTTTGCTTTTTCCGTTTTAATTTTTTTCGCTTTAAATTTAACGCATCGCTTTCGTCATATGAAGAGGAATCGGTTTCTGAGGAGTTAACTATTATTTGTTTGTGTGGAGCTGGATTTCCAGAGGTTGATGCTGTAGTTTCCCTTTGTCGGGTTGGAAATTGGTGAAATTCTTTTAATTTTTTATTTTCATGAGAATTTGTATCTGAATGAGCTCTTTTTGCATGTAATGGTAGTGAAATCGGATTCCTAGACAATGCGTCCGCGTTTGTGTTGTATTTCCCGGGTTTATATAAAATTTTGTAATCGTATTCCGCTAATCTAATTTTCCAGCGCATTAACCGAGATGTAGGATTAGAAAGATTTTGAAGCCATTCTAATGGTTTATGGTCTGTTATTAGATAGAATTTTCGTCCGTAAATGTAAGGTCTGAAGTGAAAGACTGCGTATATTATTGCCAATAATTCTCGTTCTGTAGGAGAATATCGCGTTTCGGCATCATTCAAAACGCGAGATGCATAGGCTACTGGCAGATCTTTGCCTATTTCTCCTTGACTGAGAACCGCACCTACAGCAATACTTGAGGCGTCTGTCGTGATGTTGAATACCTTATCGAAGTCCGGGAATTGTAATATGGGTTCCTTGCAGAGAACTTCCCGTAAAGTTTCAAATGCCTTTTGTTGTTTGTAGGTCCATTCGAATTGATAATTCTTCCTAGTGAGATTAGAAAGTGGTCTTGCAATTTTTGAAAAATCCTTTATGAATCGCCTATAATATCCGCTTAGTCCCAAAAATTGTTTGACGTTCTTGACCGTAGTAGGTGTTGGAAATTCCTGTACTGCTACTACTTTTTTGGGGTCAGGTTTGACTCCGTCCTCTCCTATTATGTGTCCCAAGTACGAAACTTCTTTCTTCAAAAATTCGCATTTATCCGGTTGAAGGTGAAGATCCGCTTCTCTTAGTCTGTCCATTAGTCGTTTAAATTTAGTTGCATGTTCTTTTAATGTACTGGCGTATATGACAATATCGTCTAAGTATACGAACAGCTCTATCCCTTGGAGCCCAGTCAAGACCTGGTCCATTAGTCTCTGGAAGGTGGCTGGTGCATTTTTAAGTCCAAATGGCATTCTAGTGAATTCGTAGTGCCCGTAAATTGTAGAGAATGCTGTTTTATGTTGATCGTCTGGATGCATTGGAATTTGATGAAATCCAGATGCAAGATCAAATACAGAAAAGTACTTTGCACTTCCTAACTGATCTAGTATATCAGTTATATTTGGCAGAGGATAAGCATCTCCAATTGTTAGTTCATTTAATTTTCTAAAGTCAATTACGACTCTGGACTTTTTATTTCCTTGGGCGTCTTCTTTCTTGGGTACAATCCAGATCGGTGAATTATAAGGTGAAGTTGATGATTGTATGATTCCTTTTTCAAGCAATTCTTTAGTCTGTTTTCTAACTTCTTCTTTATATACTTGAGGATACCTGTATTGTTTTGTAAAAACAGGAACGTTATTTTCTGTAATTATCCTGTGGTATGTTTTGTTTGTTGCTTCCAGTTTTTCTCCTGGAAGGTAGAATCTGTCCGCATGTTCCTTTATTAGTTGTTCCACGCTGGCTCGTTCCTCTGAGTTTAGATGGTCCAACCGTAATAATTGTAATAATTGGTGTGTTCTATCAGTTCTTTTATATGTGGTTGCTGTTTCCTCTTCTGTAAGTATTTCTTCAAATTCTTCTAGTTCAACTGACGGTACTGGAATTTTGATGTCCTTTGTGGATGTATTTATAGCAAAAAGAAATGCTACACCATTGTTATTCGAAACTAGTGCGTTTCCCATGTGTATGTTAGGATGAATATTGATTTTTGGAATGTATCCTGTTTTGGATTGTGTATTAAGCACTCGTACATATATTTGGCTTCGTGTTCTTGCTGGTATCGTAATCATTTCTGGATCGATAAATGGAATAATTTCCATTCCAATTATTATCTCTGACTTCATATAGTCGATGGTTGCTCCGTTTGTTTGAAAAAATTCCGTTCCAAGTATTCCGTCTTGTTTGATAGGAAGATCCTCCACAACATGGATAATAATTTCTGTATTTAAAGTTCTTATCTTGATGTATCCTATTGTACTAAGTAGGCCGTCCGTAATACCATTAAGGTCGAACAAAGTGTCCGTATAGATTGGTATATTAGGTGAAACAGCACTTCTTTTGATGACGTTGAGGTCGGATCCAGTGTCGATCATCAACGTTGCGTGGTTCTCGCTGAATCCTACATCAGAAAGAAGGATGCTAGGAGGTTTCCTTATTTGCTCCGTTTTTAATCGAAGTATGGCCTGCCTACGTACCATACGGGGTTGTTTCTCTTCTTTTTCCTTCCTATCGAAGTATATCTTCTTTCTGCATTGGTCTATCGTGTGACCTCTAAATTTGCAATACTCGCAGAATACTTCTGGTCTTTGTACTCTTTCTGCATAACTTTTGCTTCGGCATTCTTGTATCGTGTGACCTGGTCTTTTACAGTAATCACAGTACACGTTGGATTGAGGAGCTCTGTTCGTGTAACTTTGGCTTCTACAATCTCGTGTTGTGTGACCTGGCCTTCGGCAATTATCACAGTATACGGTAGATTGAGGGGCTCTATTCGTGTAACTTCGGCTCCTACAATCTTGCGTCATGTGACCTGGCCTTCGGCAGAAGTCACAGAATGTATCGTTCCACACTTGGTTTCGTGCTCCGTTTTGTGTTCCGCTTTGACTCCTACATTCTTGCGTTGTATGTCCCGTTCTATTACATTGTTGACAGGTTTTTTGCTGCCAGTTGGTTCGTGAGATTCGGCTGCTGCAAGCGGTAGCAATATGGCCGTATCCAAGGCAATTTGCACACTGGTTAGTCGGTGGTATTCCAGCTGCTTCTCTTGTTCGTAGTTGATTTTCGTTATATTCCGCTTCTGCTTTGATCGCGACATTGATAGCGCGGTCAAGATTGCTGAAGGTGTGGTCATAAATTCTATTGTGAATTTCTGTTTTGAGTCCCGTTAGAAAGGCTTTAATGGCGTTTTGTTCCGCGTTTGTATTAAATTGGTTTACATGTGTCGGTACCTCTATTGCATTGCAATGTTTAATCTGAAGTAAGAGATTGGATACGCGACTACTGTAATCTACCGTTGTTTCATTATGTAGTTGTGCAATTTTTGATAATTCGCCATATAATTGTATTGAAGTATGTAATGGAGCAAATCGTGACTCTAATACTGAAATGAGATCATCGATTGAATTATAGTCTCCGCTTAATACTACTCTAGAAGCTTGTCCGAAAAGCTTATTCTTTATAAGTTGTACTAATCCATACTCTGCGTTCGGATTAATCATGCGCCGTGCATGTCGGCAACTTTTTATAAATTGGTGTATCGGTATGTTTCTACCGTCGAACGAAGGGACTGTGTCCGCGGTATCGCGTAAGCTAATGTGTGGTAATTGAGGATATGTACTCGTAGATGTATTCATATTAATCTGTGGATTTGAAGGTCCTGGAGTATTTACTGTAGTGATTTCTGGAGTTTCTGTAGTCTCCTGAGTTTGAGTTTCTGTATTTATTGTGAGGTTAGCCATTGCTTCTCCAATTGTGTTAGGCATTGTGAAGTTTTAAAGCCTCTGTAAAATGTAGAGAAAGAAAAAAATTTCTTGGAAAATACTCACTTATGGAGTGATTTCACTAACGAAATAGTTCTTCAAATTGAATTTATTCTCTAAACGAATGAGAAATCCCACCGCTGTCACCAAAAATAGATCCGACCTGTAACGTTCGGCTGTCCGGGGACAACTGAGCGTCGACAGATCCCCGAGAGGAGAGCGGCGTCCCCTCGAGTGTAGGAAAGGTGGGGTTCTATTCTACAGACTAAAGAGTAATATCTACGGCTTTTAAACTTAATAATGCTTATTTATTTAATAAAACAATAATTAATATAGTTACAACAATGAAATAATAATTAATATAGCTTACGGTCTACGACTATATATACTCTTTTTGGGTTTTTGGGTGGGGGCATCCTGTATATACTTACAAAAAGATCTGTTCTCCTTAATACATAATGACCTTGTTTCCTCCAGCAGTCTTCTTATACATGCAGCGTTTGTTTGTCCTTGGTCACAAACCGTTGCAACAACCTTGAACCCTGATGCCTTTATGGCTCTTACTAATTCTTTCATGCAACGCATCAACTGTGCAGCATTTGTGCATCCCTTACAATAATTGTAAGATAAGGGAATCTTCCAGTTTTTGTTAAGGGGGGTCACTCAAGTGAAAATGAACTACCAGTTATTTTACAGATAAAAAATTGAAAATATGTATTTCCATATTATTTTTTACGCTGAAATGAATTATGTAAGAATTAATACAGTGATATTTTTTTTTCAAAAATTTAAAAAAAAAATTTCGTAAAAATTATTCGATTTTAAAATCCATACCCCTATCTCTGTAGTATTGTATACAAAGACTGCAGAAAAAATTTCAGCTCGAAAACTTCATTTTTGTCCGAGTTATAAAGTTTTTATGTTTTGGCATAGTAACTAAAACGCTCCTGCTCCGTACGTTGGACCTTCTTCTTCTTGCAATGCCTGGTCTCTTCGTGATTGTGCAGTTCGTATCATTTTTCTTGCACGTTTGTATCTTTCTGAGGCTTTCTGTTTATACCTGTGTAACGTTCGGCTGTCCGGGGACAACTGAGCGTCGACAGATCCCCGAGAGGAGAGCGGCGTCCCCTCGAGTGTAGGAAAGGTGGGGTTCTATTCTACAGACTAAAGAGTAATATCTACGGCTTTTAAACTTAATAATGCTTATTTATTTAATAAAACAATAATTAATATAGTTACAACAATGAAATAATAATTAATATAGCTTACGGTCTACGACTATATATACTCTTTTTGGGTTTTTGGGTGGGGGCATCCTGTATATACTTACAAAAAGATCTGTTCTCCTTAATACATAATGACCTTGTTTCCTCCAGCAGTCTTCTTATACATGCAGCGTTTGTTTGTCCTTGGTCACAAACCGTTGCAACAACCTTGAACCCTGATGCCTTTATGGCTCTTACTAATTCTTTCATGCAACGCATCAACTGTGCAGCATTTGTGCATCCCTTACAATAATTGTAAGATAAGGGAATCTTCCAGTTTTTGTTAAGGGGGGTCACTCAAGTGAAAATGAACTACCAGTTATTTTACAGATAAAAAATTGAAAATATGTATTTCCATATTATTTTTTACGCTGAAATGAATTATGTAAGAATTAATACAGTGATATTTTTTTTTCAAAAATTTAAAAAAAAAATTTCGAAAAAATTATTCGATTTTAAAATCCATACCCCTATCTCTGTAGTATTGTATACAAAGACTGCAGAAAAAATTTCAGCTCGAAAACTTCATTTTTGTCCGAGTTATAAAGTTTTTATGTTTTGGCATAGTAACTAAAACGCTCCTGCTCCGTACGTTGGACCTTCTTCTTCTTGCAATGCCTGGTCTCTTCGTGATTGTGCAGTTCGTATCATTTTTCTTGCACGTTTGTATCTTTCTGAGGCTTTCTGTTTATACCTGTGTAACGTTCGGCTGTCCGGGGACAACTGAGCGTCGACAGATCCCCGAGAGGAGAGCGGCGTCCCCTCGAGTGTAGGAAAGGTGGGGTTCTATTCTACAGACTAAAGAGTAATATCTACGGCTTTTAAACTTAATAATGCTTATTTATTTAATAAAACAATAATTAATATAGTTACAACAATGAAATAATAATTAATATAGCTTACGGTCTACGACTATATATACTCTTTTTGGGTTTTATGTTTTTCTGACTCTAACGCTACGTATTTTAAAATATATATATATATGTATATTGCAGAGCTCGGCCGCTGCCGTTTCCGGAGCGAAGCTCGAGTACTCTTGGCAATTTCTGTAGTAAGATCGGCCGCTGCAGTTTCCGGAGCGAAGCTCGATTCTTTTGACAGAGTTCTGTTCTATGCTCTACAGACCTTGTTTTTACCAAGCACTTCGGCCGCTACCGTTTCCGGAGCGAAGCTCGATGGCTTTGCACGAACGAGGTTCTATGACTTCAAATGAGCAAACCAAAGAGGAGCACCAGTAACTTTTATACACTGGAGATCCGCCGCTGCCGTTTCCGGAGCGAAGCTGAATCCCACTGGTTGAAACTTAAGCTGCCTCTAGGTTTGAGCATTCGTTCGTCACTTGAGCGTATTCGTAGCTTGAATGTCCCGCTGTGCTGCGTGCGCCTCTATTTATACTGAGAAATTGGCGGGCTGGCGCATGCGCAGTGAATCGCTATCTGTTATTTTATGTTTTGCTTGCTTATTACATATTATTTTGTCTTGCGCTTTTGCTAATACTTATTATTAATTATTCCTAATATTCTTATAACAATTATTCTTCTAACATTCATCTAAATTATAAATTATATATAAAAGTCTTATAATATATTTACGCGGTAACAGAATATGGTTATATGGTAACGGAGATCGGTTCCTATATTACCGACAGTCGGTATCTAACGGTTTAAGTCCCCGTGGGACGTTACACCTGCGTACTCGTTCTGGTGTCAGGTCCCGGGTTGAGGTCTTAGGGAAATGACATTGTTGGGGTAGGTTAAGAGGAGGTTTCGGCACGAAAATGGATTTCGCAGCACAGGAAGGGTAGGAGCCTTGGCACGAAAATGGATTTCGCGTCACGAGGAGGGTAGGCGTCTCGGCACGAAAATGGATTTCGTGTCACGAGGAGGGTAGGAATCTCGGCACGAAAATGGATGTCGCGTCACAAGACGGGTAGGAGTCTCGGCACGAAAATGGATTTCGCGTCACGAGGAGGGTAGGCGTCTCGGCACGAAAATGGATTTCGCGACACAAGACGGGTAGGAGCCGCGGCACGAAAATGGATTTCGCGTCACGAGGAGGGTAGGCGTCTCGGCACGAAAATGGGTTTCGCGGCACGAAACGACCAGGGAAGGTTTCAAATATTTGATGTGTATCTGAGAGACACCCGTTAGGACGCTAATAGCTTTGTTTTGATTTATCGTTGCATTATTTCAAAGAACCGCTCGCAATATTCCGCGAACTACGTTTAGACGTGCGGTTTCGGGAAAAAGTCATGAGAAAGAAAGTATTGTAAACATAACAAGAGCTCTCGTGTTCGCGAGACGAGATCAGCTGTTGCACCGGCGTGTTATGTATTGTAATCTTTATTATTGTAGGATTTATGCAATAATTCGAGGCGTGTTTAGTAAATAATAACGTTTGTTTATTTTGGGTACCGTCTTGTTTTGACGTATACCGTTAGGAACATATGATTTAAATGTGATATTTTGATACGTTCGAATATTAGTGATGAAGATGCAATACAAAATAGACCGATAGGTCTTAACAATAAGTAAGTGATACAAATTAGCCAATAAGCTTTAGCGATAAGCAAACACACGCAATGGGCCAATAGGCTTTAAGCAATAAGCAAGTAATAGAAAATAAATCAATAGGCTTTAGCAGCAAGCAAGGAACTAAAATGAACTAATAAGCTTTAGTAGCATTAAACGTTATAAGTGAATAATTATATAAAGTTGATAGTAAGCAATAAGCATTAGTAATGTAAATGAATATGACATACAATGTTATATAATAATAATAATAATAGCAACTTACAATAAGTAGAGCAGGACGGTTCTCCTTCTTGGAGGATTCGCACTGATTTTATATAATGAAATTCGTAGATTCGTTTATGACACTTTTGAAATCGCGAGGTTTATACTGAAACTGTTCGCAAAAATGGTAAACATGGTAATGAGCTCCGGCCTCTGTGGACCTCATATTTATAGTAAAGATTGTGTTATAAAGCTTATTAGCGGAGCGGGCAAGGAATTACAGGAAGCTTCTAAAGGCACGACGAGGAGTCTTTATCGATTTTGGCACGCGGACTTAACGAAACGTTCACTATTATATTAAGTCTATGTACAATGTCACAATAAATTACACACTATTTACAATAACTAAACTATTATTTAGTAGAAGCGTTTGACGCAAGCAGGCGCGACAAACTCGAAAGCTCTATAGCAAGTTACAGCGCGAGTTAGCAACGTAGCAAAGCAGCAAGTGCAAGAGAGCAAAGCGCAGCGTAACAAAGAAGCGTGTATAGCGTAGCGAAATCGCGAACAGAGTGAGATCCAGGAAACCGCCGTCGGTTTCCTGGAAGGAAGAAGCCTTCCCCTTCCATCGATCGCGAATCGAGGGAAGGGATCGTGATCGCTGTTCCACATGAGTCAGCGGGCTGAGCCACTAATCGCCTAATTATTGACGGTTCTGTAAGATGGCGCAAGAATGCCTCTTTTCTTGAACAGATTGGAATGTCAGGTATGAAGGGTAAGCGCGGTAATTCGCCATGGCACGTACGCCAAATATGCGTCGTAGTAAATAACTGAGTGATGACTAATGCGCAAAGTATGCGTCGCAATTACATTTTTGGGGTTTTTATATGGGAATACTCAATCCGTCGGATTTGGAGTAGCTGGATGGGTACAGGGGTAAGAGTGGAGTCAAATTAAAGGGCAGTTTGAGGGGGTGAGACGTGGTCTCGAATTAGTAAGTTTTTGGGGCGAGGGATTCGTTTAAATTGAAAGATAGGGAGGAAATCGTGCCTCGTAGGCCGAAGAAGGGGAGGGGATTTCTTGATTGACCGTTTAGAGATAGGGACCACTAAGGTATATCGTCTAAATGATCGGTTGGGTGAGGGAGTAGGGTATGACTCGAGATTAAAGGTTTTGATGGAGTTGTGAATTGGTTTACGAGGAGATGGTGGAATAATACCGCGCGAAAAATAGTGGGACGTCACACTGGCAAAAGATTATGGAAAGCTTTGACCGATTTGGTAAAACAGGAGCGTACGAAAGGCATTACTTTAGGGGGTAAAGGGCAGGGTACCCTGAAAGAAGTTACAATTAGAAAATTGGCAGATTATTATAAAAAAGCTATATTACGAAATAAAAACAATATTACAGCTATGAAAGCTGCCATATACGCGACGATATACCCTAAAATGGGGGAACATTGGCAGGTTTTTGATACATTTTGTTATATAATGTAAAAATTAAAATGTTTACAGTTGCTTTAAGTATCTTATCATAACATTGCATGTTTCGTGATTGTACTACAAGTGTTAAAATGCATAAAATTTTTGTCATTTTCTTCTTTAATACATGTTAAATACCAGCCGGTACGGGGTAACATTGGCACATCATATAAATAGCAGTAACAGGTTAAGTTTTACTACTCTGAAGTCAGTAAAGACTGGTTCAGACACGTCCAGTAGTTTAGTCGATTAGCAAATAATTTAATCATTTTTCGTGTGTGGATATTAAAATTTAGTCGAGTAGCTTATAGCGAATTCGGGAGACCCGCACTGGCCGCACTGAGTGCGAACTTTTTCGGTGCCAAGATCACTAGCGCATTCGGCAGGCACGCACTGACTTTTCATCTGGTTCCATTTTGGTGCCACCTGGTGCTAACCCAACGGACCTCAAGACAATATCACTGCAGCATGGATCTAGGTATAGAGGCTGCAGTTGGCTGCAGTGGCTTTCCATTTCAAAAAGGAATGAATACCTAAACATTTGAAGCATCAACATGGAAGGACGAAATGTTTCCATTCAAAACTTCGTTTACGACGAAAATAATTGTATCATTGAGAATACAAATGAAGTGTTGTGCGTTGTGCAAAACCAAGCAGGTAATACATATTATACATATTTTTGTACGAGTTGATTCTGGACATTTTTGTTATTAAAAAAATTTCATGCCGGGGGCCGGCCGGGGTGTAAATTTAAAATAATTAATGTTACAGGCGAATCAGAGACCATTATGGTATCGAAGAAACAATTAATGGAAGCAGGGTATCAATTGGCCTCGGGCAACCTCCCAGCCGAAAATTTACAAACTTCTGAAATTGATTGTGAGTGGTCAGAGAGCAATACCGCATTCGTGTTAGGCAAATACGCGGAATATTTAGAATTGGTAGGCCCAATGAAGGTATTTAACACTAAGAAAGAAATGTGGCATCAAATTGCGCAAGATTTGGAAACCACAAGAGGAAATAAAAAATCGTATCTGCAATGTCAGAATAGATATAAAACAATCATGAAAAGAAAACGTGCGGCAAAGAAAAATAATGCCACGTCCGGCTCAAAACGGATGAGGGTGGAGTATGAAGCCGAACTGGAAAAAATTGCGGCTGTAGATGACAGTTTCCAGCCCGAAGTCTTGCAAAGTGCTAACCAAATAATAATTAATAAAAAAGACCAACCTCTAAGTTCAAAATCTAAACCAAAAAAAAAAAAGTAAGTGAAATTCTCTTGGAAATACACTTGGAAAAAGAAAATAAACGACAGAAAAGACACGAGGAGAAAATGCAATTATTAAAGAGTGTAAAATTCTTAGGTTAGGATGAGCACGAGGAGGCTGGTAGGGTTAGGATCGGTGTTGAGCCACACAGACACTGAGTTGCACAAAAGAATGTGAGGTCTTTATTTGTAAAAGCAGTGTGCCAACGGGTGAGCCGTTGAGCGCACTGGAATTGAAAGGGTTGAGCCCCCGTACACTTTATCGTACAACAATCCACCGGATACCGCGTGGACGCGCGAACACGCACAGTCGCGAATGCACAATTTGTAGATTTTGACACTCGCACTGTGTCGCGAACACCGCGTTGAGTCGACAGTTGAGAATACGTGATTTGTGCACTGAATTTGTTAGATGAGCAAGACTATTTGACAATGAACAAAAAGGTGTGTTACGTTGCGCACGGTTGAGAACAGAGTGAATTCAAGATGGATGCGCATTTCCGCCGCAGCGTCTTCTCGAACATTCTCGAGCGTCGATCGACAAGACGGACGCTGATTGGTTGATTGATCGCGGATCGACTGCGACTTCCGCTGCCCAGGAGGTGCTGCGGCGATCGAGAGTGCGGCGGCGCAAAGAACTACTCATTCCCAAACATGCTCCCGCCATCAACAGTTGATTGGAGATGTTGATGATGAATCTGAAACAGGCAAAATTGCCAATTTTGCAATTGGCCTGATTAGTGTTGTAGTGGCGGTCTTGAGCGTCACGACTCGGGTGAGTCCATCCTTCCCTGGATGCAAGGTGATGACCCTCGCAAGTGGCCACTTGCTTGGTGGAAATCGCTCATCTGTGATGAGCACCAGGGATCCGACCTTCAAGTCGTTGGTTGGATGATGCCATTTGGTGATGGATAGTTGTCTCTGCAGATAGTGGGATGACCACTGAGTCCAGAATTGTTGCATCTTCTTTTGAATGAATTGCCATCTAGCTGATGGCAAGACTGATGAATTCTCCACAGACGGTTCCGGAAGAGCTGAGAGTGGTTGTCCAACAAGAAAGTGTGCTGGTGTGAGTGCTGTGATGTCATCTGGGTCATCACTGAGGGGCTCGAGCGGTCGTGAGTTGAGCATTGCTTCTATTTGTGTGAGAAGTGTGCTGAACTTCTCGTATGTGAGCACCGTCTCACTGACTGTGCGCCGGAGATGGTGTTTGACTGACTTCACGACCGCTTCCCACTTGCCTCCCATGTGTGGTGCGGCTGGTGGGTTGAAATGCCATTCTGTCTTGTCATTGACGAACAGCTGATTCAGGCGTTGATGCGCCTCAGTCCCCTGGGTGAACATTTTCTTGAGGACGGTGTCAGCTCCAACGTAGTTGGTTCCGCAATCGGAGTGAAGAGTGAGGGGAATCCCTCTCCTGGAGATGAATCTCCTGTAGGTGGCGATGAACCCTTCGGTTGTGTAGTCTGTCACCAGTTCTAGGTGAACAGCTGATGTCGTGAGGCACACAAAGACACAGATCCAGCCCTTTTGTGTCTTGGCACCTCTTCCTCTCCACGTCTTCAGTGTGATTGGACCCGCATAATCGGTGCCAGTATTGTTGAACGGTCGTGAGGGTGTAACTCTCGAAAGAGGTAGTTGGCCCATCAGCTGATGGGCACGGATCCCCCTTTGTCGAGCACACACAACACACCGCAGGATGTGAGATTTTACTGGCGCTCGCCCTCCAATGATCCAGTAGTTTTGTCGAATCTGGGCAAGTGTGAGCTGGGTCCCTCCATGAAGAGTTTGTCGATGCGCATGGTCTATAATCAATTTAGACAAATGTGAGTGACGAGGTAAGATTGCAGGATGCTTACTTTCGTAGCTCGTGCAAACATTGTTGAGTCTGCCTCCAACTCTAATGACTCCATTCTCATCGATGAATGCGGTGAGTCGATTGAAGACATGAGCAGCTGATAGGGTTGAGCCTGAGCTGAGCATCTTCATCTCGCTCGAGAAATAAAGCGCCTGCGTTGCCTTGATCCAGAAGCTCCTGGCCCATTCTATGTCAATGGGCGATAAGGTGAAGAGCGGCAGCGTGACGGGAGCCTTCTTCAACCTTGAAACAAATCTGAAACAAACTGATGTGATTCGAATGAGTTTGTTGAGGGATGAATATTTATAGATGAGGTCCCAGTGATATTCAATCTTTTGAATATTGAGCAACTTTGAAATGCCTGGACGAGCCTCTAGCGCGCTCAAGTCTTCGTCCAGCATTGGTTGTGATGGCCATTTTTCACTGGGTTGCGCAAGCCATGGTGGTCCCGTCCACCAAAGCTTATGATGTTCAAGCTGCGATGTTGATAAGCCTCTTGATGCGCAATCCGCTGGGTTTGAAGTCCCTGGAACGTGTCTCCATTGTGCGCTTTGGGTGATCTCTTGAATTTGAGACACACGATTCCTTACGTAGTCCTTCCAGCGTGATGCGTGTGTTTTGATCCAGGTTAGTGTCACTTGTGAGTCCGTCCACAGATATGTTGTAGCAATGTTGAGCTTGAGCGTTGCTTGAACATATTTGGTGAGCTTCGCCAGCATCAATGCTGCAGTAAGCTCGAGTCTCGGGATTGTGAGCTTCTTTAGTGGTGCTACCTTAGTTTTGGAGCACACCAATGTCGCGACCTTGTGAGTTGTGGACGGTGATGATACGGTAATGTAAATTACCGCTGCCATGGCGAGTTGTGAGGCATCAGAAAAGCCGTGTAGTTCCACTGTAGAGTTGCTGAAGGTGTTGAACCACCTCGGACATGATAGCTTGCGCAAGCTTGTTAAATCTTCTCTGATGATGAGCCATTGTGACGTTACTTGGGAAGGCAGTGGATCATCCCAGTTGAGCTTGTGTAGCCACAACTCTTGTAATAGTGTTTTTGCTCGAATTATGACTGGTGCTAGAAAACCTAATGGATCAAATATTTGTGCTACTTCGGATAAAATGAGGCGTTTGGTGAGCCGTGAATTTGAGCGTGGTTTTGAAGTGAAAGAAAATTCATCGTTGATCACATTCCATTGAAGTCCGAGAATTTTGGTATTGCAGTCGTCAAGTGATATAATTGAGCCTTGGGCTCGTTGGGTTTGAGAAATTGCATCAAGCAACGGAGGAAAGGTTGAATGCCATTTGGCTAGTGGAAACCCTCCCGCGTTGCACAGATCTTTTAATTGGTGAGCAATTGTAATGAGCATCTCACCTGTGTCTGCACCTCCAAAGATGTCATCAACGTATCTGGCATGCGTGATTGATGGCACCGCCAGAGGAAAGCGATGACCTTCGTCTTCCACCAATTGGAGTAAAGCTCTGACCGCCAAAAATGGAGCAGCCTTGGTCCCATAGGTGACCGTTGTGAGCTTGTAGGGCACCTCCTTTGAATCGTCATCGATCCACAGTATCCTTTGAAGATCTTGATCATCCTCGTGAATCTTGACTTGACGATACATTTTTGTCACGTCTGTGGCAAAAATGTACTTGTGCTGGCGTATCCACAGCAGCACGTCGGTGATGTTAAGGAGTAGATTTGCACCCGTATGCATCAAATCGTTGACAGAATACCCAGTTGAAGTAGGGCTTGATCCATTGAAGACGACTCTCAATTTTGTCGTCTGGCTGTCAGGCTTCAATACTCCATGATGTGGAAGATAAAACACAGAGTGAGTATTAGGTGAAAGGGATGGTGCTCTTACCATGTGACGGAGCTCCTCGTACTCTTGCATGAAGCCTTGATAGAGGGTGCGATACTCGTCGTTCCTATTGAGTTTGACTAGCATACGCTTCAAGCAAACGTGAGCTGCTTGATAAGAATTACCCAGCAGCTTCGGAGTCTCCTTCAGAGGGATGCGCACTGTGTATCGTCCTGTAGAATCACGAGTGTGTGTCGCTCGAAAGTGATCCTCACATTCTTGTTCTTCAGGTGTGAGCTTCATGGGTGTATCTGTTGGGAGCTCTTCTTGAATCCAAAATCGTGTCAGCATGTCTTGTAAGGAGTTGTCGACATGCTGCACGACTGCAGAATGGTGTGCTGTGACCGTGCGCCGGTCCACTGTAACTGGTCCAAGAATGAGCCACCCAAAAATGGACAGCTGTCACAACACTCATTGGGTCTTGTTGAACCATAATGGATGCGATGGAATACAGAGGCAGAGTCGTAAATTCTGCCTCTCAGTTGATGAAGGCGATGTCCTGCAGAGGCAAAGTCGCAAATTCTGCCTCTCACTCTTCAACTTTAATGTGACAGTAGTAAAGCTCTTCAGTAGGCGCGCTCGTATAGGATCTATTACTGAGATTGCCTGCTGAGAGCTAGATCCCAAGAGTGAGCTTAAATGCGAGTGTGTTGAGCTCCCAGGGAGAAATCTGAGAGACTCCAGAATGGCTGATCTTTAGACAGTCCAAATCTGTCACTGAGGCTCCAGTCCGTGGCACTCTTGGTGCCACCCACAATAGAGTAGATTCCTGGGCTCCAGCTTCGATGATCATGTTGGGTGATGGCATGCACTAAGGGTTGAGGCGACGGATGAATCCTTCTTGACGTAGGTGATCTCAGAGCTTTCTGCTACTGAGTGGTTGATGCTACTCGCTGATTGCGAATGGCGATAGAGTATTGACTGCACCGACTGTATTTCTTTTGATCTGTAAACAGGCGTACCTCTTCGAGGAGCGAGCTGTGAGCACACATGGGAATGTGGCCATCAGTGGCTTGTAAAGTATTGAAACGACCCACCTGAGAATTGATGTGAAGATTGGTGGGTCTGAATTCTTCAATGTGATACGTTGATCCCTCCAATCTTGAGGCTGGTGATTGGAGACGAGTCCACGCTCCGTCATTGGCTGGACATTGTTTCCTTATGATCAGGTGATGAACACTGTGATATTGATGGTTGCCCCTTTGGGCAGCTGGTGAGCCATAGGCGTCACCTCTGCATCCTTGGGCTGAGGTTGGGCTGGTGCCAGATGCAGCATTGTATGATGCACTGCACCACAATAATTGCACCGAAGTGCTGTCTTACACCTTGCAGTAGGATGCCTCCCACAGCAATTGTGACACAGCTCTAGAGCTGTGATGAGGTTCCGGCGTTGAGCCACAGGCAGCTTCCAGAACGATGGACATGTCACTATAAAATGGGCTGCTTTACAGCAGTCGCAGGGATGCTCTTGATGAGCCCGCTGACTTTGTGCTTTTTTGATCATCTTGATCAGCCATCGCGAAGTCAGGAGTTGAGCTTGTGAGCCCTCGAAACTGAACTACACAGCACTGTGGTACACAATCACCGATCCGGCTCGAAGGACCAAACTGTAAAATTCTTAGGTTAGGATGAGCACGAGGAGGCTGGTAGGGTTAGGATCGGTGTTGAGCCACACAGACACTGAGTTGCACAAAAGAATGTGAGGTCTTTATTTGTAAAAGCAGTGTGCCAACGGGTGAGCCGTTGAGCGCACTGGAATTGAAAGGGTTGAGCCCCCGTACACTTTATCGTACAACAATCCACCGGATACCGCGTGGACGCGCGAACACGCACAGTCGCGAATGCACAATTTGTAGATTTTGACACTCGCACTGTGTCGCGAACACCGCGTTGAGTCGACAGTTGAGAATACGTGATTTGTGCACTGAATTTGTTAGATGAGCAAGACTATTTGACAATGAACAAAAAGGTGTGTTACGTTGCGCACGGTTGAGAACAGAGTGAATTCAAGATGGATGCGCATTTCCGCCGCAGCGTCTTCTCGAACATTCTCGAGCGTCGATCGACAAGACGGACGCTGATTGGTTGATTGATCGCGGATCGACTGCGACTTCCGCTGCCCAGGAGGTGCTGCGGTGATCGAGAGTGCGGCGGCGCAAAGAACTACTCATTCCCAAACAAAGAGGCTTGTTGAAAAACAAAATAATAATGTTTAAAATTAAGTATTGTTTTCTAAATAATCTTTTACTTTTATAATTTATAATATAATATAATCGAAATAGTTAATTATAGCACTAGGTATAATCCGGCACTATATACATACAACAAGGGTTGACTAGGCTCGCGAGCCATCGGGGGGGCACCTCCGCCTTGTATTGCTGCCACGCTGAACGGCCCCCAACGGCCCCCCTCCATACCGACCAGACCCTGCGATCATCAGAGTCTGGTCTGTATGGAGGGGTGGGGGGTGTCTGTTTACTTCCCCTTATTTTCATCATGAATCTATTTATGCCGGAATATGAACAGTATATACATTCTGTGATTTCGGATTTTTTTTTTGTACAAAGTGAACGCAATGTTCTTCAAACTAAAAGAATTGATCGCGCTCGGTAAACTTTAGAGAGATGGGATGCTCGGATAATCGAACTGGTTACGACACGTGTTCAAAGAAAATGTTTATTTCGCTCCGATCCTCAGAATCGATCAAAATCGGAGACGATAGTTCGTCTCGTCGACACAAAATTGTACGCAATCGTACGCGAGAGCGCCTAAATACAAACTGATCTAAATACACTATATACATCTTACAAACTATCATGCAGGAACGAACAATATGTACAAGTGAAATAAACGCTAAAGATGGTACTATTAAAGTCTACAAATTATTATCCTGCCATCGCGAAAAAAAGTATAAAAGTATTGTATAAATTATTGTAATAATTGGCATATCATACTCCGTTTTTCTTCACCTTCAATTCTATTTTCATTTGCATTAATTGGTTCACCATGTTCAATGTTTCTAATATTTACATCTTCTAACATGCAATCATCTAAATTGTCACCGAATTGCAGACATAAATTATGCAGTGTACAACACGCTATTATAAATTTGCAACTACGTTGAACTGTACAGTAATCTAATCGAATTAATTGTCTAAATCTTCCTTTTAATAAACCAAAGGCATTTTCTATTTTTACCCTGCAACACGAGATTTTGTAATTAAATTTTTTTTGTGATTCCGTTAAATTACCATAGTTGCGGTAAGGTGTGATTAGATATTTTTTTAGGGGATAGGCAGCATCACCTAATATGTGCCATTGATCCCCACACGCGTTTGGCAATACAGTGCTTATAAATGATAATTTAAAAATACGCGCGTCGTGCACTTTACTCGGTGCTCCCGTGAAAACGTCGAGGAACATCTTGTTGGAGTCGCATATTGCTTGTAATGTTAAAGATGGTGAATCGTGTCGATTCACGAATGTCGATTTTATTTTATGGGCAGGTGTGCGTATCGGTATATATGTCCCGTCGATACATCCTAGTATTCCAGGGAAACCATTAATCTATAAATAAAGAATAAATGAACGAATTCCAGTAAATAAGAAACATTAAATGAACATTGTAAAATTGATTTTACAGAAGAACGTCAATTATCAGAACTGCTTGGGACCGAGGTGGTTCGGAAATTCGAATTGTTCAGATAATCGAACAGTTCGGAACATGAAATACCGCATGCACACATACAAAATACATTTTTTTTTCTTACATTTGTAAACTCCGTGGAGATTTTTATTTTTTCTTCTAATGTTTCCGGAAATTTTATCACAGATTTTGCTATGTGATTTAAGAAATCCATAACATTATCACTATATCTGTGGAATGTAGATTCCGCCATATTAAATCTACTGGCCACATCTCTGATGCAGGTTTTGTTACCTGCAAACCTTTAACACGGAAATATTTATGAAAAGAAATGAATGTTATTTAAATATATAATATTTTAGTAAAACTATGTAAAAATAAGTTCCAATTCTTTAACCCGCAACGATCCGCTACCTTCGGTTTCCAACCGAACATTCCCGTCCCGTTGGACGACGACCGTGAACGACAACAAGTGTTACAATTGCATATATTTGCATAACAAATATATTGCTGAATTATTTCTTACCATAAGAATCCTAATAATGCCTGATCACTCGAAATTGCCTTTTTGTGATGACAAAAAAATTGGGAATTCTCATATAAATCTTTTAATTTTCTATATGTACTACGTTGAATCCGAAAGTTTCTCTGAAACTAATATATATCTCTTATAACTAATTATTATATTCATAACATAAAGAAATCAATTTATCTTATAAAATTACATACTTCCTGGTCAGAATATTCATTTATAATTTGAATATAATCTTGTATTTTCGGCCTTGCCTCCTTCAGACAATGCAATAATATTGCATTTTCAACATCATCATCACTGCTACTTGATTCGCACAATTCCATTGCTAATAATAAATTTTGGGCCATTTCGATGGTTATCCGTAAATCTTGCTTGATGCCTTGATGTTCAATTATATATAAATATTTATTATAAACTTTTCGAGCGCTAAGGAAGGAGGCGAAGATAAATATGTAATGTTGTAAAGTTCATTCTTTACTCTTTTCTGATCAAACTTCGCGCTTTAAGAGCTTGCGCTAAACGCCGCTAGGGCGAGGATCGCAAAACTGTACTGCCACAAAACATCAGTGCTATAAAGGTTGCACTCGTGCAGTTCATTCCGTTGATCCGAATGCGAATTTTGCACTACACCGGGGCAGTTCATGGTCGCCGAATACGATACAGGGTTGGGTCGTGTGTAATCCAATTAAATGTAATCGATGCTAGGGGAATTAGCACTGGCATCGTTCTTGTGCTGCACTGGCATGGTGCTGGAGCTGCACCAGTGCAGTGCCAGTGCGGGTCTCCCGAATTCGCTATTAGTAAAACAATCGTAAATTACTAAATTACTCGTTACTCGACTAAATTACTGGACCTGTCGGTTCCAACCTTTAGATACATTGACACTTAAATTTGTTTATTTTATTTTATTTTTACATCTTAACAAAAAAATCTAATCGTCATCCAGACAGACTGGACATTCATAAGAAATTGTTTCGGTTCCTCGATTACAAGTTCCGCAGACCCACTGACGACACGTTATGCATTGCACCCAGTCAGGACCTTTATATGTTTCCCATTTACATAAACATATTTTGCAGACATTATCGTCTTCCCGGTAGTCGCTGTATAAGGTCTAGGCATTATTGCGATCTAATGTTATTAATAATATAATGTATAACGTAACAAAGTTATCTATTTGACAGGCGATTATTGGATATCTAACCGCAAACGTTTAAACAATTGAATACCTAAAATCTCGATCTCGAATGCGACTTTATATGTTCATGCGTATAGGTGCCAATGTAGCCCCGGCATGTGCCAATGTTATCCCCTTCTGCCAATGTTCCCCCATTTTACGGTACCTCGCAGTTTCGACCGATACGAAACCACAACATTATAAATGTCCATCGGGTGAAGAATCATTTTGTTTCTACCAATCAGCAATTGCGAAAGGAAGAAAACCTGGTTCTCATGCTAAGAAAATAGGAACACCTATCAGAGAAAAATTTCTGGATAAAATATTACCAATTTATAATAGACTAAGCAATGAAAAACTGCTCCGTCGTTGTGCACAATGCCTTACGCAAAATTCTAATGAAAGTTTGCATAGCATGATATGGCGTAAGTGCCCAAAGGATATTTTTCCTCCCAAATATCTTGTTGAAGCTGCAGTCGCAGAAGCTGTTACTGAATATAATGAAGGATGGACGAAAACAATATTACATGCATTCAAGGGCAACCAATTGCAAATGAGCGAACAATCATTGAAAATTGTTCAAAACCGTCACAAAGAACGAGTACGCAGGTATAAACAGAAAGCCTCAGAATGATACAAACGTGCAAGAAAAATGATACGAACTGCACAATAGGGTGGTTCTTATTTTTCAACTTCAGTTTTTTTTTGCTCGCACCCCCCCCTAAATTGTGACACATGGTGAGAAACTGATGTGTGCAAAATTTTAAAGTGATTGGACAACGGGAACCCGTACCACATTTGTGTTAAAGGTTTGAAATTTTAGTGATTTCACGTCAATTTCGCACACCATTGTGATCCGCTATTATAGAGGAATTAGTGATTGTTTTTTAATAAAAGTACAATTTCTTAGGTGTATAATAGTATCATTCCTGTGTGACTTCAAACAGTATTTTCAAAATCTCTGAATTTTATCATTAAAATTAGCGCACAACAGCGTCGGAGCCATTATGCGCGGCTACGTGAAGTCTTATTTCACGACATCCGATTTTTTTCGTTGCACCTTCCAAAATTGTAACACTACCCATACAGCACACCTCGTTGCAGCAGTATTGCAGGGACGTTGCTGCAATATTACGTTGTTGCAGGTTGCATTGCAATATTGTAGGAACGTTCCTGCAATATTGTCGTGCATTATTGGAGTGGCAATGATCCTACAATATTGCAGCAATATTGCAATTTCGTTGCCGTGCAATGTTCCATTGGCAACGATCCTGCAATATTGCTGCAATATTGCGCCCACATCGATGTGCAATGTTCCAGTGGCAACGGTCCTACAATATTTCTGCAATATTGCGCGCACATCAACGTGCAATGTTCCAGTGGCAACGGTCCTACAATATTTCTGCAATATTGCGCGCACATCGACGTGCAATGTTCCAGTGGCAACGGTCCTACAATATTTCTGCAATATTGCGCGCACATCATCGTGCAATACTGTAGTGAAAACTTGTGGAAACATTACAACAATATTCTGAAGCAACTATGACTTTGTCAAAAATTTTCGAAATATGTACATGACGTCGAGTGGATTCTACGGCGTGTTTCATTTAACTGGATACGCTAGAATATCTCGTTGGCCGTTGAAGATATGAAAAAAGTGTTATCGCGGGAGTTGTATGTAGGTACATGAACTTATAGAGGAGATTCGAAGATCAATTTAATTTTTTTAGATAAAGTAGGTACTATATTTTTTAATGTCTGAAATTATTATTATTATTATTAAACGTCTTTATTGCACAAATACGTATATACAATCTAGCAAGAGAAAAGAGAGAAGAGAAGACAAATGTAAAGGTTCAGTCTAAAGACTGTTTTCCAACCTAACCTAAAACGACACCGGGTGAAATTTGTAGTACGCACCTATAGTGTTACAAAACCCTAATGGGGTTTGTCAAATGAGCCTTCGTTTTTGAATAATTTGAGTTTAAATTATTGCACGGTAGGAGTATAAGTTCGAATACGTAAGCAATCTAACCCCGGGTCCACACCAAGGCGAACACGAACAAAAACATTGTCCGCGAACTTTTTCGTCTGTTCTTGCCAAGTCCACATCGCTGCGAACATGAAAAAAACTCAGCGTACGTTCACATACGGTTCGTACGCTCAGTTTTTTTCATGTTCGCAGCGATGTGGACTTGGCAAGAACAGACGAAAAAGTTCGCGGACAATGTTTTTGTTCGTGTTCGCCTTGGTGTGGACCCGGGGTTATCAATCAGCGGTTGTAGCTGCGGCGGTAAAGTGTTCGTCTACGATGCTACAGGTCCTCGGTTCGAATCCTGTATGTAAAGAATTTTCTATGAGAAAAAGACACACGAGCGTTATACTATTACGATTCTGCACACATTCACGTCGTCGCGTCCCTCACTGCCCGAAACGTTGCGGCGGAAATACACTCCTGCAATATTGTTAAGGCGAACATAGGAGTGAACCTGCAACGTCTCTGCAATGATGCGGTACAATTGAGTTGCAGGATCATTGCTACTATTTTGTCGTTTCGTTGCAGGACTACATATTTGTAATGTTCCCAAAACTTTGCAAAAAACACTCCTGCAATATTGCTAAGGCGGACATAGGAGTGAACCTGCAACTTCTCTGCAATGATGCGGTGCAACATTGCAATCTCGCACCGCAATATTGCCGAAGAGTTGCAGGATCATTGTCGGAACGTTGCAGGACTACATATTCGTAATGTTGCCGCAACTTTGCAAAAATACACACCTGCAATATTGCGAAGGCGGACATAGGAATGAACCTGCAACGTCTCTGCAATGTTATGTTGCAATATTTGCCATCTTGCACCGCATCATTGCAGAGACGTTGCTGCAATGTTATGGTGCTGTGTGGGTAGACGGAAAAATGATCCCTGAAAATTTTCAGATTGTTTGGACGTCGGCAACCCGTGTCGCACTTTAATTAATGTTTTGAAGTTTTATCGATTTTATGTAAATTTTTTAAATAATTTGATACCGCCCTATTATAAAGGAATACTTAAGGGGGTAGACACGGGGTAAAACAGCGCTCTGTAATCGACACAAATTGGCCCGAAATATGGGTTTTATAGAATTCGGTTTTCGTCCTCATATGAGCATATTTGGGGCTGGGTGAGGTCTCATTCGAAAGAGGAAGGTTCAGTGCAGCGCGCGCTGGTCATGGTTCGACGAGATTGTGTTATTATCTAATAATATGAGTGTAGAAAGTAGAGCAAAAGTCGAAAAAAAAGAGTTTTGTGACTCAAACGATGACCAGAGCGTGCTGTATCGAGTCTTCCTCTTTCGAATGAGACCTCACCCAGCCCAAAATGTGCTCATATAAGGACGAAAAGCGAATCCCCGTGACTGCATTCCCAAATACGAGTTCTGCCATATTGGCGATAAGCAGAGCAAGTCACGTGACAAATTTAGTTCAGCTAGTGGATACGAGATGGCGCCTACTCGGGAGGACTGCCAGCGTGGAATAATAGCAAAACTGAAGCGTTAGCTGGATACATGTGCCACAGTAAAAGCGTGATGCAGTCAATGTATGCATTTTCGTACGATTAGAGGTTAGGTTATATGCATTTTAGGCATACATTTACTAGGAACTGCTGGGAACTGTATACATTTACTAAATTAACGCCTTTACCGTGACACATAAGGTAAATGTACCAATAACGAGCCGTTTAAGGAAACGGTGACAAAGTATAATGAATATTGTGTATAAAATTAACAATTTAAGTGAAACTTTTTTTCATTCATAAAGATTTTGTTGTTTCTCGTCAGTACTCACATTACAAAATTTTGTTTTTTTTATATATTTAACGTAAAATAAACAAGAATATTTGTACGTGTAAATGTACCAATATATAGCCAACCTCACGCGATTGACCTAGCGGCCCGATTTTCATGTCCCAGTACCTAGCCATAGGTTTTATAATCGTGTAAAAATTATTTTAAAAACTGATTCCTTGTCTTAAATTGAAAAATCTGTTAAGGAAAATTAAGAAGTACAGAAATATAAAATTATTGTATAAATAACCATAATAAACAGATTAGAAAATAAATGCAAAAAACAATAAGTTTAGTTACACTATCAATAGAAGTTTGTGGTTATTTTATATAAGACTCAAAACAACCAACAAATTCATTAAACTGTACATATACATAAACTTTAATAAACTTAAATTAAATGCTATCATTATTATCTAGAAAAATAATGTTTATATTATGATTTATGATCAAAATACTTACCGGCTTTATTCCAAACATCGAGTCAGAAATTCACACTTTTTTCGTAATTTTGCTCTGGCGATGCCGATTAACATTTGCAACTCACTTCACCCGATTTATTGAACACGTGGTTAGTTACTGGGCTAATAAGATTTGTTTGCACCGATAAATAGGCATGTAAATATTCAAATAAAAAATAGTTTTCATATTCAAATTTTTTCTTTCTACGTGTTACAAATATTTTCAAGATTCTAAAACCCTTTTTCTATCTAAAAAACTATTATCCTATAATAATTATGCTCTTAACAAGAAGCACGCTCTTCTTAGCCATATCATAACGAATGTCTGAAAACGCGTCATATATCTGGCCTCGAGACTATAAATGGTATTTCTAAATATCTAGACAAAAAAACAAGACGATATAACTTCAGATATTAAACCGAACAATTAAATAATGCAAATTACACCAAATATGTATTTTATCTTACGTGCATAGTTTAACAATTATTAATATTTCAACAGATGGCTAGGTACTGGTGCATGGCTCGTTATTGGTACATTTACCTTACATCACTTGAAATCGCTGTCGAATTTATGTTATGGCCACATTATTTAAAGTAAAAAAAGAGAGATTGGAACTTTTTTACTAATACTGGAAATATTGATTTACTGATATTATATTGTTATGTCTCTCGCTCGGCATAATAGGAATTGAACGTATAACAAGAATAATAACGCATGCAACTAGAACAAGATGGAATAGTAGGAATGTAATATAATTCCGAAAAGGATCTCGATACACGTCTGCTCGCAATGGCGTCTGCTTATCAAGTGAAGGGTTGACGGGCGATCGTTCCGATCGCCTTCTTCTCGCTGTCCTCTTGTCTTTGTCGCGAGCACCAGCGAGCCATGGAATTCCATCCATAGGGTATTCGCAACACCGCTCCGGAGGAGCGGTGGTCCCGACTAGAGCTATTCAAGTACCCGGAAAAAGCAAGCCGAGCCTAACTCGGCTTGAACGACCGAGCCGAGCCGAGTACCCGAATGAACCGAGCGGCTTGAAAAAACCGAGCGGCTCGGATAGAACCAAGTAACTTGAATTTTTCAAGCGGCCCGAATGAACCGAGCGGCTTGAAAAACCCGAGCGGCTCGGATAGAACCAAGTAACTTGAATTTTTCAAGCGGCCCGAATGAAGCGGGCGGCTCGAACAGAACCAAGCGGATTGAATTATTTCAAGCGGGCCGAAAGAACCGAGCGGCCCGAAGGAACTGAGGCGGCCCGAATGTATGTCTGTACATTGTACGTCGAGCAGATAGGTTAGGAGATAGGTTATGTATACCTAACCCAATTATAATATAGACTGCGGAAGTTTATGTAAATGCATGTTTTTATTGGAATAACTTAAACAAGCGGGACTTTGACAGAACTATGTTTCATCATTACGAGGATGTTAAAAATATACTTTCGATTTTATACATTTTGCATATTCTGGATATACGTTGCACATTCTGCATATGTTTCATATTTTTTGCAGATACGGAATTTGTTTACAAATTAGCTTGGTGAACCACGCCATTCAAATTTAATAGTTTCATATGTTAAAAAGTTTAATAGTGTAATAGTTACATATATATTCAAATGTTTAATAATTCAATAATAGGTACAACGGCTTGATACGTATAATATATAATTATTACAGTACAATTATTAGTATACTACAGTTTGATAAAAGAGGTTAAATATAATGTAAGAAGTTCTTACATTAATTAAATAAAAAAATTAAATTGTGTGTCTATTTATATTGCTTGTTCAAAAATTATTCGTCTATTTATTTATTTATTTATACCTAGCCTGCGGAAGTTTATGCAAGTATGATATGCCGCGAATATGCAAATATGCTGAAAAAGGTAACGGGGGGCGGGGGGATATATTTAACCTCTTTTATCAAACTGTAGTATACTAATAATTGTACTGTAATAATTATATATTATACGTATCAAGCCGTTGTACCTATATTATAATTGGGTTAGGTATACATAACCTATCTCCTAACCTATCTGCTCGACGTACAATGTACAGACATACATTCGGGCCGCCTCAGTTCCTTCGGCCCGCTCGGTTCTGTCGGCCCGCTTGAAATAATTCAATCCGCTTGATTCTGTTCGAGCCGCCCGCTTCATTCGGGCCGCTTGAAAAATTCAAGTTACTTGGTTCTATCCGAACCGCTCGGTTTTTTCAAGCCGCTCGGTTCATTCGGGTACTCGGCTCGGCTCGGAAACCGGGTTTCAGCTTGGTTCGGATTTCAAGCTACCCGAATATTCAAGTACTTGAACAGCCCTAGTCCCGACCGCTGTAGCTTCTTTGTGTCCTGCAGCCGTTCCCTGGTCCGGAAGAGTGGAAAGATACTGCGTGGCCTCTTCCGTCCGTCGCCTCGGCATTTGCCTTCCCGCCCAAGGGGAAAACCACCCAAAAACCCTGGGCAAGGCGTGAGTACGTAGACCTTCCCGAAAATCCTCGGCATCTCTACCCTCCACTTGCATCTTCGGACTTGTGTGCTTTTTTCTTGAGAGGGGTTTCTTCTTCTTCGACGACGCATCTTCTTCTGGGGTAGAGAAGGGCGGGGGTCCTGTCGTCTAGCTGTCGGGACTTGAAGTTTGTTTTGAATTATCGCCTCGTCTCGTATGTGGTCTTCTTGTTTGCTTCTATGATTCCTGGTCCGACGACGGTCCCCCGTTGTCCGGTCCTCGTTCCGGTCCTCCGTTGGGTCCTCGGTGACTCCTGGTGTTGGGGTCGTGTCGTCTCGACGTCGCACGCCGAATCGCTGGCTCGTTCGCCTGGTGTCCCTGCTTCTGTCGATCCGGTTTTCCCTTGTGAAGAAACGTTAACGACATTAGCACTGGCGTATCCGTAGGCCGTCCATTCGGGCCGCACGAACCGGTAGTCAGAAAGGATGGCCGAGCATGCAAGCAGAGGGTCGCAACTAGTCACGAGCATGCAAGCGGCCCAGTCCCCAGTCCAGCCGCCGGACTCGTCCACCCTGGATGTCTTCTTTCTTCTCATCTTCATTCTTCCTCCAATCCTAGGTCTCATGATGGCCCCATTCCTCTTCGTGGCCTCTGGTGGACCGTCCTGTGCGTCCGGTTAGCGCTCCCGTCTCCGCGACATCCCCTCCAGCCGATCCAAGCACCTGTTCGTCCGACTGGTGGTTGGGGATGCCATTTCCCGTCCGCTGTCCACCTCGTAGGGGGGGACCCCTCAATAAACATTGCCCGGCCAGGATCCCGACCAGGAGGGTAGCGGGGTGGTTCCACGTATGTCCGCACCCCGCTGCGGACCACCACGCTATTGTGGCACTTTCGGGGGATTCGGGAGCGCGTATCCTGACCGCGGTGGCAGTCCCCCGACCCCTTGTCCCTCGTCGTGGGGTATCGTGTTATCTGAAACAATCAAGGGAAGAGGTGTCCTTCGTAGTCCCGTCCACCGATTAGTCTATAACTAGTCTTCTTTCTTGAAGTTTGTCCGGTATCTTCCTCGACGCCTTCATTCTTCTTGAAGTCGGTCTTCGTACTTTGCAAGGCGGCGTATGTGCACCACCTTGCACTTGGTCCTGGGTGAACGTCGAATCCTATAGATGAGGTCGTTGATCCGATCTGTTATTATGTAGGGGCCTTCCCAATCCGTTTGTAATTTCGGGCATTTTCCTTTGACTCTTCTTGGTTGAAACAACCACACTCGATCTCCTGGTTGAAACTCCACCGCGTGGACACGGTGGTCGTACCACGATTTCATCTTTGAACTGTAGATGTCCAGCCGGCGTCGAACAAATTCGTGGATCTTCTGTGTTTTTTCTCGTATCCATTCTGAGTAGCCCTGTTCGACGTCCTCTTCTTCTTTGACGTCTGGAGGTAATCCTCTCCATAGTTGTAGAGGTAGACGAAGTTCCTGGCCATACAGGATCATCGCTGGCGTTAATTGGGTCGCCTCATGCCATGCCGATCTGTAGGCGAGGAGGAACATGGAGTTCCACTCGTCCTAATCCCGCTGGTGTTCTGAAATAAACATTGCGAGATATTGTAGCAATGTCCTATTTAACCGTTCTACCAGTCCGTCGGATTGAGGATGCAGGAGGATTGTTCTGGTCTTCTTGATCCCAAGCAACTTCAGCAGTTCCTTGAACACGGAGGATTCGAAGTTTCTTCCTTGGTCTGAGTGTATCTCCAAAGGTACACCATGACGACACACTACGTTTTGTAAAAGAGCCCTTGCCACTGTGACAGCTCGCTGGTCCGGCATCGCGATGACTTCAGGCCATCGGTAGAAGTAATCCGCCACCACCAGCATAAACCTGTTCCCGGCCTGGGACCTCGGGAGTGGACCCACAACGTCCAGGGCAAGCCTCTCGAACGGAGCTCCCACGTTGTATACTTTCAGGTTCCCAGCTCCCTTCTGACGTGGTCCCTTCTTCGCCGCACAGGTGTCACACCGCCGGCACCACTCTTCAACGTCCTGTCGGCATGAAGACCAGAAGAACTGTTGGCGGATCTTCGCCAAGGTTTTGTTTATTCCGAAGTGTCCAGCTGCTGGTGCATCATGGAATTCTCTCAGCACTTCTGTCATCCTTTCACGTGGCACCACCAAAAGTCGTGAGGTCGTTGTACCAGCGTGGGATTCCCATTTTCTGAAAAGCAAACCTTCTCTAACCTCCAGCGAGTCCCAGATGGACCAGTAATATTTCAATTGTGGGGAGAAACCGGCCACGTCTTGCCAGCCTGGTTTCTCTCCCTCCCTCTTCTTTTCAAGGATGAAACCAATCTCTTCATCCTTCTGTTGACTTTCTTTCCATCCTTCGGTGTCTTCTTCTATGGCGAATATCCGGTGGATCTTCTTCGTGAATTCTGTTTCCTTTTCTGTTTCTCTCTCTTCTATTCGTTTGCAGTTTTTACAATCTTCTTCGACACAGGGTCTCCTGGATAGACCATCGGCGTTTCCATGGGCTTTTCCTTCCCTGTGACGAATCTCGAAGTCATACTCTTGTAATCGTTCGATCCAACGTGCGACCTGTCCTTCGGGGTTCTTGAATGTTAGCAGCCAACGAAGTGCTGCATGGTCCGTCCTTATGAGGAATCTTCGTCCGTACAGGTAGTGATGGAAGTGTTCGATGGACTTCACCACTGCCAGTAATTCTCTCCGGGTGACGCAGTAGTTCTTTTCAGCTTTTCCCAAAGTCTTGGAGAAATAGGCGACGACCTTTTCCTGTCCATCGTGTTCCTGGGAGAGGACGCCGCCTATGGCGAAGTTAGAAGCATCCGTGTCTAATATAAAATCCTTTTCCACTGTTGGGTAGGCTAGCACCGGGGCTCCGGTGAGTCTTTTCTTCAGCTCCTGGAAAACTCCTTGGCATTCTTCGGTCCATTTGTAATCTTGTTTGGTCTCGGTGAGGCGATGCAGGGGTCTGGCTATCTTGGAGAAATCCTTCACAAATTTCCGATAGTATGTGCATAATCGTAGGAAGCTTCTTAATTCCGTGACGTTCTTCGGTTGTGGCCATTCTGAAATTGCTGTACTCTTCTCTGGATCCGTTTTGACTCCGTTTTCTGTGACGATGTGTCCCAGGTATTTTACTTCTCTGCAGAAGAAAGAGCATTTCTTTGGGCTCATTAACAGTCCGGCCTGACGTAGACGTGAAAACACTGTTCGAAGGCGTTCGAGCTCCTGCTCGAAGTCATTCCCGTAGATAATAATGTCGTCTAAGTAAACTAAACAGATCTTCCAGGTCAAATCTTGAAGTACGTCCTCCATCAGGCGTTCGAACGTTGCGGGGGCGTTGCACAGTCCAAAAGGCATCACTTTGAATTGCCAGAGTCCCGTTCGCACTGAAAATGCGGTCTTCTCTCGGTCCTTTTCGTCCATGGTGATCTGCCAGTATCCGCTCTGTAGGTCCACGGTCGAAAACCAGGATGATCCGGCGAGGGCGTCCAGGGTATTCTCGATCCGGGGCAGAGGATATGAGTCATTCTTCGTTATCTCGTTCAGACGTCGGAAATCCACGCAGAACCTGATGGTCCCGTCCTTCTTCTTGACGAGGACGATCGGCGAAGACCACGGGCTCCGGGATTCCTCGATCACGCCCTGAGCCAACATCTTCCTAAGCAGCTCTTCCACTTCTGCTCGGCGATGTAGAGGCAACCTCCGTGGTGCCTGTTTTATGGGCCGGTTATCTCCTGTGTCGACGGTGTGTTTCACTCGATCGCAGTTCCCGATCTGGCTCGAATCCGTGGCGAAAACATCCTGGAATTCACAAAGTAATTCAGTAAAGAGTTCCTTCTGCCTTTCTGACAAACCTGTCGAGCAGCGGGTGTACACTTCGGTTCGACGGTCGGTTCACCAAGACGTATCTCCTGTTTGCCGGGAATGCACAGCGCGTTCCGGGACAGATCGATGCTGCAACGGTGCTTCTTCAGGAACTCTGCTCCCAATATGCATTTTTCGACCATTTCGACCACGTAGAAGTCTTCGATGCTTGACAGTCCTCCCACGTTGACTTCCAAGCTCTTCTTACCGAAGACTTTAATTTTCTCTCCGGTCGTGGAGCGGATGTCCAGCCTTGCCCGGACGACGTCCTTCGTCGCACATAGCTTTTCCTCTAGCAGATTGATGGGGCATCCTGTGTCCAAGATGATCCTACAGGGGTTCCCTCCGATTTTTCCATAGACGTAGGTGTCGGTCCACGGAGTTTTCGGACCTCCAGCCGCCTCCTGCATCGCCACACTCTTGACGACCGGCCATGGAATTCCATTCATAGGGTGCTCGCAACAATATGTTCAGAATGTGGAAGTTACAGCAATTATTTGCAATTATTGCTCTTATTATTATTCTTCTGACTATTGAATAAAACATATAACAAGGAAAAGTCTCCAAACCGGTCAACAGTTGACTCCCTGATTTTTTGTCATTCTTTACGGTCCTATGCAGAGATGGGCATTATTTAAATAAAAGGATATACTTCCGAATGGGCCCAGTGGCTGATCGACACAAGGTTTGGGGGAGAGGTGTTTACCCTAAATCTAAAATTCTATATAGGTCGGATATTTATTAGTTTCTATTGTTTATTCGAAGGCTTTTCATCTTGGGCTTCGAATAATTTTTCTTCTTTCATTATATCTTTATCCTAAGGTCGCATTCAGATATATTGACCGGTCTGACGATCGTGGATTTGTCAGTTGGAGTTGCTGGGCCCCCGAAGGGTATGGCGGGGTAACGGGAATGCTGCTCGTGTGGCTGTTATTTATTCTTAGCGTAATAGTTGTGTGCGTTACGAACTTAGAGCATATATACTTGGAGGGCTCATCGAAAGCTTGAAACTGTCGCCAACATGGTGCGAGAGAGAAAGACATCGTGCGAATTGGCGCGAGAGAGTGAAGTATAGATTCTCTCGCTCGCACGATGTCTTTCTCTCTCGCACGATGTTAGTCGGCAACTGGATCCACAGGAGACAAGAGGCCATGAGACCTCCATGTATACCTATATGCTCTAAGGTTACGAAGCTATGCGTAGACCAATATGAGATGAAGCTATCGAGACAGAATGAATGTTCTGACCATAAAACTTCTGAATTTTTCGGAGCTAACGCACACCTATTCTGATGTTTGTATTTCTACGCTCAGAACTCGGTTGGCCTACACGTCAGGTGCTTGGCGCAATCTCTACCACTTCTGGCCCACTCTTGTTCTACGAAGGCGAGAGCGAGTCAGAAAACGTTGAGAAAAGGAGCACCGAGGCAGGACAGTGGTATGGTGGGAGAATACTCCTCACGAAACTCACCGGCCAATATATTGTAGACGATCTATATTTTCCCCTCGAAATTAGTCGAACTACAATCGGTACAATCAAACTAATATGGACGCTCGGATACGACTTCTTTCAAAGATCGTCCTTTTCTGTTTTCTCCCTGCTCGCGTCCGCCACGCGACCGCTCCTCCCCTCTCCTCCTCCTACAACCGTCAACTGTTCGGCATTGTTGAGATTCGGATCCCTCGCCGGCGCTGCACCGATGCATATTTTTCCACAATATGTATCTGAATACGACCTTAGAAGCTCGAATGCCGACGAAAACCTTTGTGGCGAGATCGCCGTTGCTCGGCGATGCGTCATCGATTATACAGAAGCAGAATTTGTTTATTTTTCATCGCATCAATATGAAAGTGACACCACTGGATTTCTGGCATTCTGCCGGTTATATTGACAGAAAATAATTTAAATCGGACTATTTTTATCGAAACGGGCTTTCACTTCTATAAACAAATTTTTCACGTAATTTCCTTAATTATGGTCCGAATTATATCATTTTTTGGGTCCAATTTGATCGAGAAAATATGAGGAATCGATTGACGTCACTTTCGCAAAGATCTGATTAGAAATGCATAAGTGCAGATTCGTCACTGCTTAGTGCGCAACATTGTATGGCCCCACTGGTTTCGAGCGCCGAAGCCCACGAAATTCAGCGAGTCGCATGATTGCCAGCGAGACAGACAAGAGGGGACTTTCGATGGCGAAGGAAAATTAGCCTTCTACAGAACTCAAATGGAGAAAGACTTTGCTGACCGACTTTATATTCACGTCAAATAAATACTTTAATTGTAAAATTTAGACGATGAAGTATTGTTGAATTTCGCCAGTTCTTACATATGCCCCATTTGGTTCGGAATTCCTGATCTCAAAGTTTCATGCATGTACCTATTGAAATGTTATTTTTTCTTATGAATATGTTACATGGGCCCTTCTGGTCCATCCCGTGCTCGCTGTCCTCGCGTCGCTTTCCTCCGAATCGGCGATTCAGCGGAATCGCCTCGCGCGTGTCCGGCAGGTCGACGACCCGCGGAGGTTCGTCGTAAGCGCAACGTGACCGTTGACGGCCCGGGCCCCGAGATTTCCAAATAGGAGGCAGCGACCGCCAGGTGCCGACGGGGCGATTTCTCCCCCCGATCGATTTCGAGAAGGCGAGGCGCGGTCCTCAACCGAGGACTCGATAGCAGGCATTCGATTTTGGGACTTCGAGCTAGGGAGTAGCGACGGCGAGCCGCGCCGTCTAGATCGCGTATTCGCTTCAGTGTCCGGTATCGCGAATCGCGCTCGGTCGATCTGGTTAGGCGGAGCGTATCTCCATCCGATACACAGGAAACGGCCTCGCCGGGAGAGCCCTCACGCGCCGATATAGACCACCGCGATCGCGAAGAACACCGTCGCGACGGAGCGAGCGCAGCGAGACGACGGACGCCAGGTTCAGCGACATCCCTGCGTCACCCGAGCCCGAAACGCGAGCGAACACGACCTACGACAGGTCCGGCGGCAAAGCGAACGCCCCGAAGAACAGCGACGGAGACGGAGCGCCGTCTCCTGGTATGTACCTAACCACTAACCTTTATTAAGAATATATGCGATCATTATTGTTCCTCTCAATTCCCTTGTATAAGCCTTATTTCAACCCCTTTCTTCCTTTCTACCTCCCGGTAAGTATAGTCAAGGTGGGCCTTAGTCCTTTGACAGAGCAAGAACCCGGTAAGTCACTCCAACCGCTCGGGGTGATTTACAGGCCGTCCCTTCAGGACGTAACAAATACATTATTAGGACACACTCTACGTTCACTAACAATTGACCGAATTGCACCATGTTTGATATCATTTTCATCGGGAAATCCTAAAAAATCCATCGGTAATACTTTTATCAACACTTATCAAAAACATGAACATTTTATTTTTCTGTACTGGGTATTTTATCTAGCTCGTCAGTTTTATTGCTCTCGACTGTCATCGGGCCATCTACTAGGGCCCGGAGGTCCTCGCTCGCAGCGAGAAAGCAAAACAGTGGGGTGGGTAGGTCTTTCCCGATAATCTGAGCCCAAAGGCTTCTCAACAATTGGAAGACTGTACATATACTTTCTGATGCTCTCGACAATACGCGCAACCATTTGCGTGCGTGGCTTCATGTTGCACTACAAAAAGTATTCTTTTAATTACAATTAGTATTCAGTTTGTAAGTGCTATTAAATTAGGCGCCATTAAAATCATGCACAGTTCATTAATTTTAACTAATTGACCAATTCATTTATTTTTTAATTCATTGATGCAGTAATCTGATTAAGAACATCGTAACGCGGAGCTAATATTATAGGCCCTAGAATCTACGGTATTGTCAATGTGCAATTGAAACGCGCCGCCACTTCACACTATCGTTTAAACGCGATGCTCGCCAGCAATCATGTGTCTCGCTGAGTTTCATCGCCTTCGACGCTCGAAACCAGCGGGGCCATACAATGTTGCGCACTAAGCACTGATGAATCTGAAGTTTTGCAATTTCTAATCCGATCTTTACAAAAGTGGCGTTAATCAATTCCTAATGCTTTCTCGATCAAATTGGCCCTAAAAATGATATAACTCGGATCATAATTAAGGAAATTACGTGAAATATTTGTTTGCAGAATTGAAAGCCTATTTCGTTAAAAATAGTCAGATTTAAATAATTTTCTGTCAATTTAATCGGGAGAATGCGTGGAATCCATTGATGGCACTTTCATATTGATGCGATGAAAAATAAACAAATTCTCTTTCTGTATAATCGATGACAACATTGCAATACCACCGGCGAGTGCATTAGCGCATATGAAAAACCATCGAATAAGCAATTGCAATCTAAAGTCACTATTGCACCAACTCAATTTTATATATAATGTTTGTTCAATAACTGCTTTCTGCATGGGACGTTTAATTATCTTATAATAAGTGTATAACTTTCATATTTTGCTTCAGCGTTTTGCTAATAAAAAATGTCTAACCTAACATAACAAACTTAATTTTCTGAGGACATCCGCTCGTCTATTTTTTCTTTTCACTTATAACTCCTTACTGCCAACGTAACATATTATAGCATAAGTACATTTTATGTAATTAAAATGTACAATGAATTGTCTACGTTTTCTCTACCAGACCTTCCGTTTAAATATTTACAAGTACAACGCAACAGCAAGGAATTTATTTCCTTATTCAGAATAGAATACGGAAATAGCAAATAGCTCCCTCTCGCGTTCACCGGGCAGTCGTCGATCTATCAGTATTACCATTTCTGTGCAGAAAAAACCTGCTGTAATACCGACCTGCCGAATCGGCCAGGTCACGTGACGTGTCTACCCCCTTAATAGTTCCTTAAAAACTATTGTTTTTTCTGATATGCATAATAATGATATTTAGACACAACTTTAAATAATTTACTCAAAAACTCGCGTCGTAGATTCCCACGACCACGGGGATCTGAAAGTTAAACTTGACATATAAACTACGTGAATATTCCAGGCTTTTCCCTATGAAAATGCTTCTAATGCAAGAACCTTCTAATATCATAGGAAAAAAAAATCGTTACCTGGCAATCGTGAATATTACCGCGTTTTACTTGGTTAAGGCGGATTGTTTGGGTTTTCCAAACCAAATTTTTTAATAGGTACAATATACCTACAGACTTTTTAGGAAAGGACCCTTCATTGCGGAAGAACGACATGTTATATCAGAAAAGTTTACAAAGTGCAACACATTTATAAGTGGCAAATGATACCACTGAACGTTATGTCAAACTTATATCAGAATATAATAATCTGCTGACAAAAAATGACGAAGAAAAACAATATATTTTACACATAATTGGAGAATATAGGAGACTTTACCCTAATGTAAGCAAATTTACATCCACAGAATATATATTGAAAAATACATAGAATTTAATAATATGCTAATTTATTACCATCAATCTATAATATATAACTTAAATTTCAATAGAGAGTATTTCGTTTACAACTATGTAAAAAAATTTCATTCCTAAGTACTAATACTATAATCATTATTACAAAAACAAATAATAAACTTTTTGTGCATTGACAAAGAACTATAATTTGACTCGAACAACCACCCGACTGCGTACAGTAGCTTATACGCTGCGTTATATACTAATTTTAAGAGATAAAACTCAAAGATTTTGTATATATTTTTGTAAGTAACATACATATTATTATTATGCATCTAATAAATTGTGCTTTTATTAAAAAGTATTCACTGATACTTCAAAAATAGCCGAAAACAATTATGTTCGAAACTGACGAGAAATCACTAAAATTTCAAAACTTTAACTCAAATGTGGCACGGGTTGCCATTGTCCAATCACTTTGAAATTTTACACATATCATTTTCTCATCAAGTCGCACAATTTAGGGGGGTGTGATAAAAGAAAACTCATAAAAAATGTTGACCCCCTATAGTTAAGGACCATCCTACTGCACAATCACGAAGAGAACAGGCATTGCAAGAAGAAGAAGGTCCAACGTACGGAGCAGGAGCGTTTTAGTTACTACGCCAAAACATAAAAACTTTATAACTCGGACAAAAATGTTTTCGAGCTGAAATTTTTTCTGCAGGTTTTGTATACAATACTACAGAGATAAGGGTATGGATTTTAAAATCGAATAATTTTTCGAAATTTTTTTTTTAAATTTTTGAAAAAAATATCATTGTATTAATTCTTACATAATTCATTTCAGCGTAAAAAATAATATGGAAATACATATTTTCAAATTTTTATCTGTAAAATAACTGGTAGTTCATTTTCACTTGAGTGACCCCCCTTAATACCTCTTAACATGAAAACTAGGGCGTGGTCAGCAAACCTATTACTTCTAGCATTGCCCCAGTCTTCAAATCCCATAATCTTATCTTTATTCTCAACATAATCTAGCTGAGGTTGCAGAGACACTTCGTCCCACAGTAAAAAACAAACTTTATCTTCCTCAGACATATTTATAGCTTGCTGTTTGAGATGGTCAAAAATAATTTTGTTTACTCCCGGTTTTAATGTAATACAATTAAAAAAAATTCGTAAAGAACGTGGACTGGGTAGAATGAAAATCCGGCTCAGTAATCTGTAACACTGTGCAGACTGTTTCAATATAGCTAATGCTAAAACTTTATCCTCAAGTGTAAGCCTATTAAAGAAAGTGCACATATTCACACATCATTAATAATTTCATTAACAAATTGTAAATAATTATACGTTACCACATTGAGTTCTTTTGAATTAAATTTTTTTATGAAAGTCAATTTCAAATTTACAATCAATGCAGAAAGCAAATTGTATGTACAAGGTGATATGATATTTATGAAAATTAATTAATGAAATCGACATGATGGGTGACATTTTTCACTTGCCTTAGCTTTTTTGTGCACGTTCCGTATTTGCATTTCTACCGTTGCCATGTACTTTTCTGTTTTTTGTAATCATTCTTTTAAAGTTCCCATGATATGTGTGTGTTTTGCTTGTTTTTTCTTTAAAGCTGATGTTATTGTGTATAGACGCTTTGCTACTGGCGTCAACTTCTTTTTCCTGATCACTGATCCAAGAATTGTTCTTGTTTTATGTGTTGTAGGAGTTGATGTAATGGCTTCCTTCGGGGCAGAATTTTCTTCTGAACATGGCAAAGGCATATTCTCCACATAATGTTGAATAGGACTTTCATAGTTGTTGTCCAGTGCTTCAGGTCTCCAAGCTTTCAATTCATGCATGTCCTCCCAACTGGGCAAAACTTTGAAATGTATTGTTGAAATGGGTTCTTCACATGTACTGATTGAGTCAATCAGTGGATTTTGCAGTTTAAAATCCATATTCTTGTCTTCTGCTACATCAATTATTATCATATCTCTGCCATCGCTTGTACCTGCAGCGGATGCAGCAGGACTGATATTTAATAGCAATTCCGGAACTGCATCATCTTTCAGTAATTGGCGAATATGTGTGCTTTTCTAAGCACTTTTCGCAAAATGAATTTGGCAAACTCTATATTGGCATAATTCATTCGATGGAATACCATCCAGGTCCGGATTATTTATGGCCTGTACCCATTTCTTACTTCCGCTAACAACTATTGCTTACACTGCATCGGACACGCTTCTTTCTATCATATATGGACCGGAATACGGCCGCTCTGATGCTTTTTTTACAACGTTTTGTAAGAACACGTGGGTGCAAGTCTTCAAATCCTTGAAGAAGAATGCACGTTTTTTTATAATTATGCGCCACAGGCACTGGCCGGACCATACGCATATATTCCCTGAATTCTTCAATGAAAACGTTAGGATTTGGCGATAAATTGTCCGGTAGGAAAAATTCTCCCGGCAGGCACACTGTTGTACCGAACAGAAATTCAGCCGGTGATGCACCGGTGTGCGCACGTACGTGCGAAGGCAGTCCCAGAAGGACGGTTGACAATATTTCAGTCGAATTTCGATCGTTATGACACATGATTGCCGACTTCAAAACCCGATGCCATCGTTCGATAATACCGATAGACGTGGGATGGTATGGGGTGGTGCGAATTCATTCGCAACCTATTAAATTCAGTAGTGCGGTAAATAACCGAAATTCAAATTGAGCTCCTTGGTCAGTTGTGATTATTTTTGGCGCGCCGTACCTAGAAATCTAGCCGTTGTAGAACGCTCTGGCTATTGTTTTGGCGGAGGTTTTCACTAAGGGAACGGTCTCTACCCAACACGAAAATCGATCGATCATTGTTAGTCAATAACTGAATCCATTACTGATTGGTAGCGGATCAATAATATTGTTGCCAGCACCGGGTATAGGCCCGTGCATAGCCTGCTGGTGCTCGTAGCTGAAGACAGAAGAAGGCCAGCCCCCTCGAAGAGGACGATCGGTCAGCGAGAAGAAGTCTGCCTCAGACTGTCTTGTACCGAACGCCGTAGCGTTCGGACGTGCGGATTGTATTGTCATTGCTCTGTATACCAAATATAATTGAGTCGTGTCTACACCCGCGTATTATTCAACCTTTTGCGTCGGGGTGGCCTGCGATGGAAACGCCCCGGCGCAACAATATCAATGTGAATTTGATCGAAACGTCCATCCGGCGCCACGAAATATTCGGGAACGCGCCTGACATGTCGCGATACTTTTGATTGTTGGCATGCGATACATAGTTTGCACCATCGTGCAATATGCATGTCCGGCCAAACGTATCGTTGCCTCACGGTGCGATTGGAACATCTCGAATACCGTCTCCCGGAGAGACGCCAGGACGTATGGCCGAATGGATTCGCCGGATAGCTCACAACTGACCGATGTGTTGGTCGAGCCCCATTGCAGATTAATTCACTTTAATTGAGGATTTGGCGAAGCGCGGAGTTGAGCTAACTCGTTGTCACTTGTCTGCTTTTCTGCTAGCTCTTTTAGACTAATTTCGAGCGGAAGTCTCAGTGAATCGATTCTAGATAACGGATCGGCGACGGCATTGCTTGATCCCGGGATGTGTTCGATCGACGTAGTGAATTGCGCGATATACGACAGCTGACGAATCTGGCGCGGCGACGCTTTATCCGAACGCTGTATGAATGCGTACATCAATGGCTTATGATCTGTGAGTATTTTGAAAATTCTACCTTGAATAAAATATCGGGAATATTTCACCGCTTCAAAAATTGCAGTAAGTTCGCGATAATAAGCACTGTAATTAATCTGCACAGGCGAAAATTTTTGTGAAAAGAAAGCTAAAGGCTCCCAATTTCCTGAGACGGCCTTCTGTTCTAGACCGGCACCCATCGCAATGTCAGATGCGTTAGTAGTGATACGCGTGTAACGTCCAGTTGCTTTGGAGCGACTGAGCGCAAGCAGGTTCTCGAGAAGAGAGCGGCGTCCCCTCGAGTATAGGATAGGTGGGGCTCGTTGGTAGAGAGTAAAGGATTGAAATCCGGACTTCTTTAAACTAAACAATGGCTCTTATTGACAACACTTAATTCTACTACAATAACAACTTAATATTACCTAAAGCTATGAATTTTATATTTTTGGGTTTTTGTGTTTTTCTTTTATATGTTAAATTATGTGAACTAGATATATGTATGTCGCAGTGTAATGCCGCGTCCGTCTCCGGGGCGAGCTCTTACTCTTGACAACGTCTGCTGTAAGAACGGCCGTTTCCGTCTCCGGGCCGAGCTCGCTTCTGTTGGTAGAGTAGAAGTAACTACTGTGCTGCGCGCACCTCCTTTTATACTCGAGATTTAGCGATGCAGCGCATGCGTTGTACGTCATTACTTCTTATTTCATAATTTGCTCGTTTATCATATTACATCCTTAATCTATATCCTTACTAGTACTTGATGTTGATTATTCCTAATGTTATTATGATACTTGTTTCTTTAATACTTGCTTAATTATCTTATAAGGTATGCACAAAAGGTCTGTGCGATAATACAGAACGGTACTGTTTTACCTACGGTCGGTAACGCTAGGTTTGCGTCTGCGTGAGACGTTACACGCGTTTCGGCATTTATACGCGGGTGTACCAACAAGGTGGCGTCCGCGAGTGTTACTTTTATTTTATTAAAAGCGGTTTCCGCTTCAATCGACCAAACTATTGATCGCTTGCCGGTTTTCTTAGAGTCTTTCAAATAACTATTTAACGGAGCCTGCAACTCCGCCGCATGTGCTGTGTTGAGACGGTAAAAATTCACCATTCCAAGAAACCTTCTCAGTTCTACAATTGTTTTCGGCTTCGGGAACTTGTTTATCACCTCGAACTTCTTGGCGGTGGGTCGAATACCCTTGCCGTTTATTTAGTACGCCGGGAATTCAATGTCTGGTACGCCCAGAATGCACTTGTTTAAATTTAAACGGAGATGAGATTTCTTTAACACGTTGACTGCCCACGAAATCTGGAGGTGCTATGCTCGACGCCGAAAACGCCCCGATGGGAGTGTACTGTTTAAAGAAGGGATGGGGGCTATAGCGGTTTTACAGGGGCAAGAGGTACTCCGCTCGCTCCGCCTGTGATGTGACAGTTCAGCCAATAACAAAAATACGTGTGTTTTGTTTTTATGATTAGCTACGTTGTAAATTGATTTAACCTTTCAAAACCATCCAATCGGTGAAGTATGAAAACAAGCGACACTTCGATTGGCGTGCTCAGCATCGGCCTACGGTCAGCCCGTACCCGCCCGATTGCTCCGATCGGTGTAGTCGGCGTTGGTCAAAGAACAAAAAACACGCCGATCGGTGTGGTGGGCAGTCAACGTGTTAATCGGTCGAAGACTACCCGAAGATACTCGGCGTGTTCCTCTTCCGAAGAGAATGCGACTAATATGTCGTCCATATATACGAATACATAGTCCAAATCTCGTAATACACGGTCCACGTACCGCTGGAAAGGCTGACCCGTACGTCATATAGACGAATTCGAAAGGTGTAATCACAGCCGTTGTTTCGATATCTTCGGGAGCCATGGGTATCTGATTATAAGCGCGGTGCAAATCTAGCGATGAGAAAATTGTTTTACCCGAAAGATTTGTTGGGCAGTTATGCAGGTGAGGCGTGGTGTACCTATCAGAAACAGTTACCGCGTTTACACGACGAAAGCCCCCCGCAATCCTCCATGTACCGTACTTTTTCAATATCATATGGATCGGACTTGACCACGGGCCGGAGGACGGTCTACAAATGCCCGCCGCGATTAACGCCTTTATTTTTGCTTTTGCAGCCTTTAATTTGCGCTCAAACGTCTCGGACGTTCAGAAACCGGGGGCCCGGAGGTGATTATATGGTGGTACACATCACATGCGAACGGAGAATTTTGCTGTGAAGTTTTGGTTATCTCCGGATACTCTTCTAGTAATATATGCGAATACTTCGACGCATGATTGACAGAGTTCCCCGATACGAGACCAACGGCTTTCAAAGTCGGGTTTATGTACAATCCGGTCAAAGAATCGACGAGACGACGCCGACGTAGGTCGACCAGTAACCCGTAATGCGATAATATGTCAGCACCCAATATCGCGTATGGAACCGCCGCTATGGTGAAGTTTTATTCGATCGCTTGTCGTAACCCTATGTCGATAGTGCGATGCGACGCGCCATACGTGTCGATCAAAAGAATTATTTGCAGTGAATAATTTAAAGGCGCTCGGCTCGCCATGAATTTTCGAGATCGCGGGGAGCAGCGATATGTCCGGTCCTGCATCTATAAAAAATGTCTGACCAGTTACGCGATCCCGTACATGGAGACGTTTTGAAACAGTTCGATCCCCCGTTTTCGTCTCAGTAACGAGGGATCGGGCTAATTTCCCGCCTCCCAAGTCTTAAATTTTGCGCACCATGGTTTACAAAACTTGGCATTCTTCGGATATTTTGTGTGAGCAAAACATAGTTTTTCTTGCGACCGCTCATCCGAACGACCGCGATCCTTATTATTACGCGAAACCGAGCGACCACCGCGCGGTCCGATTCTACGCGCTTATGCGACTTAATCGTGATAACATTGACTCTAGACGGTCCGACAAACGCTTTATTTCGTTGGCCAATTTATCTATTGACGCGATAGAATTATCGGATGGGTGCGTGGAAGACGCGATTACGACCTCGGAGGTCCTGGAGCTCTCCGCGATTTTGTCCGCCATCTCCGCTAATTTGTTTAGATCGGTTGTACCACTGGTGGCAAGGATAGCTTGCGTACTCGCCGGCAATTGCTCGACGAAAATCGTTCGCATAACAGAATCGTCACCTCTTCCGTCGTTTAGACCGCGTAAACGATTTAAAATTAATGAGGGCTTTCCCTCTGTGATAACCTGGCCCTTCAATAATTTTCGATGGTTCGACTCTTCTGATTCGACTCTTCCTATTTCATTCAGAAAATCTTCCTCTTGGACTTTTTCGGCGTGTTCCACACATTTCTTCCAATCCTCTATAGTAATCCTGTTTATCCTGTTATGCACTAATCCTGTTACTGCTGTCATGGTGAATGACTTGTTGTGTTCGGATACATACCCCTTCACTTACTTCAACTCAATGGGGTTGTACTAGCAATGATAAGGTGGGAGTCTAATAACTTCATGTCCCATTTCCAAAGCGATTTCATCCAGTACACATTGTTTTGCGAGCTTGTGCTGTTTGACTATGGTTGACAGCTCTGGTTTGGTCAATGATTGGTCAAAATTTATTTCCTTTCTGCGCAGCCATTCGATTATTTCACTTTTTTTTGTTGGCGGTAGTTGGTACCTTATCTTCGACGGCAAAATGATACGGTGCATTATCCATCACAATAATGCAGCCTTCCTCCAGACCTTCCAGTAACTGGATAAACCAACTTGTGAAAAGCTCAGCATTCATCTCTTTATGGTAATCATCATTCGTGTTGCCAGATTGGAAAACTAATTTCGCGTGTGGCAAGAAACCGTGTTGCGCTGGTCCTGCGTGGCAAATGATTAATCGCCCTCCTTTTCCTGCTGGGACCTTTAAACTTCCACTCTTGGTCGTCGAGTCTATCCATGCATATTGTCTCGTTTGGTTCTTATTAACCCAGGTCTCATCCAAGTATATAACAGGACGAGGGTCTTTACATGTCCGGATTCTGTTCATTCTTCTCAAAAACGATATCCTGGCTGCTACAATGTCCACACGTTTCATCAAATACTTTCTGCCATCGTTCCCTTTTTTGTACTGGAATACAAAATTCTTTAAAACGCACCTTAGCGAAGATATTGAGCCCTCAAAATCGCCGGACTCGCGTAACTTGGTCTGGAGTTTCTGTGTCGTTGGGAATTCTTTTCTGTCGTAGAATTCCAAAGCAGTGCGTCGAATTAATTCCTTCTTTTCATCATCAATATGGGTCGTTGTACTACGTCGATGCCTCTTTTTGGGGGATGAAAATGATGTGCGGGTGCATCCTCGTCGGCGGCTCCTGGTAATCTTCCTTCTGCACAAATTCGGCGAACAGTTCTTTCCGAAACACCACATGCTTCGGCCGTCGTTAGCTGTGGCGTATTCACTACACTCTTTAATATATCGCTGTGTCTTCCACGCAAGGCTTTAAAAAAGGAGTGCACTTTGTATATTATTTGTTTCGACTGCTTTTGTGTGTCTCCTGATTTCCGAGACATTTTTTAAATTAATAGAAGTATGGTATCTTTGAACTAGGTGTGCAAATAGGACATTGAATCTGGAATTAATATGATTTTTATTTATTATTGTAGCTGTTTCAATCTGAATCCGGATCCGGCGCCAATTCCGAATGCGCACCTTCGTGGTCTGGGTCACTTTCATCGGGTGAAGGATGCTGCGCATTATCCTGCATATTGTCGATTACCTGGTTACACATTTCGGGTATTACCTTTCCCCCTTGTATCACGGTGGAAAGTCTTGTTATTTGCTTTTACGTGGCATTTTACTACCGCCCACGCGAGCTCAATTGGATTCAAGTCGCAGTGGTAAGGCGGTAGTCGGAGAATAGTTCTCCCCGTTGTCTTTGCGAATTCATCCATCACATATTTCTCGTAATTGGGCTTAATTCTGCGAACCTCGTCCAATAACTGCCACTTCAGTGCGTTATCTGGCATTCGTATTCCCATGCTGGTAAGCCACTCTCTTATCTGCGGTTTGTTCCAGCTCGTTACGGGACAGCGCTCCTATTTCGCAGAGTACGGCGCGTTATTCATCACAATAACGGCGTTTGGTTTTAAATATGGTACAATGCGCTTAAACCACTCGAAAAAGTGTGCCGCATTCATCTCGTCGTGGTAATCAGCGCTCTTGGTCTTCGCTTCAAAACACAGCAAGCCATTTTCGACAAAACCATCCTCCGATCCAATATGGAGTACGATGAGGCGCTTTCCCTTCGCAGTCGGAGTAGATGGGCCAATCATCAGGCCCCTTTCTCTGGCGTTCGATGCCGAAGCTATGGTGTTGTCCACCCACACTCGCTGCCGTGTGTGGCCTGCATTTACTCATGTCTCGTCCAAATAATAAATGGGCCTTCCCGCCGCGCTGCATTCTCGAATTTTGGTAATGAACGTTCGGCGCCAACGAATTATATCTTCCCGCTCGATAAGGACACTATTGCGTTGTCTTTGTACGTACTTGAAGTTCATCTTCTTCAAGAGGCGTTGTAACGTACTCTGCGATAAAATTGGTAAATTTTCGTCTCTTCGGATCGCCGCCAAAACTCTCGGAACTGTCGGTAGTTCTCTTCGTTCCCAAAAGGCGTGCACATGCTTCCTTATTGCTCCAATTTCGTCTTCCGACATAGTAAAAATGTTAGGTTAAGTTGAGCACGAGGAGGCTGGTGAGGTTCGGATCGGCGATGTGCCACCAAAACACTGTTTTGCACAATAAATTGTGAGGTCTTTATTTAAAAAGTGTGCCAACGGATGAGCCGTTGTGCACACTGGAAAACAGAGGGTTGAGCCCCCGTACACTCTCTTGTACAACAGTTAACACGTATCAAAACGTGGACACGCGGACACGCAAAATTGCAAATGCACAATCAATTGCTTGTTGAGCAACGCAATAAACGTACATTGAACAAAACACGTGAAACTTTGCGCACGGCTGTGATCAGAAGAACAATATGGATGCGCATTTCCGCCGCGGCGTCTTCTCGAACATTCTCGAGAGTCGTTCGACAAGACGGACGCTGATTGGTCGATCGATCGCGGATCGACCGCGACTTCCGCTGCCCAGGAGGTGCTGCGGTGATCGAGAGTGCGGCGGCGCAGAGAACTATTCATTCCCAAACAGACATCTTCTGCATTATATCGGGCCTTACCCGTTTCTTCGAAGGTGAAGTCACGGTCCCCGTCCTTTTAAATTCTTTTAAAGTATCGACGACGGTACGATATCCCACACCGCAAGTATTTCCCTCTAATTTTATCATTTATTTGTACTTCATCCCCGGAAATTGAACTTTTTTGTCATTGTAAATATTTATGATAATCTTCCTTTGTCCAGAGTGAACTATCTGTAAGAGAAACGTTTCCCATTAAATTAAAGTATACATTTTTCAGGCCTTTCAGGTTAATATTTATCCTTATAATAATTCAGTTGCTTATAATACTTCAGTTGCTTATAATACTTCAGTTACTTATAATATTTCAGTTGCTTACCTTTCCTTTTTTATTTTTTTGTGTTGAGAAATGCGCGTTTATTTCCATAGTTATTAATTTTATATAACATTTTTATAACCGTATATATTATATCTGTGGTTGTAAGGAGAAACGACCCATGTCACAATTTAAAAAAATTTGAGTTTATGCATTAATTCAACTGTAGAATATTGGATGTATGTATTTATCAGAAAAAAATGCATGAAAACTAATTTTATACGTTGAAAAAATAATGCAATTTGACCGAAGTCCAATATTCAATTAATACGCATTTGGCAAAACAACGTAAGTCCACAAAATTTGAAGAATACGACTTATCTTTCCTTTGTGATCGCTTTTTATTTTCTATTTTTATTTATCTGCATATACTATAACGTATTTTGTGTAAAATAATATGAGCAAAATTATATTTCATATTTTTATTTTACTAGAAACAGCACACTATGAAATATTGATGAATTCGTACGTAAAAATCAAAGTTTTAAGATCCACCAAATTTTTTTCATCAAGTAAACGTATATATATAACAATAATAAATAACAAGAGCAACATATATATTTAGTCTATAAGTACAAAACTATAAGATAATGTCAGAGTCAACGCTTAAAGTGTCAGTAATTGGGTCCTTTACCATGTATCGTAATTCCATAAACATTTAATTTTTGTTTGCAGATAAAATATTCATATTTAACACACATTGAGATTATGTACGATGTGAAGATATATTATTTAGTTTAGTGGGCAATAATTATAATGTACCTACCTTCAAAAAATTGATCTGTATCCGTTAAATCCGTATCTGAAGAATACTGGGCAACGAGATGCATTTTCAACTGTGGTAACTATAGTTAAATTTTAATGAACGTGTTTATTAAACTTTAACACATTTACTGAACGGGAACGCACTAATGCTTTAGACGTGTGAATGTTTATATTTTGTTTTGGAAAAACTACTTAACTGCGACACGGTCAAGCAGAACAACACAAGTCCAGTGGAATGTGTATGTAAATTATTACTATTTTGTTTATTATTATTTACGTTAATTATACGAATATTGAATATTATGCAAAGTGCAGGAAATATACGTTTATATCGTAAGAAGAAAACAAGGAAACATTGCTAATAAGAAGAATTGGTATTTAGAACTTTCAACGGCAATATCTCGAAAGTGAAAATATGTGACATGCGGCGTTTTTCCTTACAACCACAGATATAGTTTGACATTTGCAATAAAAAAGAGACAATCGAAGCCGACAAAAAGTCGAAACACGCGGTATATACGAAAGTGGCGCCACGCCAATGCTTTCGGCGCAGAACGGACGCGCAGTCGAAAGACCATTGGTGGCGGCAGAGCCAATGAGCGTCAACATGCGCAGAACCGGTCTAAACTCGTCGGTTGGCAGGTTCCTTCTAAAATGATTTGGAGTATAGATAGCTTCTTCTCATATTGGTCTACGCATAACTTCGTAACGCACACAATTACTACGCTAAGAATAAACAACAGCCACACGGGTTCGTTCAGGCGGAGCCGAGCAGCGTTCCCGTTACCCCACCATACTCTTCGGGGGCCCAGTAACTTCAACTACCAATCCACGATGGTGGTGGCTGATTTCTCCTCGCGCGCTGCTCGCGAAAACGAACTCACCAGCTAATATATCTGAACACGACTGTAGTTTGGTTTTTTGGCATTCCAAACAAGTTTTGATGAATTGTGTTATTTCATACTTCGCGTTTTTCCAATAGTATTTATTCCTTATTCAATGGTACGTTTTAGTTATTCCTTTATGTCCACCTATAGGAGTTTGGTGGTTCTCCTGAATAATTTGCTGTCTTTCTTGTATGGAAGGAGTTATAAGTGTGCCTTTACAAAATATAAACTGGATATCCTCTTGTATGAATATTATCATTATTAAGTTCGGTAGTCTACTTAGTGAAATTTTATCATCTTCCCCTGCTATATATACCTTTGTGGCATTTTCAAGTACTAGTTGAGTATGAAGCGTTCTTAGTGATTTGTATAAATCTTCTTCCGTTGGATAGTCTGTTATAATAAGTCCAAGGATTGTGTGTTTCCCCTCTTTGAGTCTGACTAAATCTCCAGTTTGTAATGGAAGTGGAATTTTATGAGGTTTTACAGTTTTCTCTTTGTACAATCTTCCTCCTGTTAGTCCTACTGGTTTACCCTCTGTCTCGATGAATACTATGATGTATCCTTTTCCCATCCATAGGTGGTCCTCTACTTCAATGTTTTGTTTTTCGACAGGAATGTCTGACACTATTCTTGGTCTGCTTGTTGCGTGTTGTGGAGGAGGAGATAATGGTGGAAAAGATAGTGAAGGAATAGATAATGGTGGGAGAGATAATGTAGGAGGGGTAAGTATTCTCCCTTTCTTAATTTTTATGGGAGTTATAGGAGCAGTGTCAGTGCTGGATTTTAATTTCCGCCTCTTTTTCTTTTTAGGTGTACGGTGAGTGCTTTTGTCTGAGCTTGTTTCTGCATTAATTTTGGGAGGGTCTTTATAGTTGTGTGTCGGTACTATGAACGTCTCTTCTATTTCTTCTATTAAGTCCTCTTCTTTCTTGATGTGAGGTATTCTGGATGTTCTTGTGTCGTTTTTATGTTGAGAGGGTATATGTATTTTTACTGGTACTATGTCTTGAGGGGGCGCATGTACTTCTACAGGTACTGTGATACGTTTCGACGCTTTGTTTTTTTACTTCCGGCTGGGACGAGGAGGTGTTTCTTTTTATTTTCCGTTTTAATTTCTGTCGTTTAGTACCTATTGAATCGCTTTCATCGTATGAAGAATCAGAATCTGAACAACTAACTCTAGGTTGTTTGTATGGAGCCGGGTTTCCTGAGGTGGAGGCGGTAGTTTCCCGTTGTCTCGTATTATGTTGATGGAATTGTTTTTGTTTTTTATTTTCATGAGAGTTTGTTTCTGAATGCGCTCGTTTTGGGTCTAAAGGTAATGCTATCGGATTTCTGGGCAATGCGTCCGCGTTTGTATTATATTTCCCTGGTTTATATAAGATTTTATCTAGAGACGCGGTAGCATCTCGACGCCAAGTACATGTTCGACACCGTGTATATGTTGACTGTCGCTACCGCTATCATTTAAGGTCGTCGCCCACTACGCCGAAGCGAAGCGCAGCGACCAAAGCGAAATGCTCGTCGTCGCTGTTCTGTCATATGGGCGATGCGTGGTCGCTGCTGTTCTGTCATATGAGCGATGCGTGGTCGCCGCGCTTCGTTTCGCCGCGCTTCGGCCTAGTGGGCGACGACCTTTACTCGTCGCCGGGCTAATCCAACCTAACCTGAAACTTATTTCATTAATATCTCATCACGCCTGCAATATTTTCTAAATTTAAAGGCATTTTTCTTATGTAAACCGCATATAAGCTTTCGAATAAGACCAAATTTCAATAAAATCTGTCCACGCATGACAGAGATATCATAATATCGTCTCATGGATCAGTCGGAAACGGTAATTTTTTCTTCTGATTCTTCTTCTTGAACCAAATTTCGTCAAACATAATACGTATACGCGTTACACGCACACCTTCAGCCAACAGAAACTAACTCATGTTTCGTTCGTCATACGCGTTACACGCACACCTTCAGCCAACAGAAACTAACACATGTTTCGTTCGTCAAACGCTATTACGTTACTTTCACTATGCAATCTACTCCAAATTTTGACAGCTTACAGTCAGGTTATAAACCTGGCGAGTGTTAAATAAGGTAAGTTGTAATTGCAACGAAAATGCAGTCTCAAACACAAGGTAAGTTGCCGAAATTTGAATTGCGATATGTTTGTATATCATCAAACTGTTTTTAATTTTTATTTGTAACTAAACTGAGGATTTTATGTATATGTAGATAAACGAAGCGTAAAATGATGCTGTGACCTACGCCAGGGTATGTCATCAATTGCCATGATTACTGGAACTAGTATACTCAAACTAGTAAAACTGCTAAAAGTAATTTAATTTGTAATACGTGTAATTGATTTAGTAATTATGTTGTAATTGTAATAATTAATATAAAGGAACAAGAAATTAATTACGATTAATTAAATCAAGAAACAAAGATTCATCAAATTAAGTCTTTATTACTTTCTGTAGTATATTTTTAATTAAGTAATATAAATTATAATACATTTTGTTAATTCCCCTCCTCCCTCCTGACCCCCTCCACCTTCTGCCCCGCCCCCTCCTCCCCCAATTAAATTCTGCACTGCTTAGTTTTAGTAGGAAGTTCATAAAGCTGTCTTGCCGCCGTGCTTGCTGTCGCGCTTGTCTAGAGACGCCGCAGCTCCGGCGTAGTGTGCATGCGAAGTGGGAGAAATTCTCGAGGGAATCCGTCCCCGATCTGGCATCACTGGGTCTCATTGAAAGCTTGAAACTGTCGCCAACATGGTGCGAGAGAGTGAAGTATAGAGGAATAATCGACCGTATTGCGCATGCGCCGATATCGTGCGAGCGAGAAAGCATCGTGCGAACTGGTGTAATACAAAAAACATACCCATAAAAAAACTTAAAAAAAGTAAAAAAATTACGCCAAGTACATGAAACAAATAAATCACAAAAAACAGAAGATAATAATATAAATCATAAAAAACAGAATTGAAGAAAATATACAATCACAAAAAATAGAAGATAATAATAATATAAATCAGAAAAAAATACAAGAAAATATACAATATAAAAAAAGATGTGAAATCAAAATGAGCTGCAAGTAGATAAAGGTACTTTTTTTATTGATTTTTTATATATAGGTTATATTTTATTTTCCTCCTCTCCTCCCTCGCCCCCTCCTCCTCCCCCAGTGGTACTCTGCCGCACTTAATTTCAGGAGGAATTCCATAAATCCCTCCTGACGCCTCCCACGTCCGGCTCTGGTACCTCTATCTGAAATGATAAATTAAGTGAATATAATTATAATTGTTAAATTGATTAAACCACAAAGTTATAATATTATGTTTTTATTTAATTATTATAATCCAATAAAAAAACTTAAAAAAGCAAAGAAATTACGCCAAGTACAGAAAAAAGTCGAAGACGAAAAATAATACCAGCATACCAGCAAAAACATACATATAAAAAGAAAGACTCACAAGAAAATAAATAAAAAATCACAGAAATCATTGATTATTTTTGTATAAAAACACCTGTAGGCCTGTTTCACACACTCACGGCACGGCACGGCACGGCACGGCACCGTTTCTACGGCAAAAGGAACGAAGATCATATAGAGACTAGAGCTGTACGAGTACTTGAATATTCGGATAGCTTGAAATCCGAACCAATCCGGGACTCGGTTTCCGAGCCGAGCCAGGTACCCGAAACAACCGAGCGGCTCGGATAGAACCAAGTACTTGAATTTTTTTCAAGCGGCCCGAAAGAACCGGGCGGATTGGATAGAACCGAGCGGCTCGGATAGAACCGAGTACTTGAATTTTTCCAAGCGGCCCGAAAGAAACCGGGCGGATTGGATAGAACCAAGCGGATTGAATTTTTTCCAAGCGGCCCGAAACAAAACCGGGCGGATTGGATAGGAACCAAGCGGCCCGAAAGAAACCGGGCGACTTGGAAAGAAACGAGCTGTCCGAAAGAAATCGGGCGGCTTGGAAAGAAACGAGCGGTCCGAAAGAAGTTCGAGCAGATCGAAAACTATTTGTCCGATTGGTATTATCTAAACTGTATCGCTCGCGCGCGTAATATTTATACAACAAATGCCTCAATACATGCTCTGCACATAAGAATTAACGAAATAATTTCCAACCTCATAGTATCTGTAAAAAGAATTCGTCTAACCCCTTAATAAAGGGTGTTGTCTGTTAATGGCTAAATATGTATACATGAATAAATAAAGAAATAGGTATAATATAGACTGCGGAATTTAGTGCAAATGCATGTTTTTGTAGTAATGGATTAAACAAGTGGGACTTTGACCGATCTATATTTCATCATTGAGAGGATTTAAAAAATATATTTGTAATTTGCATATTTTGGGTATTTTAACCTCGACTTTAAAATTTAATAGCTTCATACCTATGTTAAAAAGTTTATGTAAGTGTAATAGTTACATTATATTCAAAAGTTTAGTAATTTAATAGCAGGTACAGTGACACTTGTAATAGTTTGTATAATGCACATATCATGCGAATGTACTGATAGATTGTATATTGATTAAACAAGATTATATGAATTTTCTAATCCCCACGGAAGTGCGTACAATTTTTTTTATTTAATTAATGCAAGAACGCAGTACCAATCCGTTTGAATGAGGATGGGGAATACTTTTGCAAGAGCGTATGAAATTACAAGAAATGAAATAATTTTATTTAAATAACATTTGCACAGTTTAATTATACGTTGTACCATATTTATTTCGTACATTGGATTACATACATACTTCATACATGATGCACGCATACTATCTACATACTGCATACACACTATATTCGTGCTATAGGTACATATACATTACTTATTATATACATGGAACATACAGTATAGGCATACAATGGCCCTACGCACGTACTAGATGCTACTATATACTATTACATTATATTACATGAGGGGGAGTCCATAGTATTGGTATTTGTTTGACCTTGAAAAGTCCTGCGAAGGTCACGTGCCGCCGGTTGCTCGGTCGGACTTTGTACATCATGGTGGCTCTAAAAAGAGCCGATTTTGCGCCAGTGTAAATAATATATGCCATCACGTAGAGTTGCTGTAACAAAATGAACACAAATGCAGGGACTGTTAAATAGTTAAAACTCAATGGAGATCGTAGATCGCACATTAGTAAATTAATAAGGTTTCTTTGCTCTTACCATTGTTGTTTGGGCCTATTCGCTGACAAAAAACACAGCTGCTCCACCCTGTGGCACAGGAGGCATGTCCGCTTCTCAGTGACTATGTTGCCGGCACGTGAAAATAGACTTTCGCTATAAGCTTGCGATGCCGGCACGCCCAAAATATTCTGTGCCGCACGGGCCAGTTTGGGAAATCGCGTTCTGTGGTCTCTCCACCACTTCAGAATACAGGATTCCGCCTCTATAATTTTGCCCTCCATGTACGTTTTGATCTCCGCTTGGAGCGTATCATCCGGCGTCCCCAGCTCGTGCCTCCCAACATCGGCATAATAGTCTTCTAATGTTCCTAACGCTGATTCTGTCATAGAAACAAAATATATAACGTACAACATGGAACATAGTATCACATAATCTTAGCATTGTTTCACACTTACCTGGCGACGTTTCGCTCGACGATGCGCGTTCCTCACTCACGACATTCGCGTTGCTTTCCCCCAGGTACTTATCCGCAAATGCATACAGGGTCGTGTGAGCGGAGTCTTTGGCGTCTGCCGACAATAGCCGGTCTTTGACGCGAGGGTCCAGAATCATTGCAACTGTCATTGTTTCGGACGTGTCGATGAATTGAAATCTGTTCTTCAACTCCTCTAATAAATATCGTCTGAATTCAAGACAGTGGTTTGATATTGATGTCTCATCCATACGGCAAGATAACCACTTCTGTAGGTATTTTATGGACGAAACATAACGACATAGCGTTGGCGAATCCTTCACTGTCATCATCAGCGTTGTTTCTTTAAATAACTTTAATAAACCACAATATTTCTCGATTCTGGACCACTCGCTACTTATTATTATGTCCGGCATTCCTCGCTGACACAACACTGCATTAAGTGCGTGTTGTACCTGGAGTAAGCGACACAGCATGTCGTACTGCGAGTTCCATCGCGTCTCCACGTCGCCGATCAGCGTTAGAGGCTTGAGGGCTGGATTGTGCTCCTTTTGGACCGCATTCAATTTCTCGTATGCCACCGTAGAGCGATGGAAAAATTTCACAATAGTCTTGCACTTTTTCAAGATATCAAGGAGGTCCGCTGACTTTTTAATTGCATCCTTTACCACTAACTGAAATAAACTCGTTGCATTAAATATGTAATGATAATGATTTATTATTCATTTTAGCATTCAAATGTTTATTTACCTGCAGAGTATGGGCGTAACATGGGATACGCTCCCACTCATTGCACAGTTTAATGGCTTTTGCAATGTTGGCCGCGTTGTCCGTAGTAAAAAAATTGTAAACTCCTCTCTGAGTAGGTCCCAATCAGTCAAGCATTTACGCAAGTGAGCATTGAGATTTTCACTCGTGTGCGCTTCTGTGACACATTCTATTTGTAATGTGCAATTGTTCAATACAAAATCTGCATTTAAATAATGCACAGTTAAAGAAATAAAACGCTCCTTCGAGCGTGATGTCCAGCCGTCCGTGGTAAATGCGAATGTCCGTGTCTAATCCAAAACAGTTAAAAAATGTGTAGGTGTATATCTTTAATATAGTTACAAATGTTCTTCAATATGACATAAAAGATGGTGATAAATCGCATGAACGTTTGAGAAGTTATACTTACAGTTTTCGCATCCTCGCTGATCATGTCCTGCAGTTTCTTTCTTTCCGCTTCGTACAACTGCAGTACGATATTGTCGGCGAACGTGGCCCGGCCGGGGATCTCGTATCGGGGCTCCAGAACGTTTATTAATTGCTTAAACCCTTCGTCAGATACCATAGAGAAGGGTTGGCAATCCAAAATCACCATGCGGGCAATCGCATCGGTGATCTGTTTTGCTCGCGGCGACGATGCTTCAACCGTGGGCACTTGCGCAATTGCTGTGGGCGAATTTCGCGGAATGAGTCACGTGGGTATTGGGAAATTGTGCAAATGTTATTTAAATAAAATTATTTCATTTCTTGTAATTTCATACGCTCTTGCAAAAGTATTCCCCATCCTCATTCAAACGGATTGGTACTGCGTTCTTGCATTAATTAAATAAAAAAAATTGTACGCACTTCCGTGGGGATTAGAAAATTCATATAATCTTGTTTCATCAATATACAATCTATCAGTACATTCGCATGATATGTGCATTATACAAACTATTACAAGTGTCACTGTACCTGCTATTAAATTACTAAACTTTTGAACATAATGTAACTATTACACTTACATAAACTTTTTAACATAGGTATGAAGCTATTAAATTTTAAAGTCGAGGTTAAAATACCCAAAATATGCAAATTACAAATATATTTTTTAAATCCTCTCAATGATGAAATATAGATCGGTCAAAGTCCCACTTGTTTAATCCATTACTACAAAAACATGCATTTGCACTAAATTCCGCAGTCTATATTATACCTATTTCTTTATTTATTCATTTATACATATTTAGCCATTAACAGACAACACCCTTTATTAAGGGGTTAGACGAATTCTTTTTACAGATACTATGAGGTTGGAAATTATTTCGTTAATTCTTATGTGCAGAGCATGTATTGAGGCATTTGTTGTATAAATATTACGCGCGCGAGCGATATAGTTTAGATAATACCAATCGGACAAATAGTTTTCGATCTGCTCGAACTTCTTTCGGACCGCTCGTTTCTTTCCAAGCCGCCCGATTTCTTTCGGACAGCTCGTTTCTTTCCAAGTCGCCCGGTTTCTTTCGGGCCGCTTGGTTCCTATCCAATCCGCCCGGTTTTGTTTCGGGCCGCTTGGAAAAAATTCAATCCGCTTGGTTCCATCCAATCCGCCCGGTTTCTTTCGGGCCGCATGGAAAAATTCAAGTACTCGGTTCTATCCGAGCCGCTCGGTTCTATACAAATTCGCCCGGTTCTTTCGGGCCGCTTGAAAAAAATTCAAGTACTTGGTTCTATCCGAGCCGCTCGGTTGTTTCGGGTACCTGGCTCGGCTCGGTTTTTCGAGCCGAGTCAGACTCGGCTTGCTTTATCCGGGTACTTGAACAGCACTAATAGAGACCTTTCACACGTGCCATCGCCAAATAGACGGCGAACGGCTGCCGCGATGTCGGCCTGCTCGTTTCACACATTCGCGGCACGGTACGGCACGGCACCGTTTCTACGGCAAAAGGAACGAATATCATATAGAGACCTTTCACACGTGCCGTCGCCAAATAGACGGCGAACGGCCGCCGTGATGTACCATGCCTCCCCAATACAATGCACGGCAACCGTGACCGCCTGTTACATGCTCATATGGTAACGTAGGAAATTATGGAGTTTCGGGAATCGCCACTTGAGTGTGTTACTCTGGAGGAACTTTCAAATATACAAATAGGGCATTTTAAAGGTGCAAACGAGGCGTATCTAGGATGGGGCAAGTAGGGCTCGCGCCCTGGGCGCCAATTCCGGGGGGGGGGGGGGGGGTGGCGCAAAAAAGCCGAAAGAAATAGTATTTCTTGAATAAATTTATTTGGATGGTTAATGTTAGTAGTTTAGGCTTGTTATTCGTGTACTTCGCATGCCTTTTTTAGAGAAGCTTCGAAAAAAACTTGTTGCACATTTCGGCTTCAATTGCCTCCAACTTTCGTCTCTTCCGCCCCTTCAGCTCCACTTTCTTTAACCCTCCGTCTACATGCAAATGTTGCAATCGCGATAGAAGCGACGGGAAGAAAAATTGTAAAGAAGAAAAAACTAGCAGGTCACAAGCGTAGTAGATGTTATTTCTGTGTGGGGAACAATAATAAATATCACACTGTCTGTGATTCTTGTAAAAAATATGTGTGTAACAACCACGGTACAGAAAACTCTTCCAACACGTTCCGTAGTATTTCGGCGAGAACTGTATCGGTGAGGGGCTCGAGCGACCGTGAATATGGATTAGTGAACTATCGGTGTGGGTCTGCAAAGACCCAGCCTCAGGACTCGAAGTCCAGTACTCGGAGGGTTAAAAGGATTATCTAAATTCTAAATAAAATGTTTTGTGTGATGAACACTTTTAACAAAGAAGTAGAACAGAAAAGATGGAATTGGAATGATATGAATGTTGGAGGGGGGGGGGGGGGGGGCGCAAATTCTGTGTTTAAAACACATTATTGTAGTTACACTTGAGATTATAATAATACCCGGAATGTACGACGTTATTCAATACCCAGGTTACCCGGGTGCCCACCTACTGAATTCCTTAATTAAATGCTTTGTATTGTAGAGAAATCGTTTCCTTGGCGGGTCCCAACGAACTGTTTCAAGATTATTTCGGTTCTCATAACTGTTTCGAGAACTGAATCCGATATAATTAATCAATTAATTTATTCAATAACTGTAGGTAAAACTCATATTTTTACAATTGAGCACCCGGGTATTAATCGTAATTGTAATTGTTTCATCGGTACAATGACTATTACAAAAATTCGTATTCATTGTGTACTTGTAGTATTAATAATTTTTTGTCATTGATAATATGTAACGCACTCTTGTTGAACAAAAGCAGTTATTGATGTTGTTAGTAACAGAAAAATTGATAAACGACATTCAATATCCAGACCTCACAGCGAAGACATATTGAAGAATTTCCAAAACGTCTAAACATTGCATAGGTTAGTCACTTGTATTGTCGCTTTCACACGTGGCATGGGTACTTGCCCCGTGTTATATTATAGTTTCTTTACAGAAAATGGCAGACGTAAATATTGACCTTTTGATATCGCTTATCGAACAAAGACCAGTCATATGGGACAAGACCTTGACTGTGTACAAACAGAAAAATGAAACTGCAAAAGCGTAGAAACAAATTTTTACCCAACTTAGAAGTGACTTTGAGGAGTGTGAAGCCAAAGAAAAGAACGATTTCGGTTAGTTTCATACTGTATTGTGTAATCAAATATACAGGCTGAATTAATTAAACCGTCAAAGTAGTATTGACAATTCAAAAATTATTACTACAAGCACACAATGAATACGAATTTTTATAGTAGTCTCATTCTTTTATATGTATGTTTATTTTCTTTTTCTTAATGATGAATATACATTATCAGTTATATACATATACTATATTCTAAACAGTAAAAAATTAAATTTTTGAAAGCTGCCATGTTACAGATCCAACATCTGTTAAGAAGTATTCTGATAAGATATTTCTCACATCATTTGGCAAAATTCCCCCACGCGCTACTGTTTGTCGAGGCATATCAGAAAGTCCTGTTATCGTCATTGTATCCTCTACTTCGTAGCCATCTCTATCCCGAACAAAGTTGTGCAAAACAACACAAGCCTTGACAATGTCAACAGCAAAATTAGGCTCCAAGTTTATAGGCCGATGAAAAATCCTCCATTTATTAGTTAATATTCCAAATGAGCATTCTACATATCTCCGAGCTCTACAGAGACGGTAATTGAAAATTCTTTTTTTCACCGTCAAGTTGTGTCCACCATATGGTCGAATTAGGTGTTTGTCCAGGCCGAATGCTTCATCTCCCACCAAAAAATAAGGTACCTTAGGACTCAACGACCCTGGAAGACATCTTTCTTCAGGAATTTCTAATTCTTTATTTTTTATTGCCGTCCAGAGCGAGGATTTCTTAAATATGTTAGAATCACAATCTTTCCCATAGCTTCCGATATCAACGTAAACAAAACGGTAATCCGAGTCTGCTACCGCCATCAAGACCACAGAAGAGTAGCCTTTGTAATTAAAATACATCGAGCCAAGTGGGTTCACTATTCTGATATGTTTCCCGTCAACAGCTCCTAAACAGTGGGGGAAATTCGCCCTTGTTTCGAAATTTGATGCGATTGTTTCCCAACTCTCTTTACAGAGTGCGGGAAAACATTCCGAACGCATAACACTCCAAATGGCACAACATACTTTTCTTACAATTTTGCTTATTGTAGAAATACCGAGTCGGTAACTGTAGTGTAATTCTGTGAAAGTGCAACCGCTCGCCAGATATCTGAAATAATTAAGAATATTATGGGGTATTTAATTATTTTCTTAATTTGATTTTGTACAGGCCAGGCCGTGATAAAGAAATGGGTTAATGTGAGGGATTCGTTTAAAAAATCGTGGAAGAAACACAGAGAAGCTACAAAATCTGGAGCGGGAGCGCCAAGTGGAAAGTCTTATATTTACAATAAACAACTGCAATTTCTGTTGAAAATATGTAAGGAACGCCAGACCCAAGATTCCTTACCACAGAGAATTGCTGAAGCAGGACCATCAAATGTCGACACATTAGAAAATTCGCTGCAAAACATTCCTAATACCATGAAAGATACGAAACAATTGCCCCGGAAACGAAAGTTAGACCAGGTCGAAATTGAAATGATTAATGCTTTAAGAGAAAAACCGGATCGGCATTTGTCTTTTTTTAAATGAATAATCCCCTCATTAGCCTCATTTGATGAAGATGAAATAATGGAGTTCCAAATGGGGGTGTTAAGCACCATAACATCCATCAAACAGCGGAGAAATATGAGTTCAACACGCATAGGAAGCAGTCAACAAGAGACACCACCAAGTGAAAGCCAACACTACCACAACATGTGTCCGCCAATGTACAGTACACCAAACGCGAATACATCCGATGTTCTGTACAGCCCATTAGAAATTTCTGACGTTTCATTCGACGACACATTCGACGACACATTCGACTTTTCGATATAAAACGCGTTAGTACTGTTTTTGGAGTACTGCACATTGGTGGATATATGTTGTGGTAGTGTTGGCTTCCACCACTTGGTGGTATCCCTAGTTGACTGCTTCCTGTGCGTGGAGAACGCATATTTCTTCGCTGTCGCTCAGGCGGCAGTAACTGATGTAAAACTATTAATTGTATAGTAACTATTAACACTACTGTTAAATAAATAAGTATATAATAGTGATACACTTTTATTATTAATAAATGTTTCTTATTAATTTATATTAATATTTTTTGTGTGTGGTTTTCATTTTGAAAAATTGAACATTCTATTTGTTAAACGTAGCCTTGTTTTACTAACCTGATTGTAACGGCCAACATTTCGATAGGCTGGATGCATTCTCGCATAACTGTATCTTTGAGCTGAAGAGCATATTTCAGTCGTAGGTGCAGCTGATCAAAAGTTAATATTCTCATTCGAAAATAATTAAAAAAATTTTCGGCGTTGTTTCTCAAGTCGGTAAAGAGTATATAAAATGCCCCAAACTCTTTCCTACTCATATTTATTGGGTGAACCCACTGAATTCTATTCCTCCTCCTTTTTTTTTAATCGTCTGTATAGAAACAACATCGCTATAACGCGTTCACGCTCCATGTTGAAGCCCAACTGACTTGGAAAACCGTGAATTGTGCCAAAAGTCTGTTTGTGCCGTAGAAACGGTGCCGTGCCGTGCCGTGCCGTGGTGTGTGAAATATGCCTTACACGTAGCCCACCGGCGTTGCCCCGCTGGTGGTGGAGCCCCCGGGGTCGGTGCTGGTGGTTGAGCCACCCCCGGGGTCGTTGATGGTTGTTGAACCCCCTGCGCCGTGGTTGCAGCTTGGCTGCAATTATCAGCCGCCATTAACACATCGTCATCACTAGTTCCTGGAAAAATAAATTTGATTAATATTATTTTAATTTAATTTTTCTGTAAGTTTATCGTTAATCGTTAATAAAACTTACCATCCAAAAGGGCGTCCTCCTTTTGCAGCTCCTCCTTTGCAGCGTACTCTGTTTTCTGCAAAAATGAATAAACAATTAATTAGCCAAAAAGCTAAATGACAGGCAAAGTGCCTATCCAAGACTTTCAAAATGTTGCAGGTTACATGCACATTCGTTAGTTTTATTCATGACATTAATTCCCACGAATAAAAGTGACGAATAAAAAATCCACCGGGAAGCTAAGCTATGCTATGCTATGCTATGCTATGCTATGCCGTGCCGTGCCGTGCCGTGCGATGCTACGTTTTAAAAAAATTAGCTTCAATACATTCTTATGGAACCGTTTCCATAAAAAACTAAGTTAAAACATATCATCGCATAGCATAGCTTACAAGGGACGTTCGGCAACCCGGAAATTCAGAAAATTATGAAACTCGGTGTGCAAGTAGAGTAGTTCATCCGTAACACAACCCTATTTTTCGTTGGTGCCAAAAAGCATTTTTTAGGGGTGAAATCACCCCTTGAAAAAAAACAGAATTTTCTTTTCCGTGGAATATCTCGAGAACGGTGAGAGATATCGAAAAGAAGTTTAAACGAAAGATGCAGCCTTCTTTTATATCTACAAAACAGCGTAAAAATAATTTTCGAAAAATCCATATTTTTCAAGTTACCCCCACCACCAACTCTTAAAATTAAGTTTTTGTATTTTGTAAATATACGCTGGCATACCTCTGGATAATCTCTTTTCATACATATAAATAGTTTATGTGTTATATTTTTTTTGCAAACAAATAAAACCTCTATTACCGCATTTGAAGTCCATTTTGGCAGTTTCCATTAATAACATGGTTTCCTAAAGCTATATTTAAATTCTTATTTATGTAAGGTTCAGACAGCTTTCAATTATTTAAACAAGGCAGTAAGTACGTAAAATTGCATCCAAGGCACGGTGTAATAGACAGGTGTTCCGACTCCTCTTCAGAATGTGTGAATTTTTCGTCCTAGTTCTTCTGGCGGCCGCTAGGTTGGCGCTCAAGGAGAAAAGGCTGACTTTCTGCGCATAATACGACTAAAAGCTCTACTACTACAATCACATAAATGCATGCGTACATGGATTTCTTATCACGACGCCTCTTGCGACGGCCAGAGGAACCACACAGAAATCGGCACACAAAATCGTTGGGGTAAAGGTGCTGAGTCGGAACACCTGTCTATTACACCGTGATCCAAGGTAAAACTCATTAAAACTAATCAGTGACGTGCATGAATCAGTATGATAACAGCACATTCGTACATGCATTACTTGAAGCGTAATCTTATTAGGCTATTTTGGAAACCACACGATAAATAAATAATGCGTGAAGATTCACAATGACTTTGCAAAATATAAATGTTATCATTGAAATGACGCAGAATCGCATTGATGCGGATAACCTTGTCGAACCTTCCGATTTGCATAATGTATATGTATATGAATTTTAAATCATTCTGCATCAATTTTACTTACCTATCCCACTAATAACATATATATATAATATTACATCATAGCAATTTTCATTAATGAAGTGGCCGCATAAAGTAATATTTAAACATACGCAGTGTCTTTTTGTACATGTTGTATTGTTTGATTATACATTGAAAGAATTATACTAATAGAAGGCGATAGATACATTGAAAATTACGGTTCGTAATTGGTACAATAATGATATTCTTCATAGAAATGATTAAAACAAAAATACTTGCCACACCATGCACATCGCATAAAAGCCGGCTCCCCACAAATACTACATTTGGATATAAGCTTTTCATTCCTGAAGTAACAGAAATCTACAGGATTTTGAAATTCGCTGGGATGCGTTTCTAGATATCCGCTTTTAAACCAAGCAGATTGAAAAAGGTTTTTGAATCTAGGCGAAGAAAACTGGTTGTGGGTTAGGGACTGCAATTTAATTATTTCATTACGTAAGTGCAAATTGATATCTCTCTCTTGGAGAATCACATTATCCGAAAATGTCCACACGAAATTTTTCCAAATCCGGAATCCAAACACATCTAAAGGCTGAATGATGCCCGTCGTTTTTTTTTGGAATCATTGAAAAAGTTACTTCCTTGTCTTGTGGAATCAACTGCTGTAACTCATTTGGGCAGTGTCCCGTCCACGAGTCGAGTAGGAGCATGCTTCTACGGCCAGTATTCGGTAGATATACTTCGCTAAACCAATTTTTAAAATGTTCAGACGTGAGTTTTTCTGACTTTGAAGCTCCGATGTAAATATTAACCGGACGGAATAGAGTTCTTTGCACTATCGGACCAAGTGTTCCTGTAGATTCCTTCAAAACTATGTATAGTGGTGAAAGAAGATGTCCGCTTGCTGATATAATAGGCATTATAGTGTAGCTATGTGTTGTAGAAGATACCGATTGAATCGTCGCTTCTACCGTTTTCACTCCTGATTTCGCCAATGTTCGCCCAGAATGTATTTCCAGGTTGAAACCACTCTCGTCTGCATTATAAATTTCTTCAACCCCGACAGCTGGGATGTTAGACTTTACGCGAGAAACAAACGATTCTGCAATATTTTTGATGTTGTCAATATCTTCAAATGTAAATTGCGTCCTGAATGTTGTTATCTTGCGGGACACAATTCTATGCGCAGTCTTAAAGTTCCAAATCCACCATTTACCTGCCACGAATTGGGGTAGGTCCACCTGGTTTTTTGCCTCCAAGGCCCACAATCTTAAATTCATGTCATGAACAATAGATCTTCTGGCACAAGCTTCTTCAAACTTTTGCTGTACATATTCTGCAATAAATGCAAGTTTATCTGCATTTGTTCCACCTCTCTCTACACTCGCCTCCCACCTGTATAGCTGCTGCAAAGATTTAACCATGCGATAATTTTTCTGTACACTGGCAAGCGTGTTCGACGTGCCTTTTTTGCGCTTTTCCAAAACGTTACAGCTTTTCTCTTATAACTTAAGTCAACTTGTCCACCTTCATCATCAACAGTACATTCTGCAGGTTCAAAACTGTATTCTTCTTCTTCTGCAGGCATAATGTACTCTACAACTTGTGCACCATGTGGTTCTGATGGATCGGCATAATCGAGCACATAATCATGTTCAATTAATGGTAGGGAATGTATGTTTTGAAACTTTTTTATAATGTCCCGAATTTCATCGTGCAGTTCCGTGTCTACCGGGATTATAGGTGTCTGTGTTATACTTGCAATTTGAAATGTAGTGGCTAACATGTGTATTACGTTAGCAACATTAATCGTCTTGCATTTTAAAGAAAATAGTCTTTCCAACAATGATCACTCACTTTTTTCAATTGGATGGTAACTGACTGCTGCCAAAAATGTAACTGCCGTTGGCTACATCCTCGGGAATATTTATATCACTCAAAGACGCGAGTACAAAAACATGTTTACCGAAAACTCGGAAAATCTGAAGGTTCCACAAGGTTATCCGCATCAATGCGATTCTGCGTCATTTCAATGGTAACATTTATATTTTGCAAAGTCATTGTGAATCTTCACGCATTATTTATTTATCGTGTGGCTTCCAAAATAGCCTAATAAGATTACGCTTCAAGTAATGCATGTACGAATGTGCTGTTATCATACTGATTCATGCACGTCACTGATTAGTTTTAATGAGTTTTACCTTGGATGCAATTTTACGTACGTACTGCCTTGCTTAAATAATTGAAAGCTGTCTGAACCTTACATAAATAAGAATTTAAATATAGCTTTAGGAAACCATGTTATTAATGGAAACTGCCAAAATGGACTTCAAATTCGGTAATAGAGGTTTTATTTGTTTGCAAAAAAAATATAACACATAAACTATTTATATGTATGAAAAGAGATTATCCAGAGGTATGCCAGCGTATATTTACAAAATACAAAAACTTAATTTTAAGAGTTGGTGGTGGGGGTAACTTGAAAAATATGGATTTTTCGAAAAATTATTTTTAGGCTGTTTTGTAGATATAAAAGAAGGCTGCATCTTTCGTTTAAACTTCTTTTCGATATCTCTCACCGTTCTCGAGATATTCCACGGAAAAGAAAATTCTGTTTTTTTTCAAGGGGTGATTTCACCTCTAAAAAATGCTTTTTGGCACCAACGAAAAATAGGGTTGTGTTACGGATGAACTACTCTACTTGCACACCGAGTTTCATAATTTTCTGAATTTCCGGGTTGCCGAACGTCCCTTGTTAGCTTAGCTTCCCGGTGGATTCCCGGCTTAACTCTGCTATGAGTATATTTTTATTTTAATACTTACATTTTTATTATATGACGACATCTTGTCCGTCGTGACGTCGTACGAAGAACAAAATGAAGCTGAAGCTTGCTCAGATGCAATGCTGCCAAGTTTTAGGTAAGGCTAGGATTACTTCATTTGAAATTTTCTAATAATTAATCAAGCTAATATATTCATAAATTATTATTTTCAGATCGTGGATATTTAATTATTTAAAATATAATAATAGAATAATATCTAGAGACGCGGCAGCGTCTCGACGCCAAGTACAGGAAAGACACCCTGTATATGTCCATGATGTAAGGACATAAGGTGTGCTCTTGCGCAGCTATCCAGATTAGCCAATAACGTGCTCTTTCCAAGATCCTCCATATTGGATTTTCAACCAATACGACAGTCATATTCCAGCAAGTTTTATTTTCCATCATACTAGACGAGATGTCGGATTTGACAGATTTTGTAGCCATTCTAACGGTTTATGATCCGTTATTAAGGGGGTATTCTGGTCTGACGAGTCGTTTTCGTCGCGTTATTTCGGAATTTTTTTTACAAAGAACCCAACAAAAGTTATTATTATTTAGTTTATTGCTACATGTTTATTGATGTTTGAACTGTCTTTACAAATTTTGTCAATGGAAAAGAATTAAAATCAAACGCAGTTGACTGTTTTAAAGTAATGGTGAAAAAAAAAACATGATGTCACGGTGTCCATGATTGGGCTCGTTCTAGTGATCTATAACAAAAAATGAAAAGAGATTCTATATTTGTATGCCTGTGGCTTTCGTCCCTACCAGAATGATAAAAAAATATTGAAAATTAAGCAAATGGCGGCGGTTTGAAAATTAAGTTTCGATTTTCGCACAATTTTTCAACTTTAAAGGTCTGTGAAAGTTTAAAAACAAAATATTTTATCATAATTCTGGTAGGAACGATAGCCACAGGCATACAGATATATAATCTCTTTTCATTTTTTGTTATAGATCACTAGAACGAGCCCAATCATGGACACCGTGACACCATGTTTTTTTTTTCACCATTACTTTAAAACAGTCAACTGCGTTTGATTTTAATTCTTTTCCATTGACAAAATTTGTAAAGATAGTTCAAACATCAATAAACATGTAGCAATAAACTAAATAATAATAACTTTTGTTGGGTTCTTTGTAAAAAAATTCCGAAATAACGCGACGAAAACGCCTCGTCAGACTAGAATACCCCCTTAAGGGGGGAACCTGGTGTAACTAGCTGGAAATCGAGGCATTTTTCGGGATTTTTTTTTAAAGAAAGTATTTAATCGATCTTTCTGAAACTTTCAGGATATTGTATTATCAGGTTATGGAAGATAAAAAAAAAATTTATTAAAAATGAGCGGTAAATAATAAAGTTATAAGGGCTTATGCCCAGTCCGTTGGCGACGCAATTGTTGCACTGCGGGCAACGTAGCGTCTTTTGGTTTCATCTAAAACTAAAAATCGAACAATTTTCGTTTAGTTTATGAGTGTACGCACAGATCGTATAAATTCATAACTTAAAAGATGCAAAATTGAACAAATGGCGGCCTCTTGAAAAAAAATTCACTTTTTCCAACGAAATTTTACCTTAAATGTGTAAAAAAAAGTTCTTTATTTAAACAATATCATTATACTAAGAACGTAGCCCTATGAAGAAAATGTTCACAAATATCCGTGTACAAGGCCAAGTCGATTGGTTGAATATTTTTGGAGTTACATTGCCCGCAGATTGTAAAACTGTCGTTTCGAGAAAAACGCATTTAAAGTTTTGTGGTAACCTGGCGCTCCGTAGCAAAACCGACCATATCCGCTTTAATTTTTCGAATTTTGTTTTGCGGCTTTGGGAACATATTATTGTGATGTTCAACTATTGATTTATGCAAAAAAAAAATCAATTTCTTCGATCCGCTACACCAGGTTCCCCCCTTAAGGGGTAACACCACTCTAGAGGCAGAAAAAAAGACCTAAATTTGACAATATATTTTGGGAGTATGACAAACGGAATAGAATTCCTTTTCAGGGAGTTTATTTAATACATATTGAAGTACGAAAAACAATTTTTTTATTGTCATTTTTATACAAAATGGTGGCGACAGAGCCCGTCGTCGAAAACAGTTTTTTTGAAAACACCGCCACGGGAGGACGGATTTCTCGACATGTATGAGTCCTGGAACAAAAAACAAAAAAATTTTATAATCTATATACAATTGGCTTTGGAAGTACGTAGCCGTTTTTTTTAAATCAATTTTTGTGGAAGTGGTACACTTTTTAAGAAATGAATCGATTTTTTGCCCTAAAAATGAGCATTAAATTGTTTATAAAAGAAAAAGTTTACATTCAATCAAAAAACGGCTACGTACTTCCAAAGATAATATTGTTGTGAAGCTACTGTAAAAATTTCAAATCGATCCATGCAATAGTCTTTGAGAAATCCGTCCTCCCAGTTTGAAAAAAGTGGTTTCGAGAAAAACGCGTTTAAAGTTTTATGAACACTTTAATCCTTTAAATTTTTGTTTACCTATAATCTGCGATGCCTGCACCATACATTTGGCCATCCAGGTCGAAGTTCGTCTCCTCCTCTTCCTTCCTAGATGCTTTTAAGGATATTCGATTTTTTTTAAATCCTAGAGTGGTGTTACCCCTTAAGTAAAATTTTCTGCTATAAATATAAGGTCCAAAGTAAAATATCGCGTATATAATTACTAAAAGTTCTCGTTCTGTCGGAGAATAACGTGTGTCTGCATTGTTTAAGGGGACTAGGCAGTCACAAACTCGATTTTTTTTGCATTTTTCCTGATTAAAATGCCGTTTGGTTTATGTTAAAATTCGCAAAATTGAGGATTATACAGCCGAAAAGGTCGAGCGCGCCATAAACCGTTTCTGCGCGCACGCAGGTAGACTAGATTCCTCTTTCGAAACTTTAAGCGCGTCTTTCTCGGAATCATATTTCCTCTTCGTTTTGCAGTGATTGGGACAAAACGGCGGTATCAGTCAATTTGAAAAAAATTCAGCATATATGAAACATGTCTAGTTACGACTTGAACCTACGCATAAGTCTGTAAAAACTCCTGGTTTGTCGAAAAAAAAAAAAAAATAGAATGGCTCTTTTCCCTGGTGAAAAATGACGTTTCTTTAAAATTTGCCGTTTTGCAGCCACCATTTTTATAATTTTGATTTTTTTTTGTTTTTCCTCCTACAGCAATACCTGAGGCGTCTGTCGTAATATTAAACGTTTTCTCGAAGCCCGGAAATTGTAGGATAGGTTCCTTGCAGAGAGCTTCCCGCAGAGTTTCAAATACCTTTTGCTGCTTATATGTACACTCAAATTGGTAGTCTTTTTTTAGTGAGGTTGGAAAGTGGTCGTGCAATTTTCGAGAAGTCTCTAATGAACCTTCCCAGATAGCACCGCACATCCCAAGGACGTCCTTTTCATGTCCAGTTTATATCCGAACGTTCTACGTCCATTTTGAACATACATAGGATGTTCTTAGGATTTAAATTTCGGATGTTCTAGGAACGTCCATTTCTTAAGTCCTACGGACGTTCTTAGGACTTAAATTTCGGATGTTCCAGGAACGTCCGTTTCTTAAGTCCTACGGACGTTCTTAGGACTTAAATTTCGGATGTTCCAGGAACGTCCGTTTCTTAAGTCCTACGCACGTTCATAGGACTTAAATTTCGGATGTTCTAGAAACATCAAACAATCTTGTAAGTCACGTGATTGTTTTGCACGACTATATTTCGAATGTTCCGAGAAAATTCGTCTCGTAAGTATTGTGAATCTTTAGAAGACCTTAATTTCAGATGTTCGAAGTAGAGCTGTTTCGAGACTCGAAACAACCGAGCCGAGCCTGGCTCGGCTTGAATATCCGAGCCGAGCCGAGACTCGAACAGTTTCGAGTAATCCGAATGTTTCGGGTAGCTCGAATGTGTTTCGGGTAGCTCGATTTTTTCGAGCCGCTCGAATGTGTTTCGGGTAGCTCGATTTTTTCGAGCCGCTCGTATGTTTCGGGTAACTCGAATATATTTTAGGTAGTCGACTGTATGGTTCAGTGTGATAGCTTGGTGTAACTGGAACGTTTTGTAGGCACCGAATATAAATTTAGTTAGATGTATAATATGAGATTTATAGATATGAAAATCATACGAAGTAATTTAACCCTTGCCTGGTGGATATTTTAACAACACATTGGATGCGGGGTCCATTTTCACCCAAAATTTAATTCGGATACACCTCGGGATAAGCTCCTAAATAAGGTTTTCATCTTGTTAGCATCTAGTAGTAGTACTAATAAGAAGTATGTAACGCGTGTAGTTTGATCTTTCGGAGGGTCCCATTGGAGTATGGATATATATATGTATTAAAGGTAATTCCTTATGTTTGTTAAAATCATTTATTTCTGCACGAGCGATAGCTTATATTTACACGCTATACTATACTAAAATATATACAATATACATACAACATCAGCGTTGCCGGGAATGTTCTTCGATGGACAAGATTATTTGGGTGGGGGAACACCTACAGGAGTGGTGGTAACGTTTGCATCACGCATCACGTGTGCACATTGGCCGCTTGCAATGAAATAGTTTAATATCACAAACTATTTAAATTCATCGGGCAGGTCAATATAAGCTATCGCTCGTGCAGAAATAAATGATTTTAACAAACATAAGGAATTACCTTTAATACATATATATATCCATACTCCAATGGGACCCTCCGAAACATCAAACAACACGCGTTACATACTTCTTATTAGTACTACTACTAGATGCTAACAAGATGAAAACCTTATTTAGGAGCTTATCCCGAGGTGTATACGAATTAAATTTTGGGTGAAAATGGGCCCCGCATCCAATGTGTTGTTAAAATATCCACCAGGCAAGGGTTAAATTACTTCATATGATTTTCATATCTATAAATCTCATATAATACATGTAACTAAATTTATACTCGGTGCCTACAAAACGTTCCAGCTACACCAAGCTATCACACTGCATCATACAGTCGACTGCCTAAAATATATTCGAGTTACCCGAAACATACGAGCGGCTCGAAAAAATCGAGCTACCCGAAACACATTCGAGCGGCTCGAAAAAATCGAGCTATCCGAAGCACATTCGAGCGGCTCGAAAAAATCGAGCTACCCGAAACATATTCGAGCGGCTCGAAAAAATCGAGCTACCCGAAACACATTCGAGCTACCCGAAACCGTTCGGGTCTCGGCTCGGCTCGAAAAACCGAGTCCCGCTCGGTTCGAACTTCAAGCTACTCGAATATTTCGAGTCTCGAAACAGCTCTAGTTCGAAGAACAACCGTCTTGTAGGTTTTGCAGATGATTCAGGTGCGATTGCAAAACAGTCTTACGACTGAACCTCGCCTATGCGCTATTTTTTTATGCAATGAAGACGCTGAAATGCTGAAATGTTCCCAGATAGCATACGACATCTTCAAGACGTCTGTCTTAAGTCGTCGTTAAAACATCTGTCTTGAGACGAATGTGAAATTTTAATTAATGAGTCTTGAGGTCGAATGATGATATTCTGTAGAGTATTTCGCGTCAATGCACATTTTTTATAAACTATTAATAATAGTTATATACCTAAAAATTGAAATTATTTGCAAGGAAGTGTCTTGAGTAGTTGCGAAAAATAGTTGCTTCGTGAGCTGGGAGTCTGGGTTCGGTTCCCGTCACCGCCAAATTATTTTTCTTTTTATCCTAACCCAGACTTGATGAGGGCGTCTTTAAGGCGCTTTTACACCATCTGCAAAATGTCTTTAAGACGCCTTTTGGACGTATTTAACTTTACTTTCGGACATTCGGAAAACGTTCTGAGAATGTTGACACAGCACGTCCTCAGGACGTCCCACTTTGTAAATAGGACCTTCCTACGACATTTAAAGAACTTAACGAGGACGTACAGGGGATATATGGACCTTCTCGGGACATTCTCCGAACGTGCAGCACGTCCGGAACGGACGTTCTTCGGACGTACATAAGATGTCTTTGTGCTATTTGGGTTCTGTAGTAACCACTTAGTCCTTGGAACTGCTGTACATTTTGACCGTTGTAGGTATTGGAAATTCTTTTACGGCTACTATATTCCGTGGATCAGGCTTGACTCCTTCTTCTCCTATTATATGCCCTAAGTATGAAACTTCTTTCTTCATGAATTCGCACTTGTCTGGTTGGAGGTAGAGGTTGGCATCTGTTAGTCTATTCATCAAGCGTTTAAATTTTCTCGCACGTTCTTTAATACAGAAGCAAACATCGAAATGAATTTGTTGCCAGAGAGTTTTCATTCGCATTAATGAAACAAAATATTTTAATTGCGGGATACAGATTCTAATGTGACAGAAAATTGATAAACTATAGTTGATGATTCCATTTGCCAACCGATACTTCAACTTCTAGTTACACGTGGTGCCCCACGATTTTACTTAAAGGGACATACCATCATCGAACTTGCAGTACAAGAAAATAATTATTTTTTTAGTTTTTAGTGCATTTAAATAAAATCGTTTAACTTAAATTTTTTTTTATATATTTTGTTAATCTGTACGTATATTACTCTGTCATCGGATAATGCACATGACAATTTCGGATTCGCATGCATGGTTGTTCATCATGCACTCACAGAAGAAGACAGCTGTACACGGCGATTTCCACGAGACGCTCTTGTCTGATCAACGCGGTGAGTTTTTGGGATCGATTAGATGTTCTAAAGATTTCCCTCGTCTGTTTTAGCTCGAAGTACAGGCGTCCTTCTCGAAACGGATAATTTACACAGGGGAGGTTCCTTCTCCTTCAGGAAAAACTAACCAATTAAATTTATGTCATAATCCAAAAATCGACATGTAGTAGCCGCGTTCCGAACGTCGAAAAATTCAAATATTCATTCTTCACGCGTCTTTCGATGCACTTTCGTCGCATCTTTCACTAGTAACTGTCATGATTCGAGGGAAATCGTACAGACTCAATCGAGTCGGAATATTCTCATCGTAATCTTCAACGAGCTAAGTAACACTCGTAACGGTCATCATACGGCCCACATTCGTACGGAATCTCAAAAGGGTCGAACAAATTTTGGTCGCGTTCGTCCAACAGTGTTATGAATTCGTTACCATTAGCTCTATGTTTTAAAACAGTCACGTAATATTAATTTCAGCGAGTGATAGCCGCAGGTATACGCGTATTTTAACGGTTAATGTGGCGCCTTACTATCTGCAGAGGATTGAAAACACAACATACGTGCGCTTGTGACACATACACGCAACCCATGCAGTTAGTCGAGCGAAAGTGTACATTTTCGAGTGATTATAACGAATTTTATAAAAAAAAATATGTTAAACGATTTTATTAAAAAATGCACAAAAAAAATAAATTAAAATGCACTAGAAACTAGAAACTAATTCTTTTCTTGTACTGTAAGTTCGATGGTGATATGTCCCTTTAAGGGGACTAGGCAGTCGTTTTTCGTGAGAAATAGACTCTGTCCTTTATTTATTTGTAAACAAATGAAAGCACATCCAGATATATGCTTTTACCCAATGTTTATTACTACCATACAGATTGAAAAAAAAGTAATAAGAAATATATATGTGCTTTAAAAATGGCGCTGCCGACGGGTAAACATTTTAACGTTTTTCTGTCGTTTTGCTTTAATATCGGTGTTAAAATGTGACGTAATCCGATTTCAAAGGCGAGATTCTTGTTTGTTGGATTCATAGTTTCCGCCCAAACCTATAAAAACAACAATTAAATCAAAATCATGCGATTGGTGGCTGAAAAACGGCGATTTTTCCGAGAAAAATTCGTTCTTATTTGTGCGCTGCAAAAATCCGGTGACTCCCCAATTTTTTTTATAAAAATCTCGAATTTTTACGGATCATATCAGAGGTTTGGGGCGAAATGGCACATGTTTTACACATCCTGTAAGTTTTTTCAAGTCGATCTGAACCTCCATTCGTTCGCAATCAGGAAAAAACCAAGAGAAAAAAAGATTCGAGAAAATCGCGTTTAAAGTTTCTGGGCAAAGGCGACGCAATAAGTTACCGCTTGATCATTTTAGCTGCCAAATCAACAATTTTGCGAATTTTAATATAACCCAAACGGCATTTTATTCAGAAAAGATAGTACTTTCGGAAAATGCAATAAAAAAAATCGATTTTTCGACTGCCCAGTCCCTTTAAGTAAAATCGTGGGGCACCATGTGCAACCAGAAGTTGAAGCACCGGTTGGCAAGTGGAACATCATCAACTACAGTTTATCAATTCTATGGCACAGTACAATCTGTATCCTATAATTAAAACATTTGGTTTCATGAATGCGAATGAAAACTTTCTCACACCAATTCATTTCGACGTTTGCTTCTGTATTAAAGTGATTCATATCCTGTTGCGAAATATCATGCTCCACGATTTTATTTAAATTGAAAAAAAACCATCGAAATTGTAGTACAAGAAATTAATTATTTTTTAGTTGTTAGTATATTTTAATTAAGTTTTTTGTGCATTTTTAATAAAATCGTTTAACATAATTTTTTTTATATATTTCTTTATTTTCTAGTTTTTAGTGCTTGTGGATTTACACTTCACAGCTCAGACTTCTTTACAGATATCTTTTATTGCTGTATACAGTTTAACAGCTTGCTTATACAGCTATAGTCACTAAAAATTAATTATTTTCTTGTACTATAATTTAAATGGTGATATACTACGAACGCCTGCAAAGTTTTAGTTTTACTATTCGTACATAGGATCATTTCTCGATAAATTGTGTATTTTCGGTAATCGCGATGCGACCAGCGCACAGTGCGTTGAATCAATGGGAAGTCGGGACAAAAATCGTAACTTCTGAACTAATCAGTTTTCGACCTATATACCCAAATACTTTTTTAACCAGAATATATAGATGCATCGATTGGTGTAGAAAAAAATAAAAAGTTGCGTTAAAAAAATTTGAGGTGATCTCGATTTTTTATTGAATAAAATTTTTTTATCAATATTTACTTTTGCAATTTGTTGTCAACCGAATACTGACTAACTTTTGTTCAAAAATTTTTTTTATCAAATTATTTTTATCACGTGCATTTGAAGTTAGAGTTTTTTCATTAAAATATATTTTACACTAGAGCTCTTACTACCCGACCCGCCGGGTACTCGAGTACCTGCCGGGTACCCGTGAGATACCCGACTACCCGGGTAAACAAAAATTACCCGGCTACCCGGGTAGACAAAAATTACCCGGGTATCCATGAGATACCCGAGTAAATTAGATGTGATGAGGTAGTTGAGAATTTCGATTTGACAGCCGATCGTCTTTCGTCTTTCGATCATTTTCGGCTAACATCAGTAATGAACGGAATAAACTTCAAGCAATTAAACATTTTATCATAATATTCATAATCTTAACGTGCACACACACATTCAATTGCTCGACGTTTATTCCGTTCATTACTGAGGTTAGCCGAAAATGATCGGAAGTCGAAAGACGATCGGCTGTCAAATCGATGATCATTTACCCGGGTATCGCACGGGTAGCCGGGTAGTCGGGTATTCTACGGGTACCCGGGTAGCCGGGTAATTTTTGTCTACCCGGGGTCTCACCGGGTACCGGAGTACCCGGGTACCCGGATACCCGGGCCAAAAGAATAGCTCTATTTTACACTAGCTGACCCGTTACCCGGTTTCACCCGGGAATTATTTATGATGTTTGAAAAATAAAAAAGCCTAAACCAAAAAAATAAATAGCCTATAATCTAATCTAGGACGTGTGTAATGTATATTCAGAATTTCAATGAAATCCGTTCAGCCGTTTAGGCGTGAAAGAAGGACAAACAAACAGACAACGTTTCACTTTTATATATTAGTAAGGATATATAAGCTTATTTAGACTAAAAAGAAGAAGTCTCTAAATACGTTAACGTAATGTATTGTTATTATAAACTTTTAATAATAATATCTGTTAATTTAGTTTAATAATAGTTTAATAATAATAATAATTTCATAGACATTAGAATTCTTGATGTGAACACTTCTTCCTAAAAAAATTTATTTCTCAAATAATCGCAGGTAGTAGCAGAAAGGCGCGTTATTTTCATAAAGTATAAAGTTAGGGGAATCAAATATAAAAAAATCACGGATACGTTTTGTTACGTATTTTTTAAAAAGTCGGTTGAAATAAAATTTCCATTCTCGGGACTAAGTAGTTTTCTAATAATCAGTAAGGCCATAAGCCTAAACAATAATTTTGAAGCACACATACCCATAATACTAGAATCCATGGTTAATAAAGTGAGCCAAGAGTAATAAATATTCTTAAGGTCTAAATAAAAAAAAAAGAGAGTAACTCTACCGCGTATGAATTTCGAGTGATGCTTGAAGTCCTTAGAATCCAGGTTAACATGGTAAATAACATCGTAAACAACTACGGTAACCTAGCCACCATAACCGAACTCGATTCCTGAACATTTTGATGTAAATATTAGATGATAAGTATTACCCTGCAAAATATTTGATTTTTCAATTTTTGTCCATGTATCAACGCACTGTGCAGCGGCTTTTTGTCGCTTTCGTAAAGAACGTGAGTGGCTGATTTCAAGTCGTTTGGATTCGTGGTTATGGGTTATATTTATTGATGACTGCGTAATGTTTTCACCCCCTCGGGGTAATTTTTTTAAAAAACATTGCATTGCCATCCAAACTACGCACGCCTGTAAAATTTCAAGACATTTGGATAGTTGGAAGTTGGTTAAATTTGAGTCCCCAGATTTGAACCCCACATACAAACATACAAACAAACAAACAAAGGATCCAAGCTGAATAAAATCGTTTAAAAATGATTGGTAGTCATATTTTTCAGGAGAAAGCATAAAAATGATTTTTCGAAAATTGTCTGATATTATATTATAATATCCAAACACGATCTAATGCTCGTCGATGAACGCGCATCAGTTTATTGAAGCTCTAACTGTCTCCGGCATTAGAACGGCAAACCATCATGAGTCATAAGACATAGTCGTTGATTATCAGAAATTGTATGTGAACTTTCCCATTGGTTGCAATGTATCTTTAGTAGCAAGCCACTTTAGTTTGAAGTAGGCTACTGTATCTGATTGGTGATTTTTCCTTCTATTTGCCGTGACACAGGCAAGTGCCCATCACTACTTTTACATACACGAATGAAACATTGCGGAATGACAAAGAAAACAAAATAGAGAGTCACCAAAGTTTCTTGTATGAAGAGGTCTTCCCAACACCTATCCCTTTCAAAGGTTTTCCATCGTTTCGCACATGTTATTTATTTGTTCGCAATTCTTCTGCACTTTGTCCCGCTCGTGGCCATCGCTGCACGTGACGACATTGCACGAAAGACCGTATTACATGGCAGTGGGGGTAATGACGTCGCGGCTCTCGCTCGCTCCATTCACTGATCGGCCGTCGTCGCGAGTAGTCGCAACAAGTCTGTCCTGCTTTCTTCTGAACATCGATACCGTTCCAGGATCTAACGGAATATCCCGGAAGTGTGTTTTAGATTTTCCTATCACCCAGTGCGAAAACTTTTCCACACAAGTTGTTGCAAATTACTGTTGTTCTTGGTGGGAACGTCAATTACAATCAGTGGTTTTAATCGAAGCCCGAAATGTATTTATGAAAACTACTTTTAATTCTATCTTTCTTCTTCTCGTGTATTTACGTTGTGTGCGCGCGTGTACACGTGCGTATTATTTGTGTACATAGCAGTGTTTGTGCGGATTCAAGAAGGTCTTTGAACGCGAAAGGATACGATCGATTGCGATTCGTGGAACGAGATATGACTGTCGCCGGAAAGGTAAGTTCTTTTATAAATTCTCTCGGTTTTAGGATTTTAGAAAATTCAAAATTAAATATACCTAGATACATTTTGCACTTTACAAGCCGAAGTAATGTTAGAGACACTTGGATAGTTACTTAAAATACGTATTCTTCGTTATTCCTGTTCCCCTTTTTATTGCAGCATTAAAATTATAAATTTAGCCTGAATACTGTAATTGTAATATTAACTTTGTTTATACTGGTTGAATCAGTTATATGCTACTTTTTCATTATTACATAAATAAAAAAGATAGAGAAATGTGGATAAAATATCTATAGTAACCATTCGGTTATTTACTACTCATAACATGCACAATTTATACTGTATTATTTTGTTATTAACGATATGTTTTTACGTTTCGAGTTTTTTTATAATCCGAAATCCATGGGTGTTTGACTGTTGTGATTTACTAAAGTTATACAAATGAACAAAAATAAGGTACCAATATTGCCTTTAGTTATTAGTTAGAAATTAGTATAATATTATAATTTCTGTTGATGTATGCTACTGTTTGAAAATAAGTTACATTAATGATCAGTACGTACTATTTTATAATATTGTATTACATTAACTAACTAACAAGGGGATCGTACAGTTGGTCCCCTGGGATATTTATAGAATTTAAAGTTGTGAATTCAGAAGCTGAATAATAACATTCTGTAGTATGTTTTATGCGAATCTCTATTTTTTAAACACCAACTTGGCGTTTGGATGTTTGAAGTCCTTAAGTTGAAGAATTTCATACACAAATGTGGTGAGTGAGTGAAAAGAGTGGTTACTTTATGGGCGGGAAATCTAGGCTTCAAATCTCGTCTCCCGGTGAGTTTTATTTTCAATTTTTCTTCTGTACAATTAAATTTGGGACGTTCTTATTTGACAGGTACTATAAAATTCATGCATAAATCTGTATTTATGAATGTAGGTATACTGAATACATATGCATGTATACTTACGAACCATGTAAGTTGCAACTTGTTCTCTATATAATAAATCTGATAAAAATAAGTGTACTAACTGCACATGAAATCATTTATCAGGAGAAAAAGCAGGTCAGTAAAAGTATAGTACACGTGTAAGCGAAATAAAAATATATGCAAATACAAAACATTTGTATTGATTCTTCCAATTTTCATCGAAATACCCGTGGCACCAATCGTAGGGTCCCCTTGTAAACACGTTGTATTTTGTTTTTATTGGAGTTGAGTCAGATGATCAAGTAAATATTTACGCATCGAGTAATGCGATAAGGTAATCCTCCGTTTTCATACCATAAACAATGAAGAGACGCGATTATTATTCAAATACGAAATCGTCGTTTATTCTGCAAGTATTATTTTGCAAACCTAGGATGACTGTACCTAATATCGCCTAGCAAAAGTTAAATCGCTGTCAATTGAATAATAATTGATATGTTTGCATGCAATTCGTTTTAAAATAAAGAGAAATTATTCATCTTTAATGTAGCATAAGTTAGAATCGTTGAAACCTACAAATTTTTAATTGGGAATGAAAAAAACGAGGGGCATGCAAAAATTCGGTCCTGAAAAAAGTGTACGTAATATCGCCTACTCAAGAAATATTTATTAATTCATGTGTATATGAGTTTTTAAAGGCATTTTCACATGTGCTTTTATTATTTATTGCTCTATGAATGTTTCTTTATCCATCTTTGATTTTATTTTTATTACAAAAATATAGATTTTTAAAATATTTTATTTTTTACGTTCCGATGTACATATTGGACAAATAAAGTTTATTTCGGTTGCTCCGCACATTTCGTGACCCCACCTGTAACAAACACTACATCGAAACCATTGTTCTCCGGTAGGCGGTATTGAGAACACGCATACGGCTAAAAGGAAAACGCTATTTTCATTACGAAAAATATTTGAATCGATTTCATTCCTTAAGGGGACCTTCCGGTCTAGAGCCCAAAAAAATAGGTGATTTTTAGGAATTAATTAAAGGAAAACTACTATATATAATTTAATGGGACTTTTTTCATTGTATTAAGGATGTCTTAAGTTATAGAAATATATTTTTTGTTGTATAATTGATCATTGCAGACGGCCCTGGGGAGTCGTTAAAGTCAAGGCGTCAAAAAATTGATCCAAATCGGTGGGACCTGTATCTCCAAAAGTTATTATCCGATTCGACTGAAACTTATTTTATTTTGAAGATTATACTTCTAGCTAGGGGGGGGGGGGGGACTATAAAAAAAATAAAAAAATGACATTCTTATTAGATAATAACGACACTTGAAGTTTGAAATCACTTTTTCCTGTACTTTTTGTCCTTTCAACGCCTTTGAAAATTATGAATTTTCAATTTTTTGTAATTTTTCTAGTTCCCCTGTTTCGAGAAAAACGCGTTTAAAGTTTTACGTGAGCGCCGAGTGGCTGGTTCAGCTGGTTGTTGCCCATGCATTTGCCGCTACTCAAATGCCTATAACTTCGGGAATTTTACGAATTTCAACAAATCCTTTTAAACACGTATTCCTAAAATATTGAACATTCGAAAAATGAAATAAAAGAAAATCGACTTTTAGACCGGAAGGTCCCCTTAAGGGGGTATACCCGTTTGAACCCTCGGAAAATGTGTACATTTTGTGAATTTTTTTACAACTCAACGGCTTGATGACGGTTTCCCGTTTTTTTACTATGTTTACATAGTATTATGAACTATTTGTAAAAAAAGTTTCAGTTAAAAAACTATTGTTTTTCGAAAGTTACGGATACATATCCGAAAGTCTCTAGATTTTAGATGGCTAAACGGTGGGCGTAAAACCAGCTGTATGTCGTGTCTAAATTAAAAAACAATAAAATCTTCTTATAAAGTATGTCAATTGTTATTGTCCATCGGGGCCGATTTTGAAAATTGTGAAAAATAAAGAAATGGTGAGAGATCAAAGGTAAAGTTACATTTTTCTAAGAGAAAAGGCCACCTTTTTTCTTTATAAATAATAAACGGGGAATCGGAATAAAAAAAGCCCTCGATGGACGATGTGGAATCTTATTACGATCCTGCATGCAAAATTGGAATTGAATTGGTTGAACGTAGCGCGAGTTTTCAGGCCCACAGTAATGAAAAATATAGTTCCGAGAAAAACGCGTTTAAAGTTTTGACTCTGATGCCCCATGCTACCTGGGTTGTTTCATTCAAATCTTATAACTTCCCCAATTTTCCGAATTTTTACATCGAACTTGATTTATAATATTCCTAACACATCAATCTATGAAAATATGTAAAAAAAAACAAAAAATCCGATTTTTCACACTGTCAAACGGGTATTAACCCTTAACCCTTCGTTGACACCCTGGGTATGAGCCACCCATAAGTTGACTTTGACACTCTGTATCTTTTACAATAACCTAGAATTTCGAATTAGTGGCGCAATCTAGTGCTAGATTTGAAAGTTTACTACACTATAAGGCTATTATTCAAATGTGGCAAGTGGCAATTGTTATCCTGGGGTTATTGGTAGCAGGATATGGGTGTGAACCACCCAATGTGTGTCAAAGTCGTTAGTTTTGGGTAGTGAAAAAAGTATTGTGCTCTCGGCTGTTTTCGCTCGTATTTATCGTAAGTATATCGTAGATGCAAGTCCGGCAAGCAACAGCGATGCACACTTTGCAGTTATAAGAAAGACCGCAAAACAAAAATGCAATGCCCATCGTGCAGAATATCTATGTGTGACCTTCATCGTCTTTATTTATGTATTAGATGCGGTGGATTGGAGTAAAATGAATAAATTTGTTCATAATTTCTCAGAAAAATACAATGTTCAATAATTTTCTTTCATTTCTTGCACAACAATAAAACGTTTATATGAATATCTCTGTTTTTTCAATTATCGAAATAGCTTACATTCTATATGCCAAATAAATACCCTTTTTCCAAAGCCGACTTATAAACTATTTTTTCTTCCAAAATATTGTATCTAAACAACAACTCTGTAGATTTGTAGCTTATAATTTTGAAATTTGTAACAGTTACAGTTTTTTGTAGATTTCCTTGGTTTTTTCTCGACATATAGTAATCTAGAATTTTTTTACAAAAACTGTGATAAAATTTCAATCGACCAACTACTGGAATACATTCTAGAGACCTTGAAATTGATCCATGATTTTTTTCATAACGATTGAAATCTTTAGATAAGAATGGCTGTCGTTCAAAAATTGTTGTGGGTGTGAACCACCCAGTGTGTCAAAGTTGATCGAAAAAGGAGGTGTGTCAACGAAGGGTTAAGTACATCATTAATTAGGTATTTTTAGTAGATATTCTTGCATTCACGGAATTATTAGACTTACCTTCTCCGATTGTGATGTAAAATTGTGGCAGTCCAATAAATTTTTGCACTATTAAGATTCTCTAAAATCCTTCCCTTTCTGTAATTGTTGATCAAATGACGCTGCAATTACAGTATGTCTTCCTACATATGTTTAGGTACTAATTCAGTGGATAACCGATAAATTTTAGTGCTTACTTTGCGAGATATAGCGAGTGGCGAGAATACTGCGTATAGGATAAGTGTAGAAATACTATTTTGAATTATGATCACTTTTTATTTGTAATAGATTTCTTAGAAGATATTTACTGTTTTCCTTCGGAGCAAAGTGTCAGTAATAACTTTTGTCTGTAACAACTATATATATATATATATATATATATATCATCTTTCGTGACGACACCAGCCTTTTAACGGCAGGTCTTTACGGGTGATCTCTTTTGTCTTCTGAGAAAGTTTTGTTCTGCGTGTCCCACGCTTTGTACAGATACCGACGAAAGCGAAGATTTGAATTTCTATTTTGTCTTCTAGATAGTACTACCTTCTTCGTGGTAATACTAGAGGAAGTGCAGTATATTTGGAATACCAGTTTGTTTAAGGGGACTAGGCAGTCGTTTTTCGTGAGAAATAGACTCTGTCCTTTATTTATTTGTAAACAAATGAAAGCACATCCAGATATATGCTTTTACCCAATGTTTATTACTACCATACAGATTGAAAAAAAAGTAATAAGAAATATATATGTGCTTTAAAAATGGCGCTGCCGATGGGTAAACATTTTAACGTTTTTCTGTCGTTTTGCTTTAATATCGGTGTTAAAATGTGACGTAATCCGATTTCAAAGGCGAGATTCTTGTTTGTTGAATTCATAGTTTCCGCCCAAACCTATAAAAACAGCAATTAAATCAAAATCATGCGATTGGTGGCTAAAAAACGGCGATTTTTTCGAGAAAAATTCGTTCTTATTTGTGCGCTGCAAAAATCCGGTGACTCCTCAATTTTTTTATAAAAATCTCGAATTTTTACGGATCATATCAGAGGTTTGGGGCAAAATGGCACATGTTTTACACATCCTGTAATTTTTTTCAAGTCGATCTGAACCTCCATTCGTTCGCAATCAGGAAAAAACCAAGAGAAAAAAAGATTCGAGAAAATCGCGTTTAAAGTTTCTGGGCAAAGGCGATGCAATAAGTTACCGCTTGATCTTTTTAGCTGCCAAATCAACAATTTTGCGAATTTTAATATAACCCAAACGGCATTTTATTCAGAAAAGATAGTACTTTCGGAAAATGCAATAAAAAAAATTGATTTTTCGACTGCCTAGTCCCCTTAAGACGAATAAAAAATTACGGCAGAGTATGGAAACAAATCAAACTGCATAATATCATAGGGAAACTAATAAACTTCTATATTTCAAACTGTCAGTAATAATAAAAAACAAAAAGTAGCTGAAACTTTGGTCTAAATGAAAAATGACAGGAAGTATTGATTTCGTTAAGGTAATTTGGAATACCGGCATTTCAATCACTTTACTTAATAAACTTAAAAAAAAAAAACATGTAGATAATAAAATTATTTCCCTTATGATCTAATCAGACTGAAAAATTACAATATAGGAACACTCTTAGGTAAATATACCTAAATGGATAGCGCTGGCCCAAAGTGGCGGCAGCCGTTACGCGTGAAACAAACGCATCACTAAGCTTTGGAATATTCCAAATTACCTTCACCTTCGGTATTCCGAATTAGCAACATGGCATTGAAACCTAAAATTTCATGTCACACTCTGTATTCTCGAAATTATCGCAAAACTGACACGGAAGCATAGAAGGAACGCGCAAATGAGTAGATTAAGTGTTTAACTCTAATGTTTTGAAATATTTTAACCACGATTGGAACGATTGAATACTTGCTGAAAAAGTTTTGCAGTTTGACGTTTTCTTACTCTGCAGATTAAGTCGAAAATGTGAAAATAAAAAAAATTTAAAAAAATTAAAACCGACTTCAAAAAGATAAAATTGCCCTAAAAAGTAAACAATCCCTCTTTCGAATAAAAAAAAGATCATGAAAATCGGTCCATATGCTGAGGAGTTATGAGGGGACAAACATTAAAAAAAAACATACAAACGGGTCGAATCTATAACCTCCTTCTTTTTGAAGTCGGTTAAACATGGCGGTTCATCCGCAAATGTCATTCGTTAACAGGTCATTAGCCCCTATTGTCTACGGTGTTACAAATTAGATCACGTTAGTAGTTTATTAGATACTTCGGTATTCCAAATTACCAACAGTATTCCAAACATGCTTCCTCTACCAATGACTGGGCGAGGCTTTTCCAACAAAAATCAGTCAAAATGCCACCTAACTTGAATTATTTTTAATTATATGCAATTCGACTTACTTCTGAATTCCGTAGACCAAATGCACCTACAGTACGTATAATTATAACTACTACAAATGCAGTCAAGTTTGGACTTATTTCCATCAGGAACCATGGAAATCTGCTAATAATACTCTCGTGAACATCCCATAGAAAATACAGAAATATAAATTTTCGTTCGCAGATGATTATTATCGGTGGCTCGAGTGCGGGACGGACAAAGGTTCATTGAGGCGGTGAAGTACAAAATGAATTTCGAGCTACTTTTCAAAACAAACGTTCGGGGATCCCTGTACATTCCTTTCATGCTTTCCAGAAAACATGGATGCGCAAACACGTCAACTTCAGTATCACTATTATTAACAGGAATCCCTTTAGTATACCAAAATTTGACATAATGACAGGAGTTTGAAAATATTAATAACGTCAGTGCAATATTTACAGAACGAGTTGAACGAACCTAAAAAATGGGTCGATTTCATCGAAATATAAATTGGCTTGGCGCATTGCTCTATTCATAGGATCGACTGTATAGTAATGAGAAGCTGCAATGAAATAAGGGACGAGTCCATTAACCTTTTAGCTACTGTACGCCACTATAGTGGCTGTCGCGAATTTCATCATTGTTGTCTTTCTAAGCGATATGCCACTATATAGTGGCTTTCGCGAATATCATCTTTGTAAACGGTGCTACATTGTTTGCGTGCAGTCCGAATCGAACATTGACTAACAAGGGAAGATCCCGAACCCGAAAATTCAAAAAATTCTGAAACTTTGTGGATATGTAGGGGATTTCCTTATGATTACAACGCAATTTTTTTTGCTGCCCAAAATCACTCTACGGGGGTGAAATTAACCCCTGAAGATTCGGCTATTTTTCGATTTTATTTCATAACACACAATCTGTAAGAAATAGAAAAAAAGTTTCAAGACAAAAGTTACTTCTTTTAATTAGATCTATCAAATCGTAAAGGTTTTATCAATTGTTTAAACGATTAGAAAAAAGTTATAAACAAAAATATGAATGTTTTCTAAAATTCGGGTTTTCACGTGAAATCTGAACTGGATGTTTAAATAATTATGAAACAGCATAATCCATATTTTTTTCCATACGCAAAAATCGAAGAACTTTTGGATCCCTTGTAACGTGCCTTAAGCTGCACGACGAGCAATGTTTTTCTAACATTTATTAGGAAATAATACGCCACGCGTAGTAAGAAAGTAAGATAATTTATATACTTTTGTCTCTAATTACACATGGCGCAAATATATCAGGTGGAAATAGAGGAGAAGAAGGGAACTGTTAGATATAACTTATCCTTATTAGAACATTTTATTTTTAACATAATTATCGAACTTTTCTCTTATTTGCTCACCAAACAAGCGAGACAATGCAGGCGTTTAATAAGCGATTTAAGTATAGTTAGATAACATTGAAAACACTTGTGTGATGCGAATATATACCTACTTTTGTCTCCCATCAAAGTATCATCTCATGTCTATTGTTCTCTCCAGCATTAATAATGAGAATACATATATTAGTATTCTTATCGGATGATAAAAAAATAATTCTTAATTCTTATAATGATAAGGAAATAATTCTTATGCACTTATTTCAATGCCCCATGTGTAATTAGAGACAAAAGTATATAAATTATCTTACTTTCTTACTACGCGTCGCGTATTATTTCCTAATAAATGTTAGAAAAACATTGCTAGTCGTGTAGCTTATGGCACGTTACAATGGGATCCAAAAGTTCTTCGATTGTCGCGGAGCATAGTTCCGCAATACAACAATAGTTGAAATTGTATGGAAAAAAATATGGATTATGCTGTTTCATAATTATTTAAACATCCAGTTCAGATTTCACGTGAAAACCCGAATTTTAGAAAACATTCATATTTTTGTTTATAACTTTTTTCTAATCGTTTAAACAATTGATAAAACCTTTACGATTTGATAGATCTAATTAAAAGAAGTAACTTTTGTCTTGAAACTTTTTTTCTATCTCTTACAGATTGTGTGTTGTAAAATAAAATCGAAAAATAGCCTAATCTTCAGGGGTTAATTTCACCACCTTAGAGTGATTTTGGGCGACAAAAAAAATTGCGTTGTAATCAGAAGGAAATCCCCTATATATCCACAAAGTTTCAGAAGTTTTGGAATTTTCGGGTCCGGGATCTTCCCTTGTAAGAGATTAAGTGTCTGTAGGACGCATTGATGTTAAGTTGTGCTACAAGACCAGTATAGTTAATTTAATTGTTCATAACTTTAAACAAACAGATCATGTCCGCGATCAACCTACGATCTGAGATCGTAGTAAGTTTGAAGGACTGCAGAACAAGGCCATAATCATGGTTGGTAATGTCCATTGGGCCACCTAAAACCCGGGCAGCAAACGTTAAGAACTTGTGCTGGACTTTTTCTATTAGGTTGATACACTTCATGTGTCTGAGATTCCAGATTACCGAAGCATAGTCGCGCATGGGATGAAAATTCCGCGGCGTCAAAACACGCAAAACCATTCTAAGTGTTACTTATCGGATAATCAATAACGAATAAAATCCAGTTATTCTTCATTCGTGGAATAATAAATAAATTATTTTATTTGTAAATAATGGGAAGGGAAAGTCATTCGTAAATAATGAACAAAAAGTAATGGCGTAGCTCGGATAAGAAACGTGTAGGCCGATTACAATATACCTGTAGCATATTTCGGTGAAGATTTTTCACTACAGCACAGATGGCCAAGTTTGTACACCGCTGCTCAAAAGTCTTAAGGGGTAAAACCACTCTAGAGGCAGAAAAAAGACCTAAATTTGACAATTTATTTTGGGAGCATGACAAACGGAATAGATTTGCTTTTCAGAGGGTTTATTTAACACATATTGAAGTACGAAAAACAATTTTTTTTATTATCATTTTCATACAAAATGGCGGCGAAAGAGCCCGTCGTCGAAAACTTTGCTTTTTTTTAAAACACCGCCACGGGAGGACGGATTTCTCGGTATGTATGGGTCCTGGAACAAAAAGTAAAAAAAAATTATAATCTATATACAATTGGCTTTGGAAGTACGTAGCCGTTTTTTTATTGAATGTAACCATTTTTTTTTATAAACAATTTAATGCTCATGTTTAGGGCAAAAAATCGATTCATTTCTTAAAAAGTGCACTACTTCCACAAAATTGATTTAAAAAAAACCCTACGTACTTCCAAAGCCAATTGTATTGTTTTTGTTCCCGGACTCATACATGCCGAGAAATCCGTCCTTCCGTGGCGGTATTTTCAAAAATGCTGTTTTCGACGACGGGCTCTGTCGCCATTTTGTATGAAAAGACAATAAAAAAAATTGTTTTTCCTACGTCAATATGTGTTAAATAAATCATCTGAAAAGATATTCTATTCCGTTTATCATACTCCCAAAAGAAATTGTCAAATTTAGGTCTTTTTTTCTGCCTCTAGAGTGGTTTTACCCCTTAAGCCAGTTGTTATATTTGCTCCAAATCTGTGGAAAAATTGCTAACCATTGAGAAATATGGAGGAATGTTATCTAAGTTGCTTTTTACGATAAAGAATGTATACAACATTAATGTATTAAAAGCTCTACCAAAAAGTGAAATATATGAGTATATTTCTTTTCGTCGATGATACGATGATTTTCCATTATTTTTCATATATTCGTGCGACCGATTTTTTAAACCTTTCTGTTGTTATGTCTTTCCATTCTTGTTCTAGAATGCTTCATACTTGTATCTATTACTGACTCCGTCAATTTTTTCAAATCTGTTTAGTTCGTTCCACACCTTTTCGATAGGATTGTCACCTTGGTGATTGCCTAAGCCATTCCATGATTTGTATTACGTTATTCACTTTACATTATACAGTTTCCATTATTTATTGAATGTAGTCCAAAGATCATTATCTACACCAAATAGTAGAGTTTCGTTCAAAATAGCAGATGCCCTAAGAGTTTTGAACAGAGGTGTATGTAAGTACAGTGGGCATTACTTATAACGTGCACCTACAAACTATCGTACGAGTTTTGTAATCAGCTGTTTTTGTAGGTATAGAAAAGAGCACCCAGCACGACGTCAGAAAGCAACAAGGAGCAATTTGCTTCCATTTTCAAGAAACCAAAATTTTGAATAATCTACCTATGCCGAAAGTGCAATGGATTAATCGTGCAAGTTGAACTCTTGTCACTGCAACAGTACAACGAATGTGATAACGTATCTGACTGCAGAATCTTTTGTTACTCTATCCAGATTGAAGTCTCTCCGTAGCAGCGACTATTCTTATTCTCCCGTTTATTGTTTTAATTTGAACATCGTTCTCCACACGTTTCCATTTTTTTGAAATCCTTTACAATATTTTAATATTTTTTCATTGAGAAAGAATTAGAATGTGGGATAAGGGAATGACAAAACAATTGCTAAAAAATTTGACGAGATAACAGCTGCAAAGAATTAATGATAAAATTTCGTACTTAGTCGCGACGGGTCAAGGCTCATCCAGTGAGTCAATCGAATTGAGCCAGTGACTGATTTACTCAAGTACGAGTTGCTGTCGATACCAGTTTAGAAGTTTAATGCTGTTTTACATTTTCGGTGCTACGGATGTCTGTAAGCCAGGGTTGCCAGAAGTAGGGGCGCAAACAGGGACGCGATACGTCATCACCCGTCCCCGTTGATCCCGACTTCGCAGCCGTAGATACATACAGGGCCAGCATTTCATCTCGCAACCCGCACTCGCGCGAAGAGGTAAAATGGCAACAGCGCCTCACGCACGCATTCCACTACAACCATAGCCGATGCTTCCGCCATCTATGAGCTGATGACGAAAGTGTACGGTCTTTCAGATGCCAATAGAGAACGCAGGGTGATTTTGGCTTTCGCCAGAGGATATTAAATTTGACGTAGCAGACGGGGAAGAAAACGGTAGCCATTTTAAGAGTGCCATCGCACCGATCCCGTTCCGCGTGGAAATATCTACCTTTGCGACGGTATTAGACCACGCTGCCGCGTTAGTCGCCCGGGTTGAAGAATTTGGGGCCTTTTTCGTACAACTTTTGAACTATAAAAGATATCGGAATGCAATTTGCGCTGAAAAATAGGGAAAAATTATGCCCTCTGATTGATGGATAATTTAACATCTTTTACGTTTACTTAATTTAATCTTTTATCAATATTTTAACCATAATTGCTGTGAAAAGCTTTTGCAAACTGTTTATTCGATACTTTGTTTAAAGACATATATAGAGTGAAGTCACATGATTGTGCAATTTCTCCGTCCGAATCAGCCCATTCGGAAAAAGTTGTTCTTAACCGTTTTTCAGGTGGTTGTTCTTCATTCGTAGACTCGGTTGATGTAGATGGACTAACTGTAGAAGTGGATGCAGATTCATTCGTGGTATCTTGTATATGTGAAATTAATCCTTTCATGTTTTCAAACACTATTTTTTTTCCTTCTGCCGATAACATTCGTAATTTTCTAAATGTCGGTACCAGGAATGTTGCGATTTGATGATATTTGTGTAGTTGAAATTTCGTTTATAAATATGTTTTGGTTGCATTTTTTATATGCTGTATTTCTAAATTGTCTGATATGTTAGGACTACAATGTTGTATTAATTTCTTTAGCCATAGTAGTACTAAATGAAGCGTGGGTGTCTCTTCAGCTTCTAATATTTTGATGCATTCTTTAAACGGCTCCAAAAATGTTATTAACTGTTGAACTTTAATAATACTATAATTCTCCATTCGGCTACTTTCATTAACACCTGTCAGAATTTCTAAAAAATTTTCATGTTGATTTGCAACTGATTTTAGCATCGCTATTTTTGAACTCCATCTCGTTTCCGTTTCCTGGTGCACTGTTTGTGATAGACGCGAAACCAGTCCCGAACGTTTCAAGTACGCAACATTGCATGCGGAAGAATATCTGGAACAGGTATCCGACCGCATTTAAGTCCTGCATTGACTAATTTTTTTAGCTAATTTCTGAAAGCCAGGACCACCAATACTGTTAAACGATCGGAGATCTTGAGCACAATAAGCAATGCACCCCTTCAATATATCCTTTTTGTCTTCGGTCGCAAACGCAACGTCGCTTGTTAATGGCACGTCATTATTCCTACAAATGTGCCGTGTCAAGCTGGACGTGCCACTTTTATCTTTATATTGCAAACATTTTATTTACAAAATTTGCATTGCACAAATCCCGTGCCCGCATTAGTCTCGTGGTCCTTGATTAATAAAAATTTCTGCCACGCAACACTTGCACCCACCACATTTTCTGTCACATAAAACTCTTCTTTGGTTATTTTTTCAAGGATTTCTCGGTCCCTATGTCGCGACATTACTACTGCAACGGAAAAACACTCGTTGATGATTTTAACAGATTTGCACCATGCGAATCTCATTGCTTGAGTTGTGGCGGTTGACAATGGTGATTGGCAGTCAATTGTCCATCAATATGTTGAATACGTACGAAAATAAGAATATTTCTTCTCCTTCAACAAACACCCATTACCGCAATAATATTCGGCGTATTTATATGTTATATACATATAAATATTTTTCACACATCTAATTTATACGTGGCTAAGCAACCCTCGTAAATATATACAATGAGTCACAAAATTATTCGCACAGTTGGGAATATGAAACAAATTCTCGATTGTGCAAATAACGTGGTGACAAGAATCAAGGAAATATTGTACTTTGTGAGTGATTTGAAACATGAACCAGCGACAGAATATTTTAAAGCAATCCTGTTAAAATAGGTTTAGTTTATGAATTCTTTACACTTAGGAATCGAGATTACAAATAGTCTTCATCCGTTTCCTCTTAAGAGGAGGTTCTGATTTACGCGGCCGAAAAATGGGCCTTCAAAATTTATGACATCTCATAAACTCATAAACCTATTCTCCTGAAAGTCATAAGGCGAAAGTCACGTCTTGTAAAAATAGAAATAAGTTTTGCCGCGCCTATGGTAGAAATTGAAGAACTGCAAGGCATTAATCAAAACATGAAAAAGGTACAGATGTTGTAGAGGATCGGCTACAGGGATATGAATGCCAGTTGCGCGCCAAGCAAACACCGATGAATAAATGTCTGCGCACACATATCAGTTCCGTGCCAGTACCGTTCCGGCGTGCCAGTGGTAAGAAGAAGAGACCCCATACGACGTACCTGGCGTTGGTTGTACCATAGTGTCGATGGAGCAGAATGCAGCTGGAGTTGACGGCGTCATCTTCTTGTTGCAGTCCGGGCATTTGCTCCTCACGAACCCTAACTTTCCACAGCCATAGCACTTCAAAGGTGGTCGTGAAGTGCTGCCGCTAGCGCCTGCTTCGGGCGAAGTGCGTTGTTCGAGCCGTAAATTTATAGGGGCCTGGAATTTCCGGTGCGTACACTCCGATGAGCCCTTGATAGAATGCATAATTAAGCATGAATTTAAGCGAAAGTGATTACGAATAATGCACGATTGCACGATGAGAGTTTTGAGACGATTGAGAATTCACATGCTGATAGAAACATCGCACGCGACACGTCCTACTATACATGCGATGTAAACAAGAGAGAATACAAGATGGACGATCGTTTCCGTTCGATCGTCGTAACGAACGTTCTAGTAACCGATCGACGCGGCGCTCTGATTGGCGCTCGGGAGGTGCTGCGGTGAGCGAGAGTGTGGCGGCTTTGGGAACTTGTGCATTCCCAAACAGATGCAAATGTATTAAAGATTCGCCTTACCTGATTAAGTGCTCATACTGGATCTTTAAGGGGGAATCCTATTCTTTGGGCTAAAAACATAGCAAAATTTGGGATTTTTTTTAAGGAACCAGCGATTCGATTCATCTGAAGTTTGGACCATGTTTTTATGCATCTTTGAAGAACTGTAGGGTTTTTTTTATTAATTTTTAACCATAAATATAGTAGTTATGCATGATCGATCATCACGCCGCGCAAAATTCGTCGTCCGTTGATGTGCATGATATTTATCTACCAGGTAATCTGAAACAGAAAAATGAAACGGCGTTTTATTTTATACATATGTAGCTTGATATTGATGAACCAACAAAAACAAAAAAAATTATTGAGTAGTGTGGAGAGTTTTCAAACTGAAAGGTCTGAACGTTTAATTTTTGCTATCCAATTTTGCGCCAATTTTCTTACGTAACAAAAGAAGTACAGAACTTAACGGTATTCTGGTTCATCAAATTCAAGCTACGTATGTACAAAGTAAAATGCTGTTTCTTTTTTCTGCTTTAGTTTACCTGGAAGGTAAATATCATCCACACCAGGAAGGAAATTAGATGAAAAATTGATTTATATAATTTCACACTAGCTTCGTTAAAAATAGTACGATTTAGATGAAATTTTGTGTAATTTTCATAGGAAAACATAAGGAATTCATCGGTGTCACTTCCACGTCGATACGATAAAGAATAAATAATTATTTTATTTCTGAAACAGGTATGAATCCTCGACCGACCCCGGTGTTGTGACCCAACCGACACTTAAGTGTAACGACACCGCGCATTGCCACAATCGAACGGCCGAAATCCGGCACAACCGCATAAGGGATCTCGGAAGCACACTGAGAACCGTCAGCATATGGTGAAACACCCCAAAGCGGGTCAAAGACGGAGACCCCGATGGTCCCCGCTTCACCCCGATTAGAGTATAAGAACGATGTACGAGCAAAGCGAGCTGAGACTCTATACGAGACTCGCGCTTGATTGTCACAGTGTCCGTGTAACTCGGGATAGAATAAACCTTGTTTAACCTTACGGTGAGTCCTAACTCTTTAACCGGCCAAGAATCCTACTACCCTCGGTTTTCAACCGAATATACCCGTCCCGGCATATTCACCCGAGTATCCGGAGCCCATCGGACGACAACAGCGAAGGACGACCAAGGAACACCGCGAGATTCTCAGGGAGAATCTCGATCCAGGCACCTTCCACAACACCGGCAAATCGTGGTCGACCCCCCCCGCAGTCGACGGTGAAATATCCATTACAGCGTATTAAGAAATTCTTTTCTTCATCGTACCCCCTGATTAAAATCATACCCAACATCATGCAAATTGGACTAATTTTACACAAGCAATTGGTATTCTTTATGTAAAAGTAGTCCGATTTACATGACATTTGGTATGATTTTTATAAAAAAAATGTAAGGAATCCATTGGTGTCACTTCCATATTGATACGATAAAGAATAAAGAATTTTTTAATACGCTGGAATAGATATTTCACCCTCGACTGCGAAGGGTCGACCACGATTTGCCGGGGTCGGTCGAGGATTCATACCTGTTTCAGAAATAAAATAATTATTTATTCTTTATCGTATCGATATGGAAGTGACACCGATGAATTCCTTATGTTTTCCCATGAAAATTACACCAAATTTCATGTAAATCGGACTATTTTTAACGAAGTCAGCTTGAATGATATAAATCAATTTTCATGGAATTTTGACCTTTTTCTCCCGAAAATTTAAATTTGAAACATCTTGTAATTGATAACACACTGAGAGGGAAGGAAAACTATTCTCTGTATTTATAGTAGATTTTACGAAGTGTGAAGTAGTTTCTGGATGAACCGAATGCAAAGCAGTTTCTGGCTGAACAGAGTGCAAAGTAGTTTCTGGCTGAACAGAATGCAAAGTAGTTTCTGGATGGGCACAGTGCGAAGTAGTTTCTGGCTGAACAGAGTGCAAAGTAGTTTGTGGATGGGCATAGTGCGAAGTAGTGAGGTGGGAGATGTAAGGGTAATAATTACGCGTCTTAATAATAACTCAACAAGGATTATTTATTGGAGATTGTAATATCAAAACTTCTCTAAAGAGAAATATCGTGCGACGAAGAGCACAACCGCTAAAGACGCTGACTTTTAACCGAATGCCGACAACGGTCGCGTTCCTTCCAAAACCGAAGGAAACGCGTACCGCGTGCACAAATTTGGGAAAAACCCCGAGCCCTGAGACAAGGGAGGTTTCGTCACCTGGCAAAATCCAACGGCCACGAAACCTTCGGTTGAACTTTATGACCCTACCTGGTCACCTTCTGCTCCGCTCGAAATTCGACGCTACGCACGCTACAGTAGTTTCTGGCTGAACAGACTGCAAAGTAGTTTCTGGATGGGCACAGTGCGGAGCGATCATTACACTCGTACTAAGATTTAATTCGTGTGATAGGTTTTCTAAGTTTTCATCAAATTCTTCTACAAAAATCTTCTCAAAATGTTCATTTGAAATAAGATTGCCAGATTCATCGAAAATTAAAGATAAATCCAAAGGATTACTCTGATGTATGTTTACAACAGCATTTGCTGTTTTCACTATTTGTACCCTCTTCTCATCAACATTAATGCATCTGTGTTTGTCCTCTAATGCCTCATCTGTTTCGAAATGCCCATCATCTACTGCAGTCACATGATCAGATCCTGGGTGTGACAGATCCCACCAAAGTTCAAAAACACTTTTATCTTCCACTTTTCCCGTCCAATTTCTAGATTCATGCATTTTGAAGGAATCAATCATGTGTCTGCACTTATTTTTTCTTCAATGCATTTTAACGCATTTTTGTACTGTTTAATATTATTTTGTACCACCTCTGATTTGAAATTGTTTCTTTTATTTGAAAGATGTTTTCCATAGTCAATAGCATTCACATAAAAAAGATGCAATCCACACGTTTTGAAATTTTTTTACAAAATTTGTGTAACATCTAAATTAGTTAATTTATCATTTTCTTGACGAAAAGTGCAAAATCTGCCTTTTGTACACTTAATTGATCATGTTCTATACGATAATTTTCCACAACATTCCTGTACTCAATTTTGAATGGTCGAAACATTGAAACATCCATTGGTTGTAAGATGTGAGTACAATTAGGATGTAATGCAATTAGCATAATTTGACGTTGCATACAAAAAAGCACTTAAAGGTTGCGTTAAATGCGAAACATGACCATCAATAAATAAAATCACTGGTAATTTTGTACCCATCTCGAATAGCGATGGGTGAAAAATATTAGCTATGTATTCAAAAAATGTTTGCACTGTCATCCAGCCATTATCAGACATGCCAGTACCCCATCCTTTTGGCAATTTATTTATGATGTGTCCAGGCACTCTTTGGTAGCCAAGCAGTATCAGAGGTGGCACCAACTGAACTGCCGCATTTTCCATAACGAGGGTAGTTAAATTCTGTTTTTCATTATTGTCTACTTCTTTATAAACAATTTTGCTCCCTTTCTTAACAATAACTGGACCATTACTCTTTGGGTTTAACATTAAAGCGGTCTCATCAGCATTGAAAACTCTTGTGGATTCAATATCTTTTAAATTGTGTACTGTTAAATAATCTTCTATTTCTTTGAACCACATTTTAATAACATTTTCAGAAACTTCAGCACGACTAAATGTTACATTTTCTGTGACTCGTTCACCTAGGCCGTTTGTCCACGCAGCGTCGCGTCATAGACGCGTACCCGTAGAGACTAATCGTACGACGCATCTGTCGATCATTGATCTGCATTTGTAAAGATGCCCGGCGTATGATTGGTTTCTACGAGTACGCGTCTAGGACGCGACCAGAGGGCAATATGGCCGTCTAACATAGTCTGCGAATCCAGTAGTAATCTATTAATTGCTGCAACATTTGTTGTATTTTGATCGCAAACCATAGTGAGGATGATAAGTCCTGTTTCTTCGACAGCTTTTACAACAGTTTTGATGCAGCGCATCAACTGATTTGAGGACGTCTTGCATTTTGTGAAATAAAGCAGTCAGAGCAACAACGGACTAACCTATATTTTTTTCGAAATTGAATTAGTAGCAATAACGTGTTCCAATAGGCTCTACTAACCATGTAAAATAGGGGAAAATTTTTTTTTAATGTGGTCCGTTGTTGCTCTGACTGCCTCAAATAATAAGCAAATGGGAGTTTCCAGTTCGATACGATACCTTTTAGCATAAACACTAGTGCATGGCCATATTGAATTTTAGTTCGAAAAAATTGGAACTGCCTAGGTGGCAGTCAAAACACTGTCCCAAAATCGCAAATGAGAGTGGCAGCCCCCTGGACGCGACGCTGCATGGATAGACGACGGCCTTAGTTGACTGTAGCGACTCATAAAAGCTAGTTACCAATGACGTCCAGGTCTATTATTTGTAAAGTGATTTTTTCTACCTAATACCACTTGTTGGACACTATTTAATAATTACTCTTTTGTAACAGGAGCTGCTATCCTACTTCTATCTGAAATCAAATTTTCTAGAACAGATTCTTCGTATCCTGAAAGAAAAGTTTCTGGACCTAGCTTTTTGTCAGGATATTTTTTGTCTCTTTTAGTAGTTAAAGTTGACCTAGGTATCTTATACTTCTGACTAGCTGCGTTCACAGACATTCGTGACTTAATGGACAATAAAGCATTTTGAATGTCCTCTTTGGTGTACTGACATCTTTTCTTTTTTGTACTCATTACCTATAGAATAATATAAAAGCATTTTAGATTACATTGCATTAATTAATATATTAGTTAAGTTAGTTTTAAATTTTAGTTCAGAAAAGAGTGAACGAGAATAAATATAGGTATTTTGTTATTTTAATAAAAGATATCAAAGTACGTTTCTGTTATAAATATTAACAATAGTACTTACACAAAGTGTACGGTTGCGTTGTCAAAAAAGTCGCAACTAGGACAAGGTTATGTTCTTACCCCTCAAATAGTAGGAATGACAAGTAACAGTAATGGCGTGAGGCTTCATTTGCCAGATCAATTACTGCCATGACAGTAATTAAAAAAAGGCTTGAAACGCTTGTACCAATCACTGTCACCCGAATATTAACACGTTTCGTGCCGAGCCGGTTTTGCTCGACTTTTCATTCAGACCATTTGATGTTTTGACTAAAGATTGATATATTATCACACAATATTTCACTACATCATCCACCCATAAGTAATTAGCTTGTTTAGTATAATTATCACGTGGTGTACCTGTTTAGTTATGTATATACATGTATATAGTAGGCGTAGGTTGTACATTCCGTTTTATTAGTTTCTAAGGACATTTCTCGTATCCGGATATGCGGCAGCCCGCTATGGCTGTCGCGATCGGTTTTTGGTGTAGGGAAGGTAATGACTTCGTCTCTCAGCGGCTCTACTGCCGCACGTATTACTCGGATGAGGATTATTGAACGTAGAAGCTCGATTGGTGAAGTTATGAACTTTATTGCAGAGGCGTGCAACACGCGAAACACGCATTGTCCTCGAATTGTACACTAATTGTTGCTCTCTTCAGCAATATTTCTCGCGGCAACTTGAAATGACATCCCGCGTGCAGCGGATTATACTTATTCACGTTAATCGTCAGATTGAGGATTCGCGACAATGCCCATCCGCTGTCGCGTTCCTGTAATTCTTCCAACGATGTTAAGGTGGGTTCGACGACGCATTGCTGGCATTGCAGTTTCGGGTGTTGATGCTTTTACTCGCGCCTTTATCGCCCGCCAGAAATTCGCCATTAAACACTGTATTCACTTTGAGATTCTGATGTTTCTCCAAAGCGCCCCCAATTTCACCCAGGACACCGTTCATTCAAATTCGACGCTTGCGACATGCACATGGGATCTTCGGGCAAATTATTAATGTTTCAGTGTCTGTAAATACGATGATGAATCATTTGCCAAGAAACATTGATGACGATCATTATGTTAATAATGTTCATATTAATGTTCATATTAAGAGAAAAAAAATACATAAATCACGTTATTTAGTTAGTTTGGTGAAAAAACAAAACATAAAAAATTAGCTGCAATGTCTATTTGAAACTCCTCTCTACAGGCTGTACGCCGTTAGATCTTATGAATCTTTGTTTCATAATGAGAATGTTAATCAAATTGCTATAGATGAAATTAGTGAAGACATACCAATCGAAGATAGTCTCATTGCACATTAGCAAACACTCTTATGGAATGATGAAAAGTATCTTCGTATTGCACCAGGAGAAGCAAATATACCACACAGTCTACTTTTCGATGAACATGTAGAGCAATAAAACTTATTCACATTAAGCAAAATTAACGGTGCCGATATTTAATAAGAAGTTTCACTTCTATCGCGTGAGAGTTCCGAGCATTGATTTTTTCCGCTTTCATTAAATGGAGATCGCTACCCGTATCCAGCAAAGCAAATAATCGCTTATTTCCAATAGTTACAATTTTATATACTTTCCGATCGCGAACCGCCGGATTATTACATTCGTTAACTTGCTTACTACTACCCTTTTCGCAATTGGCCGCTATACAGGGTGTCCCAAAAATGTCGGTTTTCCATGAAAGGGGTGACTCAGGGGGTGATTTGAAACAACTTTTACCTTAGCGAAAATATTGTCCGAAGCTTCGTTAACGAGATATTAACCAAAAACCCCGACCAATCACAGCGCGCGCCTTCCGCCCGAGTTCCCGCGGTAGCGTTGGCTACGCGGTAGGCGACCGCGCTTGTGCTACGAACGTACGAACAAGCAAGTCGGCATGCATCGAAGGAAACCGCGTTACACAGTTTTTTTTTAAAGCAGAATCTTAAATAAGAATAATTTGAAGTAAGAGGACAAGAAGTACGTAAATTTCGTTTTTAAATAAGGCATAAACAACGGCCAACACAACTAAATTTAAAAAATAATACTAGGTGTATGAATAAATTCTTTCCGCCTGGAATTTCTATCGCGGTGGTATTCAGAAGCTGCCAGAAAAATGGCAAAAGGTAATGAACAATAATGGAAATTATTGCGATGATCGAGTTGTTTTTATATTTTTTAAATCGAACTGTTATTGTACCCTAAAATCGGAAAGAATTTATTTTCACACCTAATAATCACCAATAAATTAAATAAAACTCACCCTTTCGGACATTCCTTTCCTTGCTTTCCTTCCCTTTTCGGAAACCTGTGTCACTAGGCCACTATACCGATCCTGGTCATCGGCGTCCAGTGCTCAGCTGATCGCAGGGTCAATGTACCGAATATTCACTTCACTGCACGGCTACTAACACTGATCACTTAATTTATGTTTCACGGAACGTGTTGTGCCTACGTTATAAAAATTGATGGCCCCGAAAGGGGCCGATTACTGTTAATTACTGGGACGAGATTACTACTATTACCCGGCGAAAAGAAGACTCGTGGCAGACGGTCTCGGGCTGTGCAGTCTCCGCTGCTGTGACGATTGGTCGAGTCACCTATTTGGGCACACTTTTACAGACGGGGCACACGTATTTTGGTTATTGGCTGAAGTTGCCACATACATTGTCGCACCGCGCGACGAAGAGATCGAACGAAACACGAGATCGAGTGGGATAGAGCGATCTGACCGACGATCGTCAAAACAAAACAATAGCGTAGGCTACAGATCGCTCTATCCCACTCGGACTCGATGTGTTTCGTTCGATCTCTTCGTCGCGTGGTGCGACAATGTATGTGGCAACTTCAGCCAATAACCAAAATACGTGTGCCCCGTCTGTAAAAGTGTGCCCAAATAGGTGACGCGACCAATCGTCACAGCAGCGGACTCCACAGCCCGAGACCGTCTGCCACGAGTCTTCTTTTCGCCGGGTAATAGTAGTAATCTCGTCCCAGTAATTAACAGTAATCGGCCCCTTTCGGGGCCACCAATTTTTGTAACGTAAGAACAACACGTTCTGTGAAACATAAATTAAGTGAACAGTGTTAGTAGCCGTGCAGTGAAGTGAATATTCGGTACATTGACCCTGCGATCAGCTGAGCACTGGACGCCGATGACCAGGATCGGTACAGTGGCCTAGTGACACAGGTTTCCGAAAAGGGAAGGAAAGCAAGGAAAGGAATGTCCGAAAGGGTGAGTTTTATTTAATTTATTGGTGATTATTAGGTGTGAAAATAAATTCTTTCCGATTTTAGGGTACAATAACAGTTCGATTTAAAAAATATGAAAACAACTCGATCATCGCAATAATTTCCATTATTGTTCATTACCTTTTGCCATTTTTCTGGCAGCTTCTGAATACCACCGCGATAGAAATTCCAGTCGGAAAGAATTTATTCATACACCTAATATTATTTTTTAAATTTAGCTGTGTTGGCCGTTGTTAAACTACGGATTTTTACCTCAATAACGAATTACGATCACTTGTCGTACATTTTCTGTTACGTTACCTTTTCGTTTATGCTTTATTTAAAAACGAAATGTACGTACTTCTTGTCCTCTCACTTCAAATTATTCTTATTTAACCCCTTGGCATACCAGCTCAACGCCGACGGGCGCGGCCAAATGAACACCAGAGGTGAGGCACGCGTCGAGTCATTTTACGGTTCGGCTCAGCGGCCGAAGCTGACGGGACGTATCCCTACCCCTTACTGCTTACGTTTCGCCTGATCGCCGTACCACGGGTCCCACCCGTGCCTTCCACGTTTGGCCCGATCCCGCTACCACGGGTCCCACCCGTGCTTTCCATCTCTGGCCCGATTCCGCTACCACGGGTCTCACCCGTGCTTTTCATCTTTGGCCCGGTCCCGCTACCACGGGTCTCACACGTTGTTGTATGCCAAAGGGTTAAGATTCTGCTTTAAAAAAAAACTGTGTAACGCGGTGTCCTTCGATGCATACCGACTTGCTTGTTCGTACGTTCGTAGTACAAGCGCGGTCGCCTACCGCGTAGCCAACGCTACCGCGGGAGCTCGGGCGGAAGGCGCGCGCTCTGATTGGTCGGGGTTTTTTGGTTAATATCTCCTTAACGAAGCTTCGGACAATATTTTCGCTAAGGAAAAAGTTGTTTCAAATCACCCCCTGAGTCACCCCTTTCAAGGAAAACCGACATTTTTGGGACACCCTGTATGTCCATACCCATCGCACTGGAACCACTTGACGCCTTTTTCTTTCGTTTGACAGTCCGCCGTCGCATGGTATTTTCCTCCGCAACTGCCGCACCGCTTAACATTCCGCGGACGTTGAAATCTTGAATTCGAACGTTGAACCTTTCCCGGCTTTGTGGATTCCGACTTCGTAGATTCCGCTTTCGTAGATTCCGCCTTCGTAGATTCTGGCTTCGTAGATTGTGTCTTCGAAGAAGTGGGCTTCTGGCAGGCCTTCATGGTCTCGTACTGGGACAATTTTTTCCTTAACGACTTGATATCGTATGCGGCATATAAAATAGCTTTATTCACAGGATCATCAGGAATTCCTTCGATAATATATTGAATTTTTACCTCTGTCTCGATATCGGCGTGGCTGGTTATTTCCATCATCCGATAAACATATTCCTGATACGATTCGTCGTTCTGTTTCTTCGTTCGTGATAGCTCCTTATGCACCACTTTGCTGTTGATAGTTTTCGCAAATTCGTCAATTAGAGATCATCTCAACTGCTTCCACAAAGTGGCACATTTCTCATACGACACGAACAATTTGGCTGAGCCACGCAGAAGCTTTTTTGCGCAGATAGTTTCTGGGCTTCCGACTAGCGACAAATCTTGCTCGTGTCCTCGAATTCCTCAATCCACTTACGCACATTCTGCCTCTTTTTAATCCGAATGTTTTTAGTGAATCTTCAATGTCTTTAAATGTAAATGGATGAGTTGCCGCAACTTCCCTATTTGTCGACACATAGTCTTCATCTCTTCCCTCACTTTCACTGTCGCTAGTCTCTCCTTCGTCTTCTTGTTTATCCTTCCTCGCACCTGCTTCATCGCTTTTCTCTCCTGTCGTTGTCTCACATCTAGCTGCCCTTAGACCAGCGCTGTCCACGGTCGCGTACGCGTAAGCTCGGGGTTCTCCCACTCTCGTCCGCGTTATCAGGTAAACCGCGTGACGCTAAGGAGCGAGAGGGGCTCCTACGCTGGACAGGGCTGTCTTAAGGGGACTAGGCAGTCGAAAAATCGATTTTTTTATTGCATTTTCCGAAAGTACTATCTTTTCTGAATAAAATGCCGTTTGGGTTATATTAAAATTCGCAAAATTGTTGATTTGGCAGCTAAAAAGATCAAGCGGTAACTTATTGCGTCGCCTTTGCCCAGAAACTTTAAACGCGATTTTCTCGAATCTTTTTTTCTCTTGGTTTTTTCCTGATTGCGAACGAATGGAGGTTCAGATCGACTTGAAAAAAATTACAGGATGTGTAAAACATGTGCCATTTCGCCCCAAACCTCTAATATGATCCGTAAAAGTTCGAGATTTTTATAAAAAAATTGAGGAGTCACCGGATTTTTGCAGCGCACAAATAAGAACGAATTTTTCTCGGAAAAATCGCCGTTTTTCAACCACCAATCGCATGATTTTGATTTAATTGTTGTTTTTATAGGTTTGGGCGGAAACTATGAATCCAACAAACAAGAATCTCGCCTTTGAAATCGGATTACGTCACATTTTAACACCGATATTAAAGCAAAACGACAGAAAAACGTTAAAATGTTTACCCGTCGGCAGCGCCATTTTTAAAGCACATATATATTTCTTATTACTTTTTTTTTCAATCTGTATGGTAGTAATAAACATTGGGTAAAAGCATATATCTGGATGTGCTTTCATTTGTTTACAAATAAATAAAGGACAGAGTCTATTTCTCACGAAAAACGACTGCCTAGTCCCCTTAAGGGGGCCGTCTCAAATTTGTTATGGTCCGAATCCGTCGAAGCGCCCCCAGTAAACAGACGGACCCTAATGAAACTACTGCGGTCGATAAAAAGAACTTATACAGAGGTGACATCTCCAGGTACTCTATGTAAACGAATCTTTGACGCATAGTTGCCGCATCCCTGTTCTCTCTGTCCCTGCCGCGCTGTTGCCACAGCTCCTTCTATTGTGAAGTCTTGGAGGAATACGGCACGAGAGCTGCGTCTGGGCAGGGATCGGCGGGCTCCGGGTACCGCTGATGGAGGGGGGAACACCGACAGGAGCGGTGGTTATGTGCGAGGAACTGCGGTGCGTCAGTCACGCACGCATAACCACCGCTGTAGGTGTTTCCTCCTGCATCAGCTGTAGCTGGAGCCCGCCGATTCCTGCGTCTAGCATCAGAGCCTCGCTGAAGGTAAAGGAGGATAGCAATAATGAAAGATAGAGAGGTTGAGTAGTGAAGTTAGGAAACATGTCAATGAAACAATACTAATTTGCGTATTTATTTATACATAGAAGGATGTAATATTTTGTATAATCAGTGTACAAATTCAAAGCATACAATTTGAATAAGGTACATCACTGAAGTGTAACACACCGATCGTAATGAAATTTATGAATGCTATAATTCTTCTAAAAACATATGACGCTTTTTTTCATCTAACTATACATCAAATTATCTTGTATATCAACAAGAATTGTCTGTTATATAAATTAAAATTTAGTAATCATTTTTTTTAAAACATCAATTTGGACAAAAAGTATATTTCAATTCAATCATTTTGTACATGCTTTTCTTCGGGATTGTTATTCCACGGTTGTAAAAATTTATCAATATAAACTAGAAATCAGTACTAACAATACGTATATTTTGGAATGTCTCATCAAACAATTTTATTTAGCTACGATCCTCTGTTTGTTTGTATGTTTGATTCAAATCTGGAAACTCAATTTTAATCCACTTCCCACCATCCAATTGTCTCGAAACTTTGCAGAGGTGCGTAGTTTGGATGACAATACAAAATTGTGAAAAAAACTCCGAGGGGGTGAAAAAATTACCTAGTGTAGGCATTTTTGATGACGATGGTGTCGAGTGAAGGGAGATAAGCCAGACAGTCGGCCGATCGTCGGCCGACCGCTTGAGGGGCTGTTAGTTTAGGGTAGGGTTACAGGCCGTGCCATAAACAGGCGACAATGCGAGCGACCATCGATGGCGTATTGGCGGCGAGATGACTGTGAGTCACGTAGCCGTTAAGGACATTTTCGAATGCGTTTGAAACAGTTCTCTGTTGGCGACCGACGAAAGACGTTGGCCGGAGGAACCGTCCCGTGCGAGATCACTTTTAATAAATCTCTATTAACATCATTCTCCTCAGTTATTGAGCGACCACCTGACCACGCTCTATCCGTGATTTTGCCTTCTAGTCACCAATAAATAATAATCCATAACAACAAATCCAATCGACTTAAAATCAATTATTCTTTATGTTACCGTTCTTTACGAACTTTTAGCACTGTAGGGTTCAAGCAAACTGTTAAACTGCATACAGCAATAAGAGATTTTTGTAAAGAAGTTTGAGCTGTGAAATGTAAATCCCCAAACACTAAAAACTAGAAAAAAGTATATTAAAAAATTTATAATAAACAATTTTATGAAAAATGCATTAAAAACTAAAAAATAATTATTTTCTTATACTACAATTTCGATGGTGTATTTTCACATAAAATCGTGGAGCAGGATATCTCGCAACAAATTCATTTCGACACTTGATGCTGTACTAAATTGATTCATATTCTGTTATGAAATATCCTGCTCCACGTTTTTATTTAAAGTTAAAAAACACCATTGAAATTGTAGTACAAGAATAGAAGTATTTTGTAGTTGTTAGTGCCTTTTTGACAAAATCGTTTAGAACATTTTTTTATATATTTTTATTGTTTCTAATCAAGTTACAGTCATTACAATAAATCAATCCAACTTCATTGGAGAGTTGAAATTCGACATTCAAGCTTTCGCCCCCTTGAAATGGACAATTACACATGAAAAAGTATATATTTTTCGAAGAATACAGTATTGTCTCTTTAGCGGCTAGGTTTGGTGTACAACAGAGTTGGGCATCATTCGACTAAAAAGTGATTGAAATAACGTTTCGACTAAAGCTACTTCACCTTTTTCCTTAGTCGACTAAAACTTACCTGAGTTAGCTTTAGTCAAGGCGCCAGAGCTGAAGCTGGTTAGTCAAGAGCCTTTAGTCGTGGGTTATGACTATCGTTGATCAGCTGTCATTCTATTCTTACAAGGGGACCCCACAGCTGAGCCCCCGTGGATTTTAATAAAATTTTAGGGGATGAATCTGGAGGTCACCTCGATTACCCTCTGCTAAATATTTTATGCCAATGAGCATTATTTATAAACAATCGATATGTGAGTCTTAAAAGCAATTCACTTCAAGCAAATTTCAAGAAAGTCAGTTGGGTGAGTGCGTACAGCGCTTACTTCCCACCAAAACAACACGGGTTCAAATCCCGGTCACCCTAATTTTTTTTTCCTTTCCTTCAACCCTTATTTTGAATAATTAAATTTTATACTGCTTTGTGTCATAAATATTGTAATTTTTTAACATAAATTTTATATATAAACATGGTAAAAATACATAATTTTTTATACACGTACAAACATAACTGGTACATAACGACTTGTTTCAACTTGTACTATAAAGACACTGTAAATTATATATTTAATATGAAATTTTTCTTTACAATACGTACATGCACGTCTATGTAACTTTATAACTATTTATCTATCTACCTATCCTATTATATATCGATATATATATACACGTAAATACGCACATATATACGCCCAAGCATGCCGAGTTGAAACAAGTCGTTATGTACCAGTTGTTTGTATGTGTATAAAAAATTATGTATTTTTAACATGTTTATATATAAAATTGGTGTTAAAAAATTACAATATTTATGACACAAAGCAGTATAAAATTTAATTATTCAAAATAAGGGTTGAAGGAAAGGAAACAAAAATTAGGATGACCGGGATTTGAACCCGTGTTGTTTTGGTGGGAGGTAAGCGCTGTACGCACTCACCCAACTGACTTTCTTGAAATTTGCTTGAAGTGAATTGCTTTTAACGCTCATATATCGATTGTTTATAAATAATGCTCATTGGCATAAAATATTTAGCAGAGGGTAATCGAGGTGACCTCCAGATTCATCCCCTAAAATTTTATTAAAATCCACGGGGGCTCAGCTGTGGGGTCCCCTTGTTAGTCTAGAAGGCGACTAACCGGCGAAAGGCCTTGCGCTCTGGCCCGCGCGCGATCGCTTACCGGTCAGATTCTACAGAATCTGAATTTGTTTATTTTTCATCGTATCAATATGAAAGTGATATCAATGGATTCCTGGTGTTCTCCCGATTAATTGGACATAAAATAATTTAAATCGGACTATTTTTAACGAAACGGGGTTTGAATTCTGCAAACAAATTATATCATTTTTGGGCCCATTTTCATCGGGAAGACATGAGACATCGATTGGTAATACTGTAAGCAAATACTCCCGACTCGTTGATCTGTGCTGTGCACCGTCGTCAAATCGAATGCCTCTCGTCCATTTGATGCAGCCTCTCGAACCCTCGCCAAATGTAAAAAGTGTTACGTTTGTCCCCGCTCTCCCCTAATAATATTATCTTCTCTCATTCTGTGTAATACCTCTTCTTCATTGACGGTCTTCCTACAATTTTGCTAGGTCGCTCAGGAAAGATGATGTAGGCAGTGTGGATCTGTAACACATTATGAAGTACATTAGGAAATACTTAATTGTAGTTTTGTAAGCGTACAAAATTTTACTGTAGATTTATAAGCTGTTAAACTTTACCTGAAATATGGTACTTATTATTCCATTTGTCCTGGCATTACTGTCCCTTACACCATGTTTGCAGTAATTTGGTAAAAAGTCCGCCTGTAACAAATGATCACAGACATTTCGATAAGTTTGGTATAAAAGTAAAAGTTTATTTCAATAATTCGTCGAACATCATGTATACCTGCGACGCCCGTGTGTATCAGCCTGGCGCATTTTGACCGAGCCGAATTCCGTCTGTCTGCTCCTGTGAACTTAGAAATGTGTCTGAAAAAATTAAAGAGTGAATTAAATTTATTATTTCCTTCGTCACTTTCTTGGGGAAGTGACGGCGGCGTCGATCGACTCGCGTGATCGTATGATCCGCGAGTAAAAGTGCCATTGCTGGCACTTGTGACCACTGACAAGAGTCAGCGGTGCGACGCCGGATCGATCATATTTATTATTTCCTTCGTCACTTTCTTGGGGAAGTGACGGCGGCGTCGATCAACTCGCGTGATCGTATGATCCGCGAGTAAAAGTGCCATTGCTGCCACTTGTCACCACTGACAGAGTCAGTGATACCGCGCTTTACAGCGCGGTGCGACGCCGGACCGTTACAATAGTTTCACTATTTTCGGAGGGAGACCGTTTTCGCTTTTTCAAGCTTTTCGGTTTTTCTTTGGCTCTCTCTGCTAGTATAAATTGTGGCTCCCGAATAGGCATGCACCTATTGTGCCGACTATCTATCAGTTCAGGTAGCATGCATTCTAAATAAAATTGAACCAGTTTTGGCTCCATTTCTCTTTTCCAAAACGCATCATCTCTCTCTACTTTTATAGATTTCAGCCCCTTCGGGGTCCAAAGGCAAAATATACAGTACTTTCTGTCAGTAATATGTAACTGGCCTTGTACTTGATAAAAATAGTGATGCGTTTTGCTCATTGAAATACCTGTGTTACGTGTGAACATGCGCCGAACAGCGGGTACTACTTCAATAGCTTCTTCTGGCGTAAAGTCCTCCGCTGATTTGGGGCATTTGATTTCCAAAATACCCTCTTGACCGATGATTCCATCCGGTGAAGCTCCTAAGAAGGCGATGCTGCTGTCGATGAAAATTCCACATTCTGCAATATCTGTGTATTATTTCTTCAATTCTTCGCGAGCAATTTTCTCGCATTCTTTCCCGTATTCCACCGCGGGTGCACTAATTATCTTTGGATACAGAAATGACTTCACTGCATTTGCGCAAAGCGTGTCAGGTCGGCGACGGCAGACTTGTCCAAAATTGGATGCTGTCAACAATTTGGACCTGTACTGCAACCATCTGCGGTTCTTTGCTTGTCCGATGGTTTCATCTTCAATAGCGTGTCTTTTCTCTTGCCAGTTACTGAGCATTTGCATATGCTTTTTCCGCTCCAGTTCATACATTTCGGATGGCATGTCTGGCTTCTGTGCATTTTGTCCATAATCAGAATCTTTCTGCGAGGGCAAATGCTTGCGTACATATCGCGCAGCCTTCGTTTCCTTCTGTTTCGCAGCTCTCTTTTCCTTTTCTTTCTTCTTATTTTCTTCCATTTGGCGCACAACATCGGGCGTTTTCTTCTTCATTACCGCATTCAATCGCGAGTGCACTTTGTTACTGTTGTACTCCACGACAGCAGCAGCACATCTCCCTGCATACGATCCTCTTTCGGCGAAATTTAATCTTTTTCCGCCAGTGTACTTAGCAATTAGTCCGTTCAAACTTTCCACAGCGTTATTAGTAGTATTATAGAGTAAGCTCTCCGCATGAGCTAATAGTGGACGAAGTATTTCTTTTACGTCCTGGTACACTCCAATTTTCATCAATTCTGGGACGATGTTTTTTTCATTCTCTTTATTGTTTCCATCGCAGAAATATTCTAGTCTTGCACACTCTGCGTGTTCACCAAACACGTGGCTTGGAACATTCTGTATGTCGCCATACAAATTCTTCGTTTTCTCGTCGATTGATACATTCTGATTGTATCTAAACTTTGCGGCTTTTACTATGTCCGTGCGCATCCGGCGAATGCTACTTTCCACAGTTTGTCTCAATGGTCCACATGTGGTCTTCTTTACAATCGCTTTCATTTTTGTGCAAAAGTTTCGCAACAAATGATTCGTGCATTCAATCTTTTTTTACACGAATCTGTCTCTTATATGGGTCCGCATCAATAATCTTCTTATACACGCTACTGTCCCCATCAGCAATCAGAGTAGAATAAACGAGCCCACGTTTTTCTACGCTAGTGTTAAATCCTTCTACTATGGCATCGCTTTCCATAGCAGTCGATGCTCGAGATGTATTCCAGTTTTTGTAGCATGTGTGCTTTCGGGGTTCTTTCTCGTTTTTCGCAGCAATCCGACCAATTCTGCAAACTTTATTTCGAACGCCGTAAAATAAAACTTTTTTCGTGTGATAGCCAACTATCACGCCGACTCCAGACGCAGAATCGTAACATCCACTGCGGTAGGATCTCTTCATCCAGCTTCCGTCGGCCACAACGGGGATGTGAGGGGTCCCTGATCCGGGAAGAACGTCGCCTCTTTCAATGGCCAAACGTTTTTCTTCTTCAGCCGCTGCTAACATCTCTTCTTCTGCAGCGGCAATTGCAGACTTGATGAATTCATCTTGATTCTTCACGAAGTCTTTCTTCGACATGCAACGTATGTTTACTCCTGCAAAAGTATGTTCCAACTGGGCAAAACTGCCTCCACATAAAATTGTTGCATTAACGGCGCCCTGATTGCTATCCACTTCTTCGGCTTCGTCCGATTGATTGCGGATTTCAGCTTTGTAATGGCATAAAGTGCACATTACGCTGAAGATGCTCTTGAAGCCACACCGTTTCACATCAGTTATTCGAAGGTGTTCAATGCCACAGTCTTCCCTATGTTTTGCATGCTTACCTATTTTCTGCAATTGAGCAAGCACATTTTTGAAATTCATTATATCGTTGCTATTTAGGAGACGCGATTGTACTTGCGACTCGCTCTTCGCAACTTTTTCTACAACGAAGTTTTCTTCTTCGTTGCTTTCTACATCCGTGCCTTCTGGTATTTCGGTTGTCAGTTCATCCACCGCCTCTTCAGTTTCTCCCGAACTAACCGTATCAGTGTCTTCATCGGATGGCGAGTGCATTTTCTCTTGGGACGTATGATTTCGTCCATCGGATGTTGATGGTCCCTCTACCATACGTTCCTCGGCCACTTCATCTGAATGTTGTCCTACGGCAGTGTCGTCTGCCGTTTTTGCCCTTTCCTGTTTCTTGTGAAGGGTCAAGGTCCTTCTTTTTTCGCAGCGTGCCTTCCGTCTCGATAATCTCTTTACGTACGGACGTAATTTTCGCGGACGAGACGGAAAATTATTGTCCTTATCTTGTTGCACATCCTGCATATTCAGATTTAGAGTGTCACTCATCTTACACTAACACTAACCTACACAAACACAAACACAAACACAAACACAAACACAAACACAAACACAAACACAAACACAACACAACGCAACTCAAAATCTTTGTGCCCGTTGCAAAAAAACGTAACCGCGAACGTGAATCCGAAGATTCGTCTGAGGCGCGTTCTGAAACAAATAACGCTCTACAAACCAGGCAACGACGCAAACAGTCCGTTGTGTGGAGCGTCATTCTGTGGAAAGAACGCCAACCACGTGGACAGGAGAACATTGTGGAGGACATGAACAACATGAATGACGTAAGTATTATATTGTGTAGTGTTAGGCCCGGTCCAGATCTGAACCGAACACACTGGTGTAGTTAGATGGAGTAAGACGAGTGATCTACTTGTCTTGCTCCGTCTAACTACTCAAGTGGCGTTCGGTTCGGCGTTCGGTTCAGATCTGGACGCGGCCTTATATAGAGTGATTCTCCGGTTAAAGTCTTGAAAGGCGATGCCACCAATAAGCCGCGTCTCGCGAGATATGTTTTTGTCTTTGAGGACTCTAGCGAGAGAATCACGCTGTACAATCTTACTATTTGCCATCAAATAATACATTCATCATTTCATTTCCAGATGAAAGATACCCCCCCCCCCCCCCCGACGGCGTCCTGGCGTCAGCCAGGAAGCGACGAGAAAGGGGTGGAAGAGCGGAACAGAAAGGAGGAGGAGGAGAAAGAGAGATAGAAGGAGGAGGTGAAGAAGAAGGAGGCGGAGAATGAAAGCCTGAGGAAAGATATGGCAAAAGTAAGTTATGTTGAATGTGTGTGTTTCTCTGAATTTTAATTTTAGTCAGATATAGATATCCTATTTTTATATTTATAATCACACAGTCAATGGTGTACAATATCCTCATAAATTAATCCAAAAAAGTTTAACTGTAAAATATTATCGCAGAAATGTTGTTTTTTGAAAGTGGTATAAGTCGATCTGTAGCTAAAAAATCGTTTATTTTCTTTAACATTTTTATTGATTATTATTCCACAATAAAATGTAACAAGTTTATAGTTTTAAAGACATTACCCGATTTGTTTAATGAATGCGAATATTTTTAAGTTGATTCAAATGCAAACCCATAAATATCTCAATGTATGAATAAATGGACTTATACCACTTTCAAAAATAACGGCTCATATGTACGGGTAGAACTAGAAAATGTAATTTATATGGTACTGTTTCAGATGAAAAAGGAGTTGAAGCGCCTCAAGTACCGGCGGCGTGGAGGGCCTCGAGGCCGCGGAGGGCGCCGTGGAGGCCGCGGTGGAGGCCGCGGTGGAGGCCGCGGTGGAGGCCACGGTGGAGGCTACGGTGGAGGCTACGGCCAAAAATCCACCGTAGTGTATAATTATTATTAAATTTATTATAATATGATATGATTGTTCAATGTTTATTCATAATGGAATGTAAATCTATCACATTTTCTAACGTATCGGCATGAACGTTTCAGTAACATACTGCTGAGATTTTCCAGATGAAAATGAATTTAAACACGGTATAAATCGAATTATTTTTAGCATTATTAGATTAGAAATGTTATGAACTTAAATTTAATTATCTAGTACAGTTCTAGAAATAATCCGATTTATATCATGTTTGAATTCATTTATGTGCAAAATCTCAGCAGTATGTTACTGAATACTGAAAATGTGACGTTTTACATTTTATCAACACTGTATGCCTCTCCAACCGCGATTACAAGCCGCCGTTGAACAACCCAAGTCCTCGCTAGTCAGGACCGGCGTTGAGCCCGTATCATCAACAGAGTCCTAATTCCGAGTGTTCGTTTCTCGCTTCTTCCCTGGCCTAAAGACGGAGCGAGATAAAACATCAAACGCGTCGTCTGTCTCGTACCGTCCTCGTTCGCTTTCAGTGCCTCTCGCTCGTTCTCGCTTTCGGCGGACAAGAGTGAGAAGAGTGTAATGAAATCGCTCATTTGCTGCAACTCTTTCGCCGTCGAATGAATTCACTTTGGTTCAGAACGGATAAACATAAAGTATCTTTTATTGGAGTTTATCAAGATATTATCTTTGCTCCTCTCTGTTCTTCAGCCGCTTCGTCGTGATTCATTCAAGCCTCCGTGACGACAAAATAGTAATAGGGGAAATGCGGCAACAGCGCGATCCGACTCTCGATACGTATCGGCAACTATGTCTTTCCTACATTTATCGGCTAGCTTGGACTTCCACCGGTTCTGGTGGTACATGACACGCATATACCATCAGCGCCGGTGACGGAGGAACCTTGAAGCTTCATTCTGTCATTTTTCGGGCTGTGCTGAGTACACGAGTCATAAATTCATTATTATTTCAACGTGCGATGCTTATTAGCATTCAAACGCACCGTTCCACCCTGCACTGAAGTCTACTGGAGGCAACTATACCCGCAAAAACTTTCTTCTTGCCGATTCCAGGACGAATAACGGTTGAAAAGGTTTGTTTACTACATCGCGTATACGCAGGGTCGGCAAAACCACTGTGCAAATTATATGCCGCATAAGGGCGTCAGCCGAAAGTGGTGCTAAAAAACTATATCACACGCTTATAATAAAGGAATCCAACTCCCACATAAACAAAATGTAAATATATTTCTTTTTTATTGCATCCCGTGCAAACAGGTGCAAAATTTTGGGGGCGCCAAAAATTTTCTTGCATACAGGCGCCAGCTAACCTCGCGTCGACCCTGCGTACACGTCACGCTGGTGCTACGTGGCTCGACTATACCAGTGGCGCCACCAACGAAGAAGCCTTGAAGCCTCATTCTGTCAGTTTTCGAGTCATAAATTCATTATTATTTCAACGTGCGATGCTTATTAGCATTCAAACGCACCGTTCCACCCTGCACTGATGTCTACTGGAGGCAACTATACCCGCAAAAACTTAATTCTTGCCGATTCCAGGACGAATAACGGTTGAAAAGGTTTCGTGTATACGTACACGCTTTTCCTAGCTTGTGTGAGCGTACGCACACATTTAAGGCCCGCTGAGACGGCCCCCTTAAGGTAGGATTTCCTCGACGCGATTCGCAGCGGCGACGGATCGCGGCGGCCAAATCCTAAGCACCGCTGTTATGGAGATGCGTGCATCTGTTTTCCTAGGCCCGTTTTCCGACCGCTGTATCAGTGCGTCTGTCTCGGCAGCTACCTAGGCTACTCGAGACGCAACACAATGCGATGAGTGTCTGTTTTCCGCCATTATGGCGGAATCTCCTAGCGGGCCGCTAGCCGCGGCGACCAAAAGCTTGACTCCTCCAAACTGAGTCTAGCGGCGACCGCCGCGCGATCCATCGCCACAGTGGGATAGAATCCCAAGAAATAGGAAAACTAGTCCAAATCCATGGGAGGAGGAAGACAGTAGGGGGCAGGAGGAGGAGAGAAGAGAAAAAATTATAAAATCGGAGTATAATAAATGGTACAGGGAGATAGTGGTAGGGGAAGTTCCAAAATACCTGAAGGCAGGTTGGGGAGAAGCGAGATACGGGAGAATAGCCAGATTCAGGCTGGGAAATGAAATGAGGGGGGGGGGGAGGTATTGGGAGGAGGAGGAGAAGAGGAAATGCAGGGTGTGTGGAGGGGAAGAAGAGACGTGGGAGCACGCTCTGGAGCGATGCTCAGGGGAGGAGGAAAAGGGAAAGGGGATCGGGGAAAAGGTCAGGGAAATTTTGGACGAAGGAGGGAAAGGGGAAGAATGGATGAAGAGGTGGGAGGAAAAGAGGAGAGAGAGAGAGGAAGAAAGGGGGGAAAGGGGGGCATGAAGAAAGGAGACAGGAAGGAACGAAAGAAGGAATGGAGTGAAAGAACGGAAATGGAAGTCAAAGGCGAGGGAAGCGAGCAATAGTAGAGGGTAGAAATAGTTTTAAGAAGCGAAACGAGTAGGTTAAAGATAGTTTAAGAGTAGGTTAAGAGAGAGGGAGACGGCGGAGGCGAGCGAGCGGAAGAAAGAGGGGAGGAAAGCGTGCGGAGGAGTAGGATAAGGATTAGAATTAATTAATTAAGTAGGATAAGTAGGATAAGGACTCATGTAACCCTTAGGGGAATCATTAAAGTTATACATAGTCCAAATCCAAAAGTTATGGGATTATGTTTTCTATATATATTTCTTCTAAACTAATAATATGAGCTCCTAAAAAAGGGAAAAATATCATGGTGGCTACTTCTGATCTGTATGTAAACACGTGTCAAAGTTTGCATGTTTTTTCTTGTGGAAAATTTTGAATCGAGACTTTTAAATTTTGATGATATAAAAGACACATATTTTTTGGGAAACGAAATGAGTAGTATCGTTTTTGGTAAGCAATAGCAAATAATTAGTTAGGTTATTTTCCATATGATACCCATTGAAGAAATATCAGCAATTATCGGCTTTTTAGTTACCCTCCGGGAACTTCCGAGCAAATTTATTTTTTGTTTTATAATCAATATATATTTGTCCTTGCAACTGCGAAAACAAGATTTGGCAATATTTGCCAATCATGGAGTAATTACTTGTATTCTATGTCGCACAGTGGGGCTGAATCCCAAGAAATAGGGGAAAAATGCAACATCCCATTTTTAGCACTAAAAATGACGAACATTGTGAAGGAAGTTCATAAAGGAAGAGTTAACATACAACTCATACGAAGGTTCGACGTTATCTACAAAAATAACGTCAATAATTCAAATAAAACTAAAAGAATTTGATAAATATACATACTATGGAATGTGCAGAAAAAATTGTAAATCTGTATCCTTGTTATCCCGGTACCAATATTCTAAATAAATAGGTACTGTTCACAAAGTGTTAATACATTCCTACGAAATTGTACAATATTTGGACAACCAAATCGGCTAATTGGGAGAAGGGATCCAAGACGCCAGAAATAAAAATTTTAAGAAGTATAGAAAAGATTGTATGTACCTACACTCAAAATATTCTTATTGCAATACAAACGAAGAAGTTTTAAACTTTTTATCGACTTCTTCAGATCCAGTACTAGATAGTTTTCTAGGTATCTTTGCAAAAAAAGAACCAAAAACCTTATAAACAATACAGAATTTCTTAATACGCTGAAATGAATATTTCACATTTTCACTCTCGACTCGAATTGCGGCGGTCGACCAAGGATTCATACCTGTTTCAGAAATAAAATAATTCCTTATTCTTCATCGTATCGATATGGAAGTGACACCGATGGTCAAAGAGATGCCGGCTGGCACCACGTGGCGGGGTCAACCCCCCGTGGTGCCTCACCGAATTTTATGGCTTTCCACCCGGGGTTGAAATACCATTAAGAAATGAGAAATGTCCATGATTTCTCATCAGATCTTTGCGAAAACAACGCCAATCGATTCCTTATGTTTCGCCGATAAAACTAACGCCAAGAACGACGTGATTCGGACCATAATGATTTGCATAATTTCAAGCTAACTTCGTTAAAAATAGCCCGATTTACATGACATTTGATATGATTTTCATTGGAAAAACGTAAGGAAGCCGTCGGTGTCACTTCCATATCGATACGATAAACAATAAACAATCTGGTTTTTCTGAAACAGGTATGCCGACCGTTAGAAAAGACCCTTTCAAGTGCTCGAACCCAACTGGGTCCCTTAACGCGGTAGGGGAGACCAGGGCAAAATGAACATCGGGGTAAAATGAGCTTTCTTAATTTATTCTTTAACAATAGAATATATTTACAAATTTTGATGACGTAATAAATGTGTGTAATACCACAATGATAATTATGCACATTCAGATATCGAAAAATGGAAATTCATTTAAAAAATTAAAAATGAAGTTTTAGAGACTTCCGATTGGTTTTCTTTTCAATTTAGCTTTTTGGATAAATGAGTCTTAAATGTGTTATTTTACGACCAAATTTTTTCTGCGTATTTATAACAAGCTTATAAACATACATGTACACGCGTTTGAGAAAACATTAATCCTAACATTATTAACTAATTAATTTTCCATTGAGTACATATTCGGGGTAAAGTGACCGGGGTAAACTGAGCTGCAAGTGGCTGCAAAGGACAGATGCGCAAGTGATGTGCGCAATAGCCTAACCTGTCAGCTGACTAGAAAGCCACGCGGCGTGGTGGAACAGAAACTAACCTCAAAAAATTTTCCATAGTTTTTGACAACCACGGTGCAAAAAAGACAGCAGCTGCCGCGCTACACACGTCATTCCAGCGCAAGGGGTTAATAATTAGCTGTATTTTTAATTAAAGTTCTTATTTTGTTGCAGTTTACTTTACCAAGGATAGTAGCTCACTTTACCCCGTATATGAGGTAAAGTGGTCGTTTTGGCTTTTTCTTTTCAAGTTGAATTTTAATATACTTTAAGTTTATTTTAAGTATCGCTATTCGTCATTTATCAATGTTAATGTTCAAATTATATTATAAATCTATTTCCACACATTTTTATTGAAAGGGAAAAATTTTATTCGACTTCAAACTTTTTTCGCGTCACTTTGCCCCGGTCTCTCCTACCTGAGGTCTGCTCGCCGCGGCGGCGGATCGCGTCTAGGAAATCCTAACTTTAGACATTCGCGCAACACCGCTTTGCTACCCTTGAGAAGCAAACTCAATTTTCGCAATTCTTCCTTAAGTTCTTCCATACCAAACGTGTCGATGTCGATTTCATGTTGGTCTGCCATGGTTTTGCGATACACTTGCTCAACACGCTACACAACACAAGTATCGACTCACAGCGTCACTTAATGTCACAAACGCATTTTCGACTCCATTGTTCAGCACGCGGACGAGCCCCCAATTTTGTAGGAGGAAGAATAACCACTGGGTTAAATGCAATAGATAGGGTAAGCAGGACAGTAGATGGACGAATCGTTGGTTAATCGTTAATATTGTTACGAATTTGGTTCGGCATAATACACGTTAACTGAACGACAACGATAGTAGAACACGTAATAAGGGGTTAACAAGAGTAATACAGAACTATACAGGAAACGGTAACGAATACAATCTGTTATGCAATGTAATATCGAGACGTCTGCTAGTAATGGTGGCTGACTTTCGAATGACAGCTTGACAGGCGATCAGTCCGATTGCCTTCTTCTCGCTGTCTCTTGTCTTCGTCGCGAGCACCAGCGGGCCATGGATCCTCTCTATAGGGTGCTCGCAACACTGCTCTCCCTCCTCGAGAAGCGGTCGTCCCGACCGCTGCAGTTTCTCCAGCGACTGCGGCGGTACCCTGGCTCGGAAGAGTGGGAGGAGTTCTACGTGGCCTCTTCCGTCCTTCGCCTCGGCATTCACCTTCACGCCCAGGGGAAAAACCACCCCAAAAACCCTGGGCAAGGCGTGGGTACGTGGGTCCCGCGTTTCTGCCCTCCCCTTGCGTCTTCGTTCTTGTGAACTTCTTTCTTGTGTGCTTTTCCTCTTCTTCGACGGGGCCTCTTTTTCTTGGGCAGAGGCGGGTGAGGAGGTCGTCTTCTTGTTGTGGCTCTTCGACTTTACAGCTGTCTGGGTCTGAGTTAATGTTCTCGTGACGGCTCCCTTGGTTCCTTTCTCCCTCGGTGTCGGTTCCTCTGGCATTTTCGGGTTCTTCACCGGAGGCTTCCGGAACGTCCCTCGTTGTTCGGTTGTATCTCCTCGAGCGTCCCCCGGCGTCCCACGGCGTTGCTGCACCTTCCTCGTTGTTCGGCCGTTGTTCGAAGTCCTCATCCTTCGTCGTTCTGGAGTCAATTCCTGGGTTGCTCATGTGGTGTCGCGTTCTGGGTCCCCTTAGTGAATAAACATTTCTGCTATTAGTATTGGCGTTCCTGTAGGTCGTCCAATCGGGCCGCACGAACCAGTAGCCAGAAAGGATGGCCGGGTACGCAAGCAGAGGGTCGCAACTAGCCACGAGCATGCAAGCGACCCAGCCCCCAGTCCCGCCGCTGGACTCGTCGACCCTAGATGTCTTCTTTCTTCATTCTTCTTCGCCTCCAGTTTTCCCATGCTTGACCTCCTGATGGCTCCTTTCCTCTTCGTGGCCTCTGGTGCTGCTCCAGGGGACCGTCTCGTTGCAGCTCGTCAACGGCCCCGTCTCCGCGATGTCCCCCCCGACCGATCCGTGCTTCGCACGTCCGTCCGGTGGTTGGGGACACCATTTCCCGTCTGCTGTCCACCCTGTCGAGTTGGGCCTGTTGGTACGCATGTACCGGGGAGCCGCCCAGAACCAAGTCAACAGGGCTAGAGGAGCGGTTCTACGTATGTCCGCGCTCCCCTGCGGGCTGCTACTCTGTCGTAGCACATTCGGGGAATTCGGGGCCGCATCCAAGCCGCGGTAGCAGTCCCCCGACACCTTGTCCCTCGTCGTGGGGTATCGTGTTCCCTGTAACAGACTCAAGAGCGGGGGCCGGGCTACGAAGGCAAGCTCCGCAGCCCAGTCCACTGATTAGTTTAATCTAATCTTCTTTCTTGAGTCTTCTCTGCATGTTGTTTTCCTCGAAAATCTTCATTCCTCTTGTACTTGTCCCTCGTATTTCGCAAGGCGTCGCACGTGGACCACCTTACACTTCTTCCTAGGCGAACGTTGGATCCTGTAGACGACGTCATTGATCTTGTTCACTAGTGTGTAGGGTCCTTCCCAGTCGGACTGTAGTTTTGGGCACTTCCCCTTCACTCTTCGTGGTTGGAATAGCCATACTCGTTCTCCGGGCTGGAACTCCACTGGTTTTACGTGGCTATCGTACCATGACTTCATCTTCGAGCTGTAGACATCTAGACGGCGTCGAACAAAGTCGTGAATCCTCTTCATTTTTCCTCGGATCCATTCCGAGTATCCCTGCTCGACGTCCTCGTCTTGTTCCACTTCCGGCGGTAGCCCTCTCCAAAGTTGTGCGGGTAAACGAAGTTCTTGACCATACAGGGTCATCGCTGGTGTGATTTGGGTAGCTTCATGTCGCGCTGATCTATACGCGAGGAGGAACATGGGGATCCACTCGTCCCAATCTCGTTGGTGCTCCGAAACGAACATTGCGAGATATTGGAGCAATGTTCTATTCAAACGTTCTACCATCCCGTCGGATTGAGGATGCAGGGGAGCTGTTCGCGTTCACCGGACTCCTAACAGCTTCATCAGTTCCTTGAACACGGAGGATTCGAAGTTCCTTCCTTGGTCCGTGTGTATCTCCAACGGTACACCATGACGACAAACCACGTTGTGCAGAAGAGCTCTTGCCACTGTGACAACTCGCTGGTCTGGCATCGCGATTACTTCCGGCCACCGGGTAAAGTAGTCCGCCACAACCAGCATAAACCTGTTGCCGGCCTGAGACCTCGGGAGCGGACCCACAACGTCCAGGGCAAGCCTCTCGAACGGAGCTCCCACGTTGTATATTCTCAGGTTCCCTGCTCCCTTTTGCCGTGGTCCCTTCTTCGCCGCACAGGTGTCACACCGCCGGCACCACTCTCGAACGTCCTGTCGACACGTGGACCAGAAGAACTGTTGGCGGATCTTTGCCAAGGTCTTATTTTCTCCGAAGTGTCCAGCTGTTGGCGTATCGTGGAATTCTCTCAGCACCTCTGCGACCCTTTCGCGCGGCACTACCAACAGCCATGATGGTGTCGCTGCACCATCGTGGGACTCCCATTTCCTGAAAAGCAAACCTTCATGAGTTTCCAGCGAGTCCCAGATTGACCAGTAGTACTTCAGTTGGGGGGAGAAACGAGCAACGTCTTGCCAGACGGGCTTCTCTCTTTCCCCCTTCTTTTTCAAGATGAAGCCAATCTCTTCATCTTCTTCTTGACTTCGTTTCCATTCACTCTTCTTTTCTTCGCAGAATACCCTGTGAATTTTCTTCGTGCTATGCACTTCCTCTTCTGCTTCCTTTTTATCCAGTCGGTCACATTTCTTACAATCTTCTTCGATGCAAGGTCTTCTAGAGAGTCCATCGGCGTTTCCGTGTGCTCTTCCTTCTCTGTGTCGGATTTCGAAGTCGTATTCTTGTAAACGTTCAATCCAACGGGCAACTTGTCCTTCGGGGTTTTTGAAGGTCAGCAGCCAACGGAGCGCTGCATGGTCAGTCCTTACGAGAAATCTCCGTCCATAGAGGTAGTGGTGGAAATGTTCGATAGACTTTACCACTGCTAGTAACTCCCTCCGAGTCACGCAGTAGTTCCTTTCGGCTTTACCTAAGGTTTTGGAGAAGTAAGCTACAACCCGCTCTTGTCCTTCGTGTTCCTGCGAGAGGACCCCGCCTATGGCGAGGTCGGAGGCATCCGTATCCAGGATGAAATCCTTGTCCATCACCGGGTAGGCCAGTACCGGCGTTCCGGTTAGTCTCTTATTTAATTCTTGAAAAACTTCTTGACATTCTTCGGTCCAATGGAAGTTTTGTTTGGCTTCGGTGAGGCGATGCAGGGGTTTGGCGATCCTGGAGAAATCCTTCACAAATTTCCTGTAGTATGTGCACAATCCTAAGAAACTTCTCAGTTCCGTAATGTTCTTCGGCTGTGGCCATTCCGAAATCGCTTTGACCTTCTCCGGGTCCGTCTTGACTCCGCTCTCGTTGACGATGTGACCCAGGTACTTCACTTCCCGGCAGAAGAAGGAACATTTCTTGGGGCTCATCAATAGTCCGGCTTGACGTAGACGCGAAAACACTGTTCGGAGGCGTTCGAGCTCCTGTTCAAAATCCTTCCCGTAGATGATGATGTCGTCCAAGTAATCTAAGCAGGTCTTCCAGGTCAGGCCTCGCAGTACGTCTTCCATCAAGCGTTCGAAAGTTGCAGGGGCGTTGCAAAGTCCGAAGGGCATCACCTTGAACTGCCAAAGTCCTGTTCCCACGGAAAAGGCCGTCTTTTCTCTGTCCTTATTATCCATAGAGATTTGCCAGTATCCACTCTGCAAATCCACGGTGGAAAACCACGAAGATCCGGTGAGAGCGTCCAGGGTGTCCTCGATACGGGGCAGAGGGTACGAATCCTTCTTCGTTATCTCGTTCAGGCGTCGAAAATCCACGCAGAACCTTATGGTGCCGTCCTTCTTCTTGACAAGGACGATCGGAGAAGACCACGGGCTGTGTGATTCCTCGATGACGCCCTGTGCCAACATCTTCCTGAGTAGTTCCTCCACTTCTGTTCGTCGGTGTAAAGGCAGCCTCCGCGGTGCTTGCTTGATGGGGTGGCTATCTCCAGTGTCGACGACATGCTTCACCCGTTCGCAATTTCCGATTTGAGTCGAGTCCTTGGCGAAAACGTCCTGAAATTCACGGAATAATTCAGCGAAAAGTTTCTTTTGTCTTTCTGCCAAACCTGACGAACAGCGTGTATACAGCTCTTCCAAATGCTGTGGAACGACCGTTTCCCCTTCTTCCTCTGCTTTCTTCTTCTCGGGGGTTGGCTCTCCAAAGTGGATATCCGATTTGCCGGGTAGGCTCAGCACACTCCGAGCTAAGTCGATGCTGCAGCGGTGTTTCTTCAAGAACGCCGCTCCTAAGATGCACTTTTCCACCATGTCGACTACGTAGAAGTCTTCTATGCTCGAGAGTTCTCCCACGCTGAGTTCCAATCTCTTCTTTCCAAACACTTGGATTTTCTCTCCAGTGGTGGAGCGAATGTCGACCTTCGTCCTAACGAGGTTCCTGATGGGGCAAAACTCCTTCTCCAGAAGGTTGATCGGAGAACCTGTGTCTAAAATAATCGGACAAGGGTTTCCATTTATTGTTCCACATACGTAGATTTCTCCAGTTGGATTCCGCGCAGTCGCCTCCTGCATCGCCACACTTTTGACGACCGGGGGACTGCTCCCTACGGTCCGGCGTCTCCCCCTTACGCCGTCCTCTTCCCGTTTCCCTCAGGTTTCTTAGTGGTTTTTCTTGTCTGGTCGTTCTTGGCCTGGAAACAATCCTTCTGCATATGTCCCGTTTTTCCACAAAGCCAGCACTTTGGTTTTCTTAGTCCGTCGTCCGTTCGTTCCTCGGGTCTGCCAAATCTTGACTGTTTCGCCGGGAACCTTTCAAAGTTGTTAAACGGTTTAGCCTTTCGTTTTTCTGCGTATCGTTCTCGCGATTCGGACGCGGGACGGCGAGACATTCTCTCGACGGCCTCGATCTCGAGGGCTCTGGTCACGGCGGCCCTTAAAGACGTAAAACCGCCGAGTCGCAGTTCCCGCTGCATAACCGAGCTCGACAATGCCGTAACGAATTGTGACGCGGCAAGCTTGTCGCGTGTTTCTGCCGGGCACTCGGTGAAAGCAGATTGCGCTAAGCGCTCGATCTTGGTGGCAAGCGAGGAGATGCTCTCATCTCTCCGCTGCCGATGGCTCTGGAAGAGTACATAGTTTAGATTTGACAGATTCTTCGCCCCGTAGCGGAATTCCAGCGCGGAAACCAATTCCGCGAAACTTTCACATTGGGCGGCGGAGAGCGTCGTAAGGACGCTCCTCGCTACGCCTCCGAGGGAAGCAATCAAGGCTGTAGCCTTTTTTTTTGTCATTCCAACCATTTGCGCGTGCGATGGTATCGAATTGCACCCTGTACTCTTCCCACGAGTTCTTTCCGTCAAAGATTGTCGGTTTAACCGCGTATCCTAAGCTGAGTCCGCGCGGTTCCGACAAGGGGGTAGCGGCGGGGGCACTAACGGGTGTGGGGATATCCGTCGGCGGAACACTATTTACAACACTATTTACAGGGACGTTCTCCCCACCCCGCGGGTTCGCGCCACTACCAACCGAGTTCTGTCCATTTTGTAACGAAGCGGTTACGACCTGAATTCGCTCCTCCATATTCGACAGGCGCGCCTCGAAGGCCGCCTGTGTTCGCCGGTCCTCTGTGTCCTTCTCTTCTCTGCGACGATCCTCCCTCTGCCAGCGGGCTTCGTCGTCCTTCCTCTGCTCCCGCATCTGTCCCACGATGCTTAGTTGAAGAGAGGTGAACAGCTCCTGTAGAGAGGCATCACCCGTCGCTGCAGGAGAAGGGTTCGCGGAGGCCGCGGATGCACGAGTGGGCATCCCACTTCGAGTGGGCATCCCACTTCTGACACCATTGTTACGAATTTGGTTCGGCATAATACACGTTAACTGAACGACAACGATAGTAGAACACGTAATAAGGGGTTAACAAGAGTAATACAGAACTATACAGGAAACGGTAACGAATACAATCTGTTATGCAATGTAATATCGAGACGTCTGCTAGTAATGGTGGCTGACTTTCGAATGACAGCTTGACAGGCGATCAGTCCGATCGCCTTCTTCTCGCTGTCTCTTGTCTTCGTCGCGAGCACCAGCGGGCCATGGATCCTCTCTATAGGGTGCTCGCAACAATATTGAAAGAACTAGAGTTTCAATCTATATTATTGTTTTTTTATTTTGTAGGAAAAACGTTTGTTGTTTTACAAAACATTAACATATTTATCGAAAAAAAAATTTTGTATGCGAAAAATGTATTTGTATGTATGATTTTACGCCACCATGCGCGAGTCACTCTTTTATTATTAGCTATTGCTCAGCATCGCGTCCCTTAAAGTTAATAAAAAACGTATTTGGATGTATTGTAAAGAGGTATGCAATAGATGATTGCATTCTAATATTAACAATTTATATATAAACGCGTGAACAAAGAAAAATAAACCGATAGAACTTATAAAAATGACTGTCCATGTACTGATATGGATTTTCTAACCTTGTCGCAGCAGATGGACAGAACGGAATTAAACCTTTTGAAGCCGTTTTTTTTAATAAACAAACAGTTTACACATTTACTTGTAGGTATCTTATTTTTCTTTTTTTATTTGGATGGCAAGCATTAAAAAAAATATACCGTACATCAATATATATGTAATGATCTAAATAGAGCCTTGGATGATATTAGAAAAGGAACTAGTGGATATATATTTTTACTTTGTGCCACTAAGAAAATGTTAAAAAGGTTACATATCCAATCCGGGACACTTTCCGAGACAGTTTTCAATGCGGGACAAACAATTCAAATTCGGGACAGTCCCACACGATCCGGGACGTCTGGCCACTTTAGGCTAGACATAACCTCACTTTATTTGCGGCCTGGGCCCATAACCTGTTGCACCAGTTTCTGGCAATGAAGACTCTATACGTTTTTAGTTTTGATGAAATAAACTATATTTTAACAAAAAATAACTTAATCTAGGTATCTACTATAGCTAATAAGTCTTTTACTCGTCTAGCCAGACACCCGTCCATCTATTGGTTCTGAACTGTCCATCTGCTAGCCCCATCGTCCATCTACTTGTGATTCGGGCTATGAGTAGAATTTTCATCATTTTATCCTTAAATACATTAATTTTTTTACTTGCAGTTATTTTTTTCTTTAAATTTGTACATTTTTACGTGCAAAGCTTTTGATTTTTTTTTATACAACAGATATTTCTTAAGAAACACCTTGTTGTAAACTTCGGAATCAGCTAAACTGTCCATCTACTGGCCTGTTTACCCTACCGACTATTTATACCCGTGGCTCGCATCGAGCAGGTGAGTACCATTGTGGTCGGTGAACCGAGCGTGTGTGTTAATTGTGGGAGAGTTGCCGCATGTTACGCAAAATTATCACCGTGTCTAAATTTTGCAATGGACATTTTTTGTTGAGTATACGTAGTTTCCTACTCTATCGATACGAACGGTGTATTAATGTATGTCGAGTGCCGAATGTGTGGGGCCCTTGTTAGTCACGTATCCTGTCCGTGTTATAATTTGGCTAACAAAGGAACAGCGCTAACGGTCGAGTTAGTCCGATTAAAGTATTCTACATTTATCTTACTATCTTACTATCTTACTATCTTACTATCTTACTATCTTACTATTATAATAAAGCTACAGCGTTTGTTTGTATGTACACAAAAATCTCAAAATGTACTGAACCAATCATCACGAAATTTTAACTACAACATCCTTGAACAACAAGAACGGACATAGGGTATGTTTAATCACGTAAAATATAATTAATCTGTGTAATTTATTATTATGTACATAAAGAAGTTATGACTCGGCCGGCTGCGATGGATACTACGCGTCGCGACCGCCAGGCGGCGAATCGGGCCGAGCGCTTCTCGCAGGTGGAATACAGCAGTCATGCCTATAAGAGAGCCCGGCAGATTGTGTACCGTCACTCTCGAGTACCAGCACTGTCCAATAACGGACGTTTATATTTTCGGGTTAACGGGTTAATTAACATAAACATGCCAAAACAAAACCTTTCTAGGGCATCCGCCGGTGCTAGACGTTCTTCTTATTTAATAACAATCGAAAGTAGCGAGCAACATCAAAATAGACTCTCAAAAATGAGAACAAGCTTTTTTTCAAAATACTTAATTTCGTTGAAACATATTATAATTTTAATAACCATGAATCAGTCACGCTAATAATTCGGGCGAAGCCGACACGGGGCATGCTGTTGGCAACTACTAGCATCAAAGAAAATCAAAATATTAATATTTGTCACCCTTAATAAATTTAAACTAAAAACATCCTTTTTAGGCATGCGCATGCGGGAGTAATGCCGCAATTCGAAAAACGTTTAATTTTCCATTTAAACTTGTTAATTTTAACCTTTTATTTAAAAAAAATAGTAAAAGCAAAGTAAAATGAAACATTTTTATTTTTTACAATTATAAAACTGGAAAATTAAATGCGTACAATACAGATATTAATTCTGCTTTTCGAAATTTAATAATTCTTTCTCCCACATTCGTTACACATAGTGTTATACAAGGTGCATGTTTCATGCAGTCACTTTTTACATTTTGGACAAATAATCTACTCAACTTCGGATTTCGTGGTATAATAATTCTCCTAGTACTCAACACAATTGTTCGTATCTATCTCTTCGGCTAACAATGAAATGGATGGAACTTCAACCACTTTCATATGAATTTTCTTTTTTCTTCCTTTTGAGGCTTACATTTATCGTTTACCTGCGATTTCTTCTGATTTTTCTCCTTTTTAAACTAATATTTTCTGTAGATGTTTTCTACGCGGTTTAGTGTTCGAAGCACATGCAAATGGTATGAATTATTAGTCGTCCTTCAATCCAACCCAAAAGGAACTGTTTATTTTAACCGTCTAATACCCGTGTACCCTCTTGAAGCGCTAACAATAAGCCACGTTTTCATGAGCAACAGTGTCGTGATGGGGAGTGATCTGTTCAGGTCTGCAGTATAAGCGAACAAATTCATTTACTGATTATCTACACTTTTCCCAGCTACGTTGTGAATGTAAATTACTTACTAAGAAATTCTACACTCATTGTCAGTATGGAGGAGAGTCCTATACTACCGGCCACTTTCAGTTTTTGTACTGTAACTTGGGCTACTGTCGGTAAAAATCAAATTTCAAAACAGTAATTTATAGTACAAATTGTGTTTAATAAAAGGGGATAAATCGTTTTTATTAAATTTTATCATAAAGATTAATAATTCGCTGGAATAAAAAAGTTGTAATTCGCAGCGAACGAAAAATTGGCGCCTAGTACGGGCCAACTACTTAGTTAGTACCTACATTGTAAGGTCTAAGTCAGGCATCGGAATTAAGTGAACGCGACGGCCGATTTTCAGAAGCAACGCCTCCTTTCTCCCGCCGCGCGTCTTGGCCCCCGCGCGTCTTGGCCCCCGCGGCGGTCAAAGTTCTTGGAGCGCCTCAGGCCCGTACCGCGCGTGGCGCGTTGACAAAACAAAAACGCATCGACAATCGTGCTCTCTGGGCCGATGGGTGACGTGGCCGATGGTTTACGTGGTACGGGCCTGAGGCGCTCCAAGCTGCTGGACTAAGGCTGTTCGAGTACTCGAAAAAAGCGAGCCGAGCCGAGCCGAGTACCCGTAAAAACCGAGTGGCTCGAAAGAACCGAGTGGCTCGGTAAAACCGAGTAGCTCGAATTTTTTCGAGCGGCCCGAAAGAACCGAGAAGCTCGAATTTTTTCGAGCGGCTCGAATAGACAGGGCATCAGATCACCTTATTGCGCCGGATGTGTACCACCCACCCCTACTTGTGCGCTTAAAGGGGTTATTTTCGACCGTCGATCGCTTACCGGAAAAGGTCACGTATCTGGACTTCAAGCGTGGTGACTACCTGGGGATTCTGAATTACTTTAACTCCGTAGATTGGGATTCCGAGACTTCGGGGGTCGATCTTAGTTCTGCCTTGGATCGCCTCTACTATCATCTTAATTCAGCCATCGATGCTTATATCCCGATAAGATTAGTGGTGTCACGTCCCGGGTGAGGTTTTTGGAACGATGACTATGGGGAAGGAAAGGACCAGGCGTGAATCTATAATCCAGCACTCTGAAGGTTTTGAGGATGTTCAGGCGTGAATCTATCATCCAGCACTCTGAAGGTTTTGAGGGAAAGCCAGGCGCGAATCTATCATCCGTCACACTGTGGGTTCGAAAGGAAGGCCAGGCGCGAATCTATCATCCGTCACACTGTGGGTTCGAAAGGAAGGCCAGGCGCGAATCTATCATCCGTCACACTGTGGGTTCGAAAGGAAGGCCAGGCGCGAATCTATCATCCGGCACTCTGAAGGTTTTGAGGGAAAGCCAGGCGCGAATCTATCATCCGTCACACTGTGGGTTCGAAAGGAAGGCCAGGCGCGAATCTATCATCCGTCACACTGTGGGTTCAAAAGGAATATCAGGCGCGAATCTATCATCCGGCACTCTGAAGGTTTTAAGGAATATCAGGCGCGAATCTATCATCCGTCACTCTAATCGACCAGGGAAGGTTTTAAAGCGAATTAGTACTTGAGGGACACCCGTTAGCACTCTTGTTTTGATTTGGCTCGATAATAGGATTTACTGTTGCATTCTCGTAAAAGTTATACGTAATGTTTCCGCGAAATCCGCCTGGACATACGGCTATCTGCAGCCTATGTAAAGGTACGTTTGTAAACACTGTTAGCGCCACGCGAGATCAGCTGTTGCAGCCGTCTGTTCGGACTAGGAAGTTTCGTACTCGAGAGGCATACACAATAATTCAAAGCGAGATTTTAAACAAAGCGGTTTATTTACTTCTGAGGTGGGAGACGTAAGGGTAATAATTACGCGTCTTAATAATAACTCAACAAATATTATTTATTGGAGATTGAAAAATCAAAACCTCTTTAAAAGAAATGTCGTGCGGACGAAGAGCACAACCGCTCAAGACGCTGTCTTTTAACCGAATGGCGACAACGGTCGCGTTCCTTCCAAACCGAAGGAAACGCGTACCGTGCGCACAAAATTGGGAAAAACCCCGAGCCCTGAGTCAAGGGAGGCTTCGTCATCTGGCAAAAACTAACGGCCACGAAACCTTCGGTTGAACTTTATTACCCTACCTGGTCGCCTTCTGCTCCGCTCGAAATTCGACGCTACGCACGCTACAGTACCCCCTTACCAGAGATAACGTCTAAGAAAAAGAAACTCCAAATTGAAAGTTTATCATTTTCCCAAAAATACCACCAATCTAACACCCACAAAGGTGAACATACCCAGAAAACTCTTATACAACTACGCATAAACCTATCTACAACTAATTCGCTTAAAACTAACTCCTAAAACTAAACAATAAACCTAAGTTGTAAATCTAACTTATACTAACTGTACAAAAAATTCAATTAAATCCGGCTTGAAACCGGTCTGGGAAACGAACCGATCTACCCGAGCGCGTAGTAATACCACTACGATTCCCGCGATTTTCACTACCGGTACGTGGCATTTGCGTAACAACACCGCGTCGCTCTTGTGTGATTTCTTCGGGCCGCTCTTGCGTTACAACGTCGCGTCGCGCAACTCGAGTCTCCGTTTCGACGACTATTTCGCGATCGACTTCTTCACACTGTTCGGCATCCCGTTCAATATCATCCGAAACTACAAAAGCGGGTTTCAATCTATCGATCGAAACCTTTACCCGTTTATCATTAATTAAAATTGTAAAATTTTTATCACCACGTTCTAATACTTCGTATGGCCCATCATAAGGTGGTTGAGACGGACCTCTAACCGCATCATGACGCAAGAAAACATACGGTGACGTAGAAAGTTCCTTAAATACAAAAGTCTTTTTTATGCCATGCCGGTTGACCTGCCGTGGTTTCACATCGTTTACCCGCTTTTTTAAACGCTCGACAAACTCCGAATTTGCCTCTCGCTCGCTAGATACGAAAAATTCTGCAGGTAAACGAACCCCGGTACCATAAACTAATTCGGCCGCAGTTGCCTTCAGATCTTCCTTGATTGCCGTTCGGATACCCAGTAAGACAATGGGTAGAACTTCGACCCAATTACTAGTGTCGTGACACTTAATTGCTGCCTTCAACTGCCGATGCAGCCTTTCCACCATCCCGTTAGCCTGTGGATGATAGGCAGATGTCCGAATGTGCTTAGCACCGAGCAATCTGCAGAGCTCTTCAAATAATTTTGACTCGAATTGACGTCCTTGATCAGATGTTATTCGTAACGGTACGCCAAAACGAGAGATCCATGTAGAAAGAAAAGCTGAAGCGACAGTCGAGGCTTCCATATCGGCGATGGGTATAACTTCCGGCCAGCGCGAAAAACGGTCGATACAGGTAAGACAATACCTGTACCCCTGCGCAGGTTGCATATAAATGATGTCAATATGAACATGTTCAAATCGACCGGCTAAATCCTCGAATTTCCCAACAGGCGCGGATACATGTCTCGTGACTTTGCAACGTTGACACGGAATACATTGTCGAGTCCAATCCCGACAATCCTTATTAATTGCTGGCCAGACAAAACGGCCTGTAACCAACTTTTGCGTAGCCCGTATACTGGGATGCGAAAGTCCATGCAGTGCATTAAAAATTCTACGCCGCAAAGGCTTCGGGACATACGGTCGTACAACGTCGTTCGATGTATCACAATAAATTTCAATACCGTGGTCAGGAAAACGAACCTTTTTGAACTTTAAAACGCTCGCATCAGAGTCGAGGATTTCACGCAACTCGTGATCCTCCTTCTGCGCGGCTTCCAGGGCTTGATGGTCGAACGGCTTTTCAATCGCCTCAACACGAGATAATGCGTCAGCTACACTATTATCTAAGCCTTTAATATATCGAATATCCGTTGTAAATTGACCAATGTAATCTAAATGACGAAATTGACGAGGTGAACACTTGTCTAAATTTTGATTAAAAGCATAAACCAATGGTTTATGATCGGTAAAAATGATAAAATCTCTACCTTCCACAGCATGTCGAAAACGTCTGACCGCGCTATACATTGCAAGAAGCTCACGGTCGTACGCACTATATTTTTGCTGCGACGAAGTTAAAGATTTTGTGAAAAACCCTAACGGTTGCCAATCATTACCTACGCGTTGCTGCAAAGCTGCGCCCATAGCAAAATCCGATGCATCAACTACAATACTAATCGGCGCGCCCGGTACAGGATGAGCTAACATCGTAGCATTTACGAGTGCCTGCTTTGAATGACCGAAAGCATTCACCGCCTCTTCCGTCCAAGAAATAAGCGCGTTGCTCTTTTTTGAACCTTTAAGTAGATCGTTCAACGGTTGTAAAATTTTCGCGGCTCCTGGTATGAAACGTCGATAGAAATTTATCATACCAAGAAACCCTCGAAGCTGCTTAATGGTCGCGGGCTTTGGAAAATCGACAATGGCTTCGACACGCTTAGCCAATGGTTTAATTCCATCCGCGTTAACCGTATACCCGAGAAATATTATCTCTTCGACACCGAAAGCACATTTCGTCGGATTAATGACCACGCCATACTCGCTCAAACGCTTAAACAAAATATCCAGATGTTCGAGATGCTGCTTCTCGTCAACAGAGGCTATTAAAAAATCGTCAATATACGCGTGAACAAAATCTAAACCGCGCGTAATTTCGTCAACGAATCTCTGGCACGTTTGAGCAGCATTCCGTAGTCCGAACATAGTGTTAACTGCTTCGAATAATCCGAACGGAGTTGTGATAGCGGTTTTCTCGATATCTTCCGGCGCGACGGGAATCTGATGATACGCTCTTACTAGATCTATTTTAGAGAATATCTTTTTCCCGTGCAACCGCTGCGAAAAATCCTCTATATGAGGCGGAGTATACCTATCCGGAATGGTGCGGGCGTTGAGTCCCCGATAATCCCCACAGGGTCGCAAAGTACCATCTTCTTTCGGCACGACGTGTAGCGGTGACGACCATGGACTCTTCGACGGCCTGATTATTCCCAATTTGATCATTAAATCAAATTCCGCTTTTACCTGCCGATAACGGTCGGGGGCAAGGCGGCGTGGCTTGCTGTGCACCGGCGGTCCTGGCGTCGTCTTGATATGATGTCTAACGCGGTGTTTAACTGTCCCTTTTCCGAAACCCGGTGGCCGAGTCAACTCAGGATATCTAGCGAGAAGCTGGTGATATACTGAGTCGGCAATGATGGTTTTTACACTAGGGACATTGATGTTGGCCGCGTAACCACTAGTCGACAAATTCGTCTCTAAATCAATCAAACGCCTGTTCCGCGGGTCTACCAAAAGGCCATAATGGCTAAGGAAATCCATGCCGATGATGGGTACGCCCACATCGGCCACAACGAAACGCCACGGGAAATCTCGACGCAGGGAGAGGTTCAAATTAAACCCGAGAGTGCCATACGTCGGAATACTCGTACCGTTAGCCGCGAAAAATTCATACTCTGATTTTTCCACTGGTCCGCGTACTCGGTGACGGGGAAATACACACAAATCCGCCCCCGTATCCACCAGGTAGACAATCTTTGACTTTTTATCAGTCACTAAGATGCGGCGAGACCCGGAACCGTCGTCGTGCGCCACATTCACGGACGGCTCTTCTCGTTTCCCGGAATCCAGGTACACGGGGCTACACACTTTGTTGCTCGAGCCTTATAATTCGAGTGATACCAACACAATCCTCCTTTTTCCCGGCTGCGGGATCGGCTGCGTTGGCCTGATCGGGTGAAAGGGCGCTGACGCTTAACGGACATGGCCGCGATTTGTTCCTGCAGCTTCTTCAGCTGCTCGCGTATTTCCGCCAGCTCGCTGTTCGCCGGCTCCTTGTGCACGGCGGCAAGTCGTCCCTGCTCCGGTCGAATTTCATGGATCCGATCCGCCATCTCCGTCAGAACAGTACTGTTCGAATCGGCGGTTGCCGCCAAAACTCGCTGCGTATTGGGCGGCAGGCGGTTCTTCCACAAAGTTAAAATAAACTCGTCCGGAACCGATGGGGTGGCCAGCTTCTTCAAATCCCGGAAAAACTGGGAAGGCGTCCGATCACCGATTTCTTCACTCTCTAACAATTTCCTCACACGCGTACCGTCGGACTCAGTGAGCCGTTTGATCACTTCGCGTTTTAAATGTTCATATTGTTCCGTAGCAGGCGGATTGATTACTACATCCTCGACCTGCTCTATATATTTTTCCCCGAGATTCGCAATAGTGATATTAAATTTTGTCTCATCACTCGTGATGCGCGCGGACGCAAACTGTGCCTCCAACAACCTGAACCACAACACAATCTTGTGTGGCCAGAACAGTGGAATCCTTAACGTGTGATGCGTAAGCAAACTCACACTTCCACTATCACTGTTCGCCCCGGCTGAAGTGTTCGCCCCGGCTGAAATGTTCGGCACGTTACTTCCCTCGTTATCAACCGGCATCGTCACGCACACACGAACGGCGGGGAAAAAAAACGATTCGGCTAAACCACTACGTGCACCTCTTTCCGACTGATCACGTCGGGGTCACCAATTTGAGGTGGGAGACGTAAGGGTAATAATTACGCGTCTTAATAATAACTCAACAAATATTATTTATTGGAGATTGAAAAATCAAAACCTCTTTAAAAGAAATGTCGTGCGGACGAAGAGCACAACCGCTCAAGACGCTGTCTTTTAACCGAATGGCGACAACGGTCGCGTTCCTTCCAAACCGAAGGAAACGCGTACCGTGCGCACAAAATTGGGAAAAACCCCGAGCCCTGAGTCAAGGGAGGCTTCGTCATCTGGCAAAAACTAACGGCCACGAAACCTTCGGTTGAACTTTATTACCCTACCTGGTCGCCTTCTGCTCCGCTCGAAATTCGACGCTACGCACGCTACACTTCGTTTATGGTTATTATGCGTGGTATTTTTGTATTCACACACAACATTTATAATATGAATTATGAACATAAATGACGATATATATATATATATATATATATATATATTAAGCATTAATGAAAGAATAATATAATAAGTATGCAATAAGCATTAATGAAAGAATAATATAATAAGTATGCAGTAAGCGCTGATAAACAATAATAATAAATATGCAATAAGCATTAATGAAAGAATAATATAATAAATATGCAATAAGCGTTGATAAACAATAATAATAAATATGCAATAAGCATTAATGAAAGAATAATATAATAAATATGCAATAAGCGTTGATAAACAATAATAATAAATGGTATGGAGGTGATATGCACAATAATAATGTTATATAATAAGCGGACTTACAGTAATCGTCGTGGTTCACTGATTTTAATTGTTAACACTTGTTTGAAAAATACCTCTGTCTAGGATGACTGTCTATTGACAAAAGAGCATCCTGGGCTCTCGATCCTTCGTATTTATAGGATCTTACAGGAGTACTGCGGGGGTACGCGCGGTAAATACCTTGACAGATTTCGGGAACAAGACGCAGTAGATTTCTGGGGTTTTTATAAACGGTATGGCTATTAATAGGTGTATTTATGTCATGTACGTCAAATGCGTCGCAATTACAATCACGTGTTGATCACGTTTGTACATTTGCGTCGCAGTAACATTTCTGGGGTTCTTATGACTGCGAAAGGAGATACTCAACTCGTCGAATGGGTTTTGGGTATTTTATAGGAAAAGGGTTAGAGTGGCTTGGACTCTGTGAGTCGTAAATAGGGGATTGAGACGTGGTCTCGATTTAAGAGGATTTTTGTAACGAGGGACTTGTTTGAATTCATTTTAAAGGGAAGGATTCGTGCCTCATATGGCGAATAGGCGAAGGAGTTTTGTAACGATCATCTCGTGATGGGGATCTCTAAGATACATCATCGAGGTGGAGTTTTATATAGGTCATCTTGTGTTGGTGACCGCTAAGGTACAACATCAAGGTGATCGGCGATTGAGGAGATGGGGTAAGAGTTGAGTTCGATGGGCTTTGGTGGAGTGATTTTGAGGTTTACTAATGGATTTTTGGAATAGAACCGCGCGAAAAATAGTGGGACGTCACAGTGGTACGTTCCTCCTTTCCGCAATGGTTCTCTCCGCGCTTGAGGTATCTGATTCGGGAGAAGAAGAGAGCGCATAAAGCGTATAAACTCTCAAATAACGCTTATGATTACTGGAATTTTGCTGGCATTCGATCTCAGTGTAAGTTATTGTCAAAAATAGATTATCGTGCGCATGTTACGCATATAGAGAGTTGTGTCCGGAACAATGTCAAGACCTTTTGGAACTTTGTAAATGCCAAACGTGGTATCGATGGTCTTCCAGAAAATATGCGCTATGTCGACCGCTCAGCTTCCTCGCACTCTACCATTGCCAATCTCTTTGCGTCTTTTTTTGGCTCTGTATACAGCTCTCCATCGTGTTCTCCAGCCTTGAATGTGGATTTCAACGCCCATAATAGCGTGAATCTTAATCGACTCTCTATCTCAATCGGTGACATTTTTTCTAAACTAAATTCGCTTAATACCAACTTAGGACCTGGAGCCGATGGCATTCCTCCACTATTTCTCCAACGGTGTAGTTTTATTTTATCGAGGCCACTCTGGAATATCTTTAATGCGTCTCTAGTCAGTGCTTCTTTTCCCTCGTTGTGGACAACTAGCCTAATCTCTCAAATTTTCAAGGCTGGTGACCGATCGGAAGTGGGTAATTACCGACCCATTAATAAAATATCCATCATGCCTAAGATATTTGAGGAGATCGTCACGGATAAATTAACCCCACAGCTCACCAGCATCCTGTGTAAGGAGCAGCACGGGTTCGTTCCCAAGCGCTCCACCACTACAAATTTAGCGGTGTACCAAAGCTTTGTGTCCGATGCTCTTGATGCAGGCTATCAGGTGGACACAGTTTATACTGATTTCAGGAAAGCATTTGATACAGTTGATCATGGCATTTTGGTTCGGAAACTGGCACACTGGGGCTTTGGTGGCCCCCTCCTGGCCTGGATAGATAGCTACCTTGTGGGTCGTAAGCAATTGGTAAAAGTCTCAAATTGTCTATCTTCTCCCATTAATGTTACCTCTGGTGTTCCCCAAGGGTCTCATCTAGGTCCGCTGCTTTTTATTCTATTTGTCAACGATCTCGGCGATGTGTTTCTGAATACAAAATTCTTGCTATTTGCTGACGACCTGAAAATCTTTAAAAGAATTCGCACTGTCCAGGATGCGATTGCGTTACAGGAGGATCTCGACAGGTTTGGGCGGTGGTGCACCGCTAATGGCATGAAGCTTCACATGGCAAAGTGTGTTATTCTCAGGGCGTCTAGAGCTAGAATCTGCCTAAATTATCAATACAGGCTGCTGGATGAACCGCTGACAGAGGTTTCTGAAGTGATAGATCTTGGAGTCTCTATAACGCCGTGTTTTGACTTTAGAAACCATTATACGCGTTGCACTAATAAGGCGTTGAGAACTCTTGGTTTTATTTGCAGAGTTGCGAAGCATTTTAGAGACGGGGAAGCTATGAGGCTGTTGTATGTTGCCCTTGTTAGACCCCACGTTGAGTATGCCTCGGTTATCTGGAATCCGCGGCACATGAAATATGTCAAACTAATCGAGCGGGTACAGCATAAATTTCTTCGGTTCGTTGCTCGTGTCCTTGGTAACCCAATGGACAGGACCGACCATGACTATGGTCCTGCTCTGCAATCCTTAAACATCTCCACCCTTGCAGACCGCAGACAGATTGCCGATATGGTTTTTTTATACAAAACCATAAATGGTTTGGTAAACTGCTCGGACCTAGTTGAGTTAATTACTTTCAATGCCCCGGAGAGGCCCTTGCGGAAAAAGCCTCTTTTCGCCCATAAACTGCCGTTGTATTCTTACTACACAATTGACCCTATTAATAGGGCTATGCGGTACGCTAATCTGCAGTTCAATGATGTGGACCCCTTCCTAGGCTCGCTCACCTCTTTTCGCGCAAGGCTATCTAGTCAATTAGCAAATTCACGTATCGATAATTAATTTAATATTCACTTATGTTTCAGACGGTATAGGCTCTATATTATGTATATATCTTGTATACCAAGGGATTTCCCGTTAATTATAATAATAATAATAATAAAAAATAATAATAATATACTTGGAGCAGATCGAAATTTTCGAGCAGACCGACTGTGTCGAGTAGCTTGAAGCTTGAAGCTTGAACGTTTCGGGCAATACAAATGTTTCGATAATTTTAGGTTACGTTTATGTACTGGAATGTAAATAATGGTTCTCAATAGGTAATGTGAATAATTAAAATGTAAGCTGCAAATGGAAATATTCTGTAACTTTTGAAAATAAGTACTAAATTCAAATCTTTCTTTTTTTCATCTTTTTCGTGTATTTATAAACGTATTCATACACTTCTCTTTATGTTATCTTTCTTCTCTTCTAACTTTTTTCTTTTTTCTTACTTTTTTACCTTCTTCGTATGGGTTTTACTTCTGCCGCGCCATTGTTAACACAGTGCGTTACGCGCTCATAAATAAATAAATGAATAAATAATTAAATAAATATAAATAAGCGTAATTACAAAGAATCGTGAAGTACTTGTAAACATTTGAATATGTAAACCTTGCATTATTAATTTTTCAATTTCTCATTTTTTATTTAATTAATGCAAGATCGCAATACTAATCTGCTTGGAACAAAAAGAACGTATGAAATCACGACAGATAATAAGCATAGAATAATTATGTTCTAATAATATGTATAGTATTTACAGTATTTTACTCAATTGAATTGTACAGTATTATTTTTCTAAATTTGCGCTTAAAAAACATATTTGTTCCGCCGGAGAAAGCGGAAAAATGATAATGCAAGGTTTACCGTTAAGGAACTAGTTCTTCATCAGGCACTAATTTTTGATCAGTTCATGAAATAAATCGTTCTTTTGAGTTTATGTCAATAAATAATTGTTTGAAATAATTACTAACATAAAAATTTATAATTCAAAAATATATGTGTTGTCTGTGAAAGCAGTTAGTATTGTTAGTTTTAGATGATTAAAAACTAGTTCCTAGTCACCTTATTATTCCATACCTTATAAGTATTTAAATTATATATTTATTTTCAACTTTTTAAAATTTTTCCTTGAAGTTTAAACATTAATTCAACTTTTAGTATAAAAAAAGTCTATGGTTTAATGTTTTATTAGGTTAAAAATAAAGATTAAAGCGGGAAACCTTCTAAACTGATCAGAAACTAGATCCTTAACGGTACATAGGGTAGATGTACCATTTGTGGCCACTTGAAGGATTTCCGTACCACTCACAGATACATAACTTACAAAAGAATACGTACACAAAAGTAAAGAATATATAAGTGTAATCCAAAATATACAGATAATTAAAATATTCTACGTTGAACAATGTTTTAAACATAATTATTTAAAAAATCATTATATTATCGTACCAGACTGTTTTGCACCATTTGTGGCCACTAGAGTACCATTTTTGGCCAGCCGACTTTCCATTTGTGGCCACTTATAGAATTGGTAATACGAAAGACCCACAGTACGAATTGTAGTTTTTAATTTATTACAAACGTTCACTACTGAACAAATAATACAATACTTGCTGCACAAAAATAATATTAACTGCCAATATCCTTTTTACTTTTTCTTTTGGTAGCGACAGGTTTTGCTTTTTCTGTTTTTTTTTCTTATTCCTTTCTTCGAACTTTATGGCTTTAATCTTTTTATTTTCTTCTATTTTTGCTAGTCTTTTTTCTTTATTAATCTTTCTCTCCTCTTCTTTGTTCTCCTTTTCTTTTTTTCTGGCCAACATGATCTCCATCCATTTGTCTGATGTTATTACAGCAGGTAAATGTTCAACTGCTTTCCGCTTTCGCTTTATGATTTGCTTTTCGGGCCATAAAAGAATTTCGTTGAAGACATCATCGAATGACTTTTCACGAATCGTAAAAATCTTCGACTTTAGAAGAATTTTTTCGCTAACTATTGTATAATAATTTTACAATAATTAGGTATTGTACGATAAGTTGCTAATGAGAATGCCTACTGACCAAAAATGGTTGTACCGTGGACTGTTTATGGCCATTACGTGGCCACGAATGGTACAATTCCATTTTCAATGTACCATTTTTGGTCAGTGCCTAATTCCACTAGAGTTTAGGTTATATCGTTGAAATTCTTTTTTAAATCTCAAAAATATTTGTTTTTTAATATAAATATGCATAAAACTTCATCCATACTCTTGTTAAATACAGTAACTAATTGTTTTCTTACCAGTCGTATGCTAAGCACCATGTGCAAGGATGTGGAAAGTTATCAAAGATTTGCACATTCACGTATGATTATTAAATAAAACGGGACAACAAGACAGTAGAAAGTAGTAGAAATGGTGCCAATATAACCCACCCTTAGACAGCTTCATTCATTGTAATGAAAGTAAACTAAGAATACTTAATATATCGGAATAAATAAGACAGTGGCCACAAATGGTGCAGTGGCCACAAATGGTACATCTACCCTATTCAAATGTTTACAAGTACTTCACGATTCTTTGTAATTACGCTTATTTATATTTATTTAATTATTTATTCATTTATTTATTTATGAGCGGGTAACGCCCTGTGTTAACAATGGCGCGACAGAAGTAAAAGCCATACGAAGAAGGTAAAAAAGTAAGAAAAAAATAAAACGTTAGAAGAGAAGAAAGATAACATAAAGAGAAGTGTATGAATACATTTATAAATACACGAAAAAGATGAAAAAAAGAAAGATTTGAATTTAGTACTTATTTTAAGAATAACTTAGTTACAGAATATTTCCATTTACAGCTTACATTTTAATAATTCACATTACCTATTGAGAACCATTATTTACATTCCAGTAGACAAACGTAACCTAAAATTTTCGAAACATTCGTATTGCCCGAAACGTTCAAGCTTCAAGCTTCAAGCTACTCGACACAGTCGGTCTGCTCGAAAATTTCGATCTGCTCCAAGTATATTCGATCTGCTCCAAGTATATTCGAGCCGCTCGAAAAAATTCGAGCTTCTCGGTTCATTTGGGCTGCCCGGTTCTTTCGAGCCGCTCGAAAAAATTCGAGCTACTCGGTTTTATCGAGCCGATCGATTCTTTCGAGCTACTCGGTTTTTACGGGTACTCGGCTCGGCTCGGAAACCGAGTCTCGGCTCGGTCCGAACTTCAAGCTACTTGAATATTCGAGTACTCGAACAGCCTTATGCTGGACCGCCGCGGGGGCCAAGACGTGCGGCGGGAGAAAGGAGGCGTTGCTTGTGAAAATCGGCCGCCGCGTTCACTTAATTCCGATGCCTGGTCTAAGTAATTAATAATGTTTGTAAATAGAATAAAACTTTTATTTAAGCACGTCTACAAATGTCACATGTAAAATAATCGATATTTTCTTTGTCTGTACACTCCGCGTGAGCCCAACCCTAGCATTTGTTACACTGCACCCAATCTTCGTTGAACGATTCTTTGCAAATGATGCACTTGGTGATTTGTTCATCAAAACCTAGTTTAAGTTTAGTTTAGTTTAGTCTAGTCTAATTTTGGTTTATAGTACCATTTTCAAAGCCGCATTCACATCGTTTTGCGTCCATTTTCTTTTTTTTCGTGTTTAATTTCGGACAGTTTTCTGCAGAAAAACGAAGAAGAAAACTCTAAGTACTATAATTATAGGAAATAATAAAAAAAATTGGCCGGTACTTCAAAGACAAGCACGTGGGCAAAGTTTTAGGTTTGATGCGTAATATATAAAGCAAATTCGAAAAAACAGGGCATTTATATATAGCTAATAGTCTAAATATAATGTACGTAGTATGACAAAATTATTTAATTAACTTTTGTTGTCCGGAACACCAGCGTAAACGATAAATGCTTAGAACTCTGGCAATACTGAAGGAAAAAGAACGTCGCCGGAATACGTTGCTACCAGGGGGACCAAGCCGTCTTTGTTTGGCCGAAGTTCCCGTTTAGTTAGCACCAAGTAGGCAGGAGGCGCTAGGTACATCACACACACATACCTAGGTGTATCAGTGAGCACGACACACAACCTTTCGACGTTGGTGAAATGTTACCATGACGACCGTCGTCATTTGTAAATGTTTGGCGCAGACACGAGGAAGTGTAACCCACTTTCCCTGGTTTACCTTTTCTAAGGCCGTCTGACCATGGATCGTCGCGTCAGTGACGCGTATGCAGCAGATAGAAGGATATACAAAGAAATTGAATATATTTTCTTTTCCTAAGAAAAGAAGAAATATTCAATTTCAATGTTTATCCTTCTATCTGCTGCATACGTGTCGCTGGCGCGACGATCCGTGGACAGGTTTTAAAGTAAGCGGTGCATTACACGTATACACATACACATACGTCCCGATTCACACATTCACAGTTTAGTACGCACCTAGTAGGCAGGAGGCGCTACAAACTGTGCTTCAACTTTCGTAAGAGTGAAGCGTGGCCCCCCTGGTTGCTACAAACTCTAGTATTTATTTATTTCTCCATCGATAGTGCAGTTAACTAACATTAGAAGCGAGATCTAGCTTCGGCCGGTACTGTATGACTCTCCCCTATACATGTGTAACGTCCAGTTGCTTTAGAGTGACTGAGCGCCAGCAGGTTCTCGAGAGGAGAGCGGCGTCCCCTCGAGTGTAGGATAGGTGTGGCTCGTTGGTAGAGAGTAAAGGATTTAAATCCAAACTTCTTTAACTAAACAATGACTTTTATTGACAACACTTAATTCTATTATAACAACTTAATATTACCTACAGCTATGAATTTTATATTTTTTGGTTTTTTGTAGTTTTTATATTATACAGGGTGTCCGCGCGTACAGTGAACAGCTGGATATCTCCTAAACTATTGGAGATAAAAATATAAAAAAAATATGTAAATTAATGGTTCGATGGGGCTGCTTACTTCGCCGCGGCGGATTTTTTTTTCGAATATTATTTTAAAAGATACGATGGTCAAGTTCGGTTTTTCAAATGGCACTAACTTTTTTGAAGTCCTGGGTTGATAGTGCGTTCCAATACGAATTCAATAAGCTTTAATGTATACACTTGATTTCCACTGGTTTTTGAGATATTGCGCTTGCAAATTTGCTAATTTTCACTTGAAAAAAACCTCTGGAATAGCAAGGACCGGGGACGGTCGTGCTGGCTCCACGGGTGGCATTGCCTGTTGTAACAGATACCTACCTGCCAAAGGTCTACGCAGACCCAGGCTGGACAATTCTTTTCCGTCAGAAATGCTATTAGGTAGGTACATCTGCGGTATCCAGAAGCGCACCGTTACTTTTATTTCGCACTTGCTTCTACGCTCGGATGGCCGGTTATTTTGGGAGGGGTGCAAGTTCGATTGGTTAGGTTAGGAGGTGTGAAAGTTGCTAGACTAAATTTCAACCATAGGGAGCAGATTGTATTAGAACCAATCGGATTTGCATCCGTCACAAACGGCTGCTCTCTTGAAGAGGCCCTCTTCACAGCAATGCCCACCTTTAATCGCACGGAATACGTTAACGCATGCTATTGTTTTGATATTGAAGCTCGTGTTTATACTCGAGAGGACCACGCGTCGACAGCGGGCTACCCCTTTTCTTCCTGTGTCTCTCCACGAGGAGTATTGCCGGTGGATTGTAGGAGCGTGGATGTCTGGATACCAGCTATTGAATTCAGGAGACGATAGAAACATTTTATTACAAAACACACATGTACTATAATTAAAGTAAATCGTATTCCTCTCGGGCAGGAGTACTGATAATGATCGAACTTGCGCCCCACTTCGCGCAGACCGATTACGCGGAGGATAGTCGGGTGTCACACACTGCACAAATGATACAGGGCAATTCTGGAGCAACGCCCGTCAAGGAGATGCGGCCTGGTACCCTGTGACGAGGACAGTCCTTCGCAGTGCCTCGCCCGATTTTTATGGCTTTTTTCGGAAAAAGGTACGAATCCTGGGCCGAACGTAACGAATTGAAGGGTTTCGACCCTCGAAGGGTTTGGAATATCATTAAGAAGTGAAAAATGTACAGGATTTCAAATGTTTGCTTCTTTTCTTCATCGTATCGAGAAGGAAGTGACGCCAATGGATTCCTTATGCTTTTCCGATGAAACTGACACCAAGAACGACGTAATTCGGAAAATAATGAAGCAAATGAACAATTCATTTCCATAACCTCAAGCTAATTTCGTTAATAATAGGCCGATTTACGTGAAATTTGGTATGATTTTCATCGGAAAAACATAAGGAATCCAGTGGTGCCACTATCATATCGATACGATAAAGAATAAAGAATTAGTTTATTTCCTAAACAGATACAGGGTAATTCTGGAGGTACGCCCGTCACCCCGTGACGAGGACAACACCCCGCAGTGCCCATCGAATTTTATGGCTTTTTCCGGAAAAAGGTACGAATCCCGGGCCGAACATAACGAATTGAGGTCGACCCACCGCAGTTGAGGGTGAAAATGTGAAATATTAATTTCAGCGTAGTAAGAAATGCTTCATTCTTTAATGCATCGATATGAAAGTGGCACCAATGGATTCCTTATGTTTTTCCGATGAAAATCATATCAAATTTCACGTAAATCGGCCTATTATTAACGAAATTAGCTTGAGGTTATGGAAATGAATTGTTCATTTACATCATTATTTTCCGAATTACGTCGTTCTTGGTGTCAGTTTCATCGGAAAAGCATAAGGAATCCATTGGCGTCACTTCCTTCTCGATACGATGAAGAAAAGAAGCAAACATTTGAAATCCTGTACATTTTTCTCTTCTTAATGATATTCCACACCCTTCGAGGGTCGAAACCCTTCAATTCGTTACGTTGGGCCCAGGATTCGTACCTTTTTCCGGAAAAAGCCATAAAATTCGATGGGCACTGCGGGGTGTTGTCCTCGCCACGGGGTGACGGGCGTAGCTCCAGAATTATCTGTTTAAGACATAAACTAATTCTTTATTCTTTATCGTATGGATATGGGAGTGTCGCCGATGGATTCCTTGGAGTTTTCCGATGGAAATCATTACAAATGTCTTGTAAATCCGACAACTTTTGCATATGGAATACAAATAGCTTGTGTCAAAGTAATCCGATTAGCGTGATATTTGGTATGATTTTCATCAGAAAAACATAAGGAATCCATTGGCGTCACTTCCCTTTCGACACGATGAGGAAAAGAATTTCTTAATACGCTGTAATGGATATTTCACCCTCGACTGCGGAGACTCGACCCCAATTCGGTACGTTGGGCCCAGGATTCGTACCTTTTTCCGGAAAAAGCCATAAAATTCGATGGGCACTGCGGGGTGTTGTCCTCGCCACGGGGTGACGGGCGTACCTCCAGAATTACCCTGTATCTGTTTAGGAAATAAACTAATTCTTGATTCTTTATCGTATCGATATGATAGTGGCACCACTGGATTTCTTATGTTTTTCCGATGAAAATCATACCAAATTTCACGTAAATCGGCCTATTATTAACGAAATTAGCTTGAGGTTATGGAAATGAATTGTTCATTTGCTTCATTATTTTCCGAATTACGTCGTTCTTGGTGTCAGTTTCATCGGAAAAGCATAAGGAATCCATTGGCGTCACTTCCTTCTCGATACGATGCAGAAAAGAAGCAAACATTTGAAATCCTGTACATTTCTCACTTCTTAATGATATTCCAAACCCTTCGAGGGTCGAAACCCTTCAATTCGCTACGTTCGGCCCAGGATTCGTACCTTTTTTCGGAAAAAGCCATAAAATTCGATGGGCACTGCGGGGTGTGTTCCTCGCTACGGGGTGACGGGCGTAGCTCCAGAATTATCTGTTTAAGACATAAACTAATTCTTTATTCTTTATCGTATGGATATGGGAGTGTCGCCGATGGATTCCTTGGAGTTTTCCGATGGAAATCATTACAAATGTCGTGTAAATCCGACAACTTTTGCATATGGAATACAAATAGCTTGTGTCAAAGTAACCCGATTAGCGTGATGTTTGGTATGATTTTCATCAGAAAAACATAAGGAATCCATTGGCGTCACTTCTCTTTCGACACGATGAAGAAAAGAATTTCTTAATACGCTGTAATGGATATTTCACCCTCGACTACGGGGGCTCGACCCCAAATTCGTTACGTTCGGCCCAGGATTCGTACCTTTTTCCGGAAAAAGCCATAAAAATCGGGCGAGGCACTGCGAAGGCTGTCCTCGCCACGGGGTACCAGGCCGCATCTCCTTGACGGGCGTTGCTCCAGAATTACCCTGTATCATTTGTGCAGTGTGTGACACCCGACTACCCCGCGTGTAATCGGTCTGCGCGAAGTTGGGCGTAAGTTCGATCATTGTCAGTACTCCTGCCCGAGAGGAATACGATTTACTTTAATTATAGCACATGTGTGTTTTGTAATAAAGTGTTTCTATCGTCTCCTGAATTCAATAACTGGCATCCCGACATCTACGCTCCTACAATCCACCGGCAATACTCCTCGTGGAGAGACACAGGAAGAAAAGGGGTAGCCCGCTGTCGACGCGTGGTCATCTCGAGTATAAACACGAGTTTCAACATCAAAACCTAAAGCATGCGTTGACGTATTCCGCGCGAGAAAAGGTGGGCATTGGGGAGGGGATATTACCGTGAAGAGGGCCTCTTCAAGAGAGCAGCCGTTTGTGAGGGATGCAAATCCGATTGGTTCTAATGCAATCTGCTCCCAATGGTGGAAATTTAGTCTAGCAACTTTCACACCTCCTAACCTAACCAATCGAACTTGCACCCCTCCCAAAATAACCGGCCATCCGAGCGTAGAAGCAAGTGTGAAATAAAAGTAACGGTGCGCTTCTCGATACCGCAGATGTACCTACCTAAGTAGCATTTCTGACGGAAAAGAATTGTCCAGCCTTGGGGTCTGCGTAGACCTTTGGCAGGTAGGTATCTGTTACAACAGGCAATGCCACCCGTGGGGCCAGCACGACCGTCCCCGGTCCTTGCTATTCCAGAGGTTTTTTCAAGTGAAAATCAGCAAATTTGCAAGCGCAATATCTCAAAAACCAGTGGAAATCAAGTGTATACATTAAAGCTTATTGAATTCGTATTGGAACGCACTATCAACCCAGGACTTCAGAAAAGTTAGTGCCATTTGAAAAACCGAACTTGACCATCGTATCTTTTAAAATAATAATCGAAAAAAAATCCGTCGCGGCGAAGTAAGCAGCCCCATCGAACCATTAATTTACATATTTTTTTTATATTTTTATCTCCAATAGTTTAGGAGATATCCAGCTGTTCACTCTACGCGCGGACACCCTGTATGTTAAATTATGTAACTATATATATGTATGTCGCAGTGTAATGCCGCTTCCGTCTCCGGGGCGAGCTCGTACTCTTGGCAATGATAGCTGCAAGAACGGCCGCTTCCGTCTCCGGGGCGAGCTCGTTCTCTTGGCTATGATAGCTGTAGGAACGGCCGCTTCCGTCTCCGGGGCGAGCTCGTTCTCTTGGCTATGTCTGCTGCTAGAGCGGCCGCTTCCGTCTCCGAGGCGAGCTCGCTTCTGTTGGCAGAGTAGAAGTGCCTACTGTGCTTCGTGCACCCCCTTCTATACTTGAGATTTAGCGATGCGGCGCATGCGTTGTACATTATTACTTCTTATTTAACAATTTGCTTGCTTATCATATTATATTCTTAATCTATATCCTTATTAGTATTTGTAGTCGATTATTCTTAATGTTATTCTGATACTCGTTTCCTTAGTACTTGCTTAATTACTTAATGAGGTATACAAAAGGTCGAGCGGTACTGTTTTACCTGCGGTCGGTAACGCTAGGTTCGTGTCCGCGTAGGACGTTACACATGCTACGGAGGAATTGTTGCGTAATAATCCTAAATATTTTGGAATTTTATAAATAGTGAGTGTCAAACTAATAGGATATCAAATGTTATGCACTCTAACGAAAGCAGCGCGTGTACTGCAGGATCGATAGCCAATCTCGTTGTGACATACTTTGGCTCTGTTTTCACCTCTCATAACGAGGAATCACCAAGTCTCAGGGCTGGAAACCATTTTTATGTTACAGACCTGTCCATTGATATAAGCGAAATTTTCACTAAATTCAGTAAATTGAATGTCAACATTGATCCTAGGATAGATGGCAAACCCGCTCTATTCTTTAACTCGTGCAGTTTTATAATATCCCGCCCATTGTGGATGATATTTAATCGCTCGTTAAATACCAGTATGATTCCATCTGCATGGACAACCAGTTCAATAACGCCTATTTTCAAGTCTGGCGATTTGCCGGATGTCGGGAACTACAGTCCGATAGAGATTTTCATTTTAGCTCTCTATGACCGCTATTTTTGATGTGCCGTTTTAGATTTTCAAAGCCATCAATGAAATTACGTCTGACACTGTATACCTAATGCCAGTAGCAGCTTATGTCCTTATTTCCAACGAAAAAGACGTTTTTCCACAGAGAACAAACATTACTCAATTTCACCTCGCCAATAATTATATATTTTTTAACAAATCATAATAACGCATTCTTTCCCTTAAAGTATAATTCCAAACCTTTCGATTGCTGTATAATTAAACCCTTTGTATCTTTTTCTGAAAGAAACTGTGATTAAAAGGAAAAAAACAAAATTTTCGGATCTTTCACTAACTTGACCTTAACGTAACTTCAAACTTAAAGGCCACAGATAAGAAATTATCGCAGCGGGTTCGGTGGAGCTCAAAAGAATCGGCAGACTCTCCGCTTTAAAATCAGCTTAAGACAATGTTATTCCGGTTATCCCTCGTGGAGGTACAGCGAGTTGAAGAGAAAATGGAATTTGTGCAATTTTTAAACATATTTTGGAAAGGACATGCGAGACCGAAATTTTAACTGAATCGAAAAAGTCGAAGATGTGTCTTAAAGAGAAAAGACTGATCTTTCTATTGCTTTTTTCATGAACGTTGTACGATGATTCGTTCGCTTGCTAGAAGCACCTAAAGTAAAAAAATAACGGTTTTTACTTCAAAGTTGAATAACTTGGCCAAAAAAAATCGCACAAGAAATTTATTACTCTCCTTTTACACAGGAAAGTGGTCGCTATCGAGTGGTGTAAATGGAATGTGTGTAAAAAATGCACGCCGTGGCACATCGCAAAATTGAAGAAACTTTTTAAAATTGACCAAGTGCTCTTTATATTTCTATAACATTGCCGAAAAGCAATGCATCTAAAATTTGAAAAAAAGCATCTGAAAGTAGAGATTACACGCTTTCAAGCCATATTTTCAAAATATCGATACGACTATTTTTACCGGAGTTATGACCATGTGAACTTGCCCCTATTTTTCAGGCTCCTAGAGGTGATCCTCTAATTAATGTGAGGAGTGTATGTAATAATGATGAGATTGAATAGAAAACACAAATTTATAATGGAAATACTGTGTTGACTGTAATATAATATATTAATATAATGTACATACAAACATGAGAACATAAATATATACAATGGCTCACGAATGTATTCATACAATTTCTCAGAATCCGGTGCTGCCGATTTCCACATGTTGTGACGGTCGTCACTCCGGTAGGTAAGCTAGGGAAGGATGATCTCAGTCGGTTAGCCAGGGTTCTATTAACTCCTTCCCATCGTTGACTAATGTTGGTTTATTGACTCTTGCTATTATTTACACTATGTACAGAATGGTATAGATTTGTATACTCCGCACTACACGCGGTCAAGCCGTTGTCGAGCGGCGGGTCGGCGGCGCGATTCGCGATACGGTGGCGTTCGGTCGGCGTCGAGTGCGTCCCCTTATCGGAACGGGGACGGTCGGTTCGCGTCGGGTGTGTCTCCGTATCGGGACGGTATGGGAGAGAGAGAGACCGGGCAACTTCCAGCGTCTCTTTAACGGAGTGACATTTGGAAGAGACCGGGCAGCATCCGGGCGTCTCTGTCCAAATCGGTAGCGGGAAAAAGACCGGGCAACTTCCAGCGTCTCTTTTAACGGAGCGGTATTTGGAAGAGACCGGGCAGCATCCGGGTGTCTCTGTCCAAATCGGGAGCGGGAAAGAGACCGGGCAACTTCCAGCGTCTCTTTAACGGAGCGGTATTTGGAAGAGACCGGACAGCATCCGGGCGTCTCTGTCCAAATCGGGAGCGGGAATAAGGATGGAGTACGATCAGGCGATCGACGGTTATACAGAGACTTACACACCAAGGTTTGCACCGGGCAACATCCAGGCAGGTCTGGTGGTGGGGGTCCGTCTCCCCACTGGAACTGCCTTGCCTTGGTATCGTCGCGGCATATCTCCCGATTCTCGGAAATTCCCAGCAGCGAGAAATCGACGCGATCTAGCGGCGCGGTGGGGAGTGAGCGTCATAGCGTCGACGCTTCGCGGGACCGGTGTGCTTCGGTCGGGCTCGGTAATGTTCGGTCGCGGTCGTCCGCGCGCGCTCGGCCTCTCGCTCACTCCCGGTCGTACCGCCGCGCGCTCGATCCCTCGCGCTGGGACGCTACGTCACAATGTCTATATAATATTCAAATGAGTGGAAGGATCTATTATGCTCCACTATATCTAGGCAAACCTTAATTTCTGCCACCTTTACACTACGTTCAAAGTTTGTACATGGTTGATGTGCAGGTGGTTCTTCATGCGCAGCTAACTGTTCATGTGCAGGAACCTCTTCTCTGTCTTCGCGCCTTCTTTGCTCTACAATTCTCAGGTTCCAGGTATGCACTGGACTGCCCGTGTTTCTTCAGATCACATTTGTTTGCAAACACCGCATTCTGCTTTATGCGGGTCTGTGGTGCTTTGAAGCCAGACTTTAAATTCCGGCTCTTCCAGCCAATCTTGACGGAATGCTTGCTTCCTCTTCTTACTTGCTTTCCTTGCAGGGGGGGGGGGGGGGGACCTGCCATCACTGCCTATTCATAAAATAATAATTTTTATTCATGATCTATCAAAAAACTATTTGAAGAAAATAATCATTTAAAGAAGAAACTATGTTCACTTTATAATCAAAATTATAAATATTAAAAGAAGAAACGAATGAACATAATGTTTAACATATCCTTGAAAGATACTTACATTTTTAAAAAAATGATCATTTCTAAAATTATACTGAGGTATAAGTGTTAAATATTTGTCTTACCTGATTCCTTACTCATACTGTATAAAACACTTGTAATAAAACACTGAAAATCACTAAAAATATTCACAATTCACTACCTAATGTCTCGTGTGGTGTTTACAAAAACATGTGAATTGAAAACGTGGGCCGCGGCCCGCCACCGCGCGCTGGGGCCACTTGCCTTCGCTTTGCGTGGCCGCCACTTACCTTCGCTTCGCGTTGGCGCCACTTACCTTCGCTTCGCGTTGGCGCCACTTGCCTTCGCTTCGCGTTGGCGTCACTTGGCATGACTTGGCGTTGGTGTCGGTTGGCATGACGTCACGAAATCACCAACACAAATACACCGTTACTGTTATAGGCAGGGCTCTCCAGCGTAGGGGCCCCTCACGCGCCTGCTTCCCTTTCCAATCTTTAGCTGTGACGGCGTGTGTCACCGTGTGTCACTAATACACGCTCGCTCGCACGGGCTCGACGACGAAGACGCTGGTCTGTCATGGTCGCCTCTTTAGCGTCGCGCGGTATCCCCGACAACGCGGACGAGAGTGGGAGAATCCCAAGTGCACGCGTGCGGGACCTTGGAGAGCCCTGGTTGTAGGTGTTCCCCTTCTCTTACACCGTATGATCGTCATATACGTTAGCACACCGCCATTTATTCAGTACTGAAGGGTCGTACCTATTGTAAGGGAATTAGTTATTTAAGTAGATTAATAAAAATAGAAAATAAATTGCGATCATAAAAGAAAGATACTAGTCCAGTGAAATTAGGATTTGTCTTCGGAATAAATCCCAGCAAGCTAAATTTTGGTATGGGCCTTTATTTGGTCGTTTTAAACAATATGTCTGTCACGTCCCGGGTGAAGGTCTTTGGGGACAATGACATGTGGGGATATTATTCGAAGGGAATTCAGGCGCGAATGCAAGATTCGTGGCACTGAATGTGAGTAGGATGCAGGCGCGAATGCCAGATTCGTGGCGCTGCGGAGAGTAGGATTCAGGCGCGAATACGTGATTCGTGGCACTGAATGTTCGAAAGGATGCAGGCGCGAATGCCAGATTCGTGGCGCTGCGGAGAGTAGGATGCAGGCGCGAATGCCAGATTCGTGGCACTGCGGAGAGTAGGATGCAGGCGCGAATACGTGATTCGTGGCACTGAATGTTCGGAAGGATGCAGGCGCGAATGCCAGATTCGTGGCGCTGCGGAGAGTAGGATGCAGGCGCGAATGCCAGATTCGTGGCACTGCGGAGAGTAGAATTCAGGCGCGAATACGTGATTCGTGGCACTGAATGTTCGGAAGGATGCAGGCGCGAATGCCAGATTCGTGGCGCTGCGGAGAGTAGGATGCAGGCGCGAATGCCAGATTCGTGGCACTGCGGAGAGTAGGAATTTTAGGCGCGAATACGTGATTCGTGGCACTATGGTGTGTAGGATTCAGGCGCGAATGCCAGATTCGTAGCACTGAACGACCAGGGAAGGTTTAGATAGTTATGGTCCCTGTGGTGACACCCGTTAGAGCACTTTGTTTTGGTTTCACAAATTGGATTTACCGTTGCATAGGCGAAAGAAGTTATACGTAATAATTCCGAGAAACTCGTCTGAACGTGCGGCTATACACAGGCCATGCAAAAGTATGTTAGTAAACACGGCAAGCGCTCTCGCGTTCGCGAACTAGAATCAGCTGTTTCGTTACCTTGTTCGTTTGGATTTTTAGATCTCTCGTAACCAATGGGTAAATACAAATAATTTGAGGCGTGATTGAAACAAAGCGGTTTATTGGCTTTGCTGAAGCGTTAAATTATAATAATGCTGGTCTTTGAGCATTGGCACATAACATTTATATAAAGATTTATGACATTTATAATATATATATATGAACATGAAACATGTGAATATTAGCGATAAAGGCTTAGAATGTATACGAAATGTGACTAGTAATAATAATTAGTAAAAGCAATGAGAATAAGATGATAAAGCAAAACAATACGTTAATAAAGCAATAAGTAGAAGCAAAATATAAGATAATAGAGCAATAAACATAAGCAATAATAAAATAGAAATATATTAGGTAATACGAATGGAGATGATATGCACTAATGAAATAAGTAGTTGTAATCGCTTACGATTGATGTCGTCGATAATAGAACTGAGTCTAACACTTTAAAAATGCGCGACTTGTCAACTATGACTCTCCTTCACGAGAAGTTCCCGTAGAAGAAGCTCTCTGGCCGTTTTGGGCCTTGTATTTATACTATTGTCGGGATTGTTAGGGGTGAAGAGTGTGCGCGGTATGCACCTTGACTGATCTTTGAAGATGCGTCGCAATTACTTATTAATAGAGTCGGTGTTTAGGGGTTTTATGTGGCCTTGTCTTGTACTGGTAATGGGTGAAGGGTATGTGCGGTGTGTTCCATGGCACGTAGGCCAAATCTGCGTCGCGGTAATGATCACGTGTTGATCATGAGGGTAAATATGCGTCGCATTTACATTATAAATAGATTTAGTTTTCAGGTGTTTTTACACATAGGCTTTCGAAGCGGAATACTCAACCCATTTGATGGAGTTTAGGAGGTCGTATCGGAAAGGGGTAAACGTGGTACTGACTTCTTTGGTCATAGAGAGGGCATGAGACATAGTCTCGATTTAAGAGAGGGTTTTTTGGACGAGGGATTTGTTTGAAGTAGATTTGGAAGTCGTAGTTGACCATCTTGAGATGGGGACCGCTAAGGTACATCATCGAGATGGCGTTTTGTATAGGTCATCTTGTGTTGGGGACCGCTAAGGTACAACATCAAGGTGATCGGCGATTAGGAATCTGGATTGATCGTTTAGAGATAGGGACCACTAAGGTGTATCGTCCAAACGATCGGTTGGGTGAGGGAGTAGGGTATGACTCGAGATTGAAGATTTTTGGTGGATTGTGAATGGATTTGTGAGGAAATGGTGTTAAAATACCGCGCGAAAAATAGTGGGACGTCACACCTCCCCCCTTATATGAAGAAATTATTATTTCTTAACATAAGTGGCGGGTGGCTTGGAATGAAAAAAAAATTTAAACGAAAAATAGTGGGACATCACACCTCCCCCCTTATATGAAGAAATTTCAATTTCTTAACATAAGGATCGGGTGTTTTGAAACAAAAATAAAACTTGATTCAATGAAATTAAAGAAAATACTTGGGGTTAAATAAAAAAAAAAAAAAAAACAAAAGAAATTAAAGAAATACGTGGCCAAAAGGGCTAAAGTAATAATGATTATAGAAAAAAGGGGATTATTTACAAGGATTATTTACAAGGAAGGTAAAGGAAGGAAGGGCTAGGAGGAATTTTAGGATCTATACAGGGTATTTGTTTGAATTTAGAAGGGTCTATACGGGACGAAGGGGCATGGTCTCCTGGAGTTGCTCTCTGTTGATTGATATTGGAAAGGACGGAGTCATCTATGGAGATGTCCGTCTGCGGAGGCGTCTCGGGTGACGACTCGAAGAGATCACTTTAGGGAGGAGGGATGTTATTTTCCTTCCTTCTGGACGGCATAGCCGCGTAAGTGGTGTTGTAGCATTAAATGTTGCAGTAGAAACTATCTAGGATGGAAAATTGATTAAGGTATCTTTTGTTTGTGGTGGCGTAGGGTCAACCGGGACTCTCGCGTATATGGTAAGGACGATCGCAATATCTTTTGCACCATAGACTCCTACTCAGAAGTGATAGACAACCAGTGTATGTTTCGTTTTCAAAATTTTCGGTTACCGGTTTCCGACTGGGTACCCGAGCTAATTTTCCGAATATTAATTCACGCGAAGTGCAGCCAGTGCCCTTTTGGACGCTGGTGTTATTTGAGAACGCGGCTAAGTTCCATTCGTCCCAGTCGCTGTATCTACCTATAATTAATTGTGAAGATTTGGTCAAAGCGAGATGCAATCTTTTTATAGAGCCATTCGTCGGTGGGTGAAAGGCTGTGGTTCGGAATTGTTGGGTTTTACATTCCCGTACTGCTGTTTTCGCGAAAGTGCTTTTAGAGTTTGCCGCTTGGTCGGTGAGGGTGGCTCTAGGAGCTCCGAAATGACAGTTAAATCTTTTAACGAATTCATCAGCTCCTTTAATTGATGTGAGTAGGCTGAGAAGCACGCACACAGGATATTTTGTCAACAGAACCTGCATGGGTAATTTGTAAATTTGATCTGTTCTCGTGGTAGGCAGTCGTTCACGTATGTTTTCCGGGGAAGAACTTGGCCGAATTTCTGCTGGCGACAATTTCCGGCGCTTCTTTCGGTGCAGTTGAATCCCGTTTGATTCTCTTCTAAGGTGAGCGTTGGATGTGGGCATTGTAGGATCGATGGAGTTGCTTCCACTGGTTGCCACATGGATCGGTGAACTGGAGAACCTTGGCCTCTTGGAGCTGCTTGGCTTATGTTTGGACCTGTCTTCCAAGTCGTCGTCCGATTCTTCGCGTGGTCGTATGGGGCATGCCTCCACTGCAATGGGTTTACGGGATAAGGCGTCTGGCCAGACGTGGAATTTCAGTTTAAAAGTCGAATGTTGCAGGATCGGTTCTTTCTGCAATGTTGATTTTGAGTGGTTAAAAGCGGTTTGTTGGGACGACCTCCAGCCCAATGGAGTGTCTTTCTTCCGTAGTGAGGTCAAAGGCCGAGTCGTTTTAGGGAAATCTGGGATAAACTTAATGTAATATCCGGTCAGTCCGAGGTAGTTGTTAATTCCTTCGGGTGCGCAAGGTGCTGAGTAGTTCAGAACGGCGTGGATTTTCTGTTTGTCCGGTTTTAGCGTAACCGCGAGAGACTCTTGGGAGGTTAGGGGAAGGGTTGATTTGGCATAATGCGTAGGGGGTGAGAGTGAGTGCACCGTCGTGGGTGCCTCGAGGTAGCAGATCGACGGATCCGGGGCTAAGAGGGATTTGTTTTTTATTAGGTCGGGGATGGGAGTGATACCTATCGGCATCGTAGTCTCTTTAGGCAGTACCCTTATTGTTCTAAGGGTGGAAACAGGATCCGGAGAGGTGCTTCTTAATAGCACTCGCTGCGTCGGATTGACGTCCTGAAGTTTTGGCAAATTTACCTTAGTACTGGTATTGATTATTACATCGGCTGTTTTCTGAAAGTCTGGTGAGTGAATTCTCACAGACGGGGCCTGACCAACTGTGTTTATTCGAATGATACCGGCTTCTACGGTATCGCTGGTGTCTTTGGTTGGATCGTAAGTGGGTGGACTCCTGCTTGGCCCACTCCATGGTTCGCATCCATCAGTGCTCGGAGGAGTAGTTTCCGACTCTGTTTCCCACAAGGTTCTTGGATCCTTGTAGACGGTGAATTTGCGTTCTCGGCATTCCGAGGTCGCGTGTCCGAGCTTCATGCAGTAACTGCAATTGTGTATCTCCGTAGGTTTCGGAGGTGGAGGACGGTTTTTATTCCAGTATGGGAGCAGGGGATCGGGTGCTTGATACCTATATTCCGCGGCGTGGTTAGAAGGGTACCTCTCGGAATTTTGGTTGATTGCTGATTGTTGGTTATTTCGACAGAACCGTGCGCCGTGACCTGTCTTGTTGCAGATTTGGCAGATTAGTTTGGGATCGGAGAATCGGAGACGGTGCCTATCAATTTGCTTGTCTACGAGGACAGCCAGATCGAACGCTTCTTCGAGAGTTTTAAAATTATGCTGTAATAGCATTGTCCTTATGTGAGGTGGAAGACCATCAATGAACGAGTCCAAGGTTAGGCGATCTACGTCCTGAGTTCGTGCGAAGTCTCGGTAATGTTCCCTATACTCTTCCAGGATGGCGAATCGGAGGTCTTTGACGCGCGAAATGTACTCTAATATGTGCTCGTTGGATCCTTTGATAACGTTTGCAAGTTCCCCACGATAGTGGTCAGACGTTTTACCAGGAGAAAATGTACGTTTAAGTTGTGTGATTAGATCATTTACGGTTTCAAAGACCCGATCCTCAACCGCCAAGTACGCATGGTCTTGCAGCTTATTTATCAACAACCTCGCTAGCTGGGGTTCGGCTTGCGAGGGAACCAGAGCCTTAGCCCTATTGCAGGCTCTCGCGAATTGCAAAACCGACATATTGTGACCGTTAAACTTTGGGACGGTTTCTATCGCGTCCTTTAATCTGATCTGGGGCAATGGATCCTGGTCCGGTACATTGTTATAATTTATTTTTGGTTTTCTATCGAAACGTGAGGAACCAGGACTGGCAAAATTGTTCGCCAATGGCGGAGGTGCAAGAAGTTTATCCATCATTCCTTCCAATTTTTGCACCTTTTCGGCAAGAATTTCAAACGCGGGGCCGTCCGAATCGGAGACTACGCCTGAACGTGTATTGGATTCCCGGTTTGCGACCAATTCCGCGCACAAGCTTTCAATTTCGGCTTGCTTTTCCCGTACTAATTGCACCTGCTCCATTCTTTCGGCGATCGCGGCGTTTACAGTGTTAGCGGAAGGGCCCGCGTCTGGGTTCATTATGTGAGAGTCCTCGGTATCGCCGTACACGGACATGTTTAGGCCGTTTATTTAAAATTCGGGTCGTTCTATACCCATGTACTGGTTGTCAAATTCGCGGTGGCTCTCGTTTGCTAGAAGATACCAATCTGAGCACACGACACAACTGCTCACGGGGCAGATTTGAAATAAAGCGGAATTGCACCGCGAGCAATTGGGAGATACTTTCGGCATCTGATAGTAATGGACTTGATAAAAAGTTTCCACGTTTGTTAGATCCAGTTCAGAGCAGTTTGAACAAATGGCATCTCCTTCATATGTTGTAGCTATTCTTCCGGAGACACAGATCAACCACCGCATATGTGCCGTCAAAATTTGTAATCTGCGGCTGCGGTAATTTAACGTGCTACGATGTGGATAATTAATGCACATTTTAAATTTTTATATAGATATATATATTGGGCTATTGTGGGCACCGTGTGTTCGAGAATTTACTTCTTTGAACAGTTAACGCATCCCACCGCTGTCACCAAAATTATGTCACGTCCCGGGTGAAGGTCTTTGGGGACAATGACATGTGGGGATATTATTCGAAGGGAATTCAGGCGCGAATGCAAGATTCGTGGCACTGAATGTGAGTAGGATGCAGGCGCGAATGCCAGATTCGTGGCGCTGCGGAGAGTAGGATTCAGGCGCGAATACGTGATTCGTGGCACTGAATGTTCGAAAGGATGCAGGCGCGAATGCCAGATTCGTGGCGCTGCGGAGAGTAGGATGCAGGCGCGAATGCCAGATTCGTGGCACTGCGGAGAGTAGGATGCAGGCGCGAATACGTGATTCGTGGCACTGAATGTTCGGAAGGATGCAGGCGCGAATGCCAGATTCGTGGCGCTGCGGAGAGTAGGATGCAGGCGCGAATGCCAGATTCGTGGCACTGCGGAGAGTAGAATTCAGGCGCGAATACGTGATTCGTGGCACTGAATGTTCGGAAGGATGCAGGCGCGAATGCCAGATTCGTGGCGCTGCGGAGAGTAGGATGCAGGCGCGAATGCCAGATTCGTGGCACTGCGGAGAGTAGGAATTTTAGGCGCGAATACGTGATTCGTGGCACTATGGTGTGTAGGATTCAGGCGCGAATGCCAGATTCGTAGCACTGAACGACCAGGGAAGGTTTAGATAGTTATGGTCCCTGTGGTGACACCCGTTAGAGCACTTTGTTTTGGTTTCACAAATTGGATTTACCGTTGCATAGGCGAAAGAAGTTATACGTAATAATTCCGAGAAACTCGTCTGAACGTGCGGCTATACACAGGCCATGCAAAAGTATGTTAGTAAACACGGCAAGCGCTCTCGCGTTCGCGAACTAGAATCAGCTGTTTCGTTACCTTGTTCGTTTGGATTTTTAGATCTCTCGTAACCAATGGGTAAATACAAATAATTTGAGGCGTGATTGAAACAAAGCGGTTTATTGGCTTTGCTGAAGCGTTAAATTATAATAATGCTGGTCTTTGAGCATTGGCACATAACATTTATATAAAGATTTATGACATTTATAATATATATATATGAACATGAAACATGTGAATATTAGCGATAAAGGCTTAGAATGTATACGAAATGTGACTAGTAATAATAATTAGTAAAAGCAATGAGAATAAGATGATAAAGCAAAACAATACGTTAATAAAGCAATAAGTAGAAGCAAAATATAAGATAATAGAGCAATAAACATAAGCAATAATAAAATAGAAATATATTAGGTAATACGAATGGAGATGATATGCACTAATGAAATAAGTAGTTGTAATCGCTTACGATTGATGTCGTCGATAATAGAACTGAGTCTAACACTTTAAAAATGCGCGACTTGTCAACTATGACTCTCCTTCACGAGAAGTTCCCGTAGAAGAAGCTCTCTGGCCGTTTTGGGCCTTGTATTTATACTATTGTCGGGATTGTTAGGGGTGAAGAGTGTGCGCGGTATGCACCTTGACTGATCTTTGAAGATGCGTCGCAATTACTTATTAATAGAGTCGGTGTTTAGGGGTTTTATGTGGCCTTGTCTTGTACTGGTAATGGGTGAAGGGTATGTGCGGTGTGTTCCATGGCACGTAGGCCAAATCTGCGTCGCGGTAATGATCACGTGTTGATCATGAGGGTAAATATGCGTCGCATTTACATTATAAATAGATTTAGTTTTCAGGTGTTTTTACACATAGGCTTTCGAAGCGGAATACTCAACCCATTTGATGGAGTTTAGGAGGTCGTATCGGAAAGGGGTAAACGTGGTACTGACTTCTTTGGTCATAGAGAGGGCATGAGACATAGTCTCGATTTAAGAGAGGGTTTTTTGGACGAGGGATTTGTTTGAAGTAGATTTGGAAGTCGTAGTTGACCATCTTGAGATGGGGACCGCTAAGGTACATCATCGAGATGGCGTTTTGTATAGGTCATCTTGTGTTGGGGACCGCTAAGGTACAACATCAAGGTGATCGGCGATTAGGAATCTGGATTGATCGTTTAGAGATAGGGACCACTAAGGTGTATCGTCCAAACGATCGGTTGGGTGAGGGAGTAGGGTATGACTCGAGATTGAAGGTTGTTGGTGGATTGTGAATGGATTTGTGAGGAAATGGTGTTAAAATACCGCGCGAAAAATAGTGGGACGTCACAATGTCAAAAGTCTCCATCGATCCGAGTGCCGCTAAAAATTTTACAGAGGGTTGAAAAAAACAGTTTTTCGCGAATATCTCGTTATCTAGCAGTTTTGCGACAAAAATAGGTCTCACACAATTTATAACCTAGGAAATTCTCTACAAAAAAGGTTGTATGAGTTTTTTTCGTAGGAGTAACAATTTTCATGTGTGCCGGGTTACCAAGTTTCAACCCCCATACTTTTGACAAGGGAAGATCCCGAACCCGGAAATTCAGAAAATTATGAAACTCTGTAAATATGTAGCGGAAGTCCTGCTGAGTATAACGCAATTTCGTTTGCTGCCCAAATTCACTCCAAGAGGGTGCAATTGACCCCTGAAAATGTTTTTATTTTGTATTATTACTCGCGAACTGTAGGAGATAGAAAAAAGTGTTCAGGAAAACGTTACTTCTCTTAATTGGGACTAACATTTGGTAAATTATAGTTCTTACAGTTCTTACGGTGCGTGAGTTATAACACAAAATCTAAAAAGAAACGAATTTTCAGGGGTCAATTTCACCCTCTTAGAGTGAATTTGGGCAGCAACAAAAATTGAGTAATACATACCTATATATCCTCTACTTATCCCCAAAGATTAAAGTTTAAATTTGTTCACTCGAAGGGGGTGAAATTGACCCCTGAAAATCCGGCTATTTTCCGATTATGTGTTATAACTCACGAACCGTAAGAACTGTAAGAACTATAATTTACCAAATGTTAGTCCTAATTAAGAGAAGTAACTTTTTCCTGAACACTTTTTTTCTATCTCCTTCAGTTCGCGAGTAATAATACAAAATAAAAAAATTTTCAGGGGTCAATTGCACCCTCTTGGAGTAAATTTGGGCAGCAAACGAAATTGCGTTGTACTCAGCAGGACTTCCGCTACATATTTACAGAGTTTCATAATTTTCTGAATTTCCGGGTTCGGGATCTTCCCTTGTCAAAAGTATGGGGGTTGAAACTTGGTAACCCGGCACACATGAAAATGGTTACTCCTACGAAAAAAACTCATACAACCTTTTTTGTAGAGAATTTCCTAGGTTATAAATTGTGTGAGACCTATTTTTGTCGCAAAACTGCTAGATAACGAGATATTCGCGAAAAACTGTTTTTTTTCAACCCTCTGTAAAATTTTTAGCGGCACTCGGATCAATGGGGACTTTTGACATATTGTTTAAAACGACCAAATAAAGGCCCATACCAAAATTTAGCTTGCTGGGATTTATTCCGAAGATTGGGCAGATTTCCGTCTAATTTTACTGGACTATACGAGTACTGTCCACATTTTGAGGAATTACGTTGTATTGCCAAATTTGTATGAATTGAATATTGGACTTCGGCTGAATTGCATTATGGTTTTGAATATATAAAATTTCTTTTCATGTATTTTTCTAATAAATACATATACCCTGTATTCTACAGCTGAATTAATGCATAAACTCAAATTTTTTGAAATGGTGACAATCGGCGTTTTTCCTTAAAACCACAGATATATGATGGGGTTACTTGACTTGACATTTACTTTTAAGTGTCTAAGAAAACATAGCGGTATTAACAAAAATTAAACATTTATGTGCTCAAAATTAGGTCAAATTAGGCCTACAAATCATCATCCGAGTCACAGTTAATACATACATAGAAGTCTATATTAGAGCTGCTGCATTTTTCGTGAGCAGAATTGCGCTGCAACGTGTGCACTGCACCCAGTTGTCACCACGAACGCTATGACTATACGGTTCATTGCAGACCAAGCATTTTTTACCATCTGAGGATAAAGAATCTTTCTTGTATGATGTGGATGATGCGGGACATTCTTCTCGAAAAATATATTTTCGACTGTCTATGGCCGGTATTCATAGTCGCTACTTATTCTTAAGCAAATGCTTAAGCATTCGGCATCATTTACTAGCTACTAGGTTAGTAGATATATATTTGACCGATCAAACGAGCCCGCCGAAGGCGTGCGAAGTTCGATCGTAATTATACGAAGCGTCTCGTTCGAAGATAGTTACTTGTAGTACTGTCAAGTACGCGGAAAAATACACAACGTTTAGAGTTTAAATAAAACAATATTTTTTGGCGCGCGAGACTCACGTGTCATGTGCGCGCCCTAGCAACCTCATATTTTCAGACTTTTTTTTTTATTTTTTATTTTTTTTATATATGTTATCACAGAGAATGACCAAGATGATTACGGGATTAGTTATTTAACCGGTTAACTGGCAATGTATCATATATGATCAAACAAAAATCTGGCCAATTCTGGCAATGTATCATATATGATCAAATGGAATAACTTTTTTGTTTTTCAATCGATTTGAATGAAACTTGGTATGTAATGGTTTTTGGGGTCGCTGAATCTGAATTTCGCATCGGAATTGTAAAATTCAATATGGCAGACTCAAAATGGCCGAACCAAATTGGCTGACAAATATTAAAATACTACCGGGATATAGAAAAATTGTATACAGGGGTTTTTGGGATCGCTGAATCTGAATTTGGCATTGGAATTTTAAATTTCAATATAGCAGACTCAAAATGGCGAACCAAAATGGCCGCCAAATATTAAAATACTACCGGGATATAGAAAAATTGTACACATGGGTTTTTGGGATCGCTGAATCCGAATGTGGCATTGGAATTGTAAAATTCAATATAGCAGACCCAATATGGCCGAACCAAAATGACTAGCGAATTGTTGGGATTTGTATAAATTATTCGTACTGTATTCAATTTCATAAGTAAACTCTTACTCCCGTAGTTAGCTGGTGAAAATTTCACGACCCCAGAGTGTACCGACGAGGAGGTTACGGAAAGATTTTACACTCCACTTTTTTTTTTTTTTTTACTTTTTTGCATTATTTTATATATTTTTTTATTTTTATTTATTTTTTTATTAGGTATAAAATTATTCGAAACTTTTTCGTAGAAAATAAAAAAAATAATAAATTAAACCCCTAAACCCTTATTTTTCAGGGGTTGGGGGTGGCATTGAAAAAAGTAACTGCTGCAATCGAATTATAGACAAGAAAACTTCACAAATAAAAAATTTTTGAATAAAAAGGGGTTTAGTAAAAAATTGACAAACTCACCCCTAAAATCTATTTTTTTAGGGGTTGAGGGTGTCAGATGAAAACAATTACCCCCGGAATCGGTTCAGCGACTCAAAAAACCCCTGTATACCAAATTTTGTGTGATTCACTTAATTATTCGATGGTACCAGTTTGGGCCCGAATAATGAAAAGGACCGTGCCAGTTAACCGGTTAAGGGTACATTGTTTGGGAGGGTGTTAATCATCTTCGAACGAGACGCTTCGTATAATTACGATCGAACTTCGCGGCTCGTTTGATCGGTCAATTATACTGCGCGTCTCGTTCTCGATGATTACTTGTAGAAGTTTAGCGTCTGTGATAACGTTTCTCTAATTATTTATTTCTTATATAAGCTGTGTAATTATGTTTATGTCAAAACACTTTATTAAATCTTAATCCGAAATATAGTATCACTGGGAACAGTTACTTAACACAGCGCGAGCAAAACAATCATTTGATTTTTGGATCGGTCTATTATAAAAACGTGCAAATGTATTTGATTCGCCGGACCAACCCGCTGTTCTTCTTATAGTAGTTACCTCTACTCCCTTTCTGTAAGCTGAGGAGACAGACGCATGTTTTGTGCTGTATGCACTAAACCTATCAACATCAACACCTGCTTTATTTAGTAGTGATTTGATCCAATGACCAATCGTCTATGCTCCTATCTGACCGTGTGGTCGAATTGTCGAAACAAAAAGATTTTGTGTATCTGACCTGAGCTTTTCAGTCATTTTCAGGTATCTTAGAATAGCTGAAGCTACGCAAACTTTTTGTCTTTCTCTGAAGAAAGGTATATTTAATACGGGTTGCATCTTTCCGGCTTCGATGTTTTTAACAAGTCTGGGATTTTAATCTGGACGCCTGTAGATGATTTTTGGATGTTATTAATATTAATTACAGCTAACGTTTGCAATCTATGTGCTGTGACAAGGACCAGCAGCGTAGCTGTTATCTCAGAAATTTCCTTCAGTTTTAAGCTTTCGAGGCAATCGATTCTTTCAATATAAGATAAAACTTCTTCAGTAACCCACGTAGTGTCGTACCCCATAAAAAACTTTAAAAAAGTAAAAAAATTACGCCAAGTACACGAAATCAAATAAATCACAAAAAATAGAAGATAATTACAAAATAAAAAAAAGTTGTGAAATCAAAATGAGCTGCAAGTACATAAATGTGCTTTCCCGCAGCGTGCAAAGGTGACACTGTGTAACGCAATGTAAGATTCGGTGCTTTCCAACTGCGCTTAATAATATTAAGCAGATATATTTTTATAGAAATAAATATTTCAATACCAATAAATATTTTATTCAAAATACTTGGCGCTGCTCACCGAATTGGTGTTGTTAAACTGAATACATATGTATAAACTGCATTAATCTTTTTCTTTCTTTCTTGTGCGTGCATTCGTGAATGTGTGTATGTGTGCGTGTGCATATGGTACGTATGATATTAGAATTAAATATATGTAGAATAAATCTGACTGCGTTTCTAATATGTATATGTTTATGTATTTTAGATTGTAAGTGAGTTATTGTAAATTATTAATTTACTATTAATAAGACAATTAACATTTTTTCGGTTTCGCAGCGCCAAGTATTTTGAATAAAATATTTATTGGTATTGAAATATTTATTTCTATAAAAATATATCTGCTTAATATTATTAAGCGCAGTTGGAAAGCACCGAATCTTACATTGCGTTACACAGTGTCACCTTTGCACGCTGCGGGAAAGCACCTTTATGTACTTGCAGCTCATTTTGATTTCACAACTTTTTTTTATTTTGTAATTATCTTCTATTTTTGTGATTTATTTGATTTCGTGTACTTGGCGTAATTTTTTTACTTTTTTAAAGTTTTTTATGGGGATATCACTTCTTTTTACAAAGATAATTTGCATAGGAAATGACTTAAGATAATTTTTAATATTATATTATCATCTATTTTTTGTGATTTATTTGATTTCGTGTACTCGGCGTAATTTTTTTACTTTTTTGAAGTATTTTATGCGGATATCACTTCTTTTTACAAAGATAATTTGCATAGGGAATGACTTCAGATAATTTTTAATATATATTACATTATATTCTATTTTTTGTGATTTATTTGATTTCATGTACTTGGCGAATTTTTTTACTTTTTTGAAGTTTTTATGGGGATAAGCTTTACATAAAAACCCTAAATTAAAAATAATTTGCTGGTATAAAAACAAATCCCCATAAAAATTCTATTAAAAAATTTTGGCGACTTACCTTGTTAATTGAGACAATAATTCAGTGTCTTGTGTGGATTGTGGTGTAAAAACTCGTGACATTTCAGAAAATTTTGACAACTTTCCTTATTTGACACTCGCCAGGTTTATAACCTGACTGTAAGCTGTCAAATTTTGGAGTAGATTGCATAGTGAAGGTAACGTAATAGCGTTTGACGAACGAAACATGTGTTAGTTTCTGTTGGCTGAAGGTGTGCGTGTAACGCGTATGACGAACGAAACATGTGTTAGTTTCTGTTGGCTGAAGGTGTGCGTGTAACGCGTATGACGAACGAAACATGTGTTAGTTTCTTTTGGCTGAAGGTGTGCGTGTAACGCGTATACGTATTATGTTTGACGAAATTTGGTTAAAGAAGAATAATCCGAAGAAAAAATTACCGTTTCCGACTGATCCCTGAGACGATATTATGATATCTCTGTCATGCGTGGACAGATTTTATTGAAATTTGGTCTTATTCGAAAGCTTATATGCGGTTTACATAAGAAAAATGCCTTTAAATTTAGAAAATATTGCAGGCGTGATGAGATATTAATGAAATAAGTTTTAGGTTAGGTTGGATTAGCCCGGCGACGAGTAAATGATAGCGGTAGCGACAGTTGACATATACACGGTGTCTTTCCTGTACTTGGCGTCGAGACGCTACCGCGTCTCTAGATTTTGGTTTAGACGGTCTTCTTGTAAAACATCCACGCAAATATCTATGTATCAGCGCATCTTTGGAGATGTCATTCTTTGATATCAGTGAAATCGCGGATCTCATTGAATTTAGTGACCCGTAACTCGCGCCTTCTCCAAATTTTAATAGTATTCAGAGTCGCTACTTATTCTTCAGCAAATGCTTAAGCATTTGTCATCCTTTACTAGCTACTAGGTTAGTAGCTATATATATATACAGGGTGTTCCGAAAATGCTGCGGGACCTTAAAGGGGATGAATCGGGGGATGATTACAAACAACTTTTTCCTTTGCGAAAATGCCCTCCGTGGTTTCGTTAACGAGATATTAATAAAAAGCACCGACCAATCAGAGCGCGAGCCTTCCGCTGGAGCTCCCGCACTAGCGTGGCCGCGCGCCGGGCCGCGCTGCGACTACGAACAAGCAAGGCGGCATGCATCGAAGGAAATTGCGTAGAATGGCAAATGAAAAAGACGTAACAAAAAAATCGAACCTTTTGCCATGGTTTGTTTGCCATTTAAAGTGAATAATGAATAAAGGATAAATGGATGAAAATCGCGTGTAACGTAAAAAGACGAATACACATTTTTTTTAGAAGATTCGAAAATAATAATTATTTGAAGTGGGAGCATAAGGAATACGTAAAATTCCTTGTGTTAATAACATATCCACGAAAAGGTAATGTAACAGGAAATTAACGAAAAGTGATCGTAGTTCGTTATTGTGATAAAAATCCGTAATTCAATAACGGCCAGCACTGTTGCTGATAACGAATAAGTCTGTTTAAAAAGCCCGAATAACTATTTTCGTACGAGAATTGTGAGAATTATCGCCGGAAATAAGCCATAGCTTGCGTTAAATTTAAAAATGAATGATCACCATTAAAGTAACTAAAACTCACCCTTGTAGAAAATTCACCTGCAACTTGAAAACTTGTGTCACTGGGTCACTGAACCGATCCTGGTCATCGATGGACGAGCCCAGTGCACAGCTGATCCCAGGTATACGACACTACCCAAAGTTAAGGGTCGCAATGTCAGGTGCGTCCAGGTCAACGTACCGAATATTCACTTCACTGCACGGCTACTAACACTGATCACTTAATTTACTTTTCATGGAACGTGTTGTTCCTACGTTATAAAAATTGGTGGAAATGAATTTTTACTTGGCGTTCTGAGCCGTGGGTAATCCCCGCGAAAATTCTCACGCTGCAGCACTTGCGTCCTCGTTGTTCGGGGGGTACACCCAGAACAATGCGTAATACTCTTGAGCAGAGAACATTTGTCTGCGACGTGATTGCTGACTGCTGACTGACAAGATTTTTTCCAAACGACTTCTTCTACCCCCAAATAGTTTCTCTCGTTCCATTATGAGTTGACCCCCACCAGGCCAAGAGGCTTCAGGTAAAAAGAAGCCAGCACATTTTCGGAACACACGTGTTTTGCAGAAGTGCAACGAAAACTTTCACAAAAGCCCGCGCTCCGTCCTTCTACTGCCAATGTACCCATTGCTTCGAGATAGAAAACAGACAACACGTGTATCGGTTCGAAAGGGTCCGAAGGGAAGAGACGCAGAAAGTCTTCGAGTTGCTATAAAGAAGAAAATGCATAGCATTCCTGTTTCCCCTCTCTGACACTCTGAGTTCACGTCTGCTACGAGGCGGAACCAATTAAGTCATAAATTATCCGAAACTGTAGGAAACCGTTCTCTACCGTCGACTTGCGGGACAATACGGTCATAAACCGCGACCCTGGCGAAATGCTCTGGCTGATCAGCCTGATTAATTTTGGAGAACTAGAAATTACAGAGTATTATCCAGCATCAATACGTCCCGCGGAGAGACACAGGAAAAGAAGGGATAGTCCGCTGACTGCGCGCTTGAGACTGTGGGCTTGAGGTCCGATTGGCCCCAAACTAACCAATCTGCCCTGCATCCCTCCCAAATGGCCACTGTCCTGAAGAGGCCCTCTTCACAGCAATATCTCCTCCCCAAGGCCCACCTTCTCTCGCACCGAATACGTCAACGCATGCTTTTGTTTTGAAATTCGAGCGCGTGTTTAGACACGAGAGATAAGCAGGCCCGATTGGTTAGTTTGGGGCCAATCGGACCTCAAGCCCACAGTCTCTCGCACCGAATATCGCACCGGGTGAGTTTTAGTTACTTTAATGGGGATCATTAATTTTTAAATTTAACGCAAGCTATGGCTTATTTCCGGCGATAATTCTCAAAATTCTCGTACGAAAATATTTATTCGGCCTTTTTAAACAGACTTATTCGTTATCAGCAACAGTGCTGGCCGTTATTGAGTTACGGATTTTTATCACAATAATGAACTACGATCACTTTTCGTTAATTTCCTGTTACATTACCTTTTCGTGGATATGTTATTAACACAAGGAATTTTACGTATTCCTTATCCTCCCATTTCAAATAATTATTATTTTCGAATCTTCTAAAAAAATGTGTATTCGTCTTTTTACGTTACACGTGATTTTCATCCATTTATCCTTTATTCATTATTCACTTTAAATGGCAAACAAACCATGGCAAAAGGTTCGATTTTTTTGTTACGTCTTTTTCATTTGCCATTCTACGCAATTTCCTTCGATGAATGCCGCCTTGCTTGTTCGTAGTCGCAGCGCGGCCCGGCGCGCGGCCTCGCTAGCGCGGGAGCTCCAGCGGAAGGCTCGCGCTCTGATTGGTCGGTGCTTTTTATTAATATCTCGTTAACGAAACCTCGGAGGGCATTTTCGCAAAGGAAAAAGTTGTTTGCAATCATCCCCCGAATCACCCCCTTTAAGATACCGTAGCATTTTCGGAACACCCTGTATATGGCTTGGTTCCTTGTGGGGCCCCAGTGCAGAACAGGTCGCGTAATACAATTCAGGGGGGTCATGAAATTTCCAAAACATTTGCTACTGCCGGAATTTGGTATGACTTGACGGTTCGATTTTACTGATAATAAAACATTTATTGCTAATAATACTTATCTTTTCACCGACACATCAAATATTTAGAAAGTTAATACTATACAAATAAATAACTCGGACTCAAAGAAAACCAAATTTTAATTAAGTATATATAGCATTTATAAAAGTCAGAAAGTTATATATAAAGAAATATATACATATGTACATGCATGTGGTGCCCACCATTGCACTTAGCGTTATTTACAAGCACAAAAAATTACATAACTAATAAATATATACATTTAACAATATACGGGGAGTTAAAGAAAATGTAACAATAATAATATATACATAATATGTACATAACTGAAAAATTATATACACAAAGATACATATACAGGGTGTTTATAAATATGTGGGACAATATTGTGCACAAAATTACATAACTAATAAATATATACACGTAACAATATACGGGGAGTTAACGAAAATGTAACAATAATAATATATACATAATATGTACATAACTGAAAAATTATATACACAAGGATACACAGAACAATACACGCAGACTTTGTGAAAGGTACTAGGTGGGGTACATGCAATTATAAAAAATGATTGTCGCGCTTTGTTGCCGGTAGCCGTTTCTGTTGCACCAGATATTATATGTTCGGTTGTATTGTTCGGTTTAGGCTCAAGAGCAACGAACATTTTAAATTATTATCCGTCATGACTGTCCGGAACGGCGACTTCGCTGTCTTCATAGTAGAAAATAACTGCTCGCACACGTATGTAGAACCAAATATTGATAATATTTTTCGACGCATTCGTGCAAATACGGATATTCAAGTTTTGATACATTAACACTACCATCCGTCTCCTGAATTTTATTTTCATTTCTACGTCACCTCTTAAATTTCTTAAGTCTGTTTGTAATTGCGGTGACACTGTATCAATATTTACAGTGAGTGGACTGGTAACTATGTTCAATTCATTTTCAAGTGCATACAAATCCTGATACCGGTTTTGAAATTGATCACCCAACTTCTGTAATATACTTTCATAATGATCAAAATTAGTATGCTGTGTCACAACTGATCTTAATTTTGGGAAATTGCGCAAATTTTTTGTCTGTAACTCTGCGTTCCATACTTGAATTTTTTTTTTAAATCGTAAATTAAGTTAGAAAATTGAAATATGGTCTTATCTTTTCCTTGCAGCTGTGTATTTAAAATATTTAAATGGTCTGCCACATCCGAAGTAAATCCTAAATCACAGAGCCAATCTGTATTTTTCAACTCGGGAGCCCCAGTCAGCCACGTCCGTTTTAGCAGATTTTGCTCAACGCCTGACTACAAATGTTTGTGACAGAAAGACTACAGATTTGATACAGGATTTGTTATATTCGATGATGAAAGCAGACTGACAGCAGTAAGCCGACAGATTGTGCTGCCTTAACCTGCGAGCAGATTGGCGGCAGGGGCTGCTGGTACAATTTAATGTGAGAAATCGAGCAGACTGTTGTAACCCAGTCAACGACCGCGTGTTACAACCGCCGCGCATTCCGATGGCACACGCGAGCGTCAAAGCGCGGGCAACAACCCACGAACACCGTCAGCGTTTCCAACGAAAACGCCCAAGAGCGAGCCGAAGGCGGCGACCCCGCTGGTCCCCGCTTCGCCCCGGACTAACTATAAGACTCTGTACGAACTACGAGCGAGGACAGATTAATAACAGACATACGCTATAGTACTCCTGTCACCCAGATCGGGACAGAATAAACTTGTTAACCTTACGGTGAGTTCCAACTCTTTAACCCGCAACGATCCCCTACCTTCGGTTTCTAACCGAATATCCTCGTCCCGGCATTATCATCCGAACCTTTCGGAGCCCGCTGGACGACGACTGTGAAGGACGACCCGGAGCACCCCGAGATTCTACCCAGAATCTCGACCCCAGGCGCCTTGGCATAACAAAATTGGTGGCAGCGGTGGGATCCTGCCAACGTAGGGAACAAGCCTGACCGACGGAGACAACAGGACATAGCGGAGACTACAACCCACTTAATAGTAGGGCAATCCACTTCGCGGTACCGACAGACGGCTGCAGAGGACGCCCCCAGGAAACTCTACGACAACGCAGAGACCAGCGATGCATCACCTGATCCACGTGCTGTAAGTGCGAAATACCACTCTCAGCAAATCTAGGCCGTACGCTACTATTCTCATGCGCCGAGCGAAATCCCTGGATGCGAATATCGAGCGCGATCTAGAATTAATCGTGTGACGAAGTCACGTCACGCGCCATCCGAACGCTCGGCACCGAAAACAAAGGCCTTAGTTCGCGCCGCGGCCGCTGGGCGGCCGCGGCCCCGCGGTGTCTCTCGCGAGCGAAGATTCACGGCCTGCGCGTATAAGGCCCGCGGCGAGCGAGATTGACAGCTCTCGTCCCGCACGCATTAGTAGTTCACACTGCCGTACCGTACGTTCGGGAGGCTCTATATTTTTGTGGACTTCCGTGAGGTGTGTACGCGCCGACCTATCGTCACGCTGTGCCATTACCAGCCTCGTTCCGATATAGGCCGAGAGAACTCTTGCGCCCTACCCCGTCGAAGAGGTATCTCTGCGCCCAATAGGCTGGATGCCTATTGCACTTCGAACCTCCAAGATACGACTCTCATACGGACGCGCCTCTTAAGGCCACCAAGAGCAGAACGTTCACTACACCGCATCCCCGTTCCTACGAATCGCCGAAAACTCGCCGCCGTCGCGAAACGACGCGCCGTACCGCCGTAGCTCCGCCGACGCGATCGGAATTTACAACCAAAGACAACTTGTAACGTACACCTTAGTGAATAAACACTATTATTTATTTTAACCACAGCTGTGCTCATTCGCCGAACCCGGCCTTACCGACTGAGTCGGCAACCTATCCCTTCTCCGTCCCACCGGTAATCGTTCCGCAACCAAACACGATTACAAATTGGCGCCCGAACAGGGACTCGAACCCTGGACCCTCAGGGTTTTTTTTCGGCTCCTCGCCGCCAGGTACAATGGTTCTTACACGCTAACTTAACCTAAGGGGTTGCAACCCAACGCACTTAAAATTACCCACCACCTGTTCTTAAGATTAGCTTAGCCTACATGTGCGGACGCGGTTCCGCGGGGGCAGGCGGCCCCCGGCTTCGGACCTCGATCCCGAGGTCGCCGTTGCGGTACCGACTGCCCAGTACCACGGCGGTCGACGTGGTGACCGCGTATGTCTTTCGGAGCCGCATGGCGGCGGGGTGGAATATAATTGTCCCGGGCTTATTGTCTGCCCAGGACCAGGGTCGTAAGGGGGTCATTCTTCTGGGCGCGGCCGCTGGGGGGCTCCGTGGGCCTGGCTGTGCCAGCGGCGGAGGTCCGGCGAAGTCGATCGGTGGTGGTGCGGCCCCTGGGGGGCCTTGCAGGCCGGGCTGTTCCAGTGGCGGATGTCCGGCGACGTCGATCGGCGGTGGTGCGGCCACGGGGGGGGGGGGGGGGCCTCGTAGGCCAGGCTGTACCCGTGGCGGATGGCGGATGACTCCTACCGGCTTCGGAGGCCGGCCTGTACCAGCGGCGTGTTCTTCCTTCGGGTCGTACGGATGGATGAGCAGTTCGGCGTTGGTCGAGCGGTCGGGTCTGGCAGCCTTCGTTTCTGCCCGCTTGCGACTGGCGGAACGTGAACGGTGGATGGTCCCGCCACGGGGGCGCCTGCCGGGGCCGGGGTTGGCACGACGAGACTCAGCCCCGCCATCTGGCGCAGGTCGAGGGCCTGTGCCTGGTGGGCGATCCGTCTTTGACGGGTTGTCGCTCCCGTATATCCGGGTGGCGTAGTGACGACTGCAGCTCCCGGTCGCGCGTCGACCAGCGCCACCTCGTGGTGTGTCGCAGTAGTTGGCGTCCGTGGTGGCGCTCTGAGGCGTGGTGGCGGGCCTCGATTCCGAGGTGTCTCGGGCTGTATTAGGACCCTGGCGGGCCATAGTCGATCCTCCATGATCCGGGCCCGTCGTTGGTGGCGCTCCGGAGAGGCCCACAGGTTCGGAGCCCAGCTGCACTGCTGTGGCTCGGCCGGAGTTGTCCGGAGTCGTGGGTTTATTGCGCTGTGGCATTTCGCTCGTTGATTGGTTTTTTCCGCGTTCAATTGTTTCGGCGCTTATATCCCGGAGCCGTGCATCTTCGCTCGCGAGAAAGCTTTCAGTGTCGCGGCCGCCTAGCGGGCGCGGCGCAAACTCGGCTGGTTGGCGCCACCCGTCCGCGCGGCGCGCGACGGGTACGGTGGTGGCGCTGTCCGCGCTCGGTGGTTGGCGGGTATCGCATGGCTTTAAGTCGCTCAGGTGTGCGCGCACGGTCTTTCCGCGGGCTCCCTTGAGCACCACTACATTTGGCCCTGTGAACTTGAAGCCGGTATACGGGCCAGCGAATTTTGGTGCCAGTTTGGCGTTGAATTGTTTCGCGGCGGCGCTGAGGTGGTGTTCGCGCTTCAGAACTCGGTCGCCGATCGAGGGGCGCCACTCTCGGCGCCGCATATCGTAGTGGTGCTTCTGGTTCTGGTGCGCTCGGGCTAGGTTCCATCGGGCAAGCTCGATGCGGTCCTTGATGTCCGTGAGCCGTTGTTGCCATCCTCTGATGTCTTCCGGCGTTGGCTCCTCCGTGGCGTCGTCGGTGGTTCAGCGGGGGTCTCCGGGAGCTGCGAGTTCTCGGCCAAAATTTAGCGCGGCCGGCGTGCTCCCGGTTGCCTCGTGCCGCGCGGTATTATAGGCGAACGCGATCTCGGGCAACCAGGCATCCCACGTTGTGTGGTCCCCATCGGTGAACTGGGTGATCATTGTCTTGATCACGCGGTTCGCTCGTTCTACCGGGTTGCATTGGGGGGTATACGGCGATGTCTTCCTATGGTCGATGCCGTATTCTCGTAGTAGGCCGGTAAACTCCCGGCTCTCAAATTGTTTGCCGTTGTCGGTAATAATTCGGCGCGGACACCCGAAGCGCATGACCACCCTCTCGCGGAATGCTTTCGTAACAGCCGGGGCGGTGGCTTGTCGAAGGCGTTGTAGTTCAATCCACTTCGTAAATTTGTCCTGCATTACCACGACCACCGTGTGGCCTTTCTTTGACCGTGGGAGTGGCCCGACTAAATCGGCCGATACCACATCTCACGGGTAGGCTGCTGGCGTGGTATGCATGAGTCCGGCGGGCGCTTGCTGCGACACCTTGTATTCCTGGCATTTCGTGCATTGTCGTACGTATCGGGCCGCATCGCGGAACATCCCGGGCCAATAATATTTTCGGGCAAGTCGTGCGGTAGTTTTATTGATTCCGAGGTGTCCGGCGGTAGGGGCATCATGGTTTGCCCTCAGTGTGTCTTCGCGTCGGGTGCGTGGCACGCATTGCTTCCACTCGTCCTCGGGGTGGCCGCCGGTCGTGTCTGGGAATCGGCGATATAATTCACCCTCGCGGATTTGGTACTCGGGGTGGAGGAGCGGTGTCTCCTCGACGGCTTGTTTCTTCCTACTGTACCAATCCGGTGGGGCGGCCGTGTCTACATCTGCGATCTCGCCTTGTCGCGACAGTGCGTCGGCTACGAGATTATTCTCGCCTTTGCGGTATTCTATCTTGAAATCATACTGCTGGAGCTCCAGGCTCCAGCGTGCCAAGCGTCCCGAGGGGCTGTCGATTGACTGCAGCCATTTCAATGCTTGGTGGTCGGTGAGGACAGTAAATGAATAGCCCTCTAGGTACGGGCGCATCTTTCTGATGCCCCAGACCACTGCCAAGCATTCCTTCTCGTTAACTGAGTAATTTCGCTCGGCCGCGTTAAGCGTTCGACTGGCGTACGCCACCACTCGTTCCTGGCCGTCATGGTCTTGTGTTAGGACCGCACCAAGGCCGCCCTGGCTGGCGTCTGTTTGTAGTACAAACGGCCGGTCAAAGTCGGGGCATGTTAGTACTGGTGCGGTAGCCAGTTGGTGGCGGAGCGTTTCGAATGCGGATTGTGCTTCTTCGGTCCAATTCCATCGTGTTCGCTTCTATAGGAGTTGGTGCAACGGTGCTGCTGTTTCCGAGAATTGGGGGATGTATCTCCTATACCAGGAGACCAACCCCCGGAAACGTCGCAGTTCGCGTAAGTTCTGCGGTGGAGGCGTGTTTCGAATCGCCTCGACTTTCTCGGGGTCTGTCTTGACTCCTTGATCTGAGACGACGTGGCCGAGGTATTGCAACTCTGTTTGGCAGAAGCGGCATTTTTCTTCGTTTAACCGGAGCCCTGCTTGCTGCAGTCGGTGCAATACCTCTCGGAGGTTCTCCAAGTGTTCCTCGAACGTTCGGCCCAAGACGATTATGTCGTCTAGGTATGCAAAGGCCCTTGGCTCTAGGCTGGGTCCGATGATACTGTCCAGTAGTCGTTGGAACGTGGCGGGGGCCGAGTGGAGGCCGAACGGCATGACGCGGAACTGATAGAGTCCACGTCCGGGAACGGTAAAGGCCGTTATCGGGCGGCTCTCCTCGGCCAACGGTACTTGCCAATACCCATTTGCGAGGTCCAGTGTGGAAATGTATCGCGCCTCGCGCAGTTTGTCAAGCGTCGCCTGGACCTGTGGCAAAGGGTAGGCATCCTTTTCGGTTACGGCGTTGACTCGGCGGAAGTCGATGCAAAATCGCTTCTTTTTCTTGCCTTTCTTAGCGACCATGACCACAGGCGAACTCCACGGACTGCTGGACGGCTCGATTATTCCGTCGGCCAGCATTTGGTCCACTGCCTCGTTGATTAAGGCTTGCGTGGCTGGGTTCCTGGGCATGTATCGCTGTTTGATCGGCTCGGTTGTCTTCAGACGTATTCGGTGCTCGGCGAGGCGGGTCATGCCTCGGAGCCTTCGGAGCGGCGGTAACTCCTCGTCCAGGACTTGTTGTAGAGCGGCTTCTTGGGCCGGTGTGCATCGTCGGATGCCGGGGACTTCCACGGCCGCGGTTTCGGCGTGGCGCGTCCATCGGTGTGCACCGATCTGCACCTCCAGGCCCAATTTCTCGAGCACGTCTACTCCCAATAGGGCGGCATGCGATAGGCCCGGAAGCACGGCGTATGTGTGCCATACTTGCTGGTCGTGTATCGTGGCGGGTAGTGTCATCTCACCTCGTAGTGGTACCTCTGCGCCATCTGCGACGCTCGCCGTGAAGGTGGCGGGTGCGAGAGTATATCCACGCTTCTCACAGGCCACAGCGACATCTGGTCGTATGAACGAACGTGTCGCTCCGGTGTCGACCAGGGCCCACCAGCGGATATCTCCCACTTTGAAGGCGAGGTACAAACGAGGGTCGGCTTTTATTGGCTCGGTGGAGGCATTGTTGCCTGGGCGTTTTGTCGGTCGCCTCGGTTGCCGCGCCCGGCCTCGTTTCCCGAAAAGGAATTGCAGGCACATTCGCGGGAGGTACGTCCAGCGGTGCCGCAGTAGGAGCAGAATAGTTTGCTCGCTCGTCTGCATTCGGGGCGGCGGTGGCCGCGCTGGCCGCACCGCCAACAACAAGTCGCTCGGTCGTAGTCGGCTTGTACTTCGGCTAGTCCGCCGCTACGGGTCGCCTCGGTTTTCCTCTCCGGCCGTATTTCGGTTTTAACGGTTTCTTTCCGCCCAGGCGGCTTCTTTTTCCTCGGCCGTGACCTTGTCTTGGGCGGCGGCCAATTTCATCAGCTCCGGTAGCGTCGTGAACTCGGTTCGTTTAATGTACCGACGGTACTCCGGTCGGAGGTTCCGGTAAGCACGGTTTACCTGCTGTTCCAGCGTGTACTTACCGTATTGCTGCATTAATGGTAAGAGGTCTAGAATGAAATCGGTGGCCGTTTCGTTCGGCCGTTGTACTCGCCGGGTAATGGTTTCTTCCAGCTCGTCTTAGTCTTCCGCGGCAAGGAAGAACGCTCGGAAATCGGCGACGAAATCGTCCCATGATTGCCATTCGGTGCGGCGGAGGCGGCACCATCCTAATGCTCTCCCCTTCAAGATTTCGGAGAGGCATTCCATTATCTGGGCGGGGGTGACCTTGTAACTATGCTGCAGGTCCCCGAGCCTTTGTAGAAATTCCGCGGCTCCTGGTCCGCCGTCGTAGCGGGTTCCCCACCTTCTTATTTTCTCCATGGGCGTCGTCTCCGGGCCTTTAAAGCTGGGGCCCGTGTTGGTGGGTGTGGTGACGTCCACTGGGTTAGCGGTGTCGCTCGATATTGTTATTGTTGGCGGACCCATGATTTCGTTTTCTCGGCAGTACGCGGTAACTCGTTTGCGTAGTTCGTCGAGATTGCCAGTGGTGTCGATCCCGTACTGTTCCGCGACTTGAATTAAGACTGCTTTCCGTAGCTCGTACACCCAGCTTACGCTTATGCTCATTCGCCCTTCTCCTCTTCAGAGTCCCTGTTCTGGCGCCAATTTGTAATCGTGTTTGGTTGCGGAACGATTACCGGTGGGACGGAGAAGGGATAGGTTGCCGACTCAGTCGGTAAGGCCGGGTTCGGCGAATGAGCATAGCTGTGGTTAAAATAAATAATAGTGTTTATTCACTAAGGTGTATGTTACAAGTTGTCTTTGGTTGTAAATTCCGATCGCGTCGGCGGAGCTACGGCGGTACGGCGCGTCGTTTCGCGACGGCGGCGAGTTTTCGGCAATTCGTAGGAACGGGGATGCGGTGTAGTGAACGTTCTGCTCTTGGTGGCCTTAAGAGGCGCGTCCGTACGAGAGTCGTATCTTGGAGGTTCGAAGTGCAATAGGCATCCAGCCTATTGGGCGCAGAGATACCTCTTCGACGGGGTAGGGCGCAAGAGTTCTCTCGGCCTATATCGGAACGAGGCTGGTAATGGCACAGCGTGACGATAGGTCGGCGCGTACACACCTCACGGAAGTCCACAAAAATATAGAGCCTCCCGAACGTACGGTACGGCAGTGTGAACTACTAATGCGTGCGGGACGAGAGCTGTCAATCTCGCTCGCCGCGGGCCTTATACGCGCAGGCCGTGAATCTTCGCTCGCGAGAGACACCGCGGGGCCGCGGCCGCCCAGCGGCCGCGGCGCGAACTAAGGCCTTTGTTTTCGGTGCCGAGCGTTCGGATGGCGCGTGACGTGACTTCGTCACAATCGAGCGGAAATAAATTCGTACGCCTATACCCTCTAGCCGAGGTAATCCGCGCAGATTCGGTAAGATACACCCGCGACAACCCTCCGAGAAATCTCTCTTCGACGCGACATTCGAAGCATTTCGGGAAATCGGAGAACGTACGCAGAATACTCTAGATGCAAACACTAGCGAAGAACTTGACGTTCCAATTGTATTTCCGACTGCGTCAAGCCACTCCGGACGTTTAACCGCCCGACGACTATACCCGTTCGACGAATTAGATTATAGTTTAATTCCGAGAGTAGGCTTAGAAACCGACATCAGAATGCCGTCCACACCCTTAGCAACCGCGAGCGATAACGCCGAGCAGGGTCCCGCGGGAAGCGAAGACCGCCTAGTGAACATAGAAAAACTAAGAGAAACAATGAACACTACGCACGCAACCCCCGGCCCCTCAGGCAGGAACGCGGTCCACTTCGACCCCCCTTGCGAGCCAGAGGAAGAACCGAGGCGCGCTAGTCTTTTCGTCCCTCCTAATTTCGAGATAGACAACCCACCCGACGTACCGACGGAAGTAGACAACCAAAAATTCTTTCACGCGATAAGAGCCATACCACCGTTCGATGGAACCGACCCCAAAGGGTTACCCGGTTTCTTGACCGCCTGTAAGTACGTATACTACTCCTACCGAACGCCGATGGAAAGGGCCCAGATTTTAAAAGGGATCATATCGATGAGAGTCCAACGCGACGCCCTAGCCGAAGTACAGACGCGCCAGATAATGTCCATACAAGACCTCGAGGACGTACTGACTTCGGTATACAAGCCTCCCCGTACGCATTCGACCGTACAAAGGGAATTGGTACACTGTAGACAGGGCGCCCACGAAGACGCACACCACTACGGGAGTCGAATATCCACTTTATTAAAAGAATTAATAGCAACCGGGATCAAAAACAAGGCTAGCATGATGGAAAAAACAATAACTGCACGGGTCTACAAAGAGCAAACGTTAGATCTATTCGAGGATGGACTTCGCGACGACCTGAAGGTCTTAGTAAAATCACAAAAACCCGCCGATCTACAAGAAGCAATCACGATAGCTAATGATGAAGAGCGGTCAATTACAAGACGACCCGCGACGTCAGTAGG